>JALMGF010000014.1:10784375-11420000 GCA_023333645.1 Sceloporus occidentalis | reverse complement strand
CTAAATCAATTGACTCTTTTTGTGCATTGAGCTCCCTTTGCATCCGTTGAAGTAAGCTGAGGACAAAAGAGAAAAGTGGGAGGAGGAGAGAGAAACTGGGACATTTTAAAAGCAGCTGGAAAAGTGGGATAACAGAGGATTAATTGGAACTTCATTGTTATTGTAGTTGTTGTGTGTCTTCAAGTTAATTCCGACTTATGGTGAACCTGTCATAAGATTTTCTTGACAAGTTTCTTCAGAGTGGGTTTGCCACTGCCATCCTTTGAGGCTGAGAGAGTGTGATCTGTCCAAGGTGGATTTCCATGGCTGAGCTGGGATTTGAACCCTGGTTTCCCAGTGTCCTAGTCCAACTCACAAACCACTACGCCATGCTGGCCCTCAAGGACTAGTCCTCCCAAACTGGGACAGTTGGAGCGTATGAGTAAAATTTAAGAAATAACGCAAAGACTTATAAGTGTACACACAAGTTTGAATCGTATGAGCCATTGTTTTCCTTCGTACCATGTCTGGATGTGAGACTAGAAAGTTAAGAAAGAAGACAGGAGCAAAATCAATGTATTCAAAATGTGGTGCTAGAGAAGATTGCTGAGGATACCATGGACAGCCAAGAAGTCAAACAAATAGGCCCTAGAAGAGATCAAACCAAAAGTCTCTCTGGAAGTAGGGTTGCCATAGCTGAGGACCTCCAAACCGGGACAAATGTAGGACAAGGTTTAAAAATGTAGGGCCTTTTTTTTTTAAAAAGGTCCTACATTTTTAAACCTTGTCCTCCTTCTCCTTCCCGGCTTGGGAGGAAGCCTTGGCCTGCTCCCAGGCCGGGAAGGAGCGTGGGGGCCGCCTGTCATCGCGGCAATCGCTGCGATGACAAGCGGCCTCCTCAGCCTCGCAGAGGCCTTGGAGGACCCTGTGGCCGGAGCTCCGACCACGGAGTCTTCCAAGGCCTTCCTGGGGCTTGGGAGAAAATGTCTCCCAGGCAGCAGGGAAGCCTGGGAAGGGGGAGCAAGGCACCCGCGATCGCCGTGATCGCCACGATCGCGGGCGGCCCCCACTCCCTTTCCCGGCCTCTGTGGAGGCTTGGGCCTCCATAGAGGCCGGGAAGCAGGGAGAAGGGCGCCCGCGCTCGCGGCGATCATGGGTGGCCCTCACTCCCCTTCCCGGCCTCTGTGGAGGCTTGGGCCTCCATAGAGGCTGGGAAGGAGGGAGCAGGGCGCCCGCGATAGCCGCGATTGCGGCGATCGCTGCAATCGCGGGCGGCCCCCACTCCCTTTCCCGGCCTCTGTGGAGGCTTGGGCCTCCATAGAGGCCGGGAAGGAGGGAGCAGGGCGCCCGCGATCGCCGCGATCGCGGGTGGCCCCCACTCCCTTTCCCGGCCCCTGTGGAGGCTTGGGCCTCCATAGAGGCCGGGAAGGAGGGAGCAGGGCGCCCGCGATCACCGCGATCGCAGCGATCACGGGCGGCCCCCACTCCCTTTCCCGGCCTCTGTGGAGGCTTGGGCCTCCATAGAGGCCGGGAAGCAGGGAGCAGGGCGCCCGCGCTCACGGCGATCGCGGGCGGCCCCCACTCCCTTTCCCGGCCTCTGTGGAGGCTTGGGCCTCCATAGAGGTCGGGAAGCAGGGAGCAGAGCCAGGCTGCCTCCCTCGCCGGCGGAGGAGGCGACAAGGCAGCGGAAAAGGGCCTCGCCGAGGTGAGACCCTTTCCTGCTGTCAGGCCGCTTCCCTCGCCAGCGGAGGAGGCCAAGCAGGGAACGGAGGCGAGGCTCCTTTCCCTGCTTGGCGTCCGTCGTGAGGTGGGGGGTGTCCCGGGGGCGGGGCCAAACCAGGGCGGGACCGTTGGACCCGCCCCAAACCGGGAAAGTCCCGCCCCCCGGCGGGATATGGCAACCCTATCTGGAAGACAAGATGACTAGACTAAGGCTGTTGTGCTTTGGCCACATCATGAGAAGGCATGAATCATTGGAGAAAACAATAATGCCAGGAAAGGCGGAGGATAGTAGAAAGAGAGGGAGACGGCATGTTAGATGGATGGACTCTATAAAAGAGGTCATTGGTATGAATTTGTAGGACTTAAGCAGAGCAGTGGAGGACAGGGAGTCTTGGAGATGTCTCCTCCACAGGATCAAAATTGACTTGAGGGCAGTTAAGAACAACAACAAAGGGAAAAATTAAGGAAAGTGAAAGAGAGTGAATGCATGATAAATTGATTTGTTTTTTTCCTGGCCCCATATTCTCAGAGAGGCCTCAATAATTGGGGACCTCGGTTTGCAAGTGGACAGGGAAGCCATCCACGCAGGCGATAATGATCCTCTCGATGCCATAGGTGCCGTTGTATCTGCAATTGGGAGCCCAAGAGCCCCTTTGAAGATGGCATACTGTGAGGGGGAAGCTGGCGTCACTTTCTCGGAGGTCGCCTGTGGTGGGTTCCCCCGCCTGGCTACACACGGCTTGGATTTGGGCGGTGTCCACGTGGAGGAAGGTGTTGAGGTGTTTGCAGTAGCTGGATGTCGCCATTTTGCGGCGTTGCATCATGAGGTCGCAGTAATGCTGGTCGTCGGGAACTTGGGTTGTTGGGTAGTCAACATGTTCCCTCAGGAACTTCTGGTAGCTTTCTGCACTGACCATGGTCGCCCATGTCGCTGCCATCATGATGAGTGCCATACTTAGGCCTGAACATTGGCTTTTATGTGCCATTGCTGTCTCTGTTGGTGTCGGACAGGAAGGAGGAAATCGAGAATATGGAAGTGGAATTGTGCAGGAACACAGAGAGAGATTGGGTACCTGAGGCAGAAAAACAAAATGGCATCATCAATGCATCGGCACTGCAGAAATAATACAGTTTGACTTTTCCTTTTCCCTTCTTTCTCTCTTTCAGAAACCACCTTCTCTCTCTCTCACTGGCCCACTTGAACTTCCACTGCATACACACTACAGGACTGATACAGTTAAAATGGTGTCAACCTGGATTTAACTGCCATGACTCCATGCTATGGGATTCTAGAGTGTCATTCACACTTGGGAGTTTATCAAACAAGGGAAACTGGAAGTATAATCCAATGCCATTTCCGAACGCAATCATGGGGTTTAACGTTATTGCGTGATAGACTACCCCACCCAATTTCGGGTAACGGCAAGCTATTTTGGGGCAATGGGAAGTCAGTTTGAACGCAATTCGAATTCACGTAAATTTGCTGAACTAGCGAATTCACGTGAATGCGTTCTGGCCCCACTTTCCTTTCATTCGAAATTAAGAGAAATTTCTCCCGTGTGATAAACTCCTTACCTTTTTGAATGAAAAGGTTTGCATCTCCGCACTGATTCAGAACCAATTCAGAATAGGTTCGGTGTTCCCATTATGTTTACGGTGATCGAATCTCTCAGTGCCATTTTAACCCTGTTGCTGTTCACGTTTGCCACCATATGGATTTAAAATGGAGGCAGCTCCATTTCTGGGAATGATGCAGCGCAATCTGAATCAATTCAGTAGCATGTCACACTACCAAAAATGTAGATCATTAGGGTCTGGTGCCAAATGCACCGGTCTAAGTGGCCTTTTCTGTCACAGAGCCCTGGTACCCCACCAAATGACAAGTCCCAGAATTCCATAGGATGGAGCCATGAAAGTTAAAGTGGTGTCAAATGGCATTAATTCTGCAGTATGGCACCAGCCATGGGTAGCAACAACATAAATAACTGCTAGATATTTCTCCAGAAAGCTGCTCTGTAAGATATGGTAAAGTGTAAAGTCTGAGGCAAAAATTAATAAAATAAAGAAATAAGAGTCCTTTCCCCACTAGAACATACCATGTAACCAACTGTGGCTGCATCTATGATGCAGAAATAATCCAGGTTGACACCAGTTTAACTGCCATGGCTCAAGGGTATGGAATTCTGGGAATTGGAGTTTTGAGAGACATTTAGCCTGCTCTGTCAGAGAGCTTTGGTGCCACAACAAACTACCATTCCCAGAATTCCATAGCCTTCGGCCATGGTAGTTAAAGTGGTGTCAACCTAGATTATGTTTCTCAAGGTTATGATGGGAAGTCGGGGTGGAATTTGCCCCAGGGATACCACTATGTTATTTATTTATTTGACATATCTTTACACATTTGGTCATTGCTGTGCCTTCGAGTAGTTTCTGACTTACTTTGACCCTTAGGCAACTCTATCACAAGGGTTTCTGAGGTTGAGAGTGTGTGACTTGCCCAAGGTCACCCAGTGGGTTTCCATGGCCAAGCGGGGAACTGAACCCCAATCCCCAGTATTGCACTCCAGTGCTCAAACCATTACACCACATTTTATCTGACTGTACCTAAAGCTTTCAATGAGAGTTGAACATTAAACATAAAACTAGTTGATTCTAAAAACAGTTAAACAGCTAAGAATAATTTTGATATTATAGTAACAATTATTTAAAAAAATATATCGCTCTAGTACAGTAAAGACAGTATGTTTAAAATAACTGGCCAGCAAAAGCAAAGCTATTGAGAGAGCAAACAAAAGGCACAACTGAAATGAATGTTATGTCCCTATCTCAGAAAAGATAAGAGCTAGAAAATCTCAGAAATATAACATGGAAGGTCATTCCAGAGACTGCAGTGGAGCAGGACCCATTTCTTGTTGTGGCTAGTTTGGCTTTGGATGTAAGAAACCGTCCTGAGCACCTTTTTGGTAGTCTATAGAAAGCAGATATGGGATTTCATGTTTGTAGCGATGTCCTTATTCTGGGTGTAACATCACCTCCTTCACTAGAAGTTAGACCCTTCTTTCCGCTTCTCCCTCTGACAAAGCTACATTCCCTCTGGAATAAAGGTTGCAATATTTCCATCTTTGGAGTATAATTCCCAGATTCTAGGATGTCTAGAATCCAAAGCTTGGAAAATTTACTTTCTTGGAGGCTGAGAGCATGTAACCTGCCCAAGATCACCTAGTGGGTTTCATGGCTAAGCTGCAACTCAAACCCTGGTCTCCAGAGTTGTAGTCCAACACTCAAACCACTACACCACACTGGTGTTGCCGCCTCCTTTTTCTTTCTCCCATCCCTTCTTTCTCTTTTCCTGAAACCACCTTTTCCCTCACTGACCTCCTCTAACTTCCATCAGTTTGCTGGCAAAGGGATGGGTCACTTTTGCCAGGTATCCAAGTGCATTGCTTCAGAAGGTTCCCTAAAGGTAGGCTGCAGGCCACAGATGGTCTATCCTTGCTCTAAGCATTGGAATAATGGTTATTGTCAGAATCATGGCAGACCTTACTGCCAGGAATGCTTTTCCTAGACAAGACTGAAGCCATGAGAGAAATTATACCTGAACCATATAACACCTTTGGTCACAGCACCATTCTGTTCTTTGAGACATGGAGCAGGGGCCCTGTCAAACTACTGCACATCATTATAGCATAATGGTTTTGCTTTAGCTGCTGTGGCAACATGCTAGGGAATCCTGGGGCATGTACTTTGGGAGACACACTAGAGCTCCCTGCTGTGAAGTCTAACTCCCCCCTCCAAACTGCAAATCCCAGATGATGGAACTATGTCCATTAAAGTAAAACCATAGCCCTACACTGAAGTCTTACAGTGCATCTACACTGTAGAAATAATGCAGTTTGACACCACTTAATGGTCATGGTGCCATCCTACAGAATCCCGATATTTGTAGTTTTGTGAGGCACCAGCCCTCTTTGACAGAGAAGGCTAAAGACCTTGTAAAAATGCAGACCTCAGGATTCCATGGGACCTATAGGACTATTGGTGGTGTCAAAGTGCATTATTTCTACAGCGTAGATGCACCCTCAGCCTTACCTGAGCTTTGGTTGGAGAGGGCTTCTGTTGAAGAGTTGGACCGAGAGCTGTTTCGGCAAAAGCAAAGCCTTCCCTGTCAGCTTTTATACAGAGAACCCAACCTGACTTAGAACCAAGGACACTTTCCAGGACAAAATCCCACAAGGTGACCTCTTTAATAACACAGGAAGGAACAAACAACCCAGCAGACTTCAAATAAAAGGTCTACAGCTCATGTTCTGACCCAAGCTGGAGGTGACTTCAATGCATCAGCAGGGTGTCAGCTGGCTGGCATACACTCACCATTACCTCACTTGATGTGTGTATTGTTACCTTGTATTACCTTGCTTGCAGCAGGAATGAGCAATTGTAAAAGGATGGAGGGCATTCCTTCCTGACTGCCCCATAGGCTGGATGGTAGCTTCTGGTGCAACTGTAAGTGATGTCTTATAATTTCTAGTTCTGAGATTCAGCGGCAAAATGAGCTATTGGGGGGCTTTGGGGCAGAATAAGGGATCTAGAAGACTATGAATGAGAAGCGCAGCTATGAAAGAATTAGACAAGATCCTAAGGAGTAAAATTATACAACTGAACACTAAAGTTAGAACCGTCCCAGCCATTGTATTCCCTAGCATCTTGTACAGATGTGAAAGTTGTACAGTGAAAAAAGCAGATAAAAAGAAAATAAACTCATTGGAGATGTGGTGCTGGAGAAGTGCTGAGGATCTCGTGGACAGCCAAAAAGACAAACAAATGGGTTGTTGAACAGATCAAGCCTGAAATACCCTTTGAAGCCAAGATGATCAAATTGAAGCTGAGAACTCATAGGGAATTATCACATGGGAGCCTTACCATCGATAAAACATCAATAACACATTCCTGAAGCGCAAAGGTGTCATAGACAGTCACGCTTCTGAATCATCAGTGAGGTGTCCCGCTCCTCTCTCATCCTCAAAGCATTCGTGGAGCAATCATTTCTTCAATGATAGAAGTTCATGTTATTGAAGAAATGGCTGCTCTGCGAATGCTTTGGTGATGGGAAAGGAGAGGGGACGCCTCAATGACTCTTCAGAAGCCCGACCAGCTATCACACCTCCATGCTTCTGGACTGTTTTGCAGGCAATTTAAACACACTAAGTGCCTCCATGTGATCATTCCCATAGAATTGGCTTGGGTTGTGAGTACCAAAAAGCAAAACAAAACAAAACAAAACAACAATAAAAAACCCCTCCCACCCACTCTTAAGAAGTTTGGAACTAATATCAGGGTTTCAAGGTGGGAGAGAAAACATCAGTATCAAGTTGGATGCCCCCTTCTCTCCATCCCAAGCATTGGCATCACTAGGGGGGTGCTGGGAGTATAAACAGCACCAGGTGACATCCAGAAGAGGGGTTGGGTCCTCCTTCCCCTTCAGGGCAAGAGGGACACATATGTGTCCTTTCCTACTGCTCCAGCCCTGGGCTTCCTCTCCAGACAGAAAGTGCATGACTGGAGGAGGAGGGACATGTGCTGCGGCGAAGCCTGGAGGGTAATCATGCTACTGCTGTCTCCCAAGCATGCCCCCACAACAGGTGACACCAGGCATGGGGATGAGACTGACCCCAAGCTGTGATGTTCCTTTTCTGTGCTCCTTGTTTTGGAATCATTGAGCTGGTTCCATGATGACTTGGGATCCTAGTAATACACAACACCAACTACAGTACACAAATAACCGTTCTAAACTCCTATTTAGTCATCCTTACACTAGACAAGTGGCAAGGACCATGGCTCTGTCCAAAGTTTTCTAATGGCTGGGGGTTGGACTGGATGGCCCTTGCGGTCTCTTCCAACTCTATGATTCTATAATTCTATGATTCTATGATTCTAATTGTATCTCCCATCCACTGCAGCCAATAAAGCCAATGGTGAGGGGATTCTGGGAGTTACAATTCAGCATCAGCTTGAGGGCTACACAATCCCTTTCCCAGGAGAGAAGATCTACTGAACTGAGTCCCACTGATTGCAGTAGGTCTACTTTGAATGAATATGGAGCCAAACCACCAGGATGCTTTAAAAAACAACAACAACCCTGAAATATCTAAATAATGAATAAATAAAAATCCATTGTTAAGCTGAGAAAACTCCTAGAGACCAAGAGGTGGTTCTTAAACATTTCTCTAAGCAAGTTTAGTGAATTTGTGACAAATAAATCTGCAAAGGATCAGGATTTAGGAGATGATTTTAGTTCATATCTCACCCATTTCCTAAAGTTAAGGAGTAGCTGTCTATAGTTACCACCTTTCCTTCTTTTCATTACAGCTTGTTCCTAGAATGCAAGAAACGGAAATCATAAATCTACTGTTTTAACCCAGCTGGTTCTCAAAACTCACCTTTGTATTATGATGCACTGTCCTCTTCTGAAACCATCCCTGGATTAAAAGAAAACTCAGGCACTTAAAAGTGCATTGAAAAGCAAGAAGGTAATTATTCCTGACAAGTCAGTGGTAAGGGCTGACCAACAGGAAATTCCAGAGATGCTTCCAAGCAGTAGCAGAGAGAAGCAAGAAAGTGCCGAAGGCTGCCTCTTGTTGCAAAGTATCTCTGCCAGCATGGGGACTAGAAACCTATTTGAATGATGAAAGCTAAGGAGGAGCTTCCTGACCAGAACAGGGGAACGGAGATAAACTTGCACTACTGTATTTGTATCCTGTAGTGCATGGTATAGTGGTTTGAGTGTTAGACTGCAATTCTGGATTTGATTCCCGCTCAGCCATGAAACCCACTGTGTGACCTTCGGCAAGTCACATGCACTCAGTTTCAGGAGAATGGCAAACCTCCTCTGAACAAATCTGCCCAAGAAAACCCATGATTGGTTCGCCCTAGAGATGCCTTAAGTTGGAAATGACTTGAAGGCACAACACATACATACACACAGTTTATGTAACCCAGATGCTTCTCTAAGCAATAGTTGGTGGGTGTTTTTGAAGAGTTGTTGTTCAGAGTATAGCAAATGCTTTGCATGCAGCAGTTGCCGTGTTCAATCTGAGGAAGCACATGTGAGTCTCTACCATAATAAGCATGTTTGGTCTTACAATATGGGCATGTTTTTCCAACATCACTTCTAGTGATTTCTTTCTTTGCCAGTAGAGGGAAGTGTTGCTTAAGGGCAGACCAACATAATTTCCATGAATTGTGGACTATTATTTGGAGGAAGAGGGACACACCATTAAACCAATGATACTCAGAATTTGATCTTTCCTGTATTTTACTACTGGAATCCTTGACAATTGGCCAAGCTGGCTGGGACTTCTGGGAGCTGAAGTGCAAAACATTAAAGGACCAAAGCTTGGTCTAAAAGAGTGGTTTTCAACTGGTAGTATGCGTACCAATGGAGGGACTGAAAGGCAACATACCCCCCAACTATTCAGGTTTGGCAGGGATTATCCAGATTAATCCTTTGCCCTCACACTTTTTCAGTGGCTTCTATAATGTCATAGAAGCATAGAGTTGGAAGAGACCACAAGGGCCATCAAGTCCAACCCCTGTTATGCAGGAAATCATGGTCAAAGCACCCCCAACATATAGCAATCCAACCTCTGTTTAAAGACATCCAAAGACAGAGACTCCACCACTCTCTGACAAAGTGTGTTCCACTAGTGAACAGCTCTTACTGTCAGAAAGGTTCTTTCTAATGTTGAAGTGGAATCTCTTTTCCTGTAGTTTGAATCCATTGCTCCGTGTCCTGTTCTCTGGAGCAGCAGAAAACAAGTTTTCTCTATCCTTAACATGACACCCCTTCAAATACATAAACAGGGCTATCATAACACCTCTGACTGTCTCTCTTCCAGGCTAAACCTAAGTCGTTCCTCATAGGACATGGTTTCCAGACCCTTCATCATATTAGTCACCCTCCTATGGACACATTCCAGCTTGTCAACATCCTTTTTGAACTGTGGTCCCCAGAACTGGACACAATATTCCAGGTGAGGCCTGACCAAGGCAGGGAGGACCTGACCTAGGTTGTCTAACTATGGAGTTTATCACACAGGAGGAATTTCTTTTAATTTCGAATGAAAAGAAAATGGGGCCAGAACGCATTCATGTGAATTCGCTAGTTCAGCAAATTTACGTGAATTCGAATTGCATTAAAACTGACTTCCCATTGCCTGAAAATAGCTTGCCATTGCCCGAAATTGCATGTGGTAGTATATCATGCAATAACATGACACCCCATGATTGCATTCGGACTGACTTCCCATTGCCTGAAACTGCATGTGGTAGCCTATTACGCAGTAACATTAATCCCCATGATTGCGTTCAGATTGCCATTGGATTATACTTCCAATTTCCCTTGTCTGATAAACTCCTATGCTTCCCTAAGAACTGAGACTGACCCCAAAAACAACACAAGTAGCTTGTACTGTAGTTCAAACAAAAATTTACTAATGGCTTTAATCTATATATCCATAAAAGCTATATCCTAATCTAGCTAGTGAACGGTTCAGGTAGAAAAGTAATCTTTATCTTATCATCTTCTGTCCAAAGAAAGATGAGAGAGAGGAATGTGGAAAACATGCAGTTCAGGTGAAATCTTTAGAGAGAGTGTCTGTTAGTCCCAAAGAAAGTGACTTAAATCACATAGTTGAATTAGAGAGAGAGAGAGAGGAGTTTGCATGCAGGAAATCCTTATCTATCTAAGGAGAGAGAAAGAGAATGCAAAAATTTTCCAACAAGGTGTACCTGTTACAGGGCTTTTTTGGCCAGATTTGTTCAGAGGGGGAGGGGGATTGCCTTTGCTTTCCTCTGAGACAGAGTGTGACTTGTCCAAAGTCACTCGACAGTTTTTTGTGGCTGAGTGGGGATTCAAACTCTGGTCTTCCATGGTCCCACGCTGAATCTGCACTACAGAAATAATGCAGGTTAACACACTTAAACTGCCATGGCTTAATGCTATGGAATGCTGGGATTTTTAGTTTTGTGAGATGTTTAGCCTTCTCTGTGAGAGACTTCTGGTGCCCTACCAAACCACTAATCCCAGGAGCCATGGCAGTTAAAGCAATGTCAGATTGCATTACTTCTGCAATGCACATTAAGCCCAAGTCTAGTACTCTAACTACTACACCACACTTCTTTATAGTTAAATATGGTGCCATTGCTGTTATCTCTGAGAGATACTCCTCCCATATACTACTACTGCTGCTCAGCAGCTGTTTGGAACATTAGGTTTGGCTGCTCAGCAAAAGCCTTGACTTGGGACTTTATCACGCTGGGAAAATTGGGGGTTTAAACAGCAATTATCCCCTGAACATGGCACATTCACGAACAACATTTTCACACGACATCGCGATTAAAGTGCCATTAACCTGGGAATAAACAGGCAATAAACAGCAAAAAAATCATTCATGGGGAAATCCTGTGAATGTTCTGTTGCTGTTTATTCTTGGGATAATAGCTCTTTAATCGTGATTTGTGTGAAAATGTTAATTGTGATTGTGTGATTTTCACTGGATAATCAATGTTTAAACGCCCGATTTACTCCATGAGATAAAGTCCTTGGGAGATGTGACCAGCAGCAATGGTACTGTCAGCAAAGCCCTTGCCATTCTGGAGCATGCAATCTCACCACCACAGAAAATGGTGTCAAGGCTGGGTTTTCATTGTATTCCTGACAACAAGGTGGGCGAAAGTAAGGTTGTTTCACTTCCGGTTCCTATCTAGGTTTGGCTAGAGGTTTCTAAGGAAGACTCTGGGTGTAAGTGCTAGGTGTGCGGAGGGAAGGCGTTGTGTATTTTAGTACATTTTAGGAGAAGGGACGCTGGCTGGCATGATTTCAAGCAAAATGTTCTCCAAAACCATGCCACAAATGTTGGGGCTTTGGGAGCTACTAGTGTTGGATTTGAAGGCCATACATTCCACAACGCAGTTTTAGGAAGACCACAAGAGAAATGATATAGCTGTCGTAGATGTAAAAAATGTAGGAGCTGCTGGACCTTATACAGTTAAGGAGAGGAAATTTGGGCACATGAAACTTTCCTTACTGACCGAGAGAAGCTATCCTGCCCAAATTCTCTCTTCTGTGAAAAAGCAGAAAAGTCCAGGAGAAACCTTCTGCTGGTCCTTGAAGTCACCCAAAGATGAGTGGAGAACGAACATTTGGGAATTACAGAAAAACACCAGCCAACACATGCATAAGAGGATGTTTATTAATTTTCTGCAGGGCACCAGGACTAAAGAGAAGTAGATTTTGTGATGGGGCTTTTGGAAGAAGGTGGAGGGGAAAGTCAGAGGCTTTCTTCATAGACTGGGGACAGTAGCAGAGATCAGCTGGTCCAGAAGTTTAACATCAAGCAGGCATAACTGGAAGCTTCCATCTTATCTAGAAGCTCATATTTCCAGATCTAGGCTTGAACTCATATTTGCAGATGTAGGCTCAAGCTCATATTTGCAGATGTAGGCTTGATGGGATTGACAGTCTCTAAAATGCCATTCTGCCAAATCTGAAATGCAAACAGTCATATGAACCAGGACTGTTTTAAAAGTGCATGGACTCAACAGTTCCCTGACTCTCTGAATTGACAAGAACATGATATGTCTGGATTATAGCCAATTTGGGGTAAGGAGTTTATAAATAGTATAAATAATTATCCACACCAGCTACTATGTCACATAGGCATATGTGTCCTAAGCCACTGAGAATGTGTTTACTCACTTGTGCCTTGAATCAACGCTGCACAGAATATATTTGGC
Organism: Sceloporus occidentalis; assembly: GCA_023333645.1. Taxonomy (NCBI): domain Eukaryota; kingdom Metazoa; phylum Chordata; class Lepidosauria; order Squamata; family Phrynosomatidae; genus Sceloporus; species Sceloporus occidentalis. The sequence goes on along the minus strand of JALMGF010000014.1, from coordinate 11,407,505 downwards.
TCACAACTGACCCAGGTTGCGTAATTGCTGACTGATTTATCCGACCAACTCCACTTGCCAGTCTGTAGAAATGGGAAAGATAGATTTTGTGATTAGTAGAGATATAAATGCTTTCCTCCGGTCCAAAAGTTTGTACAGACTTGCCCATCTGTACCTGACAAACTTACAAATGAACTGTAACTCACTGACACACCCATTTCCACACTTTTCATTATTTTGTAGTTTGTCACACCCAAAGTGCATTTCTTAATTTTTTATTGTAAAGTTTTTAAATGGTTTAATATATGAGTTACTTTGGGTTCCTTTGTGGGAGCAAGGCACCATAGAAATGAAATAAATAAATTGAAAACAGAATAGTGCCTAAATACCCTGAAGGCACCAGTTCCTGTCTTGTTTTGGAGGTTAAGCAGGGTCAGCCCTGAGAGACCACCTATGAATGCCAGATGCTGCAGACCATATTTCATCTCTGAGTATTCCTTTCCCAACAAACCTTTACGAAATCCATGGGACTTCCTGAGATCAACAGTCATTGTGAACATATGTACCCATGCACATGAGCTCAGAAGAGAAGGGTATGTGAAAGGCATTTCCCCCATATTTGGGGTTTCTCTGTTTCCCTCCAGGGAGTCAATTGTTTTGTAGATTCCCCTCAGTTTTTGGTTTAAAATGTCTTCTAGAAGTGTTGGCTGGTGGCAGGGATGGTGGTGGGAATACCATGTTTTGGCTACTTAGACTGATGTAGGCCCAAGGAAAATGGGAAGAACAAATTACCCAAGAAGGCTTTAAAATATGGGGAATATGTCTTGATGCCCCCAGAGGGCTTTGGGGGCATTTGTGGGCAAAATGTGATTTTTTAATTTGTGTTTGTCTCTGTGTTGTAATGTGGTGGTTGTAGCTCCCCAATATCTCCTGCGAGACTAATGTTGTCTTTTATCATTTGAACATAGGGATTCACCAGTGGGCTCTAGTCATTGTCCAGCCTGCTTCATATTTCTAAGATGCTCCGTATACCATAGTTTACAATTTGAAGCAGGTTGGAAAGGATGCTTAAGAGTGAGTGTGTCTATAGACTTGGTAAGATCTCTATTCCAGGTACCAACCAAGCCCTCAATGGAATCACCTGTTTCTCTTTCAATTTTTACATTGTCCGTCATATTCAGGAGATACATCTTGGCCATCAAACCCTCTTCACATTTGAATATTTTTTTTATTTCTGAATGAATATTTTTCCAAAAAACTTTGGCGTTAGCACATTTCCACCACATGTGCATGTAATTTCCAACTTCTTTTTGACATTTCCAGCATGTGTTCTTGGTATGTTTAAACATTTTTGCTAACTTATATGGGGTAAGGTACCATCTGTACATAGATTTATAGATGTTTTCCTTCAAGTCTACACTTATACCTTGTTTGATTTTTGTCTTCCAAAGTCTTCCAGGTACCAACCAAGACCTCAGTGGAATCACTGGTGTTACCAAATGTTTAACCCCCTAGGGCTTTCTGGAACCCAGCGGGTTCCATCAGCCTTCGTGGGCAGACCATTATAATGGGTCCGCCAACCCCGAGGGGTTGAATAGTGGCCTTTAGTCCAACCTTGACCAGGAAATGATCCGTCCATGCCAATGCGGTGATATTAACTACCTCCACCCCTGGATATACCTGTTTCATACTAAAAACCACCTCAAGGGTATGACCTGCACAATGTGTAGGTCCAGAGACTAATTGGGATAGGCCCATATCTGTCATGGAAGCCACGAACTCCCGAGCTGCAGCCATTAGATTTGTTGAACCAGCCTCGAGTGGAATGTTGAGGTCATTGAGGACTAGAAGCCTAGGCGACTCCAAAACCAACTCCGAGACCAGTTGTGTCGGCTCGGCTAGGTTTAAAATCAGTGTCTAGAATGGAGTCACCAAAGTCTCTCTGGTCAGTGTTGATGAGAATTTTTGAGCAAAACAGACAAGAGAGATGCTTACCGGAAAAGAAGCACGGCGACCAATCCAGACATCACTTGGTTTCCTTTGGTTAGTGGAGATGTATTGGACGATGAAAGCTGACTCTGACATGCTATGAACAGAGGCAAGATGGGCCCCGGGGAAATAGTTCTGGCAATCAATCTGAGGATAGAGAAAAGTCGGGGAATGAATTTTATTGACATGCTGCTTTATCACACTAGTGGGCAAACAGGATTTAAACAAGAGTTAAACTAGAGAAAACCAGGAAATGCCTGAAGTTTATCACATGATGTTTCCTGGTTTTCTCTTGTATACTCTTGTATAAAAACCCTTTGCCCACTAGTGTGATAAAGCAGATGGTCTTCTTCCACAAAGGGATAAGAACAGAGTTGGGGTTCTTTGAGTATAACACTGTCAATGCTTCTCTAGGCCTTTTGCTTTCAGAATTTTTGTTTTGGAGATGCTGCTTTGACTGATTCAAATCAATTTCACAGCAGAAATGGCTGGGAAACTGGTATGACAGCGACTACTAGGAAAGGAACTTGTATAGTGAACAAATTTTAAAGACATGTTTTTCAAGTGTTAAGAAACCTGAACAAGAAGAATCCCAGAGTAGGAAGAAACTCCGCTGTTGAGGACTTATTTTGCACTAAATGCACATGTGGTTGTTTTTTGAAGAAAACAGGATGGCTTACATAGGAAACAACAATAATAACATTTCTATGCAGGAATTTTACCTTCTGTGCAGATAATGCTGTTTTCTGTGCAAAACAACCATGCGCAAATTTTTGCACAAAATCAGTTCTGAAATGCAAATTGGCACAAAGGATTCCCTTATAGTGGGAAGGGAATTGCTACAATTACACATTGTTTCCTTCAAGGAAACGTAGTAAAGAATGACATCCCTACTCAGGCTAGATACAAACATAAACTCAGAGTGCAGAAGTGATAAAAAAGTCAAATTTGGATGGCTTGTTGGCATGATGCTGGAAATACCATGTGTATGGAATTCTCTTCGATGGGAGGACTTCTCAGTAGGCAGATGCCTTGCTGCCTTCAAACCTCCAGCAGATGGCATTATTTTATATGTATCAAGTCAAAAATCCTACTGAGATCAACACGGTTTACTCTCAATAAGCTAGATCCTGGGTTACAGTTTAAATCGAAACTCTAGCAGTAGGAGAGATTTATTTTCCTCATGTCAATCTCAGCAGCGAGCAGTTTAGCAACAGCAGGAAACAGGACATTAGCCCAGATCAAGGTTGTGACTTTCCAGAAATTGTATTGCATTGTATTGTACTACTTTCTTTATACAGTGGTCCTTTGGTATCCTGTATGTTTTGGCTCCAGGACTTGTTGTGGATACCAAAATCTGTGGACAGTGACACAGTACAATGGCACAGTAAAATGGTGTCCCCCATATATATATATATATATATATATATATATATATATATACACACAATTAGTAGATGCTTGAATTCATGAATAAAGAATCCATGGATATGGAGGCCTGACTGTACCCCACTTCTTCCAAAACCTTGGGATTCAAATTAGTTTAAAAATGTAGCTAAAAATGTAAAACAAACAGACAAACAAAAACAGATGAAACTATATTTGAAAATAGCGTTACACTGTGTATGGAATTAAACCATTTGAAATATCTGTTTAAAATGGCTGCTCTCCAATTCACACCAGCTACTACTCACACAGTTAAGGTTGGGTGGTAATGGAAGCAGAAGATTCTGAACCTCTGGAGGGCCACAGGCTTTCCAGTTCTGGGTAGGAACCACACAGTCGTTCAGATACTTTTGCATTACAAAGTCCAGCACTTTCCTTGTTGGCTATTCTCTGTGGATATTTCAACCCAGGAACATATGGTTCGCACACTTGGCCATAGCCTGTGGTCTCGTCTTATATTCTTTAAGGATGTTAGCTCTGTATGCCAAATATAGCACATTTCTATGGAGTTCAATATCCCATTCCCAGACAAGTACAACTTCTGCTTAAACCCATGTTCCTTCTGAGTTCCTTCTGTTTTGTGCCCCTCTCCAGAGACCATGGAGTGAAGATGTAGAACTTAGAACTTAACTGGTGGGAAATGTTTCTTACCTCAGCTTGTACCCATGACTTATTGGTGTCAAAATAAGCATAGCAATTCCCCTGATTTTCCACCCAGTCTTCGGCACAGGAGTCAGCCTCAACTGCAAAGAGAAAGTAAGATGGATGTGGGACAGGTTGTGGAAGAAGATCAGTATTTCTCTCTTAAGTAGAAAAACCTCTGAACTAGTTTGGGGCGGATGTTCTCTGGTCCTTCAGGAGTTGTTCAGCCTTCCAGCCCCCATGAAATGTAAAAGGGGAATGCCAGCCCCAATCTGTTTCCCTGCTCTGAGCCAATAACAGGTGGGACCATATTCCTCACTTTGGAAAGGCCAAGTGGACCTGTGTTTAGGCTCTTATGGACCACTGCCCATCATGAATGAAAATAAGCCAGAATTGTACTGCAGTGGATGGACACTGGTAGCCCTTTCATCCTGTGCAGCCCCCTAAATCAGGGATAACAAATATATTGTGGGAATCGGCAGGAGACTTTGGAGGTACAAAAGTAGTGTCCAGGGGCTGGCCCACTTGTTTAATGAAAACCTGACTTTGTGAGGCAGTGATAGCAGCATTTCATTGACTTCACATACAGTACCCTTTGAAAGTAGAAATTGGTTAACTAAAGGTATCTGAAGATGAATAACAATTTTCATCAGCTACCTTTAGTCAAAACCCAATTACTTACAAACATAATCTTGATATTTCTTTAGGAGACTTACCTCCTGGAAAAGGACTGGAGAGCAGAAGGCCAAAAAGGCATAGGCTGGCTTTGGCAAAGAGTCCCATCTTCTGGATGACCTGGGCAGGGGAAAGAAAACATCCAAGAAGCATGCTCAGTGAACAGCAGATGCCAAAGCAACAAGAAGTAAGTAAATAAGCTATTGAGCACCATGTCTTTCATTGTTGCTATTAGAAGGAAAACTGCACTTTAAGTTTTGGATAGAATTTTACAGGAACATGCTCAGTGGAATATCATGATGGTGTTTTATGCCCATGTAAGTTCCCCCATGGAAGTAGTTGGAAATCTCCCTGCCCAATGTAGAACATCTGCCTTCAGTTCAAGGTTCATGAAGTGGAGATGCTCATGTCGTGGAACTGAAGATGTGGATATACATTGGGTTATGCATTAGGTTGTACAATGTTGACATTCAACATGAGAGTTGAATAGCACAGTCACTGCATAACTCTGCATACAGATATTTATGTTATACGATCTTAGATCTTGGCCGTTTTGTTTTGTTGCCATGTTACAAAGAGGGACAAAAGTTGGACCTTGATGGGTCACAACTGCACCCATTACATTCCTGGGTTTGTTCCCATGTGTGTATTGGAAAATGCCAATCCCTGTCTTCCATGCTGGCCGAATCGTGGCAACCAGGAAGTGCAAACAGGCTGAAATGGAGAAGGCAACCATCTGGGCCAGACCCTCTGCTTGGAATCCTGACTGCAGAAACTCAGAACTCTCAGATTGGGTTCAGAACTGTCTTATGAAAGGGAAATGGTGAGGGACACCCCTCTGATTTTGATTTAATGAATTAAATATATTGTAATTTCTGGTAAGGTCTTACTTTCTTGATAAGTAGGGCATAACAGAATGGGGTTGACTCAAACTGAGGCAAAATGGAAAGAAATGGAACTTGATAGAAGCTCAAGTGAAACAAGAGTTCCTTTGGAAACAAAAACGGGCATGCCTTATGAAAGAAAGAGCGGTTCCACCTAAGGAGGACGCAGACCCTATTATTGGGGGTAAGTAGGGGTAACCTTCCACATTCTTTCCTTGCTTGAAGGGGAGCATCAATGAGAAGGATCCACCTAGTTCATAGACAGTGCATTTATCTAGAGCTTCTAATCATGAAGAAAGACCTAAATATCCTGAAGGCACCAGATCCTGTCTGACCTTGGAAGGTAAGCAAGGTCAGGCCTGGTTAGCACTTGGATGGCAGAGTGTCAAGGAATACCAGTTCTTGTAGGCTATATTTCAGAGGAAGGCAATGGCAAACCAAAAGGAACAGTATGTGTATACACTGATATTCTGTATTTCATAGTCTTACAATTCTTTGGGTGCGAACCATTTCCCAGATTAAAAATATCATTAAACAGAGAGTCTATGAACATCTAGAAGGCTATGCCATAATCACAAAAAGTCAACATGTTTCAGAGAAACAAGTCATGTCAGACAAATCTAATCTCTTTCTTGGATAAAATTATTAGCCTGGTAGAGGAAGGGAATGCTGTGGATATAGTATATCTCGATTTCAGTAAGGCCTTTGACAAGGTTTCCCATGACATTCTTGCAGACAAGCTTGTAAAATGTGGACTAGACAAGGTAACTGTTACATAGATTTGTAACTGGTTGACCCGCCGAACCGAAAGGGTGCTCAGCAATGGCTTCTTTTCATCCTGGAGAGAAGTGACCAGTGGGGTCCCACAGGGCTCTGTCCTGGGCCCAGTGTTATTCAACATCTTTATCAATGACTTTGATGACAGAATTGGGGGCATACTCATCACATTTGCAGATGACACCAAATTAGGAGGAATAGCTAATACTCCAGAGGAAAGGATCAACATTCAAAATGGCCTGAATAGACTTGAAAGCTGGGCCAAAGCTAACAAAATGAAATTCATCAGGGAGAAATGTAAGGTACTGCACTTAGGGCAGGAAAACAAAATGCACAGATATAGGATGGGGGACACCTGGCTGAATGAAACTACGTGTGGAAGGGATCTTGGAGTCCAAGTAGACCACAAGCTGAACATGAGTGAACAGTGCCATGCGGCAGTTAAAAAGGCCAATGCAATTTTAGGCTGCATCAATAAAAGTATAGTGTCTAGATCAAGAGAAGTAATAGAGCCACTCTATTCTCCTTTGGTCAGACCCCACCTGGAATATTGTGTCCAATTCTGGGCACCACAGTTCAAAAAGGACATTGAGAATCTAGAGCGTGTCCAAAGGAGGGCGACTAAAATGGTGAAAGGTCTGGAAACCATGCCCTATGAGGAACGACTTAGGGAACTGGGGATGTTTAGCTTGGAAAAGAGATGGTTAAGAGGTGATATGATAGCCTTGTTTAAATACTTGAAGGGATGTCATACTGAGGAGGGAGCTGACTTATTTTCTGCTGCTCCGGAGAACAGGACCTGAAGCAATGGATGCAAGTTACGGGCAAAGAGATTCCACCTCAACTTTAGGAGGAACTTCCTGACAGTAAGGGCTGTTTGACAGTGGAACACACTCCTTCCTCGGAGTGTAGTGGAGTCCTTCTGTCGGGGATGCTTTGACTGAGATTTCCTGTATGGCAGAATGGAGTTGGATTGGATGGCCCTTGCGGTCTCTTCCAACTCTATGATTCTATGATACCTGCAAATTCTATTATGACATTTTGGAAAAGATTTTTTTTCTCTCACTGAAGATTTTTTCTCTCTCTAAGTTACACTGCAAAATAGTACTGCCGCTTTTTATGTTACGGTCGTAATGTGATGTATGCCTCATCCACACTGCAGAATTAATGTAGTTTTGCACCGCTTTAACTGCCATGTCTCAGTGCTATGGAATACTGGGATTTGTAGTTTTTTGAGATATTTAGCCTTCCCTGTCACAGAGCTCTGCTGCAACAATAAACTACAAATCTCAGGATGCCATAACACTGAGCCATGGCAATTAAAGTGGTATCAAACTGCATTATTTCTGCAGTGCAGATGAGGCTGTAGTTACACATTTGTTATTGCAAATAACTATTTATTAACTGGTTACTTCAAGCTTCTCCTTTCCCCCCTCTTTCTGGTGATCTTACTTTAAAGGTGTACATATGGAAGATGGAACAAAACAGTCACCTCAAATCAAGATTAAAAATATTTTATACTCACGTACTTGATAAGAGAAAAGGATGAGTTCTTTCTGTGAGAGCAATTCCAGTTGCCCTTGGGATGGGAAATATTCTCTTCCTGGATCCCTCTGTTATTTCTAGTGTAGAGAGCTCTCATTTATATTCCAGAGCCTGAAAAGTCCCACCTCTGAATGCCAGCCTCTGAGAAAAAAGCTCCTCCTTGTTTAACCACAAGCATAAGCCAACAAAGGATTCTTAATGTAGTCCAACTACTGTGGGAATCAAACTTTTCAAAAAAGAGTTTGGCCCCATACAGACTGCCAAAATAAAGCTGCTTCAGGTCACTTTGGAGGTATGCTGTTTAAATGATGGGACTGGAACGTGGCTTTGGCGCAGCTTCTGGACTCTTAGGACGCATGCATAATTTAAACAGCATACCTCCAAAGAGACCCAAAGCAGCTTTGTTTTGGCAGTCTGTATGGGGCCTTTGACAGATTAGAAGAGTGCCTAGTGGAGAAACAACAACTTGCTTGCTATGACAAAATTGAACATTTAATACACACAGTTTTAATGGAATATTGAATAGATGAGCGGAGTTGACCTGTATCTTGAGCGCATGCCTAAGAACGTTTCTCATTATCTTTTGTGGTGATGCAGGTGTTCCACAAGGTATGTACTGTATTTTCAAAGTCAGTGTGTGGACTTTCCATTATTGGAAAAGCTGAATCCAAAAATCATAAGGTCAGCATCTCCATGGAGTGTCTTTCCCATCATCTGCTATTTGGGTGCTGCCAAGTTAGCAGGGTTCACCCATTTTGAGGCATGACATCTGGTGCCCGTTTGGAGTCTCAGCTGTCCTGGATTTCCAAGTTTGGTGCTTATGAAAAAACCACAAGTCTCTCAGTAAGGGGGTTATGCAATTGTTTTGTGACAAACACACCTGTCCCCACTTTTGACTGTGTTTAAGCACTGACTGAACACTCACACCTATAACTGGAATTCCCCATATATCACTGAATGTAATGGCAATGTAAACAGTTAGTAACGTTAAAATTATACCTTTAAGTTACAATATCAAGCGCACATCTGAAATTTATGTGCAGGTACATCGTTTCATGTGGTTAAAGTGAAAATTTGGCAAGATGTAGTGTTTTTCAATAAAATTTAAAAAGAAGAATTTAAAAACTTTTAATTTTTTAATTTTTTAAATTACAAAAAGCCCTGGGGTCTCTCCTTTCTCCTCCCGCTGCGATTCGCCTCATTCACACCATCTCTTTAGTATTGCAAAGGGACACAGGTGAATGCCACAGCCCATTTCTATCAAAATACTTCTAAACAATATCAGAGAAAATCAACGAATTGAAGGATTTAAAATGAGAAATGAAGAATACAAATTAAGAGTATACGCTGACGACCTGGTATTAATCGTAGCTAACCCAAACGAAAACTGTGGAGAGATGACGCAAGCACTTAAAAAATATTCTAAACTAGCAGGTTAAAAAATCAATAAAGAAAAAAACAACAATATTAACAATGGACCTAACAAAAGAGGAGGTAGAAGAATTAAAGGGGAAATCAGGTTTTCAAACAAAAAAAGTAATAAAATATTTAGGTCTCAATATTTCCACAAAAAATATAGAGCTATTTGGAAATAATTATGAGAAAATTTGGAAAAATATTAAAATGGACTTGAAAAATGGCAAAGTTTAAATATCTCATGGATGGGGAAAATAGCTACAATAAAAATGGCATTATTAGCAAAAATGATTTTCCTTTTCCAAAATCTTCCCTGCAAGAAGAATTAAGGGGAGAAGGAATGATTTGTAATTGGTTTACGTACAGGCAGTTAAAAGAGAAATATGAAAAGGATAAAAAAAACCAAGGGAATTGGCGCAATAGAAGTTGAATTGGAAAATATAATTAAAGATGAGAGAAAACAATTATCAAAATTTTATAAATTAATAATTGAAGTGGAATTGGAGGAGGAAATAATAAATGAGTTTATGATAAAATGGGCAAAAGACTTAGGTCAACCTATACAATTGGAACAGTGGGAGAGAATTTGGAAAAGGAGAATAAAACAAACGTTGTATGAGTTTGAGAGAACATGTCTATAAATCTCAATACAGGTGGTATTTAACCCCGTATAAATTATCCAAAATTAATAAAGATAACAAAAATATCTGTTGGAAATGCCATAAGGAGGCTGGGACTTACATTCACTGTTGGTGGAATTGTGGAAAAATTAAAAAAATATTGGAAGACAATACATACAGAAATGAGAAAAATATTTAAATTAGAGAAATATGTAGATTCCAAAATGTATCTCCTAAACATCATTGAAAATAAAAAATTGGAAGAGCAAGAAGGAAAACTGTTATTCCATACAATCGTGGCAGCAAGAATGGTTTTAGCAAAGTACTGGAATAAAGAGGAAATCCTGAAGGTGGAGGAGTGGAGGCTGAAAGTAATGGATCTTTACGAAATGGATAAGCATACCACATTATTAAAAAAAACACTCTTTAAAAGAATTCTATAAAGAATGGGACTTACGGAGAGTCTATATACAAAGTAAAAAAAGAGCAGAGAATGATGGGAATTTCTGAAGAATAAACTATTTTTGTTACCTTTGTTATAACGATGGTAGAAGTATCAATATATAATATAAAAAGCGGGAAGAAAGGTTGACAAAGACTTAAAGGTATTTGTTAAAGTGATAAAGATTGAGATAGTAAGGAACACAAACATAAAGGTAGAAGGGGTTGAATCTAAGGTTGTTTTTTTGTTTGGTTGTTGAATATAAGAGTAAGTACAAAATATACGGGTTGTAGATATAGGAATGGTTCTAGCTTGAGGAAGTTTCATCGTAAAAGGAGATTGATAAAGGGGTAAATTGAATGGTAAAATCATGTAGTAAATGTATTCAATGTAATAATAATTGTCATAGTTGATTTTAAATAATAAAAATTTCAAATTTAAAAAAAGTAGATGTTTGGGGAGCAGTGGCGTCACCCCCTTAGCTACCTAAGTTGTCCCCTGAGTTACCCAAATGTAGTCCTCCCCCATGTGATTGGTACAACTTCTTGAGAAGACGACAAGTTCTCTTCCTCTCTTTGCTCTGTGAATTTCAGAGGAAGGTAAAAGCAGAAGAGGCCAGGTATGAAGGCAAGAAGGACGAAGGATATACTTGAATTTCATCAGAAAAGTTGCAATTGTGTAATAGAAAATTACACAAGTATTATTTCATCTGCAAGCCATCAGGCAACGTGTTTCTGTTAGCAGGAAAAACAACTCGTCAGAAAAGCTTTTAATCACATGGTCTTTCTACCAAAACAAGGTTGTTTTTAAGGGCACTGTGTGAAACAATATGCTTTTTCTGGACACTCTTTGCATTTTCTATCATCATCATCATCATCATCATCATCATCATCATCATCATCATCATCATCTTTTTTATTTATATTGCCATGTCTCTCCTTATGGACCGAGGCGGGGTTACAATCCAATAAAAAATACTAATACAATCAATAAAATACAGTGATTTCCTATAAATACATCTTATCAGCAAAAGTACAGCGCGCCCGTGTCATATGCGGGCGCGTTTTACGTGGACTTGAGCTTACGCGCTCAAGCCGCGGGGCGCGTGTGGGGCGGAAGGGGCGGCACGTCCCATTCAATTGAATGGGTGTGTGTGCCCGTTGAGCCCTGCGCACCGCCGCACTGTTGCGCCGCCATGCACGAGCATAGGCGTAATTCACCTTACGCGGAGGGATCCAGAACGGATCCCCACGTAAGGCAAGGACCGAGTGTAATATCACTTAAAAATAACTGATCGTTATACAACCGGTTTACACAGAGTCATCATCGAGGGTTAATGGGTGAATACCTTAAACAGATTCAAATAGATAGGCCCACCGAAAAAGCTCCGTCTCGACTGCCTTCTTAAAAGCATCCAAGGTGGTAATAAAACGGATCTCTTCTAGCAGGCCGTTCCACAGTTTCGGGGCAGCAGCAATAAAGGTTCTTTGGGAAGTCGTAACCAATCTAGTTGTGTTTGCGTTTCCAATAAGTTCTTCCCAGATGTTCTGAGAGTGCAGGGCGGATTATGTAGGGAGAGGCGTTCCCGCAAGTCACTTGGGCCCAAGCCATGTAGGGATTTAAAGGTAATGACCAACACCTTGTACTGTGCTCAGAAGCTACTCGGTTAGCCAGTGAAGTGATTTTAATATCTATATTGGTTTGGTCTTTGAAGGGGTAAACCAATGTTTGTCTAGATTGTTTTCCTGGTTATCATAATGCTTCCTGCCCTCTTGTATAATAAGGGATTTTCCAGGGCCAAAAGCACTCTGGAAAAATGCAGATGATGATTGCAATTAAAATGAATGAAAGCAAAAAGAGGCCACTTCCCTCCCAAGGTGGCTTACGTGGAAGGAGAAGTGAGGGCAGAGGGAAACTAATGCAGTCAGGAAGAGGAGAAAAGGGGCAGAGATGGCAGTGGGGAGAACCCGGTGGGCAATAAGGAGAATGCTTGCAACAGTAGAAGGGTACAGCTGTGATTGTGTGTATTAGTGGATGATGCCCATCATGTCTGCAGTGGTTTTTAATGTAGATTTCAATTGAGCTATCCAACATGCTGAATCTATTTCTGTGATAAAGCACTGTAGATAACTACTGTAGAGTTCAAAGATATAGCCATGTTAGTCTGTAGAATCAGTACATAGAGAGATCTTGTAGCACCTTTGAGACTAACTGAAAGAAAGGAATTGGCAGCATGAGCTTTCAGTCTACTTCTGCTTCTGAAGTCTACAAAAGCTCATGCTGCCAATTTCTTTCTTTCAGTTTGTCTCAAAGGTGCTACAAGATCTCTCTATGAACTACTATAGAGCTTAGTGTAGATCTTGAAATGAACTCAAATCCAAGAAAGTAGCTACCATTATAGCAACATTTTTGAAAATTAGCTCTTTAGCATCCCTTCGAGGGAAATGGGTAGAATTGGACCTGCAACAATGAATTCTGCTCTAGCATTCTTGATCTCCATGGCTGCATGTTATATCACTCCCCACTCAGTTGTGGGGTGAAGCTGAGGCCATTGGACAAGGGAGAACCAAAGAAAGGAGATTGAAGCACACAGGCATGGCACATCTCCCTACTTAACTGTACAAAGAATTTGCTGGAAGGAGAGTTTGCCAGTATATTCCTAGCTATTCCTGAAAGGGAGGGGTGATCAATTTAAATATTTCATTCTGTGAAGAGTGAGAGAGGTAAAAAATAAAATAAAATCCAAAGGCCTGTTTAGGGTGAGAAGGAATAAGTGTCATTTTTACAACCTTACCAGCTGCCAATGAAGCTGTTGCACAAGAGAGCTGTCTGTTCTATGTAGTCTATAGCTGGGTTGCCTTCCTATTTAATATTCTCTCTTAAGTAGTGCGCTGTTAATTTGTTTCTTTTTTTCCAGCAGGGCCTAAACATGTTGATGCAGCATTCTTCAACAGAGGCATACGTACTGGGGATGAGGAACAGGAACACCTCTATCTTATTGTTGGTGTGTGCATTCAGGTTGTTTCCAACTTACTGCATCCCTATCATGGGGTTTTCTTGGCAAGTTTCTTCCAAGGGGTTTGCCATTGCCCTCCTCTGAAGCTGAGAGAGTGTGAGTTGCCTGGGGTCACCCAGTGGGTTTCATAGCTGAGTGGGAATTCAAATCCTGATCTTCATAGTCAAACCACTGCACCATGCTAGCTACCAGTCCCTAATAGAAACTGTCTTGCTTGTACCTATGAAAAAACCAATAAAGAACAATGACGTCAATGTCTCTGTTTTGACACTGGGTGGCAGTGTGAATGTGTGCATGTGCATGTGCATGTGCCTTCAAGTTGCCTGTTGACTTATGGTGACCCCATGAATTTGATTGGGATTTCTTAGGTAAGGAATACTCAAGAGGTGGTTTTGCCAGTTCCTTCCTCTGAAATATAGCCCACAACACCTGATAATCATTGGCAGTCTACCCACCCAAGTAGTATCCAGGGCTGACTTCTGCTTAGCTTCCAAGATCAGATGGGATCTGGTGCCTTTAAGTTATTTAGTGTGATTATATGATGTCTATATATACACAGAACTAGGGAAGGGAAAGCACATAGAAGACCTAGGAATTTTGTTGGGAAAAGCGATTTACTAGGCATGTTGGATGGAAGGTACTGGAAGTTGTTAAACCTTTCCAAGGTTAAGTGTAGAGAATTAGGAGACAGGAAAATGGTGGAGAATATGGCAGAAGCCCAAGTTTGTAGACCATGGTGGTGGTGGGAATGGTGATTTCCTCATGGTATATTCCTCATAGTTGGAATCCTAAAATTTTGCTGTCTGCTTTTGTAGTGAACAAAGAAGTAAATCTGGATTAAAAACATATCACAAGATAAAATGTTAGGAAACACATTTTTGAGAGCCTTTAATTTGTTCATGCACAAAGTTTCCTTATACAGTGGACCCTTGTTATACGCTGGGGTTTGGTTCCAAGATCCCCCGTGTATAACAAAATCCGTGTATGCTCAAGTCCCATTAAATATAATGACGTAGCAAAATGGTGTCCCTTATAAAAAATGGAAAATCAAGGTAAATTTATACTTTTTTGGAACATTTTCAAACCGTGTATGCTTGAATCCGTGTATAAAAAATCCGTGTATAAGAAGGGCCGACTGTATGCTGCTTAAACACAATGGAGCCCAAAGGCAGGGATTTAGTAATAAATTGCTTTTTAAAAAGAAAAAAATCCTCCTTTGTTGTTTTTAATAGTAGCAGTAATAGTAATGGAAGCAGAAATATATGCCAGCTGTGTATAGAGCACCATTTTGAAGAACATGTTATCATTTACTATCTAGCTGACCTCTAAGGGCCCCTAGTCAGCAATTGCCCTGATCAGGTTTTGCAAACTCAGAGCAGCTTTGGCTTTTTTAAAATTACTATTTAATCAATCCATGCGTAGTATGATTTTTTCCTTTCTTTCCCTTCTAAGCATTTAACTAAACATTAAAGAAGAGCCCCTGGCCCAATGAGATTACAATCTACACTTTGATTTGGGAGGGAGATATAACACCAAATGGGGAGGCCAGAAAATGGAAAGGTTATCACTAAAGAAAAGGAAGGGTTACATGGGAGTATATCACACGGAGCTTTTTGGAGATTTTCCGGCTCAGTTCCAACGTGACTGCGGGTCCAATGATGCGCATTCACGTCGTAACATGAATGTGTCATCAGACGCCATTCCTTTCTATGGGAGCTTCTTGCGAGGTGCTTCCGCAGTGATTCCAAAGTGACCCCCTCATTTTGGTAAAACCAAAAAAAAGTGACTTCACAGAATTCACTTCCAAGCTCCCTTTAATTGCACTTTGAATTGGTCTCATTGGTCTCGTGTGGAAAACCACTCCGATGTCACCCCCCTTGGCCCCCTGCATCCTGCTCCATCATCCCCCTCTTCCTCCTTCATGCCATCTCCTCCTCTCTGCCAACCAGCCGATCCCATCATTCCCTGCATCCCCTGCATCCTCCTAGAACCCGATCTGCTCTCCTCCTTCACCCTGCTCCCTATCCCATCATCCCCTGTGTCTTCCAGACCCTGATCTGCTCCTCTCCTTCAGCCTACCACCAATCCCATCATCCTCTGCCTTCTCCCAGACCCTGATGAAGGATGACTGTTAAGGAGGGAGCAGGGAAGGAGGGCAGCATCCAGAGGCCCACTGAGCATGTGCAAGGGAGCACCTTTGGGAGCTACTAGTGTTGAAGGCCATACTTTCCACAACTGAGTTTTAGCAAGACCACAAGAGAAAAGATATAGGTGTCATAGATGTAAAGAATGCAGGAGAGGAAATTTGGGCACTTGAAACTTTCCTTACTGACTGAGAGAAGCTATCCTGCCCAACTTCTCTCTTCTGTGCAAAAGCAGAAAAGTGCTGGTCCTTGAAGTCACCCAAGGATGAGTGGAGAACGAACATTTGGGAATTACAGAAAAACACCAGCCAACACATGCATAAGAGGATGTTTATTAATTTTCTGCTGAGCACCAGGGCTAAAGAGAAGTAGATTCTGTGATGGGGCTTTTGGAAGAAGGTGGAGGGGAAAGTCAGAGGCTTTATTCATAGACTGGGAACAGTATCAGAGATCAGCTGGTCCAGAAGTTTAACATCAAGCAGGCATAACTGGAAGCTTCCATCTTCTCTAGAGCTCATATTTGCAGATGTAGGCTTGACGGGATAGACAGTTTCTATCATTCCATTCTCTAAAATCTGAAATGCAAACAGTCACATGAACCAGGACTGTTCTTAAAGTGCATGGATTCAACAGTGCCCTGACTCCCTGAACTGACAAGAACATAATATGTCTGGATTATGGCCAATTCGGGTTAAGCAGTTTTTAAATAGTATAAATAATGATCCAAACCAGCAGCTACCATATATACTCATCTATAAGTCAAAAAATTTATGCCCAAAAATTGATCTCAAAAGCTTGGGTATACTTATAGATGGGTATATACGGTAATGTAGTAAAAAAATGGCAGCTGCGGCTCTATCGGGGGACCGGGGGTTGATTGGCAGGTCCTTTAGTCCAGGGAGAGTGCCCTTAAAAGAACGGCAGGCTGACTGCCTTCCCTCCCTCCCTGCCTCCCTGGGTCCCCCGGCACTTGCCTGAGTCGCCAGTGCTCCTGCAACTGTGGAGGCTTGCATCCCTGCTTCTCTCCTTCCTTCCTTCCTTCCTTCCTTCCCTCCCTCCCTCCCTCCCTCCCTCACTTGCTCCATGAGAGCAAAAAAGAGAGGTCCTCCTCTGTCCCTTTGGGCTCTGCAGCATGAGGAGCCAGGATTAGCAATTTCTTCCCCTTTAAAAACATGAGCAGAGCTCCCTTCCCCTTTTCCCCGAGAGAAGCCTCGCTTGCATGCAAGCCCAGCGCCTGGGAGATTTTCTTTTCTTGATGCTTGAGTGGCTCCAGTGAGTGTTTCCTCTGCTCCCTTTCCTTTCCTGAAGCAGCCGATCTGGGGAAATCACTGACTTATACACGGGTCATATTAAAATCCATAATATTGGCCCCCAAACCCCACCTCGACTTATACATGAGGTCAACTTATACATGAGTATATATGGTATGTCATGAAGGCATATGTGTCCTAAGCCACCGGGAAAGTGTTTACTCACTTGTGTATTGAATCAGCTCTGTGCAGAATTCATTATTGTAAGCGCCATTTGGCTCACCACTCATCCAGGCCTTGTAATTGTAGAGTGAGTTATCTGACCACCTCCACTTGCCATTCTGTCGAAATGGGAAAGATAGATTTTGTGATTAGTAGAGATATAAATTCTTTCCTTGGGCCCAAAAGTTTGTACAGACTTGCCCATCTGGACCTGTCAAACTTATAAATGAACTGGAACTCACCGACATACCTATTTCCCACACTTTTCATTATTTTATTTCAAATGTCTTCTAGCGGCTGGCGGGGGTGGGGTGGGGGAATACCATGTTTTGGCTACTTAGACTGATGTAGGGCCAAGGAAAATGGGAAGAACAAATAACCCAAGAAGGCTTTAAAATATGGAGAATATGTCTTGATGCCCCCAGAGAGCTTTGGGGGCATTTGGGGGCAAAATGTGATTTTTTAAAATTTGTGTTTGTCTCTGTGTTGTAAAGTGTGATGGTTGTAGCTCCCCAAGATCTCCTGCGGGACTAATGTAGTCTTTTATCATTTGAACATAGAGATTCCTGCCTGCCACTATTCTGCTTTTATTCTTTTCCTTTCTTTGTGTACTTTAGCTTTCTATGTTTTTTTTCTCCCCGTTTCATTGCATAATTTATTTTAATCTTTGATTTGTTTTGTTCTTTTGTTTGTTTATTTTCATTAAAGCAAAAGAACAAATCAAATAAAAATGTGCATATTAGGAAACACAGCATCCCAAGCCTGTACTGGGGGAATCCTTGCAAAATATACGTGTGTTTAAAAAAAAAGGAGTATGTGAAGAAAAATGGGCACAAAATTGCAGATCATTTATCATCATCACTCCTTTTTAGATGAATTCTGCAGCATTAGGAATCAATGCAAGCTTAGGTTGAAATGAACTTGCAAAAGGAGAAGTGAGGATATTTGGCGAAGCCAACATTCTTGGATTTGTCTACCCTTTGGGAGTTAGCAAAGGAAATGGCCAGAGAGGAAAAGAGATTGTTGGGATAAGAAAGCACAATGTTCACCTGGGAACCTGACTAGCAATGTGCAGATGGGACTGGCTGGGACAGTGGTGTTGAGAAAGATAAAATAGGAGGAAATGAGCATGCAAGATTCAATGGGGAGTATTTCTGAGATTTATTATTATTATTATTATTATTATTATTATTATTATTATTATTATTATTTATAGCCCTCCTCTCCCAAAAGGATTGAGGCGGATTACAACAATAAAATACATCAACAACATATATCATACATACATAAATAAAAGTTACACAATCCCCTTACCCCTATTATAAAACTGAACAACAACATGATAAAATACAAATTAAATTAATTAAATAAATATAATTAAAATGAAGCATCTTGGGGCAAACAAGGGCAAACCGTATCAATACAGCAGGACGGTCAGTCAGAGAAGGCCTGCCGGAAGAGATCCGTCTTGACAGGCTTCTTAAAGGCATCAAGAGTAGTTTTATAAGATGGATCTCTTTTGGCAGGTCATTCCATAGTTTAGGAGCGGCCGATGTGAAGGTCCTCTGAGTAACCTTCGCTAGCCTGGTCTTCCTTGGCTGCAGCAGGTTTTCCCCAGAGGACCTGAGTGTGTCGGGTGGATTGTATGGAGGAAGGCACTCCCGCAAGCAAGCTGGTAATCATGGGAAGAATTTACTGCAGCCAAAGAAGACCAGGTTGGCTGTGGTAACCCAGAGGGCCTTCTCATCTGCCGTTCCTAGGCTATGGAACGACCTGCCGGAGGAGATCCGTCAAATCACCACTCTCGAGTCCTTTAAAAAGGCTGTCAACTCTTCCGTCAGCCCTTTCCAGCTTAGCCTCCCCCTCCGCTGATATTGATAGCTCCTGTCTACTCCAAGAAAGATGTCTCACCTCAAATACCTCTATTTTTAATTAGCAATTTTTATTTTTATGGTCATTTTTATTTTTGTTATGTTTTTAAGGCAGGGAAGGGGCTTAGGAGTAGGGAATTATGTAGAGTTGGTTTTTATATGTATTATCTATTTTATTGTTATTTTTGTCTTATTGTAACCTGTTTTGATCAGTAGAGAGAGGTGGGATATAAATAAAATTATTGTTGTTGTTGTTGTTGTTGTTGTTATTATTATTATTATTATTCCCCTGTCAATACCCAGAAGAAGATCATCAACTAAGGTAACCATAGCAGTCTCAACTCCATGTTCTGTCCTAAAGCCGGTTTGAAGTGGATGTAGATAATCTGTTTCACCCAAAACTACTTGGAGTTGAATGGCAACCACTCTCTCTATCACTTTGCTCAAGAATGGAAGATGAGAGACTGGCCTATAATTGTTTTTGTCCAGGGGATCTAGAGAAGGCTTTTTCAGAAGTGGCTTTTCCATTGCTTCTTTTAAGCAAGCTGTTAATCGGTTTTCTCTGAGAGATGCATTGATTATATGTCTTAAAAGCATCCTTGTTGTTTCTCCGCCCTGGACAGCCAGCCATGAAGGGCAAGGATTGAGGAAGCAAATTGTCTTTTTCACACTACCAACAGGGATGTAGCTAGGATTTTAGGAAGGAGGGGGTCCAGACTAAGTGCCACCATTATAATGGGGCTTGGGTGCGGTGGCGCAGCAGCACACACCATTCATTTTTTGAATAGAAGGGGGGGTGGTCCGGACCCCAAGAACCCCCCCCCCCTTGGATACGTCCCTGCTACCAAGGAGCTTGTCCACATCCTCAGTATTCACAGACTCAAATTCATCCAGTATAACATCATTCACAGAGTTGCTGGATACTTCTCCTTTTACTTTTGCAATAATGCCGGCATCCAAGTCTGCTGTTATCTGAGAGATTTTATTTAGGAAATGGTTGTTTAATGCATCACAGGAGGCTACAGTAGATTCTAATAAGGGGTTCTGGGTGGCTGGTATCTGAGTTAGATCCCTTACCATCCTGAACAGCTCTGCTAGACAAGAATTTGCAGATGCAATGTGTGCCGAGCAGAAATATTTCTTCGCTGCACGCATTGCCACTCCATAGGAATCAAAAAAGTTCCTATCACTTGTCCTGTCAGATAAAAGTTGAGTTTTTCACTAGTGGTGCTCTAGTCATTGTCTAGCCTGCTTCATATTTCTAAGATGTTCAGTATACCATAGTTTACAATTTAAAGCAGGCTGGAAAGGATGCTTAGGAGCGATTGTGTCTATAGACTTGGTAAGATCTCTATTCCAGGTATCAACCAAGACCTCAATGGAATCACTGGTGTTACCAAACATTTAACCTCCTAGGGCTTTCTGGAACCCAGCAGGTTCCATCAGCCTTCGTGGGCAGGGTCCACCACCCCCGAGGGGTTGAATAGTGGCCTTTAGTCCAACCTTGTCCAGGAAATGATCCGTCCATGACAATGCGGTGATATACCTGTTTCATACTAAAAACCACCTCAAGGGTATGACCTGCACAATGTGTAGGCCTGGAGACTAATTGGGATAGGCCCATGTCTGTCATGGAAGCCACGAACTCCCAAGCTGCAGCCATTAGATTTGTTGAACCAGCCTCGAGTGGAATGTTGAGGTCATTGAGGACTAGAAGCCTAGGCGACTCCAAAACCAACTCCAAGACCAGTTGTGTCGGCTCGGCTAGGTTTAAAATCAGTGTCTAGAATGGAATCACCAAAGTCTCTCTGGTCAGTGTTGATGAGAATTTTTGAGCAAAACAGACAAGAGAGATGCTTACTTGAAGAAAATCACGAAGACCGATCCAGACATCGCTTTCTTCCCTTTGGTTAGCAGAGATATATTGGGTGATGAGAGCTGACTCTGCCTTGCTGAGAACAGAGGCAAGATGGGCCCCGTGGCCATAGCTCTGGCATTCAATCTGAGGACAGAGAAAAGACAGGGAATGAATTTTATTGACATGCTGTTTTATCACACTAGTGGGCAAACAGGATTTAAACAAGAGTTAAACTAGAGAAAACCAGGAAATGCCTGAAGTTTATCACATGATGTTTCCTGGTTTTCTCTTGTATCCTCTTGTATCCTCTTGTATAAAAACCCTTTGCCCGTTAGTGTGATAAAGAAGATGGTCATCTTCCACAAGGGGATAAGAACAGAGTTGGAGTTCTTTGAGTATAACACTGTCAATGCTTCTCTAGGCCTTTTGCTTTCAGAATTTTTGTTTTGGAGATGCTGCTTTCAGTGATTCAAATCAATTTCACAGCAGAAATGGCTGGGAAACTGGTATGACAGCGACTACCAGGAAAGGAACTTGTATAGTGAACAAATTTCGCCTTAGTCGATGATCTCCATCTGGGCATTGACAGGAGAAGTGTGACCCTGTTGGTGCTCTTGGACATCTCAGCGGCATTCGATACCATTGACCATGGTATCCTTCTGGAGCGACTGAGAGAGTTGGGTATTGGAGGCACTGCATTGCAGTGGTTCAGGTCCTACCTCTTGGGCAGGTTCCAGATGGTCTCGCTTGGGGACAGTTGTTCAGCCAGAGGGGGGGCTCAAATCGTGTGTTCCTCAGGGCGCGATTCTGTCCCCAATGCTATTTAACATTTATATGAAGCCGCTGGGTGAGATCATCCAGAGACATGGGGTGGGGTGTTCTCAGTACGCTGATGACACCCAAATATGTCTCGGACTGAAGCAGTGACTAAGGATGGCATCTTTCCTCTGAATGCCTGTCTTGGGGCGGTAATGGACTGGATGAGGGAAAACCGACTCAAGCTGAATCCAGGTAAGATGGGCGTACTTGCTATAGGAACCCCGAATCCAGGAATGGAGTTGTGTCAGCCAGTTCTGGATGGGGTCACACTTCCCCTGTTCGCAGTCTGGGGGTGCTCGTTGACTCATCGCTCCAACTGACAACTCAGGTGGATGCGACAGTCAGGAGCGCCTGTTATCAGCTTCATCTGATACGCCAATTGCGCCCCTTCCTGGAGCCGAGGGACCTGGAAACATTAGTACATGCACTGGTAACCTCTCGATTGGACTTCTGCAATGCACTCTACATGGGGCTACCCTTGTGCCAAGTTCGGAAACTTCAGCTGGTACAAAATATGGCAGCCAGATTGATTATGGGAACTTCTAGGAATGACCATATAACACCAGTCTTGAAGTCCCTGCACTGGCTGCCTATTAGTTTCTGGGCAAAGTACAAGGTATTGGTGATTACCTTTAAAGCCCTACATGGCTTGGGTCCAGAGTACTTGAGGGAACACCTTCTTCCTTATTGTCCGTCCCTCACACTAAGGTCCTCTGGAAGAAATCTATTACAGCCAAAAAAATCTAGGTTAACATCTGTCTCCCAGAGGGCCTTTTCTATTACTGCTCCTAAACTATGGAACGACCTGCCGGAGGAGAGCCGTCGCATTCCCACTCTGACAGCTTTTAAGAAAGCACTCAAGATGGATCTCTTCTGACAGGCCTTTCCAACTTAGTTACCCTCCCCAGATATAGAGATATTTGTCTCCTCATCTGTCTATTCTTCCCCGCCTATCTTTCTGCCTATTTTTTGTTTAATGTTTCAAATGTTTTTAATGTTTTTATACTATTACTGTTTAATTCTGTTTTAGTACTGGGAATGGGGGGGGGGTAGGTCTAGGGTTTGATTTTTTGAAAAACTCTATTGTAATTTGATGTATTTTACTGTTGTAACCCACCTGGATTCTTCGTGATTGGGCAGGCTAGAAATAAATCTTTATTATTATTATTATTATTATTATTATTATTATTATTATTATTATTTTAAAGACATGTTTTTCAAGTGTTAAGAAACCTGAACAAGAAGAAACCCAGAGTAGGAAGAAACTCCGCGGTTGAGGACTTATTCTGCACTAAATGCACATGTGGTTGTTTTTTGAAGAAAACAGGATGGCTTACATAGGAAACAACAAAAATAACATTTCTATGCAGGAATTTTACCTTCTGTGCAGATAATGCTGTTTTCTGTGCAAAACAACCATGCGCAAATTTTTGCACAAAATCAGTTCTGAAATGCAAATTGGCACAAAGGATTCCCTTATAGTGGGAAGGGAATTGCTACAATTACACATTGTTTCCTTCAAGGAAACGTAGTAAAGAATGACATCCCTACTCAGGCTAGATACAAACATAAACTCAGAGTGCAGAAGTGATAAAAAAGTCAAATTTGGATGGCTTGTTGGCATGATGCTGGAAATACCATGTGTATGGAATTCTCTTTGATGGGAGGACTTCTCAGTAGGCAGATGCCTTGCTGCCTTCAAATCTCCAGCAGATGGCATTACTTTATATGTATCAAGTAAAAAATCCTACTGACATCAATCAATACGGTTTACTCTCAGTAAGATAGGTCCTGGGTTATAGCTTAAATCGAAACTCTAGCAGTAGGAGAGATTTATTTTCCTCATGTCAATCTCAGCAGCGATCAGTTTAGCAACAGCAGGAAACAGGACATTAGCCCAGATCAAGGTTGTGACTTTCCAGAAATTGTATTGCATTGTATTGTACTACTTTCTTTATACAGTGGTCCTTTGGTATCCTGTATGTTTTGGCTCCAGGACTTGTTGTGGATACCAAAATCTGTGGACAGTGACACAGTACAATGGCACAGTAAAATGGTGTCCCATATATATATATATATATATTTTCAATTAGTAGATGCTTGAATTCATGAATAAAGAATCCATGGATATGGAGGCCTGACTGTACCCCACTTCTTCCAAAACCTTGGGATTCAAATTAGTTTAAAAATGTAGCTAAAAATGTAAAAAAAGAAAAAACAAGAAAAAAACCAGAAGAAGCTATATCAGAAAATAGCATTACACTGTGTATGGAATGAAATCATTTGAAGTATCTGTTTTAAAATGGCTGCTCTCCAATTCACACCAGCTACTACTCATACAGTTAAAGTTGGGTGGTAATGGAAGCAGAAGATTCTGAACCTCTGGAGGGTCACAGGCTTTCCAGTTCTGGGTAGGAACCACACAGTCCTTCAGGCCCGATTTAGTTGGGCCTTTGCGCCACTGCCGTCACGTCCTAGGGGTTGGCCAAGGATGCACCATCCATACTGGCCTCACACCTAGCATGTGATGGGGGCGTCAAAATGGTGGTGCCCTGTACACACGCGTAGCATCTGCTCATCCTGTTGTGCTTGTGACGTCATGAGTGCGCCATTTGTGTACTCAGGTGTCACAAGCACGACACAAAAAAGAAGAAGCTGAGGCTTCCCGCCAGCAGAAATGAAGGTGGTGGCAGACCGCCCTTTTTGGGCAGTCTGTATCCCGCCTCAGATACTTTTGCACTACATATTCCAGCACTTTCCTTGTTGGCTATTCTTTGTGGATATTGCAATCCAGGAACATAGCCTGTGGTCTCTTCTTATATTCTTTAAGGATGTTAGCTCTGCATGCCAAATATACCATATTTCTATGGAGTTCAATATCCCATTCCCAGACAAGTACAACTTCTGCTTAAGCCCATGTTCCTTCTGAATTCATTGTGTTTTGTGCCCTTCTCCGGAGACCATGGAGTGAAGATGTAGAACTTAGAACTTAACTGCTGGGAAACGTTTCTTACCTCAGCTTCTATCCATGTCTTCTTGGTGTCAAAATAAGCATAGCAATTCCCCTGATTTTTCAGCCAGCCCCTGGCACAGGAGGCAGCCTCAGCTGCAAAGAGAAAGAAAGATGGATGTGGGACAGGTTGTGGAAGAAGATCAATATTTCTCTCTTAAGCAGAAAAACCTCTGAACTAGTTTGGGGTGGATGTTCTCTGGTCCTTCAGGAGTTGTTCAGCCTTCCAGCCCCCATGAAATGTAAAAGGGGAATGTGGGTTCCCCCCACGAGCCCTAATCTGTTTCCCTGCTCTGTGCCAATAATAGGTGGGACCATATTCCTCACTTTGGAAAGGCCAAGTGGACCTATGCTTAGGCTCTTATGGACCACTGCCCATCATGAATGAAAATAAGCCAGAACTGTACTGCAGTGGATGGACACTGGTAGCCCTTTCATCCTGTGCAGCCCCCTAAATCAGGGAAAACAAATATATTGTGGGAATCGGCAGGAGACTTTGGAGATACAAAAGTAATGTCCAGGGGCTGGCCCACTTGTTTAATGAAAACCTGACTTTGTGAGGCAGTGATAACAGCGTTTGATTTACTTCACATACAGTACCCTTTGAAAGAAGAAATTAGTTAACTAAAGGTATCTGAAGATGAATAACAATTGTCTTCAGCTACCTTTAGTCCAAACCCCATTACCTACAAACATAATCTTGATATTCCTTTAGGAGACTTACCTCCTGGAAAAGGACTGGAGAGCAGAAGGCCAAAAAGGCATAGGCTGGCATAGGCAAAGAGTCCCATCTTCTGGATGACCTGGGCAGGGGAAAGAAAACATCCAAGAAGCATGCTCAGTGAACAGCAGATGCCAAAGCAACAAGAAGTAAATAAATAAGCTATTGAGCACCATGTCTTTCATTGGTGCTAATAGAACAAAAACTGCACTTTAAGTTTTGGTTAGAATTTTACAGGAACATGTTCAGTGGAATATCATGATTGTGTTTTATGCCCATGGAAGTTCCCCCATGTAAGTAGTTGGACATCCCCCTGCCCAATGTAGAACATCTGCCTTCAGTTCAAGGTTCATGAAGTGGAGAAGCTCATGTCATGGAACTGAAGATGTGGATATACATTGGGTTGTGCATTAGGTTGTACAATGTTGCATAACTCTGCATTCAGATATTTATGCTATACCATCTTAGATCTTGGCTGTTTTGTTGCCAGGTCACAGAGAGGGACAAAAGTTGCACCCATTACATTCCTGGGTTTGTTCCCATGTGTGTCTTGGAGAATGGACACTACACAATATTTACGCAGTATTTACAAAATACAGAAGATGTATCTTCTTATGTGATGAAGCCTTCTAGATCTTGAATCCTTTCATTTGTTCCTGTTATTTTGGCACTTATGACACCAACTATACATTAATTAGGATAGACACTCCTTTGCTTAACCTATCCTGAAATATCAGTATCTCTGTCAATTCCTTACTCTTTTTCTATTCTGTTATTGGTGACGTTATTCATCTCCTTCCATACCAGAAACATTATTCCCCTTCCTTTAAGACTTCTGGCTCACTTTTCCAGACATCCTTGTTGAGCCTGATTCAGTACTCTGTCTCAAAGCCATAGTAAACCTTCCATACTTCACCCTCTAATCTGGAATAACCCTTTCACTCAAGACCTGCAGGGGATGTCTTTGGTCACTCACCTTGTGCTGTTCTTTTCCTGGTGACTATGTTGTCTGCTGTGGAAGATGTGGTGGACAGCTAAATTGGGAGCCTCTCTGGCAATGCTTTCTGACTTTTTAGCTTATATAGTCTTTGGGCAGAGTGATGATCCAATATAAAGATCAACAAAATACCTTCAAGGAATCAGGAAATCCTGGTCCAGTTTTGCATAAATGTGGACCAGGCAGATGGAAGGCAGACCACTTAATCATCAGCCATCAGTTCTACAGAAGGACAATATATATTTGAATAGGGAAATACGTTCCAAAACAAACAACTCTTTGAACTTATGTTTTTAAGTGATGGTTAGTGCAGCAGATACTTCTCTATTATCTGGGTGATTCAAAGAATAAAAAGCAAATATGAAACATAAATAAATGATACAACAGAAATACAATAAGATCAACACACTTCTGCAGATTTCCTCATGCCAATCCCTGTCTTCCATGCTGGCCGAATCTTAGCAACCAGGAAGTGGAAACAGAGGCTGAAACGGAGAAGGCAACCTTCTGGGCCAAACCCTCAGCTTGGAATCCTGTCTGCAGAACCTCAAAGCTCTCAGAGTGTGTTCAGAACTATTTTATGAAAAGGAATGGCGAGGGACACCCCTCTGATTTTGTTTTAATGAATTAAATATTATAATTTCTGGTAAGGTCTTACTTTCTTGGCAATTAAGGCATAACAGAATGGGTTTGACTCAAAGAGCCTATTGAAAGAAAGAGCTGTTCCACTTAAGGGGATGCAGACTCTATTATTGAGGATAGGTAGGTGAACTTGTAAACCTTCCACATTCTTTCTCTGCTCGAAGGGCAGCTCAGTGAGAAGGATCCACTTACTTCACAGACAGTACATTTATCTAGGGCTTCTAATCATGAAGAAAGACCTAAATATCCTGAAGGCATCAGATCCTGTCTGATCTTGGAAGGTAAGCAAGGTGAGGCCTGGTTAGCACTTGGATGGCAGAGTGTCAAGGAATACAAGTTCCTTTAAGCTATATTTCAGAGGAAGGCAATGGCAAACCAAAAGGAACAGTATGTGGATGTGTATCCTATATTTCATAGTCTTCCCATTCTTTGGGTGTGAACCACTTCCCTGATGAAAAGTATTTCATGCTTCTTTTTCTGTGGATTAGAAAGCCAAAAGGTTTTTGACCAGTGAGTTTGATTCTGCACTGAATCACCTAGAAAAAAAATCTGGTTCAAAAGGAGCTTGTGGATGTGGAGTCTGTGGCTGAATTGCCTAGTGGAGGCCGCTTGTCTGTTCAGTGAATTCAAATTGGCCAGAGCTTGGGAAAGTTACTTCTTAGGAAGACAACTCCCAGAATTCCCCAGAGAGTAAGGCCAATTCTTGGAGCTGTAGTCCAACAAAGCAAATTTCCAGGCCCTGATATTGGCTTGTTTTGCTCAGATGAGAGTGTGTAAGGCCTTCCTGGAGTCTGGATGGATGTGTCCATCATCAGTAGGGTTGCCATATCCTGGGAACAAGCAGGACATTCACGGTTTCTGAGGGAGTGGCACAGTCCCGTCCCGCTTCCCTCTTTGTCCCGGGTGGGCGGGGCTCCAGGCTCCTGAGTTTTGCCTGGCCCTGCCTCACCTTCTTGCTGCTTTGCGCGCCTGACGCGCATGCTCTCCAACAATATTCATTGGAGGAGCAGAGGCTCAAGCTCCTCCAACTGGCCAGCCTGAAGAAGAGGAGGAGTTTGAGCCTCTGCTCCTCCAATGAGGTTGGAGCGCACGCACCGAGTGAGCAAGGCAGCAAGGAGGTGAGGAAGCCGGGTGGCTGCCTGGTCCTGGAAAAGAGCCCAAGAGGGGAAGGAAGCCTTCCCATGGCGAGGCTTCCCTCCCTTCTTGGGCTCCAAGGGCGGCCCCGCCCCTGGACGGAGCCCAAGAGGGGAAGGAAGCCTTCCCATGGCAAGGCTTCCCTCCCTTCTTGGACTCCGGCCACTGGAGGGGGGGTTAGGAAGGATAGAGGCCTGGCTGGGGGGAGGGTTGGGACCTGTTCCTCTCTTCTTCTTCCTCCTCACTCCCTCCTCCTTCTTCTTCCTCTTCTTCTTCCTCTCTTCATCCTCCTCTTCTTCCTCCTCCTTCCCCTCTTCCTCCTCCTCT
This sequence comes from Sceloporus occidentalis, assembly GCA_023333645.1. NCBI lineage: Eukaryota > Metazoa > Chordata > Lepidosauria > Squamata > Phrynosomatidae > Sceloporus > Sceloporus occidentalis. Next base: position 11,379,079 of record JALMGF010000014.1, on the reverse strand, counting down.
TCTTCCTCTCTTCCTCCTCCTCTTCTTCTTCTTCCCCTCTTGTCTTCCTGCTCTTCTTCTTTCTCCTCCTCTTCTTCTTCCTCCTCCTTTCCCTCTTCCCCCTCTTCTTCTTCCCCCTTGTCTTCCTCCTCTTCTTCTTCCTCCTCTTCTTCTTCCTCCTCCTTTCCCTCTTCCCCCTCTTCTTCTTCCTCTCTTCCTCCTCTTCTTTTCCCCCTCTTGTCTTCCTCTGTCCGGGATTGCTGCCAGCAATCTCTGACTTATGCTGATACGTGTAGGCAAAACAAACCTTGTGGAGAAGCAGTCAAAGAGCAAGCCGAGGAAACAAGCCGGTGTCGGGGTTGCAGAAAGTCAAGCGTGCCGAAAGACGAGCCGAGGTCAGGAAGCCAGAAAGCAGCGTGGTCAAAACAGTCCGAGGTCACAATAGCCAAGAGATAACAAAGGTCCGGTCCGAGGTCAAGGTAGCAAGGAAGCAAGGTAACAAGATGTCTGGAGCTAGAGCGACAGCAATCACACCAAGGGCTCATGCAATAAACTCTAGCAACAAACTCAAGCCTCTCTTCCACTTAAATCAGGGAAGCTCTCCCTCGAGCCACCTGAGGCTGATTTGCTAACTGTCTTTCTGCAATCCTCCTGGATCTGCGCCTGCAAGCACTCTCGGCCCTTCTCTCTTGATAGGAAGGCACCTGCAGGCAAGCTTCGTCTCCAGACTCACCACTAGGCTGTGGTACCGAAGGAAGCCTCTCTGTGGCACTAGGACCTGGTTGAATCTCCTCCTCTGGGACTGGAGGATCACAGCTGGGACCTGGCAGGGCAGGAACAGCACCTGGCGTTGCCTCAATCAGCCCTTGCTCTGGAGGAGGCTCATCCTCCTCCTCATCCTCCGAGAGCTGATCTTGGCTGGCCATGACATCCTCCTGCTTCCCCTCTTCCTCCTCTTCTTCTTCCCCTCTTCCTCCTCCTCTTCTTCCTCTCTTCCTCTTCTTCTTCTTCCTCTCTTGTCTTCTGCCTCCTCTTCTTCTCTTCTCTTCTTCTTCCCCTCTTTCTCCTCCTCCTCCTATTTTTATCTTCTTTTTCCTATTCTTCTTCTTCTCCTTCTTTTCTTTTTTCTCTTTCATTTTTCTTCTCCCCCTTCTTCTTCCTCTATTGTAGTTGTTGTTGTTGTTGTTGTTGTTGTTGTTGTTATTGTTGTTGTGTGCCTTCGACTCCTTTACAACTTATGACAACCTTGGCAAGTTTCCTTTAGCTTCCCCAGAGAGGCTAAGAGTGTATGACTTGCTGCCCAAAGTCACCCAGTGGGTTTCCATGGCTGAGCTGGGATTTGAACCCTGGTCTCCCATTGTCCTAGGTCACTACACCATGCTGCTGGAGCCTCTGCACTTAAAAGTACAGTACTCAGTTGTTATTTATTGTTGTGTACTTTCAAGTTGTTTTCCATCTTATGGATACCTTAAAGCAAACTTATCCTGGGGTTTGCTTGGCAAAGTTTGTTCAAAGGAGTTTTGCCATGGCTTTCTGTTGAGGAGGCTGAGAGAGTGTGACTTGCTTGAGCTTGAGGTCACCCAACAGGCAGAGAATCGAACCCTGGTCTCCAGAATCCTAGTCCACCACACAAAGCTACATCCCAAACTTCTATCCAGGAAGAATGTCAAAATGTCCTCCATTTTGAGCATGCCTAAGAAGTATGCGTTTATATTAACTCTTTTTAAATTTATTATTATTTTTTGTTTTTTAGTTGTTCATGTCCTCCATTTACAAAATATGTCCTACATAGGGGGATCTGTCCTACATTTGTGCCGGTTTGGAGGTAGACAGTTATGGCAACCCTAATCATCAGTTGCATTATGATTAAGGTTTACCTAGGACCTTATTACACTGAGGTTATTGGAGCTAAGATCAGGGGTGAGTGTGGGTCGAATGATTCAAATTGACATTATAACGTGGCTGTTTTATCACACCTGGTTGCTGTTCCATTGCCCTTCCAAACTGAGGGGGAATCAAATCCAAGTAAGTCACGTGATGTGGATTCAGGCAAAGCGGAGAGAGTGCACATTGTATTTCCACACCGGTGCATACCATGGGGATTCAACAATTCGAATTGGGACCCTTGTGCATGCTCAGTGGGGCCCTGAAGGCATCCTGAACCTTTGCCCTTCGGGGGTGAAGAAGGTAGCCTGGATCCACTTTCACGGGAATGACAGCTATTTCCCCTCCACTTTCACAGGAATGACAGCTTCCCTTTTCTTCCTCCCTTCTATTTTCCCATCCCTGGCAGCCAAATTCAAATGGTCCTCTGTGTCAGAGCCCCCTTCCATTTCATCCACATCTATATCTATCCTCTTGTCATTCCCCTCATCTATTTCAACAACATATATCTGTATCTATCCTCTTGTCACATCATCCCCTGCATCCTCCTAGACCCCGATCTGCTCCCTTCCTTCACCCTGACACCTAACCCATCATCCCCTGACTGCTCCTGCATCCCCATCTCGCCCCCTCTGCCACCTAACTCATCATCCCCTGGCCCCAGCGACCTATCCCATCATCCCCTGACTGCCTCTGCCTCCCGATCCTGGCCCCAGCGACCTATTCCATCACCCCCTGACTGCCTCTGCCTCCTGATCCTGGCCCCAGTGACCTATCCCATCATCCCCTGACTGCCTCTGCCTCCCGATCCTGGCCCCAGCGACCTATCCCATCACCCCCTGACTGCCTCTGCCTCCCGATCCTGGCCCCAGCGACCTATCCCATCACCCCCTGACTGCCTCTGCCTCCTGATCCTGGCCCCAGCGACCTATCCCATCATCCTCTGACTGCCTCTGCCCCCTGATCCTGGCCCCAGCGACCTATCCCAACACCCCTTGACTGCCTCTGCCTCCTGATTCTGGCCCCAGCGACCTATCCCATCATCCTCTGACTGCCTCTGCCTCCCAATCCTGGCCCCAGCAACCTATCCCATCACTCCCTGACTGATGTGTATGTATATATGTGAGTGTGTGTGTGTGTGTGTGTGTGTGAGAGAGAGAGAGAGAGAGAGAGGCAGGGAGGGAGAGAGAGAGCTCTGGTTGGCCAGGCTGCTCTGCAGAAGGTGCAGCGGGGAAGGAGAGGGAAGGAGAGAGAGAGCTCCAATGGAGCCCCGGTTGTCCTGAAAGCGAAAAGGGCCACCGGAAGCAAATGGGGCAAAATGCCAGCAGGGCATCATGGGAGATTTGCAACCCAGGGGTCTTGCGATGGTGTTCAAGAGCATCAGCAGATTGGAATTCCACACCAGACCAGTCCTCAGTAAGTTCGAACCCAGCCTCAATGCGAATCCCGTCAATCCACTTATTGAGCGCACTCGCCAAAATGAGGAGCCAGGAAGGATTCAGTTCGGAAGCCCCACGGAAGCCCCATGGAAGGGGCTCCCATTGAAAGCAACCAGGTGTGAAAATACATGAACGTGCTAATGTGAATTCGCATCACTCAATTCGCACTCACCCTAGTTCTGAGCTCAAAAAACCCAGTGTGATAAGGTCCCTAGAAGGCACCAGAGACTGCTTGATCTTGGAGGCTAAGCAGTTCATAACGAACACACTGTAAATAATAAATAATATTTAGATGTTAAAATAATACTATAGTAACAAATATTCATAGCAGACTTACGTACAATCCTAATAGAGTGCTTAGCATATATAAATGTGTGTGTGTGTGTGTGTGTGTGTGTGTGTGTGTGTATGCATTAGATCAGGGGTAGGCAACCTTTTTGAGCCAGGGGCCGGGTTGCTTTCCCTCATGCGACTGGGGGGCCGAAGCCGGGGGTGGAGCTTCCACCCTCGAGGGGCGGGGCCACGTGCCCGGGGGCGGAGCTTCCACCCTCCAGGGGCCAGGCCTCCCCATCTTTGCCGGCCCCTGGCGGGGCCCCAGGCCCGGTCAGAGGCCGGCAGAAAAGCCGGTGGAGGCTGCCAGCGCTGGAGGCCTCTCCCGTCAGAGGCTGGCAAAAAAGCTGGCGGGGCCCGCCAGCACTGGAGGACTCCAGGGACGGCAGCGGGCCTCTAAGAGACCCCCTGCCGCCGCTGGAGGCCTCTTAGAGGACTCCAGGGACGGCAGCGGGCCCCTCAGAGACCCCCTGCCGCCGCCGGAGGCCTTTTGGAGGACTCCAGGGACGGCAGCGGGCCCCTCAGAGGCCCACTGCTGCCACCGGAGGCCTCTTGGAGGACTCCAGGGATGGCAGCGGGCCCCTAAGAGACCCCCTGCCGCCGCCGGAGGCCTCTTGGAGGACTCCAGGGGCGGCAGCGGGCCCCTCAGAGACCCCCTGCCGCCGCCGGAGGCCTCTTGGAGGACTCCAGGGGCGGCAGCGGGCCCCTAAGAGACCCCCTGCCGCCGCCGGAGGCCTCTTGGAGGACTCCAGGGGCGGCAGCGGGCCCCTCAGAGACCCCCTGCCGCCGCCGGAGGCCTCTTGGAGGACTCCAGGGGCGGCAGCGGGCCCCTCAGAGACCCCCTGCCGCCGCCGGAGGCCTCTTGGAGGACTGCAGGGACGGCAGCGGGCCCCTCAGAGACCCCCTGCCGCCGCCGGAGGCCTCTTGGAGGACTCCAGGGGCGGCAGCGGGCCTCTAAGAGACCCCCTGCCGCCGCCGGAGGCCTCTTAGAGGACTCCAGGCATGGCAGCGGGCCCCTCAGAGACCCCCTGCCGCCGCCGGAGGCCTCTTGGAGGACTCCAGGGACGGCAGCGGGCCCCTCAGAGACCCCCTGCCGCCGCCGGAGGCCTCTTGGAGGACTGCAGGGACGGCAGCGGGCCCCTCAGAGACCCGCTGCCGCCGCCGGAGGCCTCTTGGAGGACTCCAGGGGCGGCAGCGGGCCCCTCAGAGACCCGCTGCCGCCGCCGGAGGCCTCTTGGAAGACTCCAGGGACGGCAGCGGGCCTCTCAGAGACCCCCTGCCGCCGCCGGAGGCCTCTTGGAGGACTCCAGGGACGGCAGCGGGCCCCTCAGAGACCCCCTGCCGCCGCCGGAGGCCTCTTGGAGGACTCCAGGGGCGGCAGCGGGCCCCTCAGAGACCCCCTGCCGCCGCCGGAGGCCTCTTGGAGGACTCCAGGGGCGGCAGCGGGCCCCTAAGAGACCCCCTGCCGCCACCGGAGGCCTCTTGGAGGCCTCCAGGGGCGGCAGTGGGCCTCTCAGAGACCCCCTGCCGCCTCCGGAGCCCCGTTTGGGGATGCCAGGGGCGGCAGCCGGTCTCTTAAAGGCCCGCTGCCGCCTCCGGAGCCCCGTTTGGGGACTCCAGTGGCGGCAGCACGTCTCCTAAAGGCCCGCTGCCGCCTCCGGAGCCCCGTTTGGGGACTCCAGCGGCGGCAGCGGGTCTCTTGAAGGCCCACTGCCGCCTCCGGAGTCCCGTTTGGGGACTCCTGAGGCGGCAGCGGGTTTCCTAAAGGCCCGCTGCCCATAGCAGTGAAGACTCGCGCGACCTTTTCTGTGGTCGCGCGAGACTTCACCGCTATGGGCGCCGCCATTTTTTCTCTTTCTCAGGGAAGGTCGTGCGAGACCTCGCCGCCATTTTGGGAGAAAAAGTGGCGGCGCCCATAGAGGCAAAAAGCTGCATTCGGCGGCAGCGGCGGCGGCGGCTGATGCCGCGGGCCGGCTAAAAAGCCTCCGCGGGCCGGATCCGGCCCGTGGGCCACAGGTTGCCGAGCCATGCATTAGATGTTACATGGCTGCATGAGACAAGAACAGATGGATATTTGTATGGGTATTTACTGGACATTAGACAAGGCTAATTGATGAGTGTAAGTGATAGACTTATGGGTTTTAGCAGTGGAGAGGAAGAACTTTGCCACTGTTTCTGTTATACTTTTCTTAACGACAGGTTCTTAAAAAACAGGTATACCAAATACCAATTGAATGGTCTACCAGGAAACCTAAGCAGGAGTGAGATTAATTTTAGGAGCTTATCACTTGGTAGTTTTAAATCAGCTCCAGCCTCCCGGGCTGCAACCGGGATGCGGGATGGAGGTGGGGGTTATTGCACACTAAATTGCACCTGAATCACTGGCCCAAGGTCCAAGCCAAGCTCCGCCAGCTCTTTTTAGAAGTCGACAGTGATTTAGTGTACGATAATCCCCGCCTGCATCCCGGCTGCAGCCTGGGAGGCTGGAGCCAATTTAAAACGCCAAGCAATATGCTCCTTAGTCCCTCATCCTTATAAAAAATACAGGAAAATAAAACATGGTTTAGAGACTCAACAGAATCTTCTCAAGGGCACAATTAATTCTACCCAGATTCTCTCCAGCTGGTGATCAGATTCAGAAGTGGTTGACCATTGCTTTCTTCTGCATAGGTGTTGTTGTTTTCAAGTCATTTCTAATTTATAGTGACCTTAAGGTGTGCTTATCATGGTGTTTTCTGAGCAGGATTTGTTCATAGAAGTTTTGCCTTTGACTTCCTCTGAGACAGAATGTGACTTGACCCAGGTCAGCTGATAGGTTTCCATGGATGAGTGGAGATTCGAACTCTGGTCTGTCAAAGTCCTAGGCCGAATCTGCACTGCAGAAATAATGCAGTTTGATGCCACTTTAACTACAATGCTATAGAATTCTGGGATTTGTAGTTTTGTGAGGTATTTAGTCTTGTTGGTCAGAGAGCTCTGGTGTCACAATGAACTGCAAGTTCCAGGACTCGATAGGATGGGGCCATGGCAGTTAAAGCGATGTCAGTTGCATTACATTTGCAATACAGACTCACTCCTAGTCTAACACTCTTAACTACTTCACTACCCTTGCTTTTTTCTGAGATATACTAACTTCTTTATAGTTCACTATGGCCCTGTCCAGATGGGCCTTTGTGGCGCCCTCGTCACGTGCTAGGGATTGGCTGAGGGTGCACCGTCCATACGTGCTTCACCCCTAGCACGTGATGAGGGCGCACCCATTTTGACACGACAGATGCTTAGCATCTGCACATCGCACCCCCATTGTGACGTCACAAGTGTGCCATTGGCGCACAGTGGTGGTACAATGGCGCAGCTTTTTGCAGGTACTTTTTGCGGAGCGAGGGAGCCGCTCAGTTTGTCTGCTGCAGCTTCCTTGCGCAGCAAAACAAGGCGCTGACAGACTGCCCTTTTTGGGCAGTGTGTACCCTGCCTATGGTGCCATTGTTGCTGTCTTTGGGAGATCCCCTGCAGCTGTTTGGCAAATTAGGGCTGGTTCCTCAGCAAAGGGATGTGGTGGCTTAGTGGTTAAAATGCTAATTCTGATGATTGGAAGGTTGGCAGCTTGAGGCTTGAGTGCTGCATGATGGGGTGAATTTCTGTCACCAATTCCAGCTTCTGCCAAACTAGCAGTTTGAAAGCATGCAAATGCAAGTAGATAAATAGGTACCACTTCTCAGTGGGAAGGTAACAGTGTTCAATGCAGTCATGTTGGTCACATGATCACCGGAGTAGTCCTTGGACAATGCTAGCTCATCGACTTAGTAACAGAGATGAGCACCATCCCTACAGCTGGTTACCCCAGACATTCATGTCAAGGGACTACCTTTACATTTTACCTCAGAAAAAGCCTGTTTGACATGGGAGACCCAACCAGTAGCAATGGTACTGTCAGCATAGCCTCTCTGGAACACGCAGTCTAACGAACACAGATAATGGTGCCAAGGTAGATTTTGCATCTGTTGTGTTCTTGCAAAAATGATGGGTAAAAGTCACATTGTGTCACTTCCAGTTCCGATTTGGGCTTTGAGTAGCAAATTAGGAATTTAGGAGGACTCTGAGTGTGAGTGTTGCTGTCTGGGGAAAGCATCATTGTGTATGACTGACATTATTTCAGGTATAAGTTTCCCAAAAACCACAGCACAAATTTTGGGGGTTTGGGGGCTACAGGTGTGGGATCTGGAGGCCAGACCTTCTACATCCCTGTTTTAGGAAGACCACCAGAGAAATGATAGGGGTATCATAGATGTAAAGAATGTAGGAGCTGCTGGATCTTAAACTGTTAAGGAGAGGAAACTTGGGCACATGAAGCTTTCTTTGCCAGACTGAGAGAAGCTATCCTACCCAAGTTCTCTCTTCTGTGCAAAAGCGGAAAAGTCCAGGAGGAACCCTCTGCTGTTTCTTGTAGCCACCAAAGGAGGAGTGCAGAAAGAACATTTTGGAATGACATAACAGCACCATCCAACACATGTATAAGAAAGAATTTATTAATTCTCTGCTGGGCAACAGGGCTGTAGAGAAGTAGATTATCTGACGGTGCTTTTGAAAGAACGTGGAGGGAAAGGTCAGTGGCCTGCTTGGGGGCTGGGAAGAGGTCATTTAATCTGAGATCAGCTGATCCAAGCATTTAGCATTCAAGGAGGCATAATTGGAAGCTGCCGTCTTCTCTAGAGCTCATGCTTGCAGATGTAGGCATACAAGGATCGACAGGGCACATCACCCCACTCTCTAAAATCTAAAATGCAAACAAGGAAACCAGAACTGATGTTAAAGTGCATGTGCCCAACATTGGCACATAGGTTGTTATTAATTCTGCCTACTTGGAGTACATTTCTTTCCTCCTCCTCCTCCTCCTCCTCCTCCTCCTCCTCCTCCTCCTCCCTTTATTAAAACAAAACAATGCAAAACAAAACAGTGAAAACACATTTGAATGACCACAGCAGTAACCAAGGGGCTGTGCAGACCACCCTTGAAGGGGTGGCCTGCAACCGCCTCCATCTTCACTAGATCAGGGCCATGGAACTGCACACTGCGGCCCTGATCTGGCCCCAATCTGGCCACAAAATGCAGCTCCTTTTTGCACCCTGGAAAGGGCACCATAGCTGCCACATCACAGCTTTACAGCACTCCTTTGGCACTGCGTCATGTGGACACAGTGCCAGAGGACTACCGTGATGCCATGTGCCATGTGATGCGGCATGCTGCATCACGCCACCATGGTGGCAGAGTCCGGGCGTGCTTCGTATGGACGCCATGCCCCGACTTTGCCCCCAGGCCGGCTTTAATGGCCAGTGTGCACAGCCTCCAACTGAAGAAGGAAACAGTCAATCAGAGGCTAAGTGGACCTCCTTTGCCTGCTGTGGCTGGTGCTTCTTAAGGTAGCCTGGGGTGCCTTTTACACAGTCTTTCAATACACAGAACAGTTATAGGACCATAACTCAAGGTTATGAATCCGTAATTCATTTCTGAATGCCATCTGAAGATTTTTACAAATGCAATATGTACTTAGAAGTTTCTTCTCTGTATTCATTATTGCTTACTCCTACATTTGTATAGAAAATAGATTGCAAACAGCCTTTGCTGTTCATGGGAGATGCAACTATAGCGACTATCCTAATTGTCTCTGTATGTACTTGATCATTTAGTACACTTCTGGTTGATATGATGTGGCTGAGTGGCATAGGAGTATTGGTGGTCCCATTTACCTGATCAGTTTATGTGAGTTCAATCCTTGCAGCCTAGTCTTAAAGGTGCCTAAAGATGCTCCCCCTCCATTTCAGGGTCCATGAAAAAAGTAGGACAAAAATTAGGTCTGGATACTTTTAAAGAAGAAAAACTTTCATACTTGTCACCTGGAATTACACTCATTTGGAACCTTATTTGGGAGCTTATTGCATCACTTGTAAAATCAGTTTACCCCTAGCTGGCTTAAATCTTAAATCGGACAGCATCCTGATTTTATCAGATGGATTTGACCACCTAATCTGTTGCCTGGGTGTATCCCCGCTTCCAGGAGGGCTCCTCCCAGCTCTTTTTGAATCCAGGATTTTTCTGATTTAAGAAAATGGCTGCTGGAGCCCTCCTGAAAGTGGGGATGGACCTGGGATGCACTTGGGCAGCAGATTAGGTGGTCAAATTCATCTGATAACATCAGGATGCCGCCTGATTTAAGATGTAAGCCAGCTAGAAGTAAGCCGGTTTTACAAGTGATGTGATAAGCTCTGTAGAGGTTCATTTGGAACTTGTATTCAAACCTTTGCATTCTAAGTGTTTTGGATTTAAACTTCCAGAAGCCCCAGCTACCTTGGCCAATTGCCAGGATACTGGGAGCTGAGATACAATGTGTCTGTAGGACAAAAGCTTGATCATTACCAATGTAGATCCAGGCCAGCAACTATGTCTTGAAGGTGCTCTTGTCATAAGCCACCAAGAAAGTGTTTACTCACTTTTGTATTCAGTCAAAACCACACAGTATTCATTATTGCCATAGTTGTCTGGCTGCCAACTGGTCCAGGCATTATAATTGTACACTGATTCATCAGACCATCTCCATTTGCCGGTCTGTAGAAATAGGAGGGACACATTTTGTGATTATTAGAGATATATACTTTTTTCTCAGGTCCAAAGGTTTATAGAGCTTTGCCCATCTGGACCTGTCGAACTTACAAATGAACTGGAAATCACTGACACAACCATATCCATACTTATTCACAGATGCTTTAGACTACATTTCAGAGGAAGTAACTAGCAAAATTACCTCTGAGTATTCCTTGCCTAAGAAAGCCTTTGACTTGAAGGCAAACACACATACACACTTATATAAGGAACAGCTCACCAGAAAGTGTTTCAGCCAGTTTTCTCATTTTTGACTTTGCATTTCATAGGGTGCTTTTTTATATATCTGGCCTGGTTTTGTCCTGTTACACTTTCTTTTTGGAAATGGGCCTTGACTAATATTAATTGTGTTCTGGAACAGTCTTTGAATTTTTTCTAATGTCCATGTGCTTTTGAACTATCTGCCTTCTTCTTGGGAGTTAACCAAGATACTCTCTGCCCTGATTGTAGCTGAACAAATTCTTTTGCAACTATGGAAACATAAATGCACAATTTGTATTATTCAATGTATTGTGGACCTTACAGTCATCTCAACCAGGGTGCATAGCCTCCAGAGGTCAATGTTTTTGTCCTAAAATACTGTCTAGGTGATGAGGAGGGTATTTTCACCACATTTGCCCCCCTCCCCCTGGCTTTCTTTTTCATTGATGGGAGAAACCCATCAATAAGCTCCCAATATCACTGAACTCCCATTGCATTTCTGATATAGGCAGTCACATGGTGTAACAGGCTTCTTCTCTTCCCCCTGCTTTGATTTCAAGATGTCCTCTAGGGGCTGTTGAGGGGCAGTTCCACCATGTTTTACCTCCTTGGACTAATTTAGGGCCAAGGAAACAGGAAGAACAGGGCTTCAAATGATCCAAGTCAGCATAAAAATATGGAGACTCCTAGAGGGATTTGGGGGCAAAATGTTTGGTTGAGTGTGTTTGTGTGTGCATTGCAGTGTAGTATGTGTGGCCTCCAAGGTCTCCTGAGATACTAATGTAGTGCCCTGGATTATCACAGTTGCCTACCACAGCTTTCAGCCTTGGAACATGTAGCATATATATGACAGCTTTATATAACTATTTTTTATTTGGACATCTGAGATGTTTTGCTGAACATTATGCTTAGATTCCCCCTCTCCATTCTGCTTTGATTCTTTTCCTTTCATTGTGCACTTTAGTTTTCTTTGGTTTTCTTTCTCTCCCCCTTGTCTTGTATAATTTTTGATCTATAAAAAATAAATGAAAAGAAACAAACAAAAGAACGAATCCAAATGAAACAAAATGTGCATATTGGGAAATACTGTATCCCAAGTGTATATTGGGGGAATCCTTGCAATATACACATATGGGGGGAAAAGGAGCATGTTAGGGAAAATGGCACAAAATTGCAGGTAATTTTTCATCTTAACTACTTTTTAGATGAATTTTTTAACACTTAAGAACCAATGCAAGTGTAGGCTGAAACGAACTTGCAACTGGAGAAGTGAGGATATTTGGCGAAGCCAGCATTGATAGACTTTCCCACCCTTAGTTGGTTTGCAAAGGAAATATCTAGAGAGAGAAAGAGATGGTTGGGATAAGAAACCACAACGTTCCTCTGGAAACCTGACTACCAATGTGGATATGGTACTGGCTGGGGCAATTGTGTTGAAAAAGAGAAAATCAGGGCTGGGGAGTAGTGGTGATTTTGGGGTTACTCCTGATCCTACTCCAGAGTAAGATACTTTTTTCTTAATGTTACTCCTACTCCTTCTCCTACTCTCCAGCCCTGGGGAAAAGCCCTGGTTGCTTTGTAAGGCTGAAGTGTGTGTATGTGTAAGGCCCCATTCTCACTGGGCAAAAAAAGTGGCTTATTTTGCTGCGATTCTGACTCGGATTCTGACTCGAATCTGACCCATCGTTCCCATTAAAAACGGGTGCAAACAGACCCTTTTTTTTAACCCCTGTTTTCGTTCCCATTGGTATTTTCCCTGTGGTAATTTGAAGCAAGTTATTTTGCTCCCCATTCTGGAAACCTCTTTTTTTTAAAGCAGCTGTCAATCAAGCACTTAAACATTTGACGTTATAGCCAATCAACTGTTTAGGCGCTTTTCCCCTCCAGGAAAGGGAAAAGGGAGCCTCTAATCACCCCATATCCCTTTGGGTCCCAGCCTCTTCTGTGTCTTCTCCATAGTTCCTCTGGGGAAAGAGAGAAGGAGCCTCTATTTGTCCTAAACCTCTTGCATCCAAGGCTCTTCTGTGTCTCCCAAGACTCCCTCTAGGAAAGAGAGAAGAGGAGCCTCTATTCCCCTCAAATCCCTTTGCATCTGAGGCTCTTCTGTGTCTCCCCAGATTCCCTTTGGGAAAGAGAGAAGAGGTGCCTCTATTCCCCCCAAATCCCCTTGCCTCCTCCATTGCTCCTGGGCTGTCTGGGTGGCGATCATGCAGGCATGTACTGCAAAGCCCATCTGCTGCTCAGGTGCTCAGGCAGAGGCAAAAAAAAAAACAAACAATAATAGTTAAAAATGGTGTTCAATGGCTCTCCTCACACATTGGTCTATGAATGTGGAGCAGAGGGGAGGTTGCAGGGGGAGTAATGTGTTTACTGCTTTTGGAGCTCAATGTAGCGCAATCGCCGTACCCTGCTTCCCAATCCACTGAGGGAAAGGCTATGTGAATGGAAGAAAATCGTGCTGACGATGCAGAAAGAGAACAAAGAGGGTGACACACCCAGGCCAGTCCCTTGAGCGCTGCTCCTCCCATCTCCAGGTTCCTGAGTCAGACACCCTTTCGTTCCCATTCATTTGCCCCGAATCAGACTCAGGAGGCACAGGAAAACTTGCTAAAAAGCCACTGTTTTTTTAAACCAGTTTATCGACCTATAATTCGGGTTTTTCAGGATAATTCAATTCAGATTTGAATTTCAATGCGAATGATATCGGAGCAATGCGGGTCGAATGTGCGCTCAAATGGAAATGATGCACCCATGATTCGCGTCCTTATTCGCGTTATAGGCCAGTGGGAATGGGGCCCAAGTGTCTCTCTTTGCCTCCCAGTCCCTTCCCCAGTGCAATACAATAAAAACATTTTTTGTGTTTGCACATACAATATAATAACAAGAATAAGGCATAACAAATATATATTTTGTTACTCCTTATTCCAACTCCTACTCTTGTAAAAACCTCTTACTCCTTACTCCTATTCCTCAGTCCTTATTTTCTGGAGAAAATAAGAGGAATCATCAAACTCTCTCCAGAGTATTTCTGGGAGTATTTCTGAGATATGTGTGGAATTAAGTCCCTAAAATCTCCTCAGCCAGTGATGATGAGAATTTCTGAGCAAAACAGAGCAAGAGCAAGACTCACCTGAAGAGGATCATTGAGTCCAATCCAGACATGGCTTTTCTGTTTTTGATAAGCGGTGATGTGTTGGGCGATGAGAGCGGTCTCTGCCTTGCTGAGAACAGAGGCAAGATGGGCCCCGCGGCCATAGCTCTGGCATTCAATCTGAGGACAGAGAAAGGATGGTAAATGAGTTTTATTGACATGGTCATCTTCCCACAAAGGGACACAAGCAGAATTTGAGTTCTTCGAGTGTAACACTTTCAATTGCTTCTCTAGACTGTTTGCTTTCAGAATTTTCATTCAGGGGACCCTGTCTTGAGTGATTGAAACAACTTCATGGTAGAAACTGCTGCAAAACTGGTATGGCAGTGACTAGCAGGAAAGGAGCTTGATTACTATAGAAATATTTAATTTTTAAAATTAAAAAACAACAACATGTTTTTCAAATGTTAAGAAACCTCAACAAGAAGAATCCCAGAGTGGGAAGAATCTCTGTGTTTCAGGATATATTCTGCACTAAATCTACATGTGGTTGTTTAATACAGAAAACAGCATGTCTAAATAGGAAACAATATATGTATGCTGAAAATAACACTTCTGTGCAGGAATATTACTTTCTGTGTAGGAAATGCTGTTTTCTGTGCAAAACAATAATGTGCAAATTTTGCACAAAATTGGCTCTGAATTACGAACAGGCTTCAAAGATTTTGAAGAGTCATATGATTCTCACACCTGGGCCATAACTACTGGTCTCTTTTGGTTGGGTTCTTATATTCTTTACAGATTATAGGTCTACATGCCAAATTTAACATATCTCAACCCCAGTTCAACACCTGCTTCAAGCTTTATTCCCTCTGAATTCCTTCTGTTTTGTTCCCTTCCTTGGAGCCCATGAACTGAAGATACAAAATTCACATCTTAAATGGTGGGAAATGTTTCTTACCTCAGCTTCTGACCATGTCATCTTGGTGTCAAAATAAGCATAGCAGTTCCCTTGATTTTGCAGCCAGCCTCTGGCACAGGAGGCAGCTTCAGCTACAAGGAGAAAGGAAGATGAATGCAGGACACATTATGGGAGAAGATATTATCAATAATAATAAATAATAAATAAAATTTTTATTTATATACCGCCCTTCCATCAGATCAGGGCGGTTTACAGCAGTTAAAATACAATAGAGAATAAACATTAAAATCATACACCATACAACAATTACAATATTACAGAAAACATAAAAACAAAAGGCCCCAGGTTAGCCAGTCCCATTGCCAGTGTGGCGGGGGAGGCCTATAGGACCTTATTCAGGGAATGCAGTCCTGAACAGGAAGGTCTTAAGATCCCATCTGAATTGGGCCAGGGAGGTAGCTGAGCGGAGCTCTGTGGGCAGCGTGTTCCAAAGGGCCGGGGCGGCGATGGAAAATGTCCTCCTGGTAGTGGAGACAAACCTCGCCCCGGGAACCCTAAGTAGTTGCTGCCCAGATGTTCTGAGGGTGCGGGGCGGAATGTACGGGGAGAGGCGGTCCTTCAGGTATCCTGGGCCAAGCCATTTAGGGCTTTATATATTCATTCTTAAGTAGGAAATCCTTATTCAACTACTTCAGGGGTGGACATTCTGTGGTACTTCAGGTGTTGTCTGCCCTCTAGGCGTTACCATATCTGAACAATTTACCACTCTATCTAAGATGGACAGATGTTAGAGTCTGTCAACATGTGGAGAGCCACAGGTTCTCTATCTCTGTGGCAGGTAGAAAGGGGTGAAGATTTTTGTGGTCTCTTCCAACTCTGTTTCTATGAAATGTAACTCAGGAAACATGGCTTTCCCACACCAACCCCATTCAGTTTTCCCTCTCTGAGCCAATAATTGATGGCACCATATACCTCATTGTGAAAAGGCCAAGTGGACCTATTTTCAGGACCTCATGGACCACTGGACATCAGAAATGAATATATGGTGGAACTATGCTGCAATGAATGAACATTGGTAACCCTTTCATCTTGTCCAGCCCCATAAATCAGGGATAAGTTATATATTGAATGTGGGTTGAGGAGCTTTGGGGAATTTATTATTATTATTATTATTATTATTATTATTATTATTATTATTATTAATTTATATAGTGCTGTAAATGTACACAGCACTTTACATATAAATAATCAAATCAATAAAAATATAAAACCAGCCAATGGCATACAATCTACAAAATACATACTGTATAAACAATAGGTAGTAATATAAAATAGAATTAGTTAAAAAAGCAGGCAACAATTAAAACATCAACATCAACTATTTAATCAAATATCAGATAAATATTCACACAGTGCCTGGGAACGCTTCCCTGAACAGGGTGGTCTTCAACTCAGATTTAAAGGTGGTCAATGAAATGATGAGCTGTGTTTGTGGGGGAAGAAGGTTCCAGGGAGTGAGGGACAGCACGTGAAAAGGGACGAATCCAGGAAGGGGCAGTAGAGATCCTAGGCTGGGACAGGAAACCTTGATTACTAGAATGGAGGGTATGAGTGGGAATGTACGGAGAAAGAAGATCAGATAAATAAAGACAGGTCAGCCCATGCAGGGCTTTAAAAGTTAGCAATATAAGCTTATACTGGATATGGAAGGGCAAGGGGAGCCAATGAAGGGATGATAATAAAGGAGAAATATGGTTAAAGTGGTGTGCGGATGTGATGATGTGTGCTGCTGAATGCTGAAAGGAAATTAAAGGACGAAGAGAAAGAGGAAGTCCTGCGAGAAGGAGGTTGCAGTAATCTAGTCGGGAGACCACCAAGGCATGGACCAGAACCTTGGCAGTGGAGGTTGAGAGAAATGGACGGATTTTCTGAGGTGCAAAAGTGGTATTCAAGGGCTGCCCCACCTGTTTAATGAAAATCTGATTTTGTTAGGCATTGTGTTTGATTCACTTAACAAATAGTCTTATTTGAAAGAACAAATAGCAATTGGTTTACTAAAGGTATCCAAAGATTAATAACAACTATCTGCAGCTACCTTTTATCAAACCCCTATCAACTTCAAAAATAATATTTATTTATTTAATTTATTATTCTTTATTATATTGTATTTACTTATTGAATCTATGTCCCACCTTGCTTCCAAAATGGGATAGATCTTGATATTACTTTAGAGGACTTACCTCCTGGAAAGGGACTGGAGAGCAGAAGGCCAAAAAGGCATAAGCTGGCATAGGCAAAGAGTCCCATCTTCTGAATGTCCATTAAGGGAGATGGAAAAAAAAGAGAAGACATTCAAGCCAAAACAATGAGGAGAAACTAAATAAGTTATTTATCATAATGCCTTTCATTGGTAGTATTAGAAAGAAAACTGCAGTGAAGGTGAGCACTGTGAGTTTTGGATAGGATCTAACGGGAATATGTCTGTTGGAATAATGATGGTGTTTTATGCCTGTGTAAGTTCCTCCATGGAAGTAGTTGGACATCTCCCTTCGATGTAGAAGATCTGCATTCAGTTCAAGATTTCAGAAGTTGCTCATGTGGTGGAGCTGAAAATGTGGCTACGCACTGGGTTGTGTGTTGGATTGCACAATGTTGACATTCAACATTAAGGTTGAATAGCACAGTCACTGCGGCACTCTGCATATAGTTATTTGTTCTATGCAATCTCAGTGTAGATCTTGATAGTTATGTTTTGATATCATGTCATAAAGAGGGACAAAAGTTAGACTTTTATGGGTCATGATTCCACCCATTACATTCCACAGTAGCTGTGTTTGCTTCCAAGTGTGTATCTGAGAATGAATATTGCACCCTTCCAGATTTATCTACAAGAAACCAACACTGTACCTTCCTGTGTGATGAAGCCATCTGAACAGTGGTGTCACCCTTGTCTGGCAAATTATGATATCACTGCCAGGTTGGCTGGCAGAACCCCAGGCCACCCCTTCTGCCAGCCAGGGTGCCTCTGCTGTCCACTGGCTATGGCCACTGGTGTGGATGGGTTACTGCTGCCACCTGGTACCCTTTTGCAGGACTGGCACAGCTGTTGGGTGAGCAGAGGGGGTAGCAACTCACTTTCCTACTTGGCCACAGATTCACCAGACCTGGAAAGCAGCCCTTTCCCACCAGCAGCCTCTTGTTAACATGGGCTGCTCCTGCTGTCCCATAGACTTTCCTGGGTCTGGCAGAGCTGCTGGGTGAGTGGGAGAGGGAGGTGACTCACTTTCTCACCTGGCCAGCAGACTCACCAGAGTGAGAACATAGACCTTTCACACCAGTGGCCTCCAGTGAGGGTGGGGTGTGGCTGCCTAACAGACTTTTTCCACTTGCTCCAACAGATCTTGAATAAGGTCTAGGTGGCAGCAGCACTCCACCCTTACCATTGACCACAGCTGATGGATGGCAGAGGCACTCTGGCTGGCAGAGGGGAATGGCCAATGGAGTTCTTGGACAGACCGGGTGTTCATATCCTCTGAGGTATCACCTGGTGTGGTCTGTGTCTCCCGCACCCCCTTGTGATGCCGAGTAACTGAATCTTGACTCCTTTACTTTGTTCTTGTTATATTGACATTTTAATCTGCACTGTCATAAATTAACCTTCACCAGTCGTACATTAATTTGGATTGGCTCTCCTTGGTTTAACCTTTATCTAAACTTCAATATCCTCGTCAATTCCATAATCTTTTTCTATTCTGTTCTCAATGAAGCTACTCATTTCCTTCCATATTCCTCCCATTTCCTTCCATATTAATAAAATGAAAAATATTCTTCTCTTTGTTTTTAAGACTTCTAGCTCAGTTTTCCAGATGTCTTTATTGCTGAGTCCTGATTCATTGCTCTGTCTCAAAGCCATAGTAAATCTTTTGTATTTCTCCCTCTGTTCTGCAGCCTTGAGGAACCCTTTTACTCAAGACCTCCAGGGCATCTCCTCAGTCACTCACCTTGTGCTGGTCTTCTCCTGGGTAGACAGGTGAACAGGGTGTCTCTTTCGCAATGCTCTCTCCTTTGTGGTTTATATCTTCCTTGGCCAGAAGTGGTGATTTCAGAGAAGGATATGTGCAATCAGGAAATCCTAATTCAGTTTTGCATAAACATAATCCAGACAGATGGAAGATGGAACACTTAAGGCAGGCCATCACATGTATAGAAGGAAAATATATATCTCTTTATTCAAATAAGGAAATATGTGTCAAAACAAATAAACTTTAAACTTGCGTGTTAAGTGGTGGTGAATGCAGATAACAAGTTAGAGTCGGATTCAGTGTGCGCTTTGAAACCAGTGGGCCTCACATTAATCTTGACTAATGCTACATACTAGAGATTTCAATGGGTCTGCTCTTAAAGATGGCTGTTCATCAAATCTTTTGGGCTTTATTAACAAACCCCAAATATGGTGTACATAGTTTTAAAAACTTTTTAATATCTAAAATTTATTTTTAACTTATTACTGAAGTTAAATATTTTGGGAGAAAGGTGGATAGAAGTGCAGTAATATGAAAAGCTTTCCATCATAAGCCTATTGCCAAATGCACTTGTTGTTCTCTTTCAAGAAATGTTATGAATATGTTATGAAATTGAACCAAGGCCAACAGGTCAGTCACTAAAAATATACTAGTCATGAGTCAAGTTGAGTTATTTTGTCATTTATTGTGGAACTGAGCAAGTCAAGTCATTGAAGCGACTTCATTCTTACTTGAGTCTGAGTCAATTGACTCAAATCTACATTATTGCCTGTAGGTACTGACCATTTGAAAAGGCTATGAATAATGGATGGGCTGACCCCATTCAGTAAAGGCTGGCCCCACTTGACACATCATTAGCATAACTTGCACCTCAGCAAGCCCTAAGCAAGGTTGGGCCTGGTTAGGACTTGGATGGCAAAACACTAAGGAATACCAGGCACCATAGGTTATACTTCATAGAAAGGCAATGACAAACCAAAAGGAGCAGTGTGTATATGCTGATATCATTACCTTATAGTCTTCACATTCTTTGGGTGTGAAACATTTCCCAGATCAAAAAATACTTTGTGCTTTTATTTCTATGGCCTAGAAAGCCAGAAGGGCCTCCTTGGCCAGTAAGTAGGATCCCTCTGGACTGCTGAGAAAAAGAATATTCTGGTTAAAATGGAACTTGTGGTGTTTATGATTGAATTGCCTAGTGATAATGGTGCTTGCCTGCTCAATGAACCCAGATTGGCTAGAACTAGGGAAAGTTATTTCTATTTCCCCCAGAATCTCCTAGATGTTAAGGTCAATTTTGAGTGCTATAGTCCAAAAAACCAATTTTCCAGGCTCTGATTTTGTCAAGTTTTGCTCAGATGAGTGTGTTGGGCCTTTTTGGAAACAGGGTGGATAGCTCCATCATCAGTCACATTATGGTTAAGATTTGCCCAGAAGGCATCTGATCCTGCCTAAACTGGAAGCTAAGAAGGGTCAGGCCTGGTTAGTATTTGGATGAGGTAGTGCCAAGCAATACCAGGTGCAACTGGCTCTACTTAAGAGTAAGGCACTGGCAAACCACCTATGAATATCCATGGAATAAGAGATCTCTATGAAATTCATGGGGCTGCCATAAGTCAACAGGTGACTTGGAGGCACACACACACACACACACACACACACACTAAATATAATTGATCCCAACGAACCCAAAGGGTGCTCAACAATGGCACCTTTTCATCCTGGAGAGAAGTGACCAGTGGGGTCCCACAGGGCTCTGTCCTGGGCCTAGTACTGTTCAACATCTTTATCAATGACTTAGAGGAAAAAATTGGGGGAATACTTATCAAATTTGCAGATGACACCAAATTAGGAGGAATAGCTAATACTCCAGAGGACAGGATCAAAATTCAAAATGACCTGAATAGACTAGAAAGCTGGACCACAGCTAACAAAATGAACTTCAACAGGGAGAAATGTAAGGTACTGCACTTAGGGCGAAAAAATGAAATGCACAGATATAGGATGGGGGACACCTGGCTTAAGGAGACAACATGTGAAAGGGATCTAAGAGTCCAAGTAGACCACAAGTTGAACATGAGTCAACAGTGCGATGCGGCAGCTAACAAGGCCAATGCGATTTTAGGCTGCATCAATAGAAGTAGATCAAGGGAAGTAATAGTGCCACTATATTCTGCTCTGATCAGGCCCCACCTGGAATATTGTGTCCAGTTCTGGGCGCCACAATTCAAAAAGGACATTGAGAAACTGGAGAGTGTCCAAAGGAGGGCGACTAAAATGGTAAAGGGTCTGGAAACCAAGCCCTATGAGGAACGCCTTAAGGAGCTGGGGATGTTTAGCATGGAGAAGAGAAGGTTAAGAGGTGATATGATAGCCCTGTTTAAATATTTGAAGAGATGTCATATTGAGAAGGGAGCAAGCTTGTTTACTGCTGCTCCAGAGACTAGGACCCAGAGCAATGGATGCAAACTGCAGGAAAAGAGATTCCACCTAAACATTAGGAGGAACTTCCTGACAGTAAGGGCTGTTCGACAGTGGAACACACTCCCTCGGAGTGTAGTGGAGTCTCCCTCCTTGGAGGTCTTCAAACGGAGGCTGGATGGCCATCTGTTGGGGATGCTTTAATTTGGATTTCCTGCATGGCAGGGGGTTGGACTGGATGACCCTTACAGTCTCTTCCAACTCTATGATTCTATGATTCCATGATTCTATGATCCATACTCTCTCCAAGATAAAAAAAAAATTTCTTTCTTCATCTTTCTTCCTGTTCTGGGATCCAAGGGAGTATGTACATGTTGGGTAACATGAACAGGAGATCCTTCATGTGAGCTTTCTGGAGGCATCTACTTGGCCGCTGTGGGAAAAGAATGTTGGACCAGGTGGACTGTTGGTTGGATGGATCAGCCCTCTTCTTGCCTGAAATTCTGTTTGAGTCTTATACCTTGTCCCTGCAATTGTATTCTTGGGCCAATGTGCAATGAACATATTCCCATCATGCTGAGTTCTAAAAGTGTAACCATTTCACATGGGCCTAAATCCTATTGTTGGTCTCAGCTAGAGTAGAACCGTTGAATCAGTTGGATTTACCTAGATGTTGACATGCCATACAACTGTTGATTCAATGGATCAGCTCTTATTGGGACTAACCAACAGGATTTCTAGCCATGAGGTTGCACATTCTTGGGTGGTACTTTCTGAATGCCTTTAATGCACCACTTGATTCGCTTGGATGGCAAAAACAGCCACAGGCTATTCTCCTAGCACAATGGGACAATAAGCAAGCACATTGGCAGATACACAACTTGTTGTAGTGTTAGTATTCGGTATAGATGTACTCTATGGAAGTATGATTGTAGCTTTTCAGCTTTTATGTCATTATCATCATCTCCTCCTCCTCCTCCTCCTCCTCCTTCTCATTTGTTCACAGAGTACATATTCTTACACTCCCAACTGTAGGAGGGAAGATAGGCACCAGGTACAACAATAGCAATAGCAATTGCATTTTACATTTCTATATTTAGTTCATAGTGAACTAAGCACTCTCTAAGCTGTTTTCAACGTGTAAGCCAATCGGCCCCAGCAAGCTGGGTATTCATTTTACCGACCTATGAAAGGATGGAAGGCTGAGTCAGCCTGGAGCCCTGTGGGATCGTATTCACAATGTTGTGGCTGCAGTATTGGCATTAACCACTGCACCATGATGAGCTGAAATGAGACAGGATGAGACAATGGTGTGTAGGCTAACTAAGGGCCTGTACAGACCGGAGAAAGCGCCAGCCTGTGGGTGGAGTCAGGGCTCAGTGTCCTGATGCTGGATGCTCTAACTCCGCCCCCTGAGCATCATGATGCCATGCGCCGCTCCAGACAGGGCCATGGTGTGAGGTTGCTGTGGCCTCAATCCAGCCAGGAAAGGGACAGCTCCATGTCACCCCTTAGGGGAAATCTGCATAGCCCCTAAGTGGGTCTGGGGAGGCCAAAGTGGTCTGTGCATTTCTGGGGAATGTTGCAGGAGCAGTAGAAGGGTGTTTCAGGAAAGCTCTTTAGCATGGCTGGCATAATAAGAATGGTGGCAGGAGTTTCTGGGCTTTCAATTTATGCAGGCATAGCTTGTCCATGCTGGGCTGACACAAGATGGTTTTGCTCATATTCTCTCTTATACAAAAAAGATGCAAATCCTTCTTTACATATAGTAACCCCAAGAGAAAGTGGAATGCAAAGAGTGACAGAAACAGAACAGGTAAGATTTATTTAAGGGTTCATTAAGATTTAGCCATTTTCTCTGTAACCATGAAATGGTTTCAAGGGAAGACAGAGACCAAAGAGGCAATTGCTTCAAGGAGGAGTTTGGAAGAAAGCAGGTGGAATGGAGTGGGTTGCTCTATGGACGATGGTGAGATGGTGACAGCACTGCAGTGAGGGTCTGCTATTTAGCTGATCTCTCTTGTTCTTCTGTTCAGTTAGATTCAGGAAGGCATGATGGGAGCTGCAGCCTTCTCTAGAGTTGGTACTTGCAGACATAGGCATTGAATTTCTTGCACAAAGCATCATTCCACTTTTTAAAAGCTAAAATGCAAAAGACAAGACACAATTTAGTTTGTAAGATGCCTTTCTCTAAGTATTCATTCTGGTCTCACTAGGTGAAAAACCTCAGACTTTGATAATGAAAAAGAAAAGCATCAAGTACTCATGGTCCAAGGATAAATTTTTTAAAGGAAAAAAGTGAATACAAAAATTTGTAACAGTCAAAACTAAGGAGGCAAGGATAACTAAAACTTTTATGACACATTTTGAATTTTTATCATCTTACTTATTTGATTAATTTATGTGATTAATGTATGTGTATATCTACACTGCCTGGCATCCATAGGGGGTTTGGAGTATGATTCTTGTAGATACAAACCTTATCCTTTCTCAGTTCCTGAGAATGGGTTTCCTTACCAGTGGATCGAAGCAGTTCCACACAGTGTATGCTCATGTTGGATTTGCTTGGCTGGTAGTGCTTCCAGGCCTCATAGTTGTAGACAGATTCATCAGCCCATCTCCATCTTCTGTTCTGCAGTAATGGAAGACATTTTTAACTAGAATCATCTTGGAGTCCTAAGCATCTATAAGTTTCCCAAGGGAAGCAGTTGGACATGTTTCCCTGGTGTGACATGACTGCATTAAGTTCAAAATTGTAGAAGCAGAGTTGTGATCCCTATCATGTGAAGAAAACCGATAGGAAGAAAAGAAGCCTGAAATCCCGAACTCTCCTTGAAAGCCAAGATGACTAAATTGAGGCTGTCGTACTTTGGCCACATCATGAAAAGGCATGATCCATTAGAAAAGGCAATAATGCTAGGAAAGGTTGAAGACAGTAGAAAGAGAGGAAGACTCAGTCAGGGAGGTTATGGGACTGAGGCTACAGGACCTGAACAGAGCTACGGAGGATGGGGGCTTGGAGACATTTCATTCACAGGGTTGCCATGAGTCAAAGTCAACTTGAAGGCAGCTAACAACATCATGCCACCTTTTGGTCTTCCTCAAGCTGAAAATACCCATCTCTCTACATTGGTCCACATAAGGCTTTGTTTCCAGCTTGTCAATATCTTTCTTTAACTGTGGTGCCCAGAACCAAACTCAGTATTTTAGGTCAGTTATGACCAAAGTAGAATAGAGTAGGACTACTACTTCCCTCTATATTCCTGTTCATGAAGCCCAGAATTGCATTTACTCTTTTTGGCTGCTACATCATCCTGTTGACTTGAAAACACTTGCGGTAAACAAAGAATGACATTGTCAAGCTGCCACCACTGGTCAATGGTGATAATCTGAACTTCCTGGGCAGTTCAGAGAGGCTCACCCCAAGGGGATCATGCAGTCCAATCCAGACATCACTTGGTTTTTGTTGGTAAGTGGAGATGTGTTGGGCCAGCAGGTTTGTCTCTGACTCGCTGAGGATGGAGGCCAGATGGGACCCATGGCCATAGCTCTGGCATTCAATCTGGGGGCCAAGAAGGAAAAGTGGAAGAGTTTTACTTACAAAATTGTATTCCAGTCACAGGAATATTGCAACTCAGAAGACTGTTGAGTTCAACTTTATGAAATGCAAAACTTCTCTTACTCCCAAAATTCCAATTGAGAGGAGCCACCTAAATCTATTTCACATCAGAAAATATTTGGAATCTCAGCTGATGGGGACTAATGAGCAGAGCAAAGAAAAGTTGCAGTTGTTTTAGATTACAGCTCCTGCAGATCCCTGCTTGTGCAGGCTGTGGGTTTCTGGGAACTTAAGCCTGAAAAGAGTAACTTTCCCAAACTTTGTTAATCCATGGTTAATCCAGCATCCATGGTGGGTCCTAGAACACAGCCCCAGTGGATACCAAGGGCTTACTGTATTGAGTTAGATCAGGGTTGGGGAACCTATGGCTTTCCAGATTTTGTTGGACTCCAGTTCCTATCAGCCACTGCAGGCTAGGCCAGTGGTGAAGAATGATGGGAGTCATAACTGATCAAATCTATGGGCATTTAGAGGCCCATAGTTTCTATGTTATGTTCTAGGCTGATATTGGCTTGGTTTAGTTCAGTTCTTATTTTCTTTTACATCCTGTTTATAGAATTTGAATTAATCACGGTAGACATACCAACTGACCGAAATGAGTATTTCTTGATATCTGTCCTCCCCTTATATCCCGGGAATATACTTCGATTCTGGAATGTTAACACAGTTCAATTAAGGAGGATGTCAATTTGAATCATTCTAAGGAAATTGGACCTTGAGACTTTTAAATCTATCTCATTTCAGGATTAAAGATTAGCATTGTATCTAAACTCCTTGCCTTGGATCCATTTGTTTGTCTTGACTAGAGTAGACCAACTGAATCAATTGAATCAATGGGTCAATCTAGGTTGACTCACCATTCAACAATTTATTCAACAGGTCTCCATAAGTTGGAACGATTAAGGAGGAGTCAGGTCTTTGTGTTCTCTTCCATGCACCATGAGCCCAAAATACAGACCTGCCGTATCAGATTTGGGTGGGTGAGCAATTTCTTTTACCTCAGCTTGCTGCCATGTCAGTTTTCTATCGAAATACGCAGAGCAGTTGCGCTGGTTTTGCAGCCAGCCCCTGGCGCAGAAATCAGCCTCAGCTACATGGAGACAGATAAATGAGAAAATGTAGGACAAGCTGGTCAGAAGATGTTTAGAAATATCGTAAGGAAGGAAGCCTTGCTGTATTTAGATGGGGGTGAACATCGGTCTCCAATTCCCATTGTCCTTGACCACTGACCATGCTGCTGGGAAATGAAATCTAACAATGTCCAGAGGATCATCCTCTTTGCATTACACATATCAACTGCTTTCCAGGGCTGTCTTAGAAATTGCTTCTGAACCATATCTCCGTAACTCCAGCTCTGCTTTCTATTTTGTCAAGTGGACCTCAGCAATATTAACAAATATTGAAAAGCCTTACAGTTCCTCGTCTGGATGAGTAAATTCAAAAAAGCAAATAGGTACCAGAAAATCAAAGCACATTATGGACCCAGTATGTGGGTCCCATAGACACCAAGAGTGACATATGAACCTCCTGGGCTAGATCTGAACTGCAGAAATGATGCAGTTTGACACCACTTTGACTGCCATGGCTCCATCCTATGGAATCCCGGGATTTGTAGTTTATTGTGGCCCTAGAGATCTCTGACAGAGAAGGCTAAATATCTCACAAAACTACAAATCTCAGGATTCCAGAGGATGGAACCATGGCAGTTAAAGCAGTCAAACAGGATTAATTCTCCAGTATGGTAGTAGCCTATGCTGACCAATAGGATCTAAAGACAGATGTTACTTATCCAGATTTGCATCTACAGAATCACTGCAGTTTGACACCACTTTAACTGCCCTGTCTCAATGCTATGGAATCCTGGGATTTGTAGTTATGTAGGATATTTAGCCTTCTCTATCACAGAGCTCTGGTGCCACATCAAACTACAAATCCAAGGATTCCATAGGATGGAACCACAACAGTTAAAGTGGTGCCAAACCTCATTAATTCTGCAGTGTGGCAGCACCCTAGATCTACTTGCTAACTGTAAACATAATCTAAATATCTGTTAAGCAGACTCACCTCCTGGAAAAGGAGTGAAGGTCAGGATGTCAAAAAGGCAAAGGATCAAGTAGGTGAGGCGTCCCATGTTCTAGTTGACATTTGGGGTCAGAGGGAAGAACAAGAAGCTTGTTAGGTATGTATTTTCTGTGCAGTATTTTAACTTTAGTAGATTTACATTGATTTTCAGGTAAATCAGATCTCTGTTCCTGGTCCCTCTTTTCCTTCTTCTCATCCAATGCAGGACCAGTGGGAAGGAAGGAAGGTACTGAGTAACATGCCCTTGATATGCCTCAGTTCCTTCCTACTAGGAGAAAAACTACAACAAAAGTACACTCACCTAGTTTGAGATATAAACATAGGGAACAGCCTACAGGACATCTTGTTTTCATCCAATATATATCATGAATCGGGAGCAAATACATTGTAGCATATGCTTTAAAGTGTCATTCCATCTGTTTTATTCCAGGACACCCAGGTCATGAGTTTGCTTGCTATTAATTGTGGGCAATATATCCTGACAAGATGATAGGATACAGAACATGTGATTTGTATACTTTATATAGGGGTGAGCAACTGCATATTTTCCCAACGTTTTGCAGATGGAAACTGGGACATGTGTGGTGAAGCAACATCAGAGTGTGGTCAAGATGGGGAAAGTTATTAATGTGGAGGAATACACAAGCTAGGAGAAGGTGCAGCAGTTTGCAAACTACTTTTAACTGTCAGTTCATTTTGCAGCCATTTAAGTAAGCTGTGGATGAAGGGGGGAAGTGGAAGGAGGAAAGAGAAACTGGGATATTTTAAAAGTAGCTGAAAACATGGGATGATAGAGGATTAACTGGGACTTGTACCTGCCAAATTGGGATAAGTGGAGAATATGCAGCTCCTAGGGATTGGGACCTGAGTGATCCTAGAGGGCTTTCCTGCCTCCTCCCAATGTTTTAGGTTTTTAAAAGAAAAATTTCCTCCGATGTCCCAGGTTATGAATCACTTTCTGTTTTTTAAAAGTTGTCTCTTAGTCCTCAAATGGTGTTCAAACGGGAAGCTGAAAATGTAGTAACATTGCCCCTGTGTGACCTAGGGGGTGTTTGGGGGCAAAAAGCTAGTTTCTCAATTTTTGAGGTCCTGGGGACCTAAAAATGGCATTCATGGGCATCATGAGGCTCTTTGTCTGTACTCTTCTACCTCTGTTTCATATACTCAGCCAGATACTGAAATTCTGTCCTGCATATAGTCCATCTTTATGCAGGACAAATACCAGATTAAAAAAAATACAACCGCAGGCATTTGAATTTCTGGGTTCCTCTTAATAAACTCAGATGCCTGAGGTTGCATTTTTTAAAATCTGGGATTAGAATCTGCAAATTTGAAACCATCCTTGAGTCACTTAATGTTTGCTCTTGTATATTTAACCAATCTAGACAGCTCAGCATATTTCTTAGTTCTGTGGTGCTTTCCTGATGATGTTAATCCACACTATGGCCTTCCTCAAGGTACTAAATCATGGTACTTTGAGATTACTTTAACTGCCATGGGTACATTTTTTGGTATTCTGTGATTTGCAGTTTCACTGGGAATTTAAAATTCTCTGCCAGAGATCTCAGGTGCTTCACCAAAATGCAAATCCTGGGATTCTGTAGAAAAAGAGCCATGGAGTTAAAATAGTATCAAAGGGACCAAACTGACAGGCCAAAATAAAGCTGCTTCAGGTCACTTTGGAGGTATGCTGTTTAAATGACACATCTTAAGAGCCCAGAAGCTGTGCCAAAGCTGCGCTCAAGTCCTTAGGACTGGAGCATGGCTTTGGTGTGGCTTCTCGCTTCTTAGGATGCATGCATCATTTAAACAGCATATCTCCACAGTGACCCGAAGCAGCTTTATTTTGGCCTGTCTGGTCAGGCCCAAAATGTAATAACTCTGTAGAATGAAAAAGCCCTAAGTGAGGTTAACTTTGCTTAGGAGACTTCTAGCAAGATTTCTCATGAGTCTTTGATGAGGTCTTGCTCACTGCCCTGTCAAAAAGCCATTGTAGATATTTCATTCTTCATGTCGGAGGAACCCTGATGTCTCCCCAGCCACCCACTCACCTTGCACTGATGTTCTCCTGGGTGGATAGGTGTGGTCAACAGCTGAGCTGGGAGCTTTTCCCGATGATGGCCTCTCCCTTTCTAGTTGACTGTTATACACTTGCTGGGCAAACATGATGATGCAATACCAAGACAAACCAACTGCTTCAAGGAAGGAGGAAATGCTGACCCTGTTTTGCATAAATATGGGCATTAATTTGGTTGAAAATGGCTCATTGCACCAACCATCAGACCTGAAGTAAACGCAACATATAGCTCTTTCTTGAAGGCAAGGATGGGGAAAGTGCAGGCCTTGGGCTGGATATGACACTTGAACCCTATTTTTGCTGATTTTCTGGAATATCTCAAAGCTCCCATATTCCAATTTTTTTTTTGGGGGGGGGGAGAAGGTAAATTTATGATAATCCCCCCAAAGTCACAATGTTTGGAATCTTTCTCAAAATGAAAATAAGAATTGATCCAACATTACTTCTCACCATTTTGGGAAAAATTTAGATGAAGATACAGAGATTTGGAAGCTGTATTTCGGTGGGCTGCAGGATGGAGGGTAGAAAATTGTTCTTTTGCTCTTGTACAATTGTCTACCCCTGCCCTATAATAATCGAGGCTTCTTCTTTCCCAGGTGTGCAGGGGTAACAATCCTCTGGGATCTGTAGTTTGTGAGATAGTTAGCCTTCCCTATCAGAGAGCTCTAGTGTCCCACCAAGTCTCAGAATTATATATCATTACACCATAGCAGTTAAAGTGGTGTCAAAGTGCATTATTTCTGCAGTGTAGATGCAGCAGGAATCCTTCTTAAAATGAGGCATCCAGAACTGAATGCCGAACTCTAGAAGATGTCTAGCCAGTGCAGAATATGGCAGATTCTTACTTTCCTAAGGGTGCTGGGGGGCATTTGAGGGCAACATTTTTCTGATTGTTTTTGCATAAACATTTTTGGGGGTGCTATTTTCCAATGGGGATTAGAAATGCCCTTGTTATACTTCATGGGCCTTATAGAATAATAGAATTGTAGGAGACCACAAGGACCACCCAGGATTGCCATGCAGGAATAAACAGTCAAAGCACTTCTGACAAATGGTCACCCACTCTCTATTTAAAAACCTGCAAAGAAGAAGATGGCACCATTTATAACCTGCAGTTTACCCACCCCTGCTGTATATAGAACCATAGTTCTATTTATCAGAAAAGGAATGTGTACATACTGCCTTTCCATGGTATTCAGAACATATGATTGCCTGGTATCTGTGTGGTTCAGAGCAAATAATTAATACCCAGGAATACATTGTAAATGCAATAAAATAAACACAGCACCTCACACCCTTTCCCTAGTAATGTAGTGGCAACATTTACATGAAATGTCTTCCTGTACCCAAGGCCACCTATTCTCCAAGCAATCTGTGCCAATTTTTGTGTTTCCTCTATCATCAGAATCTCCTTCACTAGGAAGTGGTCACAGAGACCAAAGTGAGAGGTCACAGAGACAAATGTTTTTGTTCAGACAATCTTGAGAGTCCAAGATCTTTTTAAATTTTTTAAAACAAAACAATTAATCAAATAATAATTCAACCAGTTGCTAGCAGCGGTACAATATATTTCTCTACTCTAATAACATACACATTGTGACTGCTGTGGTATTCAACTTTGCATGTTGTTCACATGGCAGAAATTTCTTGTGGAATCACACAATTGTATGATTCAACACATGGACCTGTTTAGAGAGATGAGCCAAAGTTTCTAAGAAGATCATGGGAAAAACAGAGCCGTTTTTTGGTCTTTTCTCCACTACTCCAAGGTGGAGTAGAACTACTTTGCAGATTGTTCATTAAATATTAAGCACTATTTGTTGTTGTTTTGGTGGCATGTAATGAAAGGTAAAGTTTGGGGCTGTGTGGTGGATGCAGAATTGCTGTGTCTTGTGTAAGTCCTTCCCCTTGTAAGACAATACCCACCAACTGTTCTGATTTGACAGAGACAGTGTGATTCATGCTCTGCCATCCTACATTTTAAGCTGCTTCAAATGTTCCAGTTTCTCTCTCTTCCTCTCATTTTCAGTCCTTGTCCTCAGCATACTGCAGTTGATGCCAAATGAGCTGAAAGAGCATGAGGCCTTTTGGAGCAGATGATGGACAGTCTAGGGCATAAGGATCGTAATGTTACTGGTTCTGGTTTCTCTGCTTTCCAGCTGATAATCTTTCTGTGCAAGCATGGGGAGTTAGCCTCTTCTCTAACGTTAGCAGATGTATGCTTTCCGTTTCTTTAAAACAGCATCAATCCATCAGTGCATCCTTTTTGTTCTAAAACCTAAAACTGCTGCATCTACACTGTAGAATTAATGTCATCTGATACCATTTTAATTGCCATGGTTCAATGCTATGGCATTCTGGGATTTGTACTTTTGTGAGATATTTAGCGTT
Organism: Sceloporus occidentalis; assembly: GCA_023333645.1. NCBI lineage: Eukaryota > Metazoa > Chordata > Lepidosauria > Squamata > Phrynosomatidae > Sceloporus > Sceloporus occidentalis. The sequence goes on along the minus strand of JALMGF010000014.1, from coordinate 11,347,967 downwards.
CTCTGTCAGAGAGCTCTGGGATCACAACAAACAAATCCCAAGATTCCATAGAATGAAGCCTTGGCAATTAAAGTGGTGTCAAACTGCATTAGTTCTGCAGTGTGACAGCAGCTCTGGACTCCATCTTCTGTAGTAACTCTGATGTTGTCTTGTATTTTGGATGTGGCCCATCCTTGTGAGTGGATCACCACAGGGCTCTATAGGTAACAGCAAGCCACTATTTTTCCTCTTCCTTCATTTAGGGGATTTTTGGGGTTCTGATGAAAGACCATGATGATCTCACAAGTGCAGTCTGCCCTCCTCTGTTCTAAAACAGTGAAGGTTTGATCTTCCAGATAAACTCCCAGAAGTTTCTGCTAACTTGGCTACTGCTTTAAAGAACATTTATTATGCCATAAAATAATCCCCGAAATGTATGCTGGCTGCTTGACGGAAAGGGAGACATGTTCCTTTGATAGAGCTAATTTGTGCAGGAACAAGTGTCAAAGTAGTAAAGCAGGTGCTGGCTGTTTTCCTTTACATGTTTTGTTGTGTTATGTTAGAGGAGGATGGTGGGACTGAAGATGAACACTCCAGAAAATATATGCATCAGAAAGAATTTATTAATATTAAACTATGATATAGCAACAAAAAACAGTACAGGAGATGAAGGTGACCAATGGAGCAGCTTTTCAGAAATGCAGTTTTGAAGTAGGTGGATGAGGGCTTACGTTTCCCATTTCAGGAGAGGAGAGAATGTAGTGATAGCTGAGAAAATATCTCTGCAATTCCAGCTGGGAGTTTCTAGAGTTCATGCTTGCAGATGTAGGCATTGCGTCTCTTGCACTGAGCATCATTCCACTGTGTGAAACCTAAAATCAAGAAGACATGACAAAATGTTATTTCTTCTCCCTCTTGCCTCTTTCTCATTATACTTTGAGTCTAGAGCAAGGTGGGTGGATGGAAAATGGTAGAAATCATTATGAAGTCAAAGGTGAAGTCAAAGAAATCATGCTGTTTTTTGCATGCCTTCAGGTCATTTCTGACTTATGGAGCCCCTAAGGCAAAATTGTCATGGAGTTTTCTTGGTAAGATTTGTTCAGAGTTTGCTTTTTCCCTTTCTCTGAGACTGAGAGAGTATGACTTTCCGACAGTCACCCAGTGGGTTTCTACAGCTGAGTGTGGATTCAAACACTGGTCTTCAATGCTCAAACTATTATGCCACTCTGGCTCAGAAATGATGAGGTACATTAAAAAAAAATCTTTTTTAATGTTTTCTAAACCTATCCTTCCTGAGTCTTTTTGCCAAGGCTTCCCTAATTTTTCCAAATTTTGGCCTTACAATTTTTTCATAAGCATACTGTAGAAAGGAATACATGACATAGAGCATGGTTTGCAGTCGCTATTTTCAGAAATAAATAAATAAATAAATAATGAAATTCACACACCGTTAGGTTTGTGCAGTTTGGCTACTGCTGAGGATGCAGGATTGTAGCATATCTCAGAGCTACTGGTCTTGTATGAATTAGGTAACATGTTAATCTGGCCCAAAAGTGGCTAAGAAAAATTACAAAGACTCCAGGAACAGATGTCCTTATGAGATCATTCTTGTTCCTTTCTTACCTGTGGAAAATCGCAACTCCACACAGTATTCATTACTGCCATAATTGTCTGGCTGGTGGCTCATCCAGGACTTGTAGTTGTAGGTTGACTCATCAGCCCACCTCCATTTCCCGGTCTGTTGAAATGAGATAGAACAGGTTGCATGTAAAGATCATTGAGCTGATCCCTGGCCAGAGAGCTACAAATCTGTCATGATAACCATGGAGAAGAGAGAGGTTTACCTGACGGACATCATGAAGCCCAATCCAGACATTGCTTCGTTCTTTCTGATAAGTGGAGATGTGTTCAGCCACCAGAAGGGTCTCTGCTTTGGTGAGGACAGAGGCGAGATGAGCCCCACGGCCATAGCTCTGGCATTCAATCTGAGGATGGAGAAGAAAACCAAGAGTGTCTCCCATTGCCATATTTCATCAGCAGGACTACTGCAAAACTGAATGCCATATTTTAAATTTATTTCATTTGTGCATTGGTGCAGGAGACATAGTCTAATGGACAGGATTCTGGATCAGGAGATGTCTCACACAGGCATCATTACAACCCGTCTCCTATCCTATGGAGAATGGGAAACAATATTGGCATACTCATCTTCCCAAAGCAGGATTGGTACAGAGTTCAAGCTCCCCAGAAACATAGTTAATCTTTGTGGAGTTAACAAATGTTGTCCCCCTTGAAGTTTTAATATGTGGGAGGTCTGAAGAAACATAAATCTAACTTGTACATCACACATTACATCAAACCTGGGTTGGTGAGAAACGCTTCATACCTCTGCCTCTTGCCATGATAACTGATTATCAAAGTAAGCATAGCAGTTCCCCTGGTTTTGCAGCCACTCTCTAGCACAGGAGTCTGCCTCAGCTGCAGGAGAAGAGGAAGATGAGGGCAAAAAAGAAAAGAAAATGAGAGAAGGAAGAACAATTAGAAAATTATACAATTTTTAGCATGCCCTCCAAAATCTAATTTTCCCACCGGTGGCATGGATTTACACTCCCCAAAATTCCCTCAGAGAAATCTGTAGGCATCGCTGGGGTCTCAGATTATCTATTTGCAACCAAGAAATAAGTTCTGCTTCAGGTCACAAGACTAGACAGAACAGAACAATTATGTTTCTAGTTCACTAGCTAACTGTTTATCCTCCCAATATCAGAAATGGGAATATTTGTTTAGCAGCTCACCTCCCAAAAAAGGGTTGGAGAAGAGGATTCCAAGAAGACAGAAGGTGAGGTAGCTGAAGAAACCCATCTTCTGGTTGACCTTTGAGAAGAAAAGGCATGATAAATTCAAGAGTTATAATTTCTGATTGCCATTCAACCAGTCTAGTGAAGAAAGGAAGGAAACATTTTATTTCCTCTTAGAACTCCAATTTTGTACTCCTTTTATTGTCTAGGAACCAGAAAATTAGAGAAAGAAGAGAGATCCTTAAATTTAAATTTGTGCAGTAGGAAGTCCAGTCTTCTAAAGACAACAATCAAGACACCTTGAAGATTGACACATTTATTATAGTGTTACATTTCATAAAGGAGAGAAGTGGACTCTGGTCTATGAAGGTTTAGGCTGTAAGATAAGCATATTTTTGGATATTTAAGATGTGGTGGGTAAGGTACAGCTGCCCTCAGATGGGAATGGACTTCACCTTCCTCTGTTCCTCACCGTTGGCGATACTGACCAGGACCAATAGGAGTTGCAGATGTTGAACTACAACTCCCATTACCACTCATCAACTAGCCCAGTTTAAATGCTATTGATTTGATGATTCTATTTTAGCCAGCACCAGAAATAGAATCCAGGCTTATGTTTTGAACCCCCTCCTCATTCTCCCCATCTGTTGCTATTCAACCTATGAATTAACTGGAAGTCAAATTTTCACTTTTCCACTGATGGCTTAACCAAGGTTTTCCATTCTGAAACTCACATCGATTCCCGTTATCACTTCTCTAACAGGTCAACCACAGCTCTGAATTCTTTATTTTTAAGCTTTCTACGTACTGCATTTACAGCTTGTCCTCACTGATGAACATTTTGCTCATTTCTTTATCTTAAAAGCTATAAAAACACTCTGCTCTCCATACGCTAATCTCCAGCCTGGAAGAGCCCTCTTGTCAAGACATAGAAGATGTCTCTCCTGTCACTCACCTTAGGCTGATGTTCTCCTGGGAAGACAGTTGTGGTGGACAGTTGAGCCGGGAGCTTCTCTGCTGATGGTTTCTCCCTTTCTGAATGACTGTTATATAGTCCTCGGGTAGACATGGTGCAATCCAAGATGAACTCAATGCTAAAGGAATTCCTGGTCCAGCACCTTCAGGCTTTGCATAACCTTGGACCAAACTGGTAGAAAGCAGCTCATATGTCTGGCAGTCTACACTGCAGAAAGGGCAACATGATGTCCTTGGGTGGGGAAATACATCGTAGGAAAAAACAATACCTCAAATCTGTGCGAGAGCATAGGATGAAACTTACGATATGGTTATTTTTTTAGTCATATGCTCATTTTCTTGATTCATTAGCTTCAAAGTTTGGGGAGGTTTCTAATACTATCCCAGACATCCTGGGATTCCATAGGATGAAGCCATGGAAGATAAAGTGAACTCAAAGTGCTATAATTGTGTGGTGTGAACAGGCACTTGGTGCCCTTTTTCTTTCCCTCTATTAGTGAATGCTGTTGGCTTCTATGCCAGTGGAGAGAAGACCTCACTCCAGGTTTCAACCCACATTTTAATGGTATTATCCAAGGTGCCAATCTCCATCGTCAAATAAGTTCGAAACAGGTGACCCTCTTGTGTATAGCTGTGAAACAAGGCAGATGTCCAATTTTCACAGTGCTATCATGGCACTTTCTCTTTTTGCTGCATTGCTGTGGAAATGGAATGTGGAAGAGCTTGCCTCAGTCATTAATGAGAATGAAGAGTGCAGTAAAGAAATCAGAAGAAGACTAGGGCTTGGAAGTGCAACTATGAAGGAACGAGAAGTGTAAAGATATCTCACTTAATACTAAAGTTAGGATGATCCATGCCATCATATTTCTCATTTTCTATATATGGTTGTGAAAGCTAGACAGTGAAGAAAGCTCATAGGAAGAAAATCAATTCATTTAAGATGTGGTGCTGGAATAGAGTTCTGGAGTGCTAGAAAGACAAACAAATGGGTTCCAGAGCAAATCAATCATAAACTCTCCCTAGAAGCCAAGATGACTAATCTGAGACTGTTACACATCAGGAAAAAGGCATGGCTCACTAGAAAAGACAATTATACTTGGGAAGATAGAAGGCAGTAGGAAAAAAGGTAGATCACATTCCAGATGGATAGACACCATCAAGGAAGCCATAGCCCTGAGTCTGTAAGACCTGATGATAGGAGGCTGATGATGGCGTGACTTGGAGGTCTCTCATTCATGGATTTGCCATAAGTTGAAGTTGATTTGACAGCAGTTAACAACAACAGGTATGGAAATGGAAAGTGTTACATACAAATGATTCCCCAGGCACAGTTTGAAAGCAAACAAAGCCCACATCGCATTTGGCAGTTGACATGAAGGCACACTTCCATTAGTCCTTACCTCTGAGAATTTGTAATTTCACATTATTATTTTTTTTAAATCCTTTTTGGAGTCCATTTCTGTGTTCCTTCATACTTTGGGATGAAGACTGAAAACAGTAAGGACTTAAATTAGACCACATCTTTGTGAACAATTCTCTTAACACAACACATTTAAGGGTTTTTAAAAGAAAAACCTAATATGTACACTTGGGGTGTACCTTCCCCTAATGTACATGTATGCTTTGTTTGACTGAAAAAGTCCATTCTGAAATTCAGAGAAGTGTGTGTTTTGCACAGTAATAGACATTGTATTTTGGCTTGTATATCAAATTTGAATGTTTGGCATTAGATACATTTACATTAAAATATGAACCAATTGAATTTCACCCCTTCACCATTTGGGGACAGTTAGAGTAATATACCCCAACATGAGGCTTGCTAAGAACTGAGAGAGCTAGGATGTGCGATTTACATGACTGCATCAGTCATGAGGAAAACCATCTGTTTGAGATCAAAGTATGGTCAGAAGCTTGAAGGATCTCCATTCAGGAGAGAAGCCTAAGCCCTGATACCATCACTTTTCTTTTTTAAGAAATAGGACTGTTTTGCCATGTTGCTTATCTTCAAAAGGAGGAAATCTTAGCCAACCAAGATTCCTCTGGGGTCAAAATTCCATTCCGCTCTTCATGGTGTTGTTTAGAAAGTTTAGGCAGTGAAAGGGCAGGTCCGTGACCAAGTGTTACTGGTCTAATGACCTTGGCTCCTCTGCCTCCAGAAAAATGCCTAGGAAATCTGAAGTCAAGTTCTGCCATGCAGCAAGGAGACAACTTTCTTCATTTAGAACTATGGACAGAGGAGCATAGAGCAAACCAAAGAACTTAATGATAAGCTAAGACATCTTAAAGTGTTAGTCTAAAGGGGAGAAAAGGCCATTATTTGGTATCTGCTTCATACAGCAAAGGATCTTGGATTGGCACTAAAGGGAAGTTTGGTGAGAGTGCTTAAAATCTATAATTACAGGACAAGTCTATATAGATATGCCTAGACATAAATCCATTTCTATCTATTGGAACATTTTGTTGTCGTTGTTGCGTGCATTCAAGTCATTTCCATCTTATGGCAATCTTAAGGTGAAGCTATCATGGGGTTTTCTTGGCAAGATTTGTTTAGAGATGATTTGCCCTTGCCTTCCTGTGAGGCTGAGAGAGTGTCATTTGCCCAAGGTTACTCAGTAGGTTTCCATGTCTGAGTAGAGATTTGAACCCTATTCTCCAGAGCCATGTTTTACCATGTTTTACAACCCCCTCCTCAGCCATTTAGACATAGGAGATGTCTTTTTCATACAAAAATAGGAAGTGACATTTGCCAAAACTTGACAAAAATATCTCCCAAGACCCTTAGAGAGTATTTTGGGGCAAACATAATACGCCCAAGAGACCAGAGAAACAGGGGCCACACTTTGTTCACCCTTGGTGTTCATACTCAGGTTCTTGATTACACAAAGGATGACAACTTCATTCAGCCAAAGTCTCTTGGAGCCTCATTCCTGACTTTCCATGTCAATGTGGGGAAGCTGAGGGTTGAAGGAATTGCCATGGAGCACATATCTTTATCTCCCTTCCATATATTGACTATCTATAGGCCTGAATAGGGCTCCCATGAATCAAGGGAAAGAGGGAATTTAGCAAGACAGGCAGACAGTCTTAAGGATGAACTGTCAAAAAGCTAAATCTGTATGCAAATATTCTTGAATCTATAGATCCTTCCTTCTCCCCATTTAGCTCTCGCTTTTAGGTCATAAGGAACTTTTTGTGCCTGGGGGGACCCCTTTGACGCTTTTGAAAAAGAATGCTTTTTCAAAGAGTCATTCCAAACATAATAATTGCCTGTTACAGACAGCCAAAATAAAGCTGCTTCAAGTCACGTTGGAGGTATGGTATTTCAATGATGCATGAGTCCTAACAGTCTGGAAGCTTCACCAAAGCTGCACTCCAGTCCTTAGGACTGGAGTGTGGCTTTGGTGCGGCCTTTGGATTCTTAGGACGCATGTATCATTGAAATACCATACCTCCAAAGTGACTCGAAGCAGCTTTATTTTGGCTGTCTGTAACAGGCCAAAGTCTACCTAATTGTTTCAAAACACAAAGTAGGTGCGTGTGAATATTTGTGTCTGTGGCCTCTGGTCACATCAACAGTGAATAGAAAATCTAGGGAAGGGAAAGAGTCGAAATAGAATAGCTGACGAACATTGGACTATGAGTGGAGAAGAAATTTAACTGGCTCATATTTTAATGTAAATGTATCTAATGCCAAACTTTCAAATTTGATATATAAGCCAAAATACGTCTATTTCTTTGCAAAACACACACTTCTCTGAATTTCAGAATGTCTGGGATAGTATTACAAAGATCCCGAAACTTTGAAGCTAATGGATCAGGAAAATGAGCAAAGACTTCAAAAAGGACCATATTGTAAATTTCATCCCATGCTCTCACAGATTAGAGGTGTTGTTTTTTCCTAATATATATTTCCCCACCCAAGGGCAGTATGTTGCTCTTTCTGTAGTGAGCTGCTTTCTACCAGTTTGGTCCAAGGTTATGCAAAGCCTGAAGGCGCTGGACCAGGATTTCCTTTAAGCATTGAGTTCATCTTGGATTGCACCATGTCTACCCGAGGACTATATAACAGTCATTCAGAAAGGGAGAAACCATCAGCAGAGAAGCTCCCGGCTCAACTGTCCACCACAACTGTCTTCCCAGGAGAACATCAGCCTAAGGTGAGTGACAGGAGAGACATCTTCTATGTCTTGACAAGAGGGCTCTTCCAGGCTGGAGATTAGCGTATGGAGAGCAGAGTGTTTTTATAGCTTTTAAGATAAAGAAATGAGCAAAATGTTCATCAGTGAGGACAAGCTGTAAATGCAGTACGTAGAAAGCTTAAAAATAAAGAATTCAGAGCTGTGGTTGACCTGTTAGAGAAGTGATAACGGGAATCGATGTGAGTTTCAGAATGGAAAACCTTGGTTAAGCCATCAGTGGAAAAGTGAAAATTTGACTTCCAGTTAATTCATAGGTTGAATAGCAACAGATGGGGAGAATGAGGAGGGGGTTCAAAACATAAGCCTGGATTCTATTTCTGGTGCTGGCTAAAATAGAATCATCAAATCAATAGCATTTAAACTGGGCTAGTTGATGAGTGGTAATGGGAGTTGTAGTTCAACATCTGCAACTCCTATTGGTCCTGGTCAGTATCGCCAACGGTGAGGAACAGAGGAAGGTGAAGTCCATTCCCATCTGAGGGCAGCTGTACCTTACCCACCACATCTTAAATATCCAAAAATATGCTTATCTTACAGCCTAAACCTTCATAGACCAGAGTCCACTTCTCTCCTTTATGAAATGTAACACTATAATAAATGTGTCAATCTTCAAGGTGTCTTGATTGTTGTCTTTAGAAGACTGGACTTCCTACTGCACAAATTTAAATTTAAGGATCTCTCTTCTTTCTCTAATTTTCTGGTTCCTAGACAATAAAAGGAGTACAAAATTGGAGTTCTAAGAGGAAATAAAATGTTTCCTTCCTTTCTTCACTAGACTGGTTGAATGGCAATCAGAAATTATAACTCTTGAATTTATCATGCCTTTTCTTCTCAAAGGTCAACCAGAAGATGGGTTTCTTCAGCTACCTCACCTTCTGTCTTCTTGGAATCCTCTTCTCCAACCCTTTTTTGGGAGGTGAGCTGCTAAACAAATATTCCCATTTCTGATATTGGGAGGATAAACAGTTAGCTAGTGAACTAGAAACATAATTGTTCTGTTCTGTCTAGTCTTGTGACCTGAAGCAGAACTTATTTCTTGGTTGCAAATAGATAATCTGAGACCCCAGCGATGCCTACAGATTTCTCTGAGGGAATTTTGGGGAGTGTAAATCCATGCCACCGGTGGGAAAATTAGATTTTGGAGGGCATGCTAAAAATTGTATAATTTTCTAATTGTTCTTCCTTCTCTCATTTTCTTTTCTTTTTTGCCCTCATCTTCCTCTTCTCCTGCAGCTGAGGCAGACTCCTGTGCTAGAGAGTGGCTGCAAAACCAGGGGAACTGCTATGCTTACTTTGATAATCAGTTATCATGGCAAGAGGCAGAGGTATGAAGCGTTTCTCACCAACCCAGGTTTGATGTAATGTGTGATGTACAAGTTAGATTTATGTTTCTTCAGACCTCCCACATATTAAAACTTCAAGGGGGACAACATTTGTTAACTCCACAAAGATTAACTATGTTTCTGGGGAGCTTGAACTCTGTACCAATCCTGCTTTGGGAAGATGAGTATGCCAATATTGTTTCCCATTCTCCATAGGATAGGAGACGGGTTGTAATGATGCCTGTGTGAGACATCTCCTGATCCAGAATCCTGTCCATTAGACTATGTCTCCTGCACCAATGCACAAATGAAATAAATTTAAAATATGGCATTCAGTTTTGCAGTAGTCCTGCTGATGAAATATGGCAATGGGAGACACTCTTGGTTTTCTTCTCCATCCTCAGATTGAATGCCAGAGCTATGGCCGTGGGGCTCATCTCGCCTCTGTCCTCACCAAAGCAGAGACCCTTCTGGTGGCTGAACACATCTCCACTTATCAGAAAGAACGAAGCAATGTCTGGATTGGGCTTCATGATGTCCGTCAGGTAAACCTCTCTCTTCTCCATGGTTATCATGACAGATTTGTAGCTCTCTGGCCAGGGATCAGCTCAATGATCTTTACATGCAACCTGTTCTATCTCATTTCAACAGACCGGGAAATGGAGGTGGGCTGATGAGTCAACCTACAACTACAAGTCCTGGATGAGCCACCAGCCAGACAATTATGGCAGTAATGAATACTGTGTGGAGTTGCGATTTTCCACAGGTAAGAAAGGAACAAGAATGATCTCATAAGGACATCTGTTCCTGGAGTCTTTGTAATTTTTCTTAGCCACTTTTGGGCCAGATTAACATGTTACCTAATTCATACAAGACCAGTAGCTCTGAGATATGCTACAATCCTGCATCCTCAGCAGTAGCCAAACTGCACAAACCTAACGGTGTGTGAATTTCATTATTTATTTATTTATTTATTTCTGAAAATAGCGACTGCAAACCATGCTCTATGTCATGTATTCCTTTCTACAGTATGCTTATGAAAAAATTGTAAGGCCAAAATTTGGAAAAATTAGGGAAGCCTTGGCAAAAAGACTCAGGAAGGATAGGTTTAGAAAACATTAAAAAAGATTTTTTTTTAATGTACCTCATCATTTCTGAGCCAGAGTGGCATAATAGTTTGAGCATTGAAGACCAGTGTTTGAATCCACACTCAGCTGTAGAAACCCACTGGGTGACTGTCGGAAAGTCATACTCTCTCAGTCTCAGAGAAAGGGAAAAAGCAAACTCTGAACAAATCTTACCAAGAAAACTCCATGACAATTTTGCCTTAGGGGCTCCATAAGTCAGAAATGACCTGAAGGCATGCAAAAAACAGCATGATTTCTTTGACTTCACCTTTGACTTCATAATGATTTCTACCATTTTCCATCCACCCACCTTGCTCTAGACTCAAAGTATAATGAGAAAGAGGCAAGAGGGAGAAGAAATAACATTTTGTCATGTCTTCTTGATTTTAGGTTTCACACAGTGGAATGATGCTCAGTGCAAGAGACGCAATGCCTACATCTGCAAGCATGAACTCTAGAAACTCCCAGCTGGAATTGCAGAGATATTTTCTCAGCTATCACTACATTCTCTCCTCTCCTGAAATGGGAAACGTAAGCCCTCATCCACCTACTTCAAAACTGCATTTCTGAAAAGCTGCTCCATTGGTCACCTTCATCTCCTGTACTGTTTTTTGTTGCTATATCATAGTTTAATATTAATAAATTCTTTCTGATGCATATATTTTCTGGAGTGTTCATCTTCAGTCCCACCATCCTCCTCTAACATAACACAACAAAACATGTAAAGGAAAACAGCCAGCACCTGCTTTACTACTTTGACACTTGTTCCTGCACAAATTAGCTCTATCAAAGGAACATGTCTCCCTTTCCGTCAAGCAGCCAGCATACATTTCGGGGATTATTTTATGGCATAATAAATGTTCTTTAAAGCAGTAGCCAAGTTAGCAGAAACTTCTGGGAGTTTATCTGGAAGATCAAACCTTCACTGTTTTAGAACAGAGGAGGGCAGACTGCACTTGTGAGATCATCATGGTCTTTCATCAGAACCCCAAAAATCCCCTAAATGAAGGAAGAGGAAAAATAGTGGCTTGCTGTTACCTATAGAGCCCTGTGGTGATCCACTCACAAGGATGGGCCACATCCAAAATACAAGACAACATCAGAGTTACTACAGAAGATGGAGTCCAGAGCTGCTGTCACACTGCAGAACTAATGCAGTTTGACACCACTTTAATTGCCAAGGCTTCATTCTATGGAATCTTGGGATTTGTTTGTTGTGATCCCAGAGCTCTCTGACAGAGAACGCTAAATATCTCACAAAGGTACAAATCCAAGAATACCATAGCATTGAACCAAGGCAATTAAAATGGTATCAGATGACATTAATTCTACAGTGTAGATGCAGCAGTTTTAGGTTTTAGAACAAAAAGGATGCACTGATGGATTGATGCTGTTTTAAAGAAACGGAAAGCATACATCTGCTAACGTTAGAGAAGAGGCTAACTCCCCATGCTTGCACAGAAAGATTATCAGCTGGAAAGCAGAGAAACCAGAACCAGTAACATTACGATCCTTATGCCCTAGACTGTCCATCATCTGCTCCAAAAGGCCTCATGCTCTTTCAGCTCATTTGGCATCAACTGCAGTATGCTGAGGACAAGGACTGAAAATGAGAGGAAGAGAGAGAAACTGGAACATTTGAAGCAGCTTAAAATGTAGGATGGCAGAGCATGAATCACACTGTCTCTGCCAAATCAGAACAGTTGGTGGGTATTGTCTTACAAGGGGAAGGACTTACACAAGACACAGCAATTCTGCATCCACCACACAGCCCCAAACTTTACCTTTCATTACATGCCACCAAAACAACAACAAATAGTGCTTAATATTTAATGAACAATCTGCAAAGTAGTTCTACTCCACCTTGGAGTAGTGGAGAAAAGACCAAAAAACGGCTCTGTTTTTCCCATGATCTTCTTAGAAACTTTGGCTCATCTCTCTAAACAGGTCCATGTGTTGAATCATACAATTGTGTGATTCTACAAGAAATTTCTGCCATGTGAACAACATGCAAAGTTGAATACCACAGCAGTCACAATGTGTATGTTATTAGAGTAGAGAAATATATTGTACCGCTGCTAGCAACTGGTTGAATTATTATTTGATTAATTGTTTTGTTTTAAAAAATTTAAAAAGATCTTGGACTCTCAAGATTGTCTGAACAAAAACATTTGTCTCTGTGACCTCTCACTTTGGTCTCTGTGACCACTTCCTAGTGAAGGAGATTCTGATGATAGAGGAAACACAAAAATTGGCACAGATTGCTTGGAGAATAGGTGGCCTTGGGTACAGGAAGACATTTCATGTAAATGTTGCCACTACATTACTAGGGAAAGGGTGTGAGGTGCTGTGTTTATTTTATTGCATTTACAATGTATTCCTGGGTATTAATTATTTGCTCTGAACCACACAGATACCAGGCAATCATATGTTCTGAATACCATGGAAAGGCAGTATGTACACATTCCTTTTCTGATAAATAGAACTATGGTTCTATATACAGCAGGGGTGGGTAAACTGCAGGTTATAAATGGTGCCATCTTCTTCTTTGCAGGTTTTTAAATAGAGAGTGGGTGACCATTTGTCAGAAGTGCTTTGACTGTTTATTCCTGCATGGCAATCCTGGGTGGTCCTTGTGGTCTCCTACAATTCTATTATTCTATAAGGCCCATGAAGTATAACAAGGGCATTTCTAATCCCCATTGGAAAATAGCACCCCCAAAAATGTTTATGCAAAAACAATCAGAAAAATGTTGCCCTCAAATGCCCCCCAGCACCCTTAGGAAAGTAAGAATCTGCCATATTCTGCACTGGCTAGACATCTTCTAGAGTTCGGCATTCAGTTCTGGATGCCTCATTTTAAGAAGGATTCCTGCTGCATCTACACTGCAGAAATAATGCACTTTGACACCACTTTAACTGCTATGGTGTAATGATATATAATTCTGAGACTTGGTGGGACACTAGAGCTCTCTGATAGGGAAGGCTAACTATCTCACAAACTACAGATCCCAGAGGATTGTTACCCCTGCACACCTGGGAAAGAAGAAGCCTCGATTATTATAGGGCAGGGGTAGACAATTGTACAAGAGCAAAAGAACAATTTTCTACCCTCCATCCTGCAGCCCACCGAAATACAGCTTCCAAATCTCTGTATCTTCATCTAAATTTTTCCCAAAATGGTGAGAAGTAATGTTGGATCAATTCTTATTTTCATTTTGAGAAAGATTCCAAACATTGTGACTTTGGGGGGATTATCATAAATTTACCTTCTCCCCCCCCCAAAAAAAAAAATTGGAATATGGGAGCTTTGAGATATTCCAGAAAATCAGCAAAAATAGGGTTCAAGTGTCATATCCAGCCCAAGGCCTGCACTTTCCCCATCCTTGCCTTCAAGAAAGAGCTATATGTTGCGTTTACTTCAGGTCTGATGGTTGGTGCAATGAGCCATTTTCAACCAAATTAATGCCCATATTTATGCAAAACAGGGTCAGCATTTCCTCCTTCCTTGAAGCAGTTGGTTTGTCTTGGTATTGCATCATCATGTTTGCCCAGCAAGTGTATAACAGTCAACTAGAAAGGGAGAGGCCATCATCGGGAAAAGCTCCCAGCTCAGCTGTTGACCACACCTATCCACCCAGGAGAACATCAGTGCAAGGTGAGTGGGTGGCTGGGGAGACATCAGGGTTCCTCCGACATGAAGAATGAAATATCTACAATGGCTTTTTGACAGGGCAGTGAGCAAGACCTCATCAAAGACTCATGAGAAATCTTGCTAGAAGTCTCCTAAGCAAAGTTAACCTCACTTAGGGCTTTTTCATTCTACAGAGTTATTACATTTTGGGCCTGACCAGACAGGCCAAAATAAAGCTGCTTCGGGTCACTGTGGAGATATGCTGTTTAAATGATGCATGCATCCTAAGAAGCGAGAAGCCACACCAAAGCCATGCTCCAGTCCTAAGGACTTGAGCGCAGCTTTGGCACAGCTTCTGGGCTCTTAAGATGTGTCATTTAAACAGCATACCTCCAAAGTGACCTGAAGCAGCTTTATTTTGGCCTGTCAGTTTGGTCCCTTTGATACTATTTTAACTCCATGGCTCTTTTTCTACAGAATCCCAGGATTTGCATTTTGGTGAAGCACCTGAGATCTCTGGCAGAGAATTTTAAATTCCCAGTGAAACTGCAAATCACAGAATACCAAAAAATGTACCCATGGCAGTTAAAGTAATCTCAAAGTACCATGATTACCAACTTTTAAAAAACAGAAAGTGATTCATAACCTGGGACATCGGAGGAAATTTTTCTTTTAAAAACCTAAAACATTGGGAGGAGGCAGGAAAGCCCTCTAGGATCACTCAGGTCCCAATCCCTAGGAGCTGCATATTCTCCACTTATCCCAATTTGGCAGGTACAAGTCCCAGTTAATCCTCTATCATCCCATGTTTTCAGCTACTTTTAAAATATCCCAGTTTCTCTTTCCTCCTTCCACTTCCCCCCTTCATCCACAGCTTACTTAAATTGCTGCAAAGTGAGTTGACAGTGAAAAGTAGTTTGCAAACTGCCGCACCTTCTCCTAGCTTGTGTATTCCTCCACATTAATAACTTTCCCCATCTTGACCATACTCTGATGTTGCTTCACCACACATGTCCCAGTTTCCATCTGCAAAACGTTGGGAAAATATGCAGTTGCTCACCCCTATATAAAGTATACAAATCACATGTTCTGTATCATATCATCTTGTCAGGATATATTGCCCACAATTAATAGCAAGCAAACTCATGACCTGGGTGTCCTGGAATAAAACAGATGGAATGACACTTTAAAGCATATGCTACAATGTATTTGCTCCCAATTCATGATATATATTGGATGAAAACAAGATGTCCTGTAGGCTGTTCCCTATGTTTCTATCTCAAACTAGGTGAGTGTACTTTTGTTGTAGTTTTTCTCCTGGTAGGAAGGAACTGAGGCATATCAAGGGCATGTTACTCAGTACCTTCCTTCCTTCCCACTGATCCTGCATTGGATGAGAAGAAGGAAAAGAGGGACCAGGAACAGAGATCTGATTTACCTGAAAATCAATGTAAATCTACTAAAGTTAAAATACTGCACAGAAAATACATACCTAACAAGCTTCATGTTCTTCCCTCTGACCCCAAATGTCAACTAGAACATGGGACGCCTCACCTACTTGATCCTTTGCCTTTTTGACATCCTGACCTTCACTCCTTTTCCAGGAGGTGAGTCTGCTTAACAGATATTTAGATTATGTTTACAGTTAGCAAGTAGATCTAGGGTGCTGCTACACTGCAGAATTAATGAGGTTTGGCACCACTTTAACTGTTGTGGTTCCATCCTATGGAATCCTTGGATTTGTAGTTTGATGTGGCACCAGAGCTCTGTGATAGAGAAGGCTAAATATCCTACATAACTACAAATCCCAGGATTCCATAGCATTGAGACAGGGCAGTTAAAGTGGTGTCAAACTGCAGTGATTCTGTAGATGCAAATCTGGATAAGTAACATCTGTCTTTAGATCCTATTGGTCAGCATAGGCTACTACCATACTGGAGAATTAATCCTGTTTGACTGCTTTAACTGCCATGGTTCCATCCTCTGGAATCCTGAGATTTGTAGTTTTGTGAGATATTTAGCCTTCTCTGTCAGAGATCTCTAGGGCCACAATAAACTACAAATCCCGGGATTCCATAGGATGGAGCCATGGCAGTTAAAGTGGTGTCAAACTGCATCATTTCTGCAGTTCAGATCTAGTCCAGGAGGTTCATATGTCACTCTTGGTGTCTATGGGACCCACATACTGGGTCCATAATGTGCTTGGATTTTCTGGTACCTATTTGCTTTTTAAAATTTACTCATCCAGACAAGGAACTGTAAGGCTTTTCAATATTTGTTAATATTGCTGAGGTCCACTTGACAAAATAGAAAGCAGAGCTGGAGTTACGGAGATATGGTTCAGAAGCAATTTCTAAGACAGCCCTGGAAAGCAGTTGATGTGTGTAATGCAAAGAGGATGATCCTCTGGACATTGTTAGATTTCATTTCCCAGCAGCATGGTCAGTGGTCAAGGACAATGGGAATTGGAGACCGATGTTCACCCCCATCTAAATACAGCAAGGCTTCCTTCCTTACGATATTTCTAAACATCTTCTGACCAGCTTGTCCTACATTTTCTCATTTATCTGTCTCCATGTAGCTGAGGCTGATTTCTGCGCCAGGGGCTGGCTGCAAAACCAGCGCAACTGCTCTGCGTATTTCAATAGAAAACTGACATGGCAGCAAGCTGAGGTAAAAGAAATTGCTCACCCACCCAAATCTGATACGGCAGGTCTGTATTTTGGGCTCATGGTGCATGGAAGAGAACACAAAGACCTGACTCCTCCTTAATCGTTCCAACTTATGGAGACCTGTTGAATAAATTGTTGAATGGTGAGTCAACCTAGATTGACCCATTGATTCAATTGATTCAGTTGGTCTACTCTAGTCAAGACAAACAAATGGATCCAAGGCAAGGAGTTTAGATACAATGCTAATCTTTAATCCTGAAATGAGATAGATTTAAAAGTCTCAAGGTCCAATTTCCTTAGAATGATTCAAATTGACATCCTCCTTAATTGAACTGTGTTAACATTCCAGAATCGAAGTATATTCCCGGGATATAAGGGGAGGACAGATATCAAGAAATACTCATTTCGGTCAGTTGGTATGTCTACCGTGATTAATTCAAATTCTATAAACAGGATGTAAAAGAAAATAAGAACTGAACTAAACCAAGCCAATATCAGCCTAGAACATAACATAGAAACTATGGGCCTCTAAATGCCCATAGATTTGATCAGTTATGACTCCCATCATTCTTCACCACTGGCCTAGCCTGCAGTGGCTGATAGGAACTGGAGTCCAACAAAATCTGGAAAGCCATAGGTTCCCCAACCCTGATCTAACTCAATACAGTAAGCCCTTGGTATCCACTGGGGCTGTGTTCTAGGACCCACCATGGATGCTGGATTAACCATGGATTAACAAAGTTTGGGAAAGTTACTCTTTTCAGGCTTAAGTTCCCAGAAACCCACAGCCTGCACAAGCAGGGATCTGCAGGAGCTGTAATCTAAAACAACTGCAACTTTTCTTTGCTCTGCTCATTAGTCCCCATCAGCTGAGATTCCAAATATTTTCTGATGTGAAATAGATTTAGGTGGCTCCTCTCAATTGGAATTTTGGGAGTAAGAGAAGTTTTGCATTTCATAAAGTTGAACTCAACAATCTTCTGGTTTGCAATATTCCTGTGGCTGGAATACAATTATGTAAGTAATACTCTTCCACTTTTCCTTCTTGGCCCCCAGATTGAATGCCAGAGCTATGGCCATGGGTCCCATCTGGCCTCCATCCTCAGCGAGTCAGAGACAAACCTGCTGGCCCAACACATCTCCACTTATCAACAAAAACCAAGAGATGTCTGGATTGGACTGCATGATCCCCTTGGGGTGAGCCTCTCTGAACTGCCCAGGAAATTCAGATTGTCACCATTGACCAGTGGTGGCAGCTTGACAATGTCATTCTTTGTTTACCGCAAGTGTTTTCAAGTCAACAGGATGATGTAGCAGCCAAAAAGAGTAAATGCAATTCTGGGCTTCATGAACAGGAATATAGAGGGAAGTAGTAGTCCTACTCTATTCTACTTTGGTCATAACTGACCTAAAATACTGAGTTTGGTTCTGGGCACCACAGTTAAAGAAAGATATTGACAAGCTGGAAATAAAGCCTTATGTGGACCAACGTACAGAGATGGGTATTATTAGCTTGAGGAAGACCAAAAGGTGGCATGATGTTGATGTTAGCTGCCTTCAAGTTGACTTCGACTCATGGCAACCCTGTGAATGAAATGTCTCCAAGCCCCCATCCTCCGTAGCTCTGTTCAGGTCCTGTAGCCTCAGTCCCATGACCTCCCTGACTGAGTCTTCCACTCTTTCTACTGTCTTCAACCTTTCCTAGCATTATTGCCTTTTCTAATGGATCATGCCTTTTCATGATGTGGCCAAAGTACGACAGCCTCAATTTAGTCATCTTGGCTTTCAAGGAGAGTTCGGGATTTCAGGCTTCTTTTCTTCCTATCGGTTTTCTTCACATGATAGGGATCACAACTCTGCTTCTACAATTTTGAACTTAATGCAGTCATGTCACACCAGGGAAACATGTCCAACTGCTTCCCTTGGGAAACTTATAGATGCCTAGGACTCCAATATGATTCTAGTTAAAAATGTCTTCCATTACTGCAGAACAGAAGATGGAGATGGGCTGATGAATCTGTCTACAACTATGAGGCCTGGAAGCACTACCAGCCAAGCAAATCCAACATGAGCATACACTGTGTGGAACTGCTTCGATCCACTGGTAAGGAAACCCATTCTCAGGAACTGAGAAAGGATAAGGTTTGTATCTACAAGAATCATACTCCAAACCCCCTATGGATGCCAGGCAGTGTAGATATACACATACATTAATCACATAAATTAATCAAATAAGTAAGATGATAAAAATTCAAAATGTGTCATAAAAGTTTTAGTTATCCTTGCCTCCTTAGTTTTGACTGTTACAAATTTTTGTATTCACTTTTTTGCTTTAAAAAAATTATCCTTGGACCATGAATACTTGATGCTTTTCTTTTTCATTATCAAAGTCTGAGGTTTTTCACCTAGTGAGACCAGAATGAATACTTAGAGAAAGGCATCTTACAAACTAAATTGTGTCTTGTCTTTTGCATTTTAGCTTTTAAAAAGTGGAATGATGCTTTGTGCAAGAAACTCAATGCCTATGTCTGCAAGTACCAACTCTAGAGAAGGCTGCAGCTCCCATCATGCCTTCCTGAATCTAACTGAACAGAAGAACAAGAGAGATCAGCTAAATAGCAGACCCTCACCGCAATGCTGTCACCATCTCACCATCGTCCATAGAGCAACCCACTCCATTCCACCTGCTTTCTTCCAAACTCCTCCTTGAAGCAATTGCCTCTTTGGTCTCTGTCTTCCCTTGAAACCATTTCATGGTTACAGAGAAAATGGCTAAATCTTAATGAACCCTTAAATAAATCTTACCTGTTCTGTTTCTGTCACTCTTTGCATTCCACTTTCTCTTGGGGTTCCTATGTGTAAAGAAGGATTTGCATCTTTTTTATATAAGAGAGAATATGAGCAAAACCACCTTGTGTCAGCCCAGCATGGACAAGCTATGCCTGCATAAATTGAAAGCCCAGAAACTCCTGCCACCATTCTTACTATGCCAGCCACGCTAAAGAGCTTTCCTGAAACACCCTTCTACTGCTCCTGCAACATTCCCCAGAAATGCACAGACCACTTTGGCCTCCCCAGACCCACTTAGGGGCTATACAGATTTCCCCTAAGGGGTGACATGGAGCTATCCCTTTCCTGGCTGGATTGAGGCCACAGCAACCTCACACCATGGCCCCGTCTGGAGTGGCGCATGGCATCATGATGCTCGGGGGGCGGAATTAGGGCATCCACCCACAGGCTGGCGCTTTCTCCAGTCTGTACAGGCCCTTAGTTAGCCTACACACCACTGTCTCATCCTTTCTCATCTCAGCTCATCATGATGCAGTGGTTAATGCCAATACTGCAGCCACAACATTGTGAATACGATCCCACAGGGCTCCAGGCTGACTCAGCCTTCCATCCTTTCATAGGTCGGTAAAATGAATACCCAGCTTGCTGGGGCCGATTGGCTTACACGTTGTAAACAGCTTAGAGAGTGCTTAGTTCACTGTGAACTAAATATAGAAATGTAAAATGCAAGTACTATTGCTATTGCTGTACCTGGTGCCTATCTTCCCTCCTACAGTTGGGAGTGTAAGAATATGTACTATGTGAACAAATGAGAAGAAGAAAAAGAGGAGGAGGAGATAATGACATAAAAGCTGAAATGCTACAATCACACTTCCATAGAGTACATCTATACTGAATACTAACACCACAACAAGTTGTGTATCCTCCAGTGTGCTTGCTTATTGTCCCATTCTGCTAGGAGAATGGCCTGTGGCTGTTTTTGCCATCCAAGCGAATCAAGTGGTACATTAAAGGCATTCAGAAAGTACCACCCAAGAATGTGCAACCTCATGGCTAGAAATCCTGTTGGTTAGTCCCAATAAGAGCTGATCCATTGAATCAACTCTTGTACGGCATGTCAACATCTAGGTAAATCCAACTGATTCAACGGTTCTACTCTAGCTGAGACCAACAATAGGATTTAGGCCCATGTGAAATGGTTACACTTTTAGAACTCAGCATGATGGGAATATGTTCATTGCACATTGGCCCAAGAATACAATTGCAGGGACAAGGTATAAGACTCAAACAGAATTTCAGCCAAGAAGAGAGCTGATCCATCCAACCAACAGTCCACCTGGTCCAATATTCTTTTCTCACAGTGGCCAAGTAGATGCCTCCAGAAAGCTCACATGAAGGATATGAATGTACCCACATTCTCCTGTTCATGTTACCCAACATGTACATACTCCATTGGATCCCAGAACAGGAAGAAAGATGAAGAAAGAAAAAAAAAATTTATCCTGGAGAGAGTATGGATCCATTATATTTAGTGTATGTGTGTGTATGTGCCTCCAAGTCACCTGTTGACTTATGGCAGCCCCATGAATTTCATAGAGATTTCTTATTCCAGGAATATTCAGAGGTGGTTTGCCAGTGCCTTACTCTGAAGTAGAGCCAGTTGCACCTGGTATTGCTTGGCACTCCCTCATCCAAATACTAACCAGGCCTGACCCTTCTTAGCTTCCAGTTTAGGCAGGATCAGATGCCTTCTGGGCAAACCTTAACCATAATGTGACTGATGATGGAGCTATCCACCCAGTTTCCAAAAAGGCCCAACACACTCATCTGAGCAAAACTTGACAAAATCAGAGCCTGGAAAATTGGGGTTTTGGACTATAGCACTCAAAATTGACCTTAACATCCAGGAAATTCTGGGGGAAATAGAAATAACTTTCCCTAGTTCTAGCCAATCTGGGTTCATTGAGCAGGCAAGCACCATTATCACTAGGCAATTCAATCATAAACACCACAAGTTCCATTTTAACCAGAATATTCTTTTTCTCAGCAGTCCAGAGGGATCCTACTTACTGGCTAAGGAGGCCCTTCTGGCTTTCTAGGCCATAGAAATAAAAGCACAAAGTATTTTTGATCTGGGAAATGTTTCACACCCAAAGAATGTGAAGACTATAAAGTAATGATATCAGCATATACACACTGCTCCTTTTGGTTTGTCATTGCCTTTCTATGAAATATAACCTATGGTGCCTGGTATTCCTTAGTGTTTTGCCATCCAAGTCCTAACCAGGCTCAACCTTGCTTAGGGCTTGCTAAGGTGCAAGTTATGCTAATGATGTGTCAAGTGGGGCCAGCCTTTACTGAATGGGGTCAGCCCATCCATTATTCATAGCCTTTTCAAATGGTCAGTACCTACAGGCAATAATGTAGATTTGAGTCAATTGACTCAGACTCAAGTAAGAATCAAGTCGCTTCAATGACTTGACTTGCTCAGTTCCACAATAAATGACAAAATAACTCAACTTGACTCATGACTAGTATATTTTTAGTGACTGACCTGTTGGCCTTGGTTCAATTTCATAACATATTCATAACATTACTTGAAAGAGAACAACAAGTGCATTTGGCAATAGGCTTATGATGGAAAGCTTTTCATATTACTGCACTTCTATCCACCTTTCTCCCAAAATATTTAACTTCAGTAATAAGTTAAAAATAAATTTTAGATATTAAAAAGTTTTTAAAACTATGTACACCATATTTGGGGTTTGTTAATAAAGCCCAAAAGATTTGATGAACAGCCATCTTTAAGAGCAGACCCATTGAAATCTCTAGTATGTAGCATTAGTCAAGATTAATGTGAGGCCCACTGGTTTCAAAGCGCACACTGAATCCGACTCTAACTTGTTATCTGCATTCACCACCACTTAACACGCAAGTTTAAAGTTTATTTGTTTTGACACATATTTCCTTATTTGAATAAAGAGATATATATTTTCCTTCTATACATGTGATGGCCTGCCTTAAGTGTTCCATCTTCCATCTGTCTGGATTATGTTTATGCAAAACTGAATTAGGATTTCCTGATTGCACATATCCTTCTCTGGAATCACCACTTCTGGCCAAGGAATATATAAACCACAAAGGAGAGAGCATTGCCAAAGAGACACCCTGTTCACCTGTCTACCCAGGAGAAGACCAGCACAAGGTGAGTGACTGAGGAGATGCCCTGGAGGTCTTGAGTAAAAGGGTTCCTCAAGGCTGCAGAACAGAGGGAGAAATACAAAAGATTTACTATGGCTTTGAGACAGAGCAATGAATCAGGGCTCAGCAATAAAGACATCTGGAAAACTGAGCTAGAAATCTTAAAAACAAAGAGAAGAATATTTTTCATTTTATTAATATGGAGGGAAATGGGAGGAATATGGAAGGAAATGAGTAGCTTCATTGAGAACAGAATAGAAAAAGATTATGGAATTGACGAGGATATTGAAGTTTAGATAAAGGTTAAACCAAGGAGAGCCAATCCAAATTAATGTACGACTGGTGAAGGTTAATTTATGACAGTGCAGATTAAAATGTCAATATAACAAGAACAAAGTAAAGGAGTCAAGATTCAGTTACTCGGCATCACAAGGGGGTGCGGGAGACACAGACCACACCAGGTGATACCTCAGAGGATATGAACACCCAGTCTGTCCCAGAACTCCATTGGCCATTCCCCTCTGCCAGCCAGAGTGCCTCTGCCATCCATCAGCTGTGATCAATGGTAAGGGTGGAGTGCTGCTGCCACCTAGACCTTATTCAAGGTCTGTTGGAGCAAGTGGAAAAAGTCTGTTAGGCAGCAGCACCCCACCCTCACTAGTGGCCACTGGTGCGAAAGGACTGTGTTCTCGCTCTGGTGAGTCTGCTGGCCAGGTAAGAAAGTGAGTCGCCTTCCTCTCCCACTCACCCAGCAGCTCTACCAGACCCAGAAAAGTCTATGGGACAGCAGGAGCAGCCCATGTCAACCAGAGGCTGCTGGTGGGAAAGGGCTGCTTTCCAGGTCTGGTGAATCTGTGGCCAAGTAGGAAAGTGAGTTGCTACCCCCTCTGCTCACCCAACAGCTGTGCCAGTCCTGCAAAAGGGTACCAGGTGGCAGCAGTAACCCATCCACACCAGTGGCCATAGCCAGTGGACAGCAGAGGCACCCTGGCTGGCAGAAGGGGTGGCCTGGGGTTCTGCCAGCCAACCTGGCAGTGATATCATAATTTGCCAGACAAGGGTGACACCACTGTTCAGATGGCTTCATCACACAGGAAGGTACAGCGTCGGTTTCCTGTAGATAAATCTGGAAGGGTGCAATATTCATTCTCAGATACACACTTGGAAGCAAACACAGCTACTGTGGAATGTAATGGGTGGAATCATGACCCATAAAAGTCTAACTTTTGTCCCTCTTTATGACATGATATCAAAACATAACTATCAAGATCTACACTGAGATTGCATAGAACAAATAACTATATGCAGAGTGCCGCAGTGACTGTGCTATTCAACCTTAATGTTGAATGTCAACATTGTGCTATCCAACACACAACCCAGTGCGTAGCCACATTTTCAGCTCCACCACATGATCAACTTCTAAAATCTTGAACTGAATGTAGATCTTCTACATCGAAGGGAGATGTCCAACTACTTCCATGGAGGAACTTGCACAGGCATAAAACACCATCATTATTCCAACAGGCATGTTCCCGTTAGAGCCTATCCAAAACTCACAGTGCTCACCTTCACTGCAGTTTTCTTTCTAATACTACCAATGAAAGGCATTATGATAAATAACTTACTTAGTTTCTCCTCATTGTTTTGGCTTGAATGTCTTCTCTTTTTTTTCCATCTCCCTTAATGGACATTCAGAAGATGGGACTCTTTGCCTATGCCAGCTTATGCCTTTTTGGCCTTCTGCTCTCCAGTCCCTTTCCAGGAGGTAAGTCCTCTAAAGTAATATCAAGATCTATCCCATTTTGGAAGCAAGGTGGGACATAGATTCAATAAGTAAATACAATATAATAAAGAATAATAAATTAAATTAAATAAATATTATTTTTGAAGTTGATAGGGGTTTGATAAAAGGTAGCTGCAGATAGTTGTTATTAATCTTTGGATACCTTTAGTAAACCAATTGCTATTTGTTCTTTCAAATAAGACTATTTGTTAAGTGAATCAAACACAATGCCTAACAAAATCAGATTTTCATTAAACAGGTGGGGCAGCCCTTGAATACCACTTTTGCACCTCAGAAAATCCATCCATTTCTCTCAACCTCCACTGCCAAGTTTCTGGTCCATGCCTTGGTGGTCTCCCGACTAGATTACTGCAACCTCCTTCTCGCAGGGCTTCCTCTTTCTCTTCTTCGTCCTTTAATTTTCATTCAGCATTCATCATCGCATTCGCATGCCACTTTGACCATGTTTCTCCTTTATTATCATCCCTTCACTGGCTCCCCTTTCCCTTCCATATCCAGTATAAGCTTCTATTGTTAACTTTTAAAGCTCTGCATGGGCTGGCCCGTCTTTTTTATCTGATCTTCTTTCTCCGTACGTTCCCACTCGTACCCTCCATTCTAATAGTCAAGGTTTCCTGTCCCAGCCTAGGATCTCCACTGCCCTGTCCTGGATTCATCCTTTTTCATTTGCTGCCCCTCACTCCCTAGAACCTTCTTCCCCCACAAACACGGCTCATCACTTCACTGACCACCTTTAAATCTGAGTTGAAGACCACCCTGTTCAGGGAAGCGTTCCCAGGCACTGTGTGAATATTTATCTGATATTTGATTAAATAGTTGATGTTGATGTTTTAATTGTTGCCTGCTTTTTTAACTAATTCTGTTTTATATTACTACCTATTGTTTATATGTATTTTGTAGATTGTACGCCATTGGCTGGTTTTATATTTTTATTGATTTGATTATTTGTATGTAAAGTGCTGTGTACATTTACAGCACTATAGAAATAATAATAATAATAATAATAATAACAACAACAACAACAACAACAACAACAACAACAACAATAATAATTCCCCAAAGTTCCTCAACCCACACTCAATATATAACTTATCCCTGATTTATGGGGCTGGACAAGATGAAAGGGTTACCAATGTTCATTCATTGCAGCATAGCTCCACCATATATTCATTTCTGATGTCCAGTGGTCCATGAGGTCCTGAAAATAGGTCCACTTGGCCTTTACACAATGAGGTATATGGTGCCACCAATTATTGGCTCAGAGAGGGAAAACTGAATGGGTTTGGTGTGGGAAAGCCATGTTTCCTGAGTTACATTTCATAGAAACATAGAGTTGGTAGAGACCACAAAAACTCTTCACCCCTTTCTACCTGCCACAGAGATAGAAAACCTATGGCTCTCCAGATATTGACAGACTCTAACATCTGTCCATCTTAGATAGAGTGGTAAATTGTTCAGATATGGTGACGCCTAGAGGGCAGACAACACCTGAAGTACCACAGAATGTCACCCCTGAAGTAGTTCAATAAGGATTTCCTACTTAAGAATGAATATTGGTAATATCTTCTCTCATAATGTGTCCTACATTCATCTTCCTTTCTCCTTGCAGCTGAAGCTGCCTCCTGTGCTAGAGGCTGGCTGCAAAATCAGGGGAACTGCTATGCTTATTTTGACACCAAGATGACATGGTCAGAAGCTGAGGTAAGAAACATTTCCCACCATTTAAGATGTGAATTTTGTATCTTCACTTAATGGACTCCAAGGAAGGGAACAAAACACAAGATATTCAGATAGAATACAGCTTGAAGCAGGTGTTGAACTGGGGTGGGGATGAAATATCAAACTTCATAGAGATATGTTAAATTTGGCATGTAGACCTATCATCTGTAAAGAATATAAGAACCCAGCCAAAGGAGACCAGTAGTTATGGCCCAGGTGTGGGAACCATATGACTCTTCAAAATCTTTGAAGCCTATTTGTAATTCAGGGCCAGTTTTGTGCAAAATTTGCACATTATTGTTTTGCACGGAAAACAGCATTTCCTGCACAGAAAGTAATATTCCTACACAGAAGTGTTATTTTCAGCATACATATGTTGTTTCCTATTTAGACATGCTGTTTTCTATATTAAACAACCACCTTTAGATTTAGTGCACTCTGGGATTCTCCTTGTTGAGGTTTCTTAACATTTGAAAAACATGTTTGTTTGTTTTTAATTTTAAAAAATTAAATATTTCTGCTCCTTTCCTGCTAGTCACTGCCATACCAGTTTTGCAGCAGTTTCTATCATGATGTTGATTTGAATCACTCAAGACAGGATCCCTTGAATGAAAATTCTGAAAGCAAAAGGCTTGGAGAAGCAATTGAAAGTATTACACTCAAAGAACTCCAGCTCTGCTGTTATCCCCTTGTGGGAAGATGACCATGTCAATAAAACTCATTCACCATCCTTTCTCTGTCCTCAGATTGAATGCCAGAGCTATGGCCGCGGGGCCCATCTTGCCTCTGTTCTCAACAAGGCAGAGTCAGCTCTCATCGCCCAACACATCTCCGCTTACCAAAGGCAAAAAGGCCATGTCTGGATCGGTCTTAATGATCCTCTTCAGGTAAGCCTCTTTCTTGTCTGTTTTGCTCAGAACTTCTCATCAACACTGACCAGGGAGACTTTAGTGATTCCATTCTAGGCACATCTCTGAAATACTCCCCATTGAATTTTGCATGCTCATTTCCTCTTATTTTCTCTTTTTCAACACCACTGTCCCAGCCAGTACCATCTACACATTGGTAGTCAGGTTCCCAGGTGACCGTTGTGCTTTCTTATCTCAACCATCTCTTTTCCTCCCTGGCCCTTTCCTTTGCTAACTCCCCTTTGTTTGTTATTGGACATTATCAGACAAGGTAAATAGGAAGTATAATCCAATACCAATCCAAACGCAATCATGGGGTTTAATGTTATTGCATGATAGACTACCACATGCAATTTTGGGCAATGGGAAGTCAGTCCAAACGCAATCATGGGGTTTCACATTACTGTGTGAGAGGTGATCACATGCAATTTCCGATAATGGCAAGCTATTTTCGGGCAATGGGAAGTCAGTTCAAATGCAATTTGAATTCACGTAAATTCGCTGAACTAGTGAATTCACGTGAATGCAATTCATATATAAAACATATATATAAAACAATTTTAAAAATTTACAATATAAAATTGAGACATGCACTTTTGGTGTGGCAAACTAGATTACAAAACAATAAAAAGTGTGGAAATGGGTGTCTCAATGAGTTCCAGTTCATTTATAAGTTTGTCAGGTCCAGATGGGCAAGTCTGTACAAACTTTTGGACCCGAGGAAATAATTTATATCTTTACTAATCCCAAAATCTACATTTCCCATTTCTACAGACTGACAAGTGGAAATGGTCGGATGAATCAGTCTACAATTATGAGGCCTGGGCCAGTGGTGAGCCAAATGGCAGTAATGAATTCTGCACAGAGTTGACTCAATATACAAGTGAGTAAACACTTTCTCAGTGGCTTAGGACATAGTTGCTGGTGTGGATCATTATTTATACTATTTAAAAATGGCTTAACCCGAATTGGCCATAATCCACACATATTATATTCTTGTCAATTCAGGGAGTCAGGGCACTGTTGAGTCCATGCAGTTTAAAAACAATCCTGGTTCATGTGACTGTTTGCATTTCAGATTTTAGAGAATGGAATGATAGAAACTGTCTATCCCGTCAAGCCTACATCTGCAAATATGAGCTCTAGAGAAGATGGAAGCTTCCAGTTATGCCTGCTCGATGTTGAACTTCTGGACCAGCTGATCTCTGATACTGTTCCCAGTTAATGAAGAAAACCTCTGACTTTCCCCTCCACCTTCTTCCAAAAGCCCCATCACAAAATCTACTTCTCTTTAGTCCTGGTGCCCTGCAGAAAGTTAATAAACATCCTCTGATGCATGTGTTGGCTGGTGTTTTTCTGTAATTCCCAAATGTTCTTTCTCCACTCATCTTTGGGTGGCTTCAAGGACCAGCAGAAGGTTTCTCTTGGACTTTTCTGCTTTTTCACAGAAGAGAGAATTTGGGCAGGATAACTTCTCTCGGTCAGTAAGGAAAGTTTCACATGCCCAAATTTCCAGCAGCTCCTACATTCTTTACATCTATGACAGCTATATCATTTCTCTTGTGGTCTTCCTAAAACAGGGTTGTGGAAAGTATGGCCTTCAAATCCAGCACTAGTAGCTCCCAAAGCCCCAACATTTGTGGCATGGTTTTGGAGAACATTTTGCTTGAAATCATGCCAGCCAGCATCTCTTCCCCTAAAATGTACTAAAATACACAACGCCTTCCCTCCGCACACCTAGCACTTACACCCAGAATCTTCCTTAAAAACCTCTAGTCAAACCCAGATGGGAACCGGAAGTGAGACAACCTTACTTTCGCCCACCTTGTTGTCAGGAATACAATGAAAACCCAGCCTTGACACCATTTTCTGTGGCGGTGAGATTGCATGCTCCAGAATGGCAAGGGCTTTGCTGACAGTACCATTGCTACTGGTCACATCTCCCAAGGACTTTATCTCATGGAGTAAATCGGGCATTGAAACATTGATTATCCTGTGAAAATCACGCAATCACAATTAACATTTTCACACACATCACGATTAAAGAGCTATTATCCCAGGAATAAAAAGCAACAGATCATTCACAGGATTTCCCCATGAATGATTTGTTGCTGTTTATTGCCTGTTTATTCCCAGGATAATGGCACTTTAATCGCGATGTCGTGTGAAAATGTTGCTTGCGAATGTGCACTGTTCAGAGGATAATTGCTGTTTAAACCCCTGATTTTCCCAATGTGATAAAGTTACAAGTCAAGGCTTTTGTTGAGCAGCCAACCCTAATGTTTCAAACAGCTGCTGTGCAGCAGCAGTAGTATATGGGAAGAGTATCTCTCATAAATAACAGCAATGGCACTATATTTAACTATAAAGAAGTGTGGTATAGTAGTTAGAATATTAGACTTGGGCTTAATGTGCATTGCAGAAGTAATTGAATGCCAGAGCTATGGACGCGGGGCCCATCTTGACTCTGTTCTCAGCAAGGCAGAGTCAGCTCTCATCGCCCAACACATCTCCGCTTACCAAAGGCAAAAAAGCTATTATGTCTGGATTGGACTCAATGATCCTCTTCAGGTGAGTCTCTCTCTTGCTCTGTTTGGCTCAGAAATTCTCATCATCACTGGCTGGGGAGATTTTAGGGACTTAATTCCATACACATTTCAGAAATACTCCCAGAAATAATCTGGGGAGACTTTGATGATTCCTCTTATTTTCTCCAGGGCTGAGGAGCAAGAGTAAGAGGTTTTTGCAGGAATAGGAATAAGGAGTAACAAAATATATATTTGTTACTCCTTATTCCTGTTATTATATTGTACTTTCCCTAACATACTCCTTTTTGCATATGTGTATATTGCAAGGGTTCCCCCAATATATATTTGGGATACAGTATTTCCTAATATACACATTTTGTTTCATTTAGTTTAGTTCTTTTGTTTGTTTCTTTGCATTTATTTTTATAGATCAAAAATTATACAAGACAAGGGAGAGAGAAAACCCCCAAAGAAAACTAAAGTGCACAATGAAATTAAAAGAATCAAAGCAGAATGGAGAGGAAGAATCTAAGCATAAAGTTCAGCAAAACCTCTCCAGCTGTCCAAATAAAAAAGTAGTCATATAAAGCTATCATCTACATGCTACATGTTCAAAGGCTGAAAACTGTGGTGGGCAACTGGGAAAGCCCCGAGGACAACATTAGTACCCCAGGACCACCTTAGCCACACATACTACACTGCAATACACACACAAACACACACAATCAAAATTTTCCCCTTAAATCCCTCCAGAAGACATGGAGATGCATTCTCCATATTTTATATGCCTACTTGGATCATTTGAAGCCCTGATCCTCCTGTTTCCTTGGCCCTAAATTATTCTGAGGAGGTAAGACATAGTAGAACTGCCTCCCCAACAGCCCCCAGAAAACATTTTGAAACCAAAACAGGGAAGAAGAGAAGCCTGTTACATTATGTGACTGCCAGTATCAGAATTGCCATGGGAATTCAGTGAGATTGAGAGCTTATTGATGCTTTTCCCTCATCAATGAAAAGGAGTACCAGGGGGCAAATGTGGTGAAAATACCCTCTTCATTCCCTAGAAGACATTTTAGGACAAAAAAAAAATGACTTCTGGAGGCCATCAAATGGCCCTGGCTATGCACCCAGGTTGAGAGGAGTGTAAGGTCCACAATGCATTGAATAATATAAATTGTGCATTTATGTTGCCGTACTTATAAAAGAAGTTGTTCAGCCACAATTGGGGCAGAGAGGATCTTGGTTAACTTCCAAGATGTAGGTAGATAGCGCAAAAGACACGAACATTAATAAAATTCAAAGACTGTTCCAGAACAAAATACCACTCAAGGCCTCTTTCTAAAAAGAAAGTGTAAAGGACAAACCAGACCAGTTATATAACAATGCAGCCTATGAAATGCAAAGTCAAAAGTGAGAAAATTGGCTGAAACACTTTCTGGTGAGCTGTTCCTTATATGTGTGTGTGTGTATATATATGCCTTCAAATCACTTGTCAATGTAAGGTTACCCCATGAGTTTCATAGGGTTTTCTTAGGCAAGGAATACTCTGAGGTAATTTTGCTAGTTTCTTCCTCTGAAATGTAGCCTAAAGCACATGTGGATATGCCTGTGACAGTGATTTCCAGTTTAGAAATCCAGTATGGATATGCTTACAAACTTGATTTGTTAGTTTGATAGGTCCTGATGGGCAAATCTGTGCAAACCTTTTGTCCTGAGAAAAAAGTCTGTATCTCTACTAATCACAAAATTTGTCTCTCCTATTTCTACAGACCCGCAGATGGAGATGGTCTGACGAATCAGCCTATAACTATAATGCCTGGAAAAGCTCAAAGCCAGACAACTATGGCAATAATGAATACTGTGTGGTGTTGGTTGAAAGCAAAAGTGAGTAAACACTTTCTTGGTGGCTTATGACAACAATGTCTTCAAGACATAGTTGGTGGCCTGGGTCTACATTGGTAATGATCAAGCTTTTGTCCTACAGATGCATTGTACCTCAGCTCCCAGTATCCTGACAATTGCCCAAGATAGTTGGGGCTTCTGGAAGTTTAAATCCAAAACACTTAGAATGCAAAGGTTTGAGGATCTATAAGCTCCAGATGAACCTCTAAATAAGGTTTCAAATGAGTGTCTAAATGTAATTCCAAATGGAAAGTATGAAAGTTTTTCTTCTTTAAAGGTATCCAAATCTAGTTTTTGTCCTACCTTTTACAAGGACCCTGAAATTGAGGGAGAACATCTTTAGGTTCCTTTAAGACTAGGCTGCAAGGGTTGAATCCACATAAACTGGTCAGGTAAATGGGACCACCCAGACTCCTATGCCACTCAGCCCCATCATATCAACCAGAAGTGTACTAAATGCTCAAGCACACACAGAACCATTAGGACAGTTGCTATAGTTGAATCCTCCCACAAACAGCAAAAGCTGTTTGCAATCTATTTTCTATACACATGTAGGAGTAAGCAATGATGAATACAGAGAAGGAACTTCTAAATACATATTGCATTTGTAAGAATCTTAGGATGGCATTCAGAATTGAGTTATGGATTCATAACTTAGAGTTATGGTCCTATAATTGTTCTGTGTACAGTCGGCCCTTCTTATACACTGATTTTTTATACACGGATTTAAGCATACGCGGTTTGAGAATGTTCCAAAAAAGTATAAATTTACCTTGATTTTCCATTTTTTATAAGGGACACCATTTTGCTATGTCATTAAATGTAATGGGACTTGAGCATACACGGATTTTGTTATACACGGGAGATCTTGGAACCAAACCCCAGCGTATAACAAGGGTCCACTGTACTTAAAGACTGTGTAAAAGCCACCCCTGTCTACTTTACGAACCACCAGCCATAGCAGGTCCACTTAGCTTCTGACTGACTGTTTCCGTCTTGAGTTAGTAACAGCTGTGGTCATTCAAATGTAATGCATTTTCTGTTTTCACTGTTTTGTTTTGTTTTGTTTTGTTTTAATAAAAAGAGGAGGAGGACGAAAGAACAGTATTCCAACTAGGCAGAATTAATAACAACCTATGTGCCAGTGTTGAGCCCATGCATTTTAAAAACAGTTCTGGTTTCCCTGTTTGCATTTTAGATTTTAGAGAGTGGGATGATGTATACAAATATCCTTGAATCTATAGATCCTTCCTTCTCCCCATTTAGCTCTCGCTTTTAGGTCATAAGGAACGTTTTGTGCCTGGGGGGACCCCTTTGACTCTTTTGAAAAAGAATACTTTTTCAAAGAGTCATTCCGAACATAATAATGTCTACCTAATTGTTTCAAAACACAAAGTAGGTGCGTGCGAATATTTGTGTCTGTGGCCTCTGGTCACATCAACAGTGAATAGAAAATCTAGGGAAGGGAAAGAGTCGAAATAGAATAGCTGGAGAATATTATTAAGAAGACTTTGGACCATGAATGGAGAAGAAATTCAACTGGTTCATATTTTAATATAAATGTATCTAATGCCAAATATTCAAATTTGATATACAAGCCAAAATACAATGTCTATTAATTTGCAAATCACACTGGATTGTGGACTGGAGTGTGGCTTTGGTGCGGCCTTTGGATTCTTAGGACGCATGTATCATTGAAATACCATACCTCCAAAGTGACTCGAAGCAGCTTTATTTTGGCTGTCTGTAACAGGCCAAAGTCTACCTAATTGTTTCAAAACACAAAGTAGGTGCGTGTGAATATTTGTGTCTGTGGCCTCTGGTCACATCAACAGTGAATAGAAAATCTAGGGAAGGGAAAGAGTCGAAATAGAATAGCTGACGAACATTGGACTATGAGTGGAGAAGAAATTTAACTGGCTCATATTTTAATGTAAATGTATCTAATGCCAAACTTTCAAATTTGATATATAAGCCAAAATACGTCTATTTCTTTGCAAAACACACACTTCTCTGAATTTCAGAATGTCTGGGATAGTATTACAAAGATCCCGAAACTTTGAAGCTAATGGATCAGGAAAATGAGCAAAGACTTCAAAAAGGACCATATTGTAAATTTCATCCCATGCTCTCACAGATTAGAGGTGTTGTTTTTTCCTAATATATATTTCCCCACCCAAGGGCAGTATGTTGCTCTTTCTGTAGTGAGCTGCTTTCTACCAGTTTGGTCCAAGGTTATGCAAAGCCTGAAGGCGCTGGACCAGGATTTCCTTTAAGCATTGAGTTCATCTTGGATTGCACCATGTCTACCCGAGGACTATATAACAGTCATTCAGAAAGGGAGAAACCATCAGCAGAGAAGCTCCCGGCTCAACTGTCCACCACAACTGTCTTCCCAGGAGAACATCAGCCTAAGGTGAGTGACAGGAGAGACATCTTCTATGTCTTGACAAGAGGGCTCTTCCAGGCTGGAGATTAGCGTATGGAGAGCAGAGTGTTTTTATAGCTTTTAAGATAAAGAAATGAGCAAAATGTTCATCAGTGAGGACAAGCTGTAAATGCAGTACGTAGAAAGCTTAAAAATAAAGAATTCAGAGCTGTGGTTGACCTGTTAGAGAAGTGATAACGGGAATCGATGTGAGTTTCAGAATGGAAAACCTTGGTTAAGCCATCAGTGGAAAAGTGAAAATTTGACTTCCAGTTAATTCATAGGTTGAATAGCAACAGATGGGGAGAATGAGGAGGGGGTTCAAAACATAAGCCTGGATTCTATTTCTGGTGCTGGCTAAAATAGAATCATCAAATCAATAGCATTTAAACTGGGCTAGTTGATGAGTGGTAATGGGAGTTGTAGTTCAACATCTGCAACTCCTATTGGTCCTGGTCAGTATCGCCAACGGTGAGGAACAGAGGAAGGTGAAGTCCATTCCCATCTGAGGGCAGCTGTACCTTACCCACCACATCTTAAATATCCAAAAATATGCTTATCTTACAGCCTAAACCTTCATAGACCAGAGTCCACTTCTCTCCTTTATGAAATGTAACACTATAATAAATGTGTCAATCTTCAAGGTATCTTGATTGTTGTCTTTAGAAGACTGGACTTCCTACTGCACAAATTTAAATTTAAGGATCTCTCTTCTTTCTCTAATTTTCTGGTTCCTAGACAATAAAAGGAGTACAAAATTGGAGTTCTAAGAGGAAATAAAATGTTTCCTTCCTTTCTTCACTAGACTGGTTGAATGGCAATCAGAAATTATAACTCTTGAATTTATCATGCCTTTTCTTCTCAAAGGTCAACCAGAAGATGGGTTTCTTCAGCTACCTCACCTTCTGTCTTCTTGGAATCCTCTTCTCCAACCCTTTTTTGGGAGGTGAGCTGCTAAACAAATATTCCCATTTCTGATATTGGGAGGATAAACAGTTAGCTAGTGAACTAGAAACATAATTGTTCTGTTCTGTCTAGTCTTGTGACCTGAAGCAGAACTTATTTCTTGGTTGCAAATAGATAATCTGAGACCCCAGCGATGCCTACAGATTTCTCTGAGGGAATTTTGGGGAGTGTAAATCCATGCCACCGGTGGGAAAATTAGATTTTGGAGGGCATGCTAAAAATTGTATAATTTTCTAATTGTTCTTCCTTCTCTCATTTTCTTTTCTTTTTTGCCCTCATCTTCCTCTTCTCCTGCAGCTGAGGCAGACTCCTGTGCTAGAGAGTGGCTGCAAAACCAGGGGAACTGCTATGCTTACTTTGATAATCAGTTATCATGGCAAGAGGCAGAGGTATGAAGCGTTTCTCACCAACCCAGGTTTGATGTATTGTGTGATGTACAAGTTAAATTTATGTTTCTTTAGGCCTCCCACATATTAAAATCTCAGGGGTGACAACATTTGTTAATTCCACAAAGATTAAGTATGTTTCAACTCTGTACCAATCCTGCTTTGGTACATACTTGACACTCCCCAGAAACATAGGCCCATTCCGGACGGGTACCCTAGTAAGTGATGAGTGCATACTAGGGTTAGAAAGGGGCGTCCTTTCCGGACGCCCCCAACCCTAGTACGTGCTCAGTGCATACAAAATGGCGGCGCCTATTCTAGATGGGCACTGCCATTACGACGTCACAAACGCACCGCCTCCGAACAGGGCAGCGCGGACGTGACATCCTCACACCCACGAGGGCGCCTAGGGCGCCCTTTTCACAGCGCACGAAGGAGAAGGAGCTCCGAAATGGGGCTCCTTCCACAATTCGTGTCACTGGTGCAGCCTTTAGACAGCTGCGCCAGCGACACAAGGGAGAAAGGGGCCAAGCAGCCCCTTTCTCCTCCTCCCCACCCCCGTTGGGTGTCCTTGGGGCATGAAGCCCCAAGGACACCCCTTTCCAGGCCACGGGGAAGCTGCCACAGGCCGCCCCAAAGGCGCCATAGTTAATCTTTGTGAAATTAAGAAATTTTGTCACCTCTGAAGTTGTAATATGAGGGAGGCCTGAAGAAACATAAATCTAACTTACACATCATACATTACATCAAACCTTGGTTAGTGAGGAATGCTTCATACCTCAGCCTCTTGCCATGATAACTGATTATCAAAGTAAGCATAGCAGTTCCCCTGGTTTTGCAGCCACTCTCTAGCACAGGAGTCTTCCTCAGCTGCAGGAGAAAAGGAAGATGAGGGTGAAAAAGAAAAGAAAATGAGAGAAGGAAGAACAATTAGAAAATTATACAATTTTTATCATGTCCTCCAAAATCTAACTTTCCCACCAGTGGCATGGATTTACACTCCCCAAAATACCCTCTCAGAAATCTGTAGGCATCTCAGATTCTGACTGATCCCTCTATTTGCAACCAAGAAATAAGTTCTGTTTCAGGTCACAAGAATAGACAGAACAGAACAATTCTGTTTCTAGTTCCCTGGCTAGCTGTGTACCCTTCCAGATATCAGAGGTGAGAATATTTGTTTAGCAGCTCACCTCCCACGAAAGGGTTGGAGAAGAGGATTCCAAGAAGGCAAAAGTTGAGGGAGGTGAAAAAACCCATGTTCTGGTTGACCTTTGAGAAGAAAAGGCATGGTAAATTCAAGAGTTATAATTTCTGATTGCCATTCAACCAGTCTAGTGAAGAAAGGAAGGAAACATTTTATTTCCTCTTAGAACTCCAATTCTATACTCCTTTTATTTGCACATCTAAGAACCAGAAAATTAGAGAAAGAAGTGAGATCCTGAAATTTAAATATGTAGAGTAGGAAGTCCAGTCCTTTAAACATAAGGTATTCTGTTACCTTAAATACATTTATTATGGTATTAAATTTCATAAACTAGAGAGGTGGACTCTGGCCTATGAAGGTTTATGGTATAAGAGAAGCATCTTTTTTTTTTTTTTTTTTTGATATTTGAAGATGTCGTGGGTTGGGTACAGCTGCCCTCAGATGGTATTATACTTCATCTTGCTCTGTTCCGCACCGTTGGCTTTACTGTCTAGGACCAGGAGGAGTTGCAGATGTTGAACTGCAACTTCCATTACCACTCATTTACATCCTATTGATTTGATGAGCCTACTTTAGCCAGCACCAGAAATAGAATCCAGGCTTATGTTTTGAACCCCTTCTTCTCTCTCTTCATCTGTTGCTATTCAAGCTATGAACTAACTTGAAGTCAAATTTTCACTTATTCATTGATATCTTAACCAAGGTTTTCCATTCTGAATCCCATATCGATTCCCTTCATAACCTCTCTAACAGGTCATTAACAGCTTAATGATAGTGTAGTCAACCACAGCTCTGAATTTTATTTTATTTTTTTTTTGCTTTCTACCTACTGCATTTACAGCTTATCCTCACTGATGAACCCTTTGCTCATTTTTTACCTTAAAGGCTATAGAAACACTCTCTTCTCCACACGCTAATCTCCAGCCTGGAAGAGCCCTTTTGTTAAGACATAGAAGATGTCTCTTCAGTCACTCACCTTAGGCTGATGTTCTCCTGGGAAGA
This sequence comes from Sceloporus occidentalis, assembly GCA_023333645.1. NCBI lineage: Eukaryota > Metazoa > Chordata > Lepidosauria > Squamata > Phrynosomatidae > Sceloporus > Sceloporus occidentalis. The sequence goes on along the minus strand of JALMGF010000014.1, from coordinate 11,310,423 downwards.
CAGTTGTGGTGGATAGTTGAGCCAGGAGCTTCTCTGCTGATGGTTTCTTCCTTTCTGAATGACTGTTATATAGTCCTCAGGTAGACATGGTGCAATCCAAGATGAACTCAATGCTAAAAGGAAATCCTGGTCAAACGTCTTCAGGTTTTGCATAACTTTGGAGCAAACTGGTAGAAAGCAGCTCATATGTCTGGCAACCCGCACTGCAGAAAGGGCAACATACTGCCCTTGAGTAGGGAAATATACATTAGGAAAAACCAACACCTCAAAGCTGTGAGTGAGCATGGGACGAAACTTACAGTATGGTCATTTTTGAAGTAATATGCTCATTTTCTTGATCCGCTAGCTTCAAATTTTGGTGAACTTTTTGATCCTATCCCTGACATTCTGGGATTCCATAGGATGAATCCATGGAAGATAAAGTGAAATCAAAGTGCTATAATTGCATAGAGTGAACAGGCACTTGGTGACCTTTTTCTCTCCCTCTATCAGTGGATGCTGTTGGATTCTATGCCAGTGGGGAGAAGACAATACTCCAGGTTTCAATGGGCTCGGAAGAGCAACTATGAAGGAATGAGAAGTGTAAACATATCTCTTTTAATACTAAAGTTAGGATGGTCCATGCCTTCCTATTTTTCATTTTCTATATATGGTTGTGAAAGCTAGACAGTGAAGAAAGCTGATAGGAGGAAAATCAATTCATTAGAGATGTGGTGCTGGAGCAGAGTTCTGAAGTGCTAAAAGGACACCAAAGTATTTTATAGCAAATCAAAAATGAACTTTTCCTAAAAGCCAAGTTGACTAAACAGAGACTGTTGTACTTTGGGCACATCCTGAGAAAGGGATGGCTCATTACAAAAGACAATTACATTTTGGAAGATAGAAGGCAGGAGGAAAAAAGGAAGACCACATTCCAGATTGCTGGTTTAGAGACTGATGATGGGGTGACTTGGAGGTCTCTCATTCGTGGTTTTGCTATAGGTTGAAGTTGATTTGACAGCAGTTAACAACAACCATTATGGAAATGGAAAGTGTTACATACAAATGGTTCACCAGACACAGTCTGAAAGCAAACAAAGCCCCGATCACATTTGGCAGTTGACATGGAGGCATACCTGAATTTGTTCTTACCTCTGAGATCTTGTAATTTCATATTATTTTAAAATCCTTTTTTGAGTCCATTTCTGTGTCCCCTCATACTTTGGGATGAAGACTGAAAACAGTATGGACTTAAATTAGACCACATCTTTGTGAGCAATTCTCTTAACACAACACATTTAAGAGTTTTTAAAAGAAAAACCTAATATGTACACTTGGGGCGTGCCTTCCCCTAATGTACATGTATGCATTGTTTGACTGAAAAAGTTCATTCTGAAATTCAGAGAAGTGTGTGATTTGCAAATTAATAGACATTGTATTTTGGCTTGTATATCAAATTTGAATATTTGGCATTAGATACATTTATATTAAAATATGAACCAGTTGAATTTCTTCTCCATTCATGGTCCAAAGTCTTCTTAATAATATTCTCCAGCTATTCTATTTCGACTCTTTCCCTTCCCTAGATTTTCTATTCACTGTTGATGTGACCAGAGGCCACAGACACAAATATTCGCACGCACCTACTTTGTGTTTTGAAACAATTAGGTAGACATTATTATGTTCGGAATGACTCTTTGAAAAAGTATTCTTTTTCAAAAGAGTCAAAGGGGTCCCCCCAGGCACAAAACGTTCCTTATGACCTAAAAGCGAGAGCTAAATGGGGAGAAGGAAGGATCTATAGATTCAAGGATATTTGTATGCAGACCTAGCTTTTTGAAAGCTCATCCTTAAGACTTTCTGTCTGTCTTGCTAAATTTCACTTCTCTTTCCCTTGATTCATGCAGTATTGGAGCCCTATTCAGGCCTATAGATAGTCAATATATGGAACAGAGATAAAGATATGTGCTCCATGACAAGCCCTTCAACCCTCAGCTTCACCACATTGGCATGGAAGGTCAGCAATGAGGCTCCGAGAGACTGCCTGAATGAAGTTATCATCCTTTGTGTGATCAAGAACCTGAGTATGAAGACCAAGGGTGAACAAAGTGTGGCCCCTGTTTCTCTGGTCCCTTGGGGGTATTATGTTTGCCCCAAAATACTTCTTAAGGGTCTTGGGAGTTATTTTTGTCAAGTTTTGGCAAATGTCACTTCCTATTTTTGTAAGAAAAAGGCCTCTTTTATGTCTAAATGGCTGAGGAGGGGGTTGTAAAACATGGTAAAACATGGCTCTGGAGAATAGGGTTCATATCTCTGCTCCGCCATGGAAACCTACTGAGTAACCTTGGGCAAGTCACACTCTCTCAGCCTCACAGGAAGGCAAGGGCAAATCTCCTCTGAACAAATCTTGCCAAGAAAATCCCATGTTAGCTTCACCTTATGATTGGCATAAGATGGAGATGACTTGAAGGCACACAACAATAACAAGAAACAAGTTCCATTGGACAGAATGATATTTATGTCTTGACATATCTACATAGACTTTTCCTATAAATGTGGATTTTAAGCATTCTCACCAAACTTCCCTTTAGTGCCAATCCAAGATCCTTTGCTGTATGAAGTAGATCCCAAGTAATGGCCTTTTCTCCCCTTTAGGCAAACACTTTAAGATGTCTTAGCTCATCAGTAAGTTCTTTGGTTTGCTCTATGCTCCTCTGTCCATAGTGCTAAATGAAGACAGTTGTCACTTTGCTGCATGGCAGAACTTGACATCAGATGTCCTAGGAGTTTTTTAGGATGCAGAGGAGCCAAGGTCATTAGACTGGTGTGACACCAGTAACACTTGGTCACAGACCTGCCCTTTCACAGCCTAAACTTTCTAAGCAACACCATGAAGTCCTTTGAATAAGAGCAAAATGGAATTTTGACTCCAGAGGAATCTTGGTTGGCTAAGATTTCCTCCTTTTGAAGATAAGCAAAATGTCTAAACAGTCCTATTTCTTAAAAAAGAAAAGTGATGGCATCAGAACTTATGCTTCTCTCCTGAGTGGAGGTCCTTCAAGCTTCTAACCATACGTTGACCTAAAAGAGACGCTTTTCCTCATGACTGATGCAGTCATGTAAATTACACATCCTAGCTCTCGCAGTTCTTAGCAATCTTCATGTTGGGGTATATTATTCGTCCCCCAGTGGTGCTAGGGGTGAAAGTTAAAGTACAGGCGTCACCAGGATAGCCTCCATAGCATTACTCCAAAGATGAGTCCAAAAATATGTGCAGGTGGGTTGCTTTGAAAACATTTTCTGCAGATTTCATCTCTATCAAGGACATCTTTTTGCATGCTCCACATAAATGGGCAAAACCAAAGAAACTCCTTATACTTCAGGACTTTGTAGGTCCAATTGTAATGAACAATAGAAATTTAAACAAACAAACAAACAAATAATTCCATTTGGAATTATTTTCTGAATAAATTGTACTTTTTATATTACAGCATAAAATTTGTATCATATTGAGAAATTAAGTATCATGCATTTTATATTCCCAAAGTGACTTTCAGTCTTTGAAAGGTATTATTATTATTATTATTATTATTATTATTATTATTAACCTTTATTTATAAAGCACTGTAAATTTACACAGCGCTGTACATACAATCTTTTTAATTGGACGGTTCCCTGCCCTCAGGCTTACAATCTAAAAAAGGTACTGCTATTGCATGCTCCCTCCCCATTTTCTTTAAATCCAATTTTTCTAAACCCTCCTTCTCTGGAAACACTCAGGTGTTGTTGTTTTTTGCCACCCATGGCGTCAAGATTTCTGGGGGGTTTGCATCTCTTATTGGATATAGTTGACAGATTTGGGAATAACTTTCAAGGTTTGGTGCTTTGCTAATTCAGCCTAGGACCCTCCGCAGCCATGTGTCAATGTGATCTCCACTTGGCTGTGGAAAAGGCAGGCATCAAACTGGTCATACACCTTCTCCCTGTGAACAATCTGTGACAGAGGCCAACACCTTTGGGTTTGTGACACAATCTGCTGGCTGGGTCACCTGTTGGGCAGGACTTCCAAAACCTGCTACCCGTGTTATTTCATCATGTTCACCTGAGGCCTATATAACAACCTCTTGTGGAGCAGGAGACCATCGGAGAAGATCCAGACTCCACCCCAGCATATCTTCTAAAAAGAAAGAAATACCCAGGTAAGCAGCTGATGATTTTTCTGTATCTTGACTGCTGCTTTAAGATTCTATAACTACTATTTTAAGAGTCTATTATTATATATTATGCTTATGAGGTTGCCTTATGCTAGGTCAGATCTTTGGTTCATTTACCCCAAAACTGTTAATATTAAGAGACAGCAGCTATCCAGGGTTTCAGGTATTCTTCCTTCCTAGCCCTAGCTGGAGTTGTCAGAGATTGAATCCTCTGCATTCACTACTGAGCTACAGCTCCTCCTTATGATGGTGATCACTCCTATTTATGATGTCCAGAATGGCACCACCCCTGCTCAAGAGGGAGGTATCTAGAAGGCTATCAGGATTCTCAAGTTATCCAGAAATGTGATCATTCTTTACAGTGGATGAGGACACCACAAAACCTTCCCAGTGAGGTCAAAGCATGCTTAGTGGCCATGAAATGATGACTATTGATAGGAGGAAAAACAGGAGGTTGGAAGGAAGGGGAGATTGAATGAAAGACCTTGAAGATTGCTTCAAGCACCTCTTCTTCGTCCTACTTCTCCTCTGTACTACTACTGTTCCTACTACTACTACTGTGAGTAGTGGTGATGGTGATAGTAGTACAAGCAGTATTATTAGACACAGGCATTGTCATTGTCATAGTTATTTTCATCATGAGCACTTAAGAGCCAGAGTGGCTTATTAAACAGATGAGGATTCAGATGTTAGAAATCTAGCCTTTAGATATAGGTGCTCATACATCCCTGGGAACTTCAGTGGAAAAAGCAGAGGCTGATTCATAGTCTTGCTATCTGGGGGATTATGGGAATTATAACACAATAGAGTAAGTCTCCCTACCCTCTGGAAAAAATATACCACAAGCTTGAATTTTGTCCTGACATCTACCCTACTATTTCATGTACTGTTCTACATTTTGTTGCCTCCTTCTGTATTTTGTATATTTTTAGGACGACCAAGAAAATGAGATCTATTGTTTACTTTGTTGTCTTCCTGATCAGCTTCCTGGTTTCAAGCCTCTTTGAGGGAGGTGAGTTTTTCCTGAGTTGCTGAACACTCATAAAGCGAATGTAACAGAAACAGTTACAGGCCTAGATCCTGTTGTTAGTACCAACTACAGTAGACTCAATGGAGCTTACATACAGATTTTTCAAATATTCATTGTTTCAGTGGATCTACTCCAGCTGAGATTGGATTTAGGCCACCTTGTACTGGGAGCAGCTTTTTCAGACATAAAAATGTTTGACTTCCTTGTGTTTGCATATAATAGAAATGAATTATATCTGATATTCTCCTCCAAAATATTATTTTTACCAGATGATGGGAATCTGACTGTAGCTTTACAAAGTGAGGTCGAAATCCAATATGGCATTTGAAATTGTGTTGGCTATTTGGCCCTTAATCTCTGAAGCCCTCTCTGAAAATATGCTTCAGAAGGGATTCTAGATTGTAAGAGTTGTTTTTTGGGGTGCCTGGGTCCATGGGAAGGGGAAGAAAGATTCTGCTCCCATACAGCAGATTCCACTCTTGTATGAGAAAAAGTCCAGAGATGAATAGATTCCTAAGTTTCCATTGGAAAACAACACTTGGATTTGTTTTTTGTTTGTTTTTTGCTAGGCAGAAAAAAAGAAACATCTTGGTATAGCTCAGCACCCTATTTTGGCCTCATCCTCTATCTTTCTCTTTTTCATCTCCCTCTCTTTTGTGCAGTTAAGGCAGATACATGTGCCAGGGACTGGCTGCAATACCAAGGCAACTGCTATGGCTATTTTGAGAATAGGATGACATGGGAAGAAGCTGAGGTAAGAAGCCAGTAGACATGAAGCTCTGCTGATAGGTGGATCTAACACACATCATTGTTAGCTATACCTCCTAACTTGTAAAAACTTCAAAATAGAGGATTTAGTGGGGTTTTTTTCTCTCCATACCCCTCTGCTCCTTCCTATAAGTCCAAGTTGCCTGTGGAAGTCCTAGGAAGCAGAATGAGAGACTGACTACTGTTGGACAGAGTGATGTTATTTATTTAGTGTATTTATACCATACACTTTGGCTATATAGTTTCTCAGAGCAGTTTAAAAATTATTCATCTGACAGTTCCCTACCCCTCAAATTTACAATCTAAAAACACAATACACAAGGAAAAGGGAATGGCAGTACAGGGACATGGGGGTGGTGGTTTAAGTTCAGCATTTAGTGTGCCATAAAAAGACATCAAACTGAATAATTTAATTCAATTTTTTAATGGGAGGTGTTGTAACTTTATCTTTATTGGCGTGTTTTAAATGCTTTTTCAAACCATTTTAAGTTAGTATTTTTCACAGGAGTGCTTATTTTAAAAACATTTTTTAAAACTTTAAATGGTTTTCTGCTGTGTTGTAAGCTGCCTTGGGTTCTATACAATGGGCCCTTGGTATCTGCTGCGGTTTGGTTCCAGGATACCAAAATTCATGGATAGTAAAATGGTGTCCCTTATATAAAATGGCAAAATCAAGGTTTCTTTATATAATTTGTGAACATTGTCAAGCCACGAATGCTTGAATCCATGGATAAAAAAACCTGTGGTTATGGAAGGCTGACTGTATTTGGAAAACAAGGTAGCATAGCAATTAAATAAATAAGACACCAATGAAGTAAATATTTTTGCTGCTACAGAGAAGCATTTTGGGGCATTTTTTAAAAAAACAAAATAATTTGATAGGCTTTGGATATGAGGCAGCAGCATATATTGGACTGGCCCTGGGGAATTGATGGTGTGGCTTAAGAGCTTCATTTTAGGAGCCATTTCAGACTCAAGAATCTTGGTGGAGTGCCATTGGCCACTTATGTTGCTGATTCTTGCTGAATTTACATTTGAGAGCCAGCATGGTGTAGTGGTTTGAGCATTGGACTACGACTCAGGGTTTGATTCCCTGCTCAGCAATGAAAACCCACTGGATGACATTGAGTGAGTCACATACTCTCAGCCTCATTGGGTGAGTCACATACTCTCAGAAACCACAGTAATAGGGCCACTTGAAGGCACACAAAACCATCAACAGAATCCTCTGGCTTGTTAATCACTGAGGAAGGGAACCATGGCATTAAAAACCTTCCTTCTTCTCTCCCTTTCCAGATTGAGTGCCAGAGCTACCAGCGTGGGACCCATCTTGCATCCATCCTCACTGTCGCTGAAGCTCTCGTAGTGGCCAATCATATCTCTGCTTATCAGAGCGAACGCAGCCATGTGTGGATTGGATTGCATGACATCCGACATGTAAGTGTGTAGAAACCACCACAGCACACCTGCTCAGCCAATGTCCCAACAAAATATCGGTAACCTCATACCCCTGATATCTATTTCCCTACATCAATGTGATACAGAGTTACAGCTCATGAAGGTCTCATAATTCATTCAGCCCCTGACATTTGCAGTGCTTGCAATAATGAAAAAAGACTTAGAAACAACCAGAAAACCATTGGAAAACAGCACACTATTTACATACTACTGTTCTGTAAAAATCACAACCCTGCTTAGATAAAAATGTCTTCACCTGCTGGCAGAAAGAAAGAATTACATTTCTCATTCTCCATTTACAGGGTAACCCCCATCAGTTTCTTCTCAAGATATTGCAACTATTTGCTGGTGGCCTGATGTTCCTTTGTCTTGGCATCCTGCTGTTCTCTTGGTTGTTCTCTCTTTGTCTGCAGTGCAGAGATGGAAGATTTGCATTCCGGCTTCACTTCACTCTCCATTTCCTGCCATTTGGCCTTCCGCTCCTTGCTCTGATCCTCAAGCTGTTGTTGTGCATTTTCATTCTTCTGGTCATTGCTACAGTTTGCATTCAGGTCTGTGCTTTTCTTGTCAAGCTGAAGGCTCACTTCTTGGAAGCAATCACTTCCCACTCTCATGATTTTCCCTCCACTTCTTCCTCTAGTAAGCTGGCTGCTGGTGCATCTATGCTGTATAAATAATGCAGTTTGGCACCACTTTAAGTGCTCTAGCTCCAGCCTATGGAATCCTGGGATTTGTAGTTTTACAAGTTCTTTAGCCTTCTCTGCCAAAGAGTGCTGATGCCTCACAAAACTGCAGATTCCAAAATCCTATAGAATGGATCCTTGGCAGTTAAAATGATGTCAAATTGCATTATTCCTATAGCATAGATGCATGCTCAGACTCCAAACATTTGTTTTCCTTTAGGCCCTGGCAGCTTCTGAGCTGCCCTTGTCAGAAATCTCTTCAGTCACCTTATCTAACGCTTCTTGAGCCTAATGCCTGCCATCTTCAACAGCTACAGGCTCATCCTGCATTTGAGCCTCTATGTTCTCCAATTTCTTTTCATGCTCTTTGGCTTGTGCCAGTATTTCTTCTTTAAAGGAATAGATACCACCCAGCCTCTGAAGTTGGCTTTGTAATGCTTGGAGCTGTTTGATTGCTCCACCATACTTCTTTATAAAGTCTGTGTGGGTCTCGGGATTCATTTTGGGGATAAAACAATGGGTGAATACGTAGTTCCTCTCATCTATGTGCTTCACTTGCATCTCTCTCATCACTTGCGTTCACTGTTGGACTGAAAAGATCCCACTCAGATCATGACTTCAGGATTCCTGGTTTACTTCCAAACCTGAAGGAAGAAGTTACTTTTAAAAAACAAATTTCTTGCAGTCTATGTACCACTATAGTTGTGATCTGTATTTTGCTGTTTCTCTAATAATAATAATAATAATAATAATAATAATAATAATAAACATAGTCACATTTAGTTACTATAAAAACAGCAACTAATCATTCAACATGAATTTCACCTCTATAATTTAATGAGGCCACGTTGTTGTGTGCTTTAAGTCATTTTCAACTTATGGGGACCCCAAGGCAACCCTATCACAGGGTTTTCTTGGCATGATTTGCTCAGAAGAGGTTCGCCTTTGCCTTCCTCTGAGGCCAAGAGAGTGTGACTTGACCAAGGTCACCCAGTGGGTTTCCAGAGCTGAGAAGGATTTGAATCCTGGTCTCCAGAACTGTAATCCAATGCTCAAACCACTATGTCATGCTGGCGTTCACTGGCCACATTCCCTAACTTAAAAAGTAGGTAAACATGACATGTAAAGTGCAATAGATAATGTTACATTAAAGTCATAATCTCATGTAGTCCATTCAGTTTCTTCTCTTATGAAGATCCATTATTTTTTCTTTCTGGCTGAATACTGTTCTATTTCCCTCCAGCTGTTCTCTTCACACAAGGTTCTCCACTCTGTTGTCTTCCCTCATCTGTCTCATTAGCAGTTATTCTTCCCTCCAGCTGAACTGTTGCCTTCAAACAATATGTGACTAGCTCTTCTCTTCCCCTTTGTGTACTTCTTCCTCTTTGTCCAACATTCCTTTCTTCCAAGGTACTTGGGCAAGAATTATAGATCGAGAACTGACATTTCCTTGATCTCAAATCTTCCTTCTTTCTTCCTCTCCGGTTGCAGAATGGAAAGTGGAGATGGTCAGATGAGTCCACCTACAACTACAAAGCATGGATGCTGGGCAGACCAGACAACGAAGGACAAAATGAATACTGTGTTGAACTGCTGTATTTAGTGAATAGGGCAGCTCCTCCTGATGGTGGCAGGCATCAACAAGCTGAAGATAGTGTCATCAGTCCCATCAGTTTTTCTCATCACATGAGCCTGAAAGGTAAAAACAAACAAACCTGATTAGCTGTCTGGATGGACATCTTCCAAGCACTCCCCCAACTTTCTACTACTTTCTTTCTAGCATAAAGAGCCCAAAATGTGAGGGCATTTTTGGACATCTACAACTTGTGGGAAAGGCACTTCGATCTTACTTAAACCCTAGCATTGGGATGGAGTCTTTCATCACACCTGGGTCACAGCTGAGGTCTCTGTCGCACTGGTCTCCAACAGAAGGGAACAGCTGGGGAACTATGGACGAACAACCAGGAGGCTTTCACTGATGTTCTTCAGCATCTGCCATTTGACACAATTGCTTTATTCTGCTGGATAGTAGGGCTGCCCCTGCAAAATTAGAGGCAATAGAATGCCTCACTCAATGCCAGAGGGCAGTCCCTTTAAAGTGCCCTAATTTTCAGGAAGGAGGCAAAATTTGGGAGGAAGAAGTTGGCTGACATGTGGCATTAGATTGGAGTTTCAGGACCTTGGACAGCACCTAGCAGACCATTATTGCAGTATAACTGCAGACTTCCTTCGTCCAACAAAATTCACAGAGGTGCAATACCTTTATGGGTCAACTAAAATGTACAAAATGCATCATTCAAGCTATAGAAGCTTCATTGGCTTCTTCATCGGGCAAAGATATTAAAACTCATGCAGGAGAAGAAATGTTACACTGTTAGAGTCACAGGCATACATTTTGTCTCAGATGTTCTGTTGCCAGTTACAATTGTGAAGAGCAGTGGTTTCCAAATTTTAGTCTTCTAGATGTTTGGGACTTCAGGTCCCAGAATTCATGACAGTTGTCCAAATTTCTGGGACTTGAAGTCTAAAATACTTGGAGGGCCCAGGTTTGGAAACCACTGGTGCAGAGGGATATCAATGTAGGAAGAGATCACTTTCCTACTTGGCCAAATGGGGATCAGGGACAAAGTACAATAAAGGTCAGGTAATAAAATTTCAACTCCATTAGCAACAGAGAAGCAACTTCCCTTGAAATTTAGGTTGTGCATTTTGGTTGGCCAATAAAGGTATTATTATTTTGTGAATTTTGGATTTCACAGGTACCGTGGGATATGTTCCCTTGGACTGCATCTGCACTGTAGAAATGATACAGTTTCATACTCCTTTAAGTCCTATGGATCAATGTTATGGAATTATGAGATTTGTACTTTTGTGGGATATTTAGCCTTCTCTGTCAGAGAGGTGTGTGCCCCAATAAACAGCAAATCCCAGAAGTCCATTGCATTGAGCCATGGAAGTTAAAGAGGTGTCCATCTGCATTATTTCTGCAGTGCAAATGCAGCCTTGGTCCACTTTAATCTCTGTTGCTGCCGAAGGTGTTGATACTCTGATACTGGCTGTACCTGCCACTTAACTTGTTAAAAACCCCTTATGTGTCTGTTAACATCCAGGAGCCCTGCAGAAGGCCAAAAAAAGACACCTCTACACCTATTCAGTACTTGTTCTATTGTTGCTGTATGCAGAGAAAAAGTACAGTTCCAGACTGAAGAATCCACTGATGTGATTCAGGTGGCAGAATAATTTGGAATTAGGGGAGGAAATTACCTGTTTTGTAGGCTGGTAGTTTTTCTGTGTTTTCTGGTCTGTTTAATTAGTTTCAAACTATGCTGTACAATTGTGATTCCATCATTAACCGATTACATTCTACCCTTTTCACAGGTTTTACAAAATGGAATGATGCACCATGCCACAAATTGAATGCCTACATCTGCAAGCATGAACTGTAGAGAGTGGGCATTGATTCATCGGTGTCTGTAAAATGCACAAGACTGAAATGAATGGGACATCTTGAGGACATTTTACATTCTCCAACACACTTTGGATACCTACCTTTCGAAAGGAGCAGAACACTCAATTCAGGTCACAGCCTCCACATCTAAGGAGTGTCTGGGCATACATCCAGAGCAATAAATGTTTAACTGTTCCCTGGGAACTCTAGTTCTGTAAGACAATTTATAGATTCCTGATTGAATGTTCCTCATCCAAATGTGGATGAGTGGGGGAAAACACTTAAAAACATAAACATGTAAAAACTCTCTGATGTGTACATGCCTGCCGAAATTGAGCCTTGGTCTCCTATATATTTCCCCCACATTCCATTTAATAGCTGTAGCACTGACTTATGCAAATAAAATATCTGATGAGCATAGATTTCCTGGTGTGCTCTTTCCCTTAACTTTGCATTCTGAAGACAAATGTGTGTGAGGCATGTATTAGTAAAATTGTTTAGAAGCAATGCAGTGTCTCAATAATGTTTGCTTCCCTGTGCAGCAGAATGAGGTGGGGAATCATATTTCCCCCCTTCTGTATGATTTTTAACACCTTTGCCTGATGAAGAAGGCAGTGGAACTTTGAAAGCTTGCAACATGTATTTAATGCATTTTGGTTGGTCCAATAACAGTATCACTGTTCTGTAGAATTTGGATGTTATTGTACCTTGTTATATGGCCAACATGGCTATCCCTGGATATACGTGGCTATGTAATTGATACAAGATTCAGGCCCTTAATTTTAAACTGTTTTAAAAAGACATTTAAAATATAAAAATAGAGTACAACCCTTATTTCCATGTGGGATATGATCCCAAACTTATAGTGAAAATTGTGGATAATAGCAAACCCTATATGTTTAGAATTCACAGCCAGAGAGTTTCAGTGCCTTGCCAAACTTCAGACCCAAGGATTCAACAGGATAGACCCATGGCAGTTAAGGTAGAATAATAACTCTGGAATTATGTAGTGTGAATGGGCCCTTGGTATATTGCACACAAGTCGGACAGGATCTGTTCATCTTCACCTCTGACACTCTTGATGGAGCCCAATTGTACTTTACTGATGGAGCACCTCAAGCTACAGGAGAAACCTTTGTTTGATGTTCATGAATTCAGATAAATATTTGCAGGGTTTCATTAAATGAATTAATCCCTAGGGGTGACTGGAATGCTACATGCAATTTATACTATATCTAGTTTTTTAAAAATAGAATAAAAATCCATCAAAACAATGGCTATAGACAATATGGTAAAGGCACACTTCACACTGATCTTTTGGATATGTCCTTTGAGTAATTTGTCAATGAAATTATGATAAAAATCAGCCCTGCTGCAGGTTGGGCCACCTATTGTGCAATTTTGCCAGTAGCAGAAGACGACATTTCCTTAAACCTCTTACCTTGAAAATTTCATAATGTCCATGTATGGTCTATATTACAACCACCCATGGATCAGGAGATCAGCTCAGAGCTCTCCAAACTCAGCAGACAGCCTTTGTCCATTTTCTAAGCAGTGGACACCAGTAGGACCACTCAGGCGACCAGGTAAATTTGGCCCTAGGGATGGATATTGCTCAAGAGCCCAATGGGATATGGTTGGATTTCAGTTTTGGAAATATGGCTTCTAAATGTATTGTGTGATGTTGGGGTCAGCAAATCTTGGACATATCACTGTCTGCTGACTTCATTTTCTGATCTGCAAAATGCAAAATAAGATTATTTCAAATTTATCCTAGATTAGAACATGCTAGTTGAATCAACCAAACCAAGACAGGTTTATTAACAAACACAGTGTTCCTGTACAGACAGGCCCTTTGTGGCTTCATGCTGACATGCTATGGTTGCCTCAGGGCAGCGCGTGCACATGCCCCGTAACTCTAGTATGTCACTATGAAGCCATAGCTGTGCAGCACTGTCCAGATGGTACACAAAGCTATGATGTCACTGCCGTGCGGCATCCAGATGGAGCCGCATGGCAGCGACGTGCTCGTACCACCACCAGCTGTTTATGGTGGCGCAAAAAGGAGCCACTTTTCAGCGCTCCTTTTTTTCGTGCAACCGTGCCACGCAATTTGTTTGCTGCGGCGTGGCACCTCTTTCTGGCAGTCTGTACTCCATCATAGGTTTGTAGTCAGGGAAAGAAACAGAATGAGGGTGGTTATAAGTTCTAAATCTTGCTCTAGTTGATATATACATGGAAGCTACACAGATCTTATTGCTGTAGAAGACCCATACGAAAAGTCAGTAGATGGAAAGTCTGAGCCAGAAATTAATATCTTCTGCCCGATGGATTTCTACCCTAGCAGCAGATGTCTGGATAGAAAATAGAGAGTGGAAGATGCCTATGGAGCTGGAGTCTCCCTGACATCAAGCCTTTTGCTTTTTATATTCTCTTAATTTCTTCTCTGTTTGTGTCCTCCCCCAGCTGAGCAAGGAAAATGAGGCATTTTATGTACCAGAGTACATTTCTGATCAGCTTTCTCATTTCAAGCTTTCTACTGGGAGGTGAGTACCTTTGGAGGGTCTCAGTAGCAACATCAGGAGAAATACTGTGTTATGAGATAATGCAAGGGAATTACTGAAGTGGACACCAGTCACAACTACCCAGGCTCCAGGTTTATAGTTGGATGGCTATAGTAGATAGTTGGAGTGAGTGTTACACCCTTCTGAGGATATGGGCCATTACAAGTCCAGAGATGTCAACCTTAGATACTGGATTTAGAAATTCTGTTTTGATCAGCAAGGGACCATTTATGACTCACTTTCTCTTTCTCCTTTTCTTTCCATTTTGAACAGTTAAAGCTGACACCTGTGCTAGGGAATGGCTGCAATACCAGGGCAACTGCTATGGATACTTTGACACTAAGATGACCTGGCAAGAGGCCGAGGTAAGACACTAGTTTTCATGAAGTCTTCCCTAACACAGCCCACAGTTAGTTACAGCTTCCAGTTCATGCAAGTCCAAATGGAGAAAGTTCTTTTGCTCTTTCCTATAACCCAATTCACTTTGGTGGTAGCCTGAGGTTGTGTCGGGATGCAGAGGGTAAGAAGTCAGACTGCTCCATAATGATATGTTGCTTAGGAGCTAGGTTTCCACAGCATGAGTGACAGGGGCTGTCCCAAGAAATTTTGCTACCTGAGGTGAAAGTTGAGAGCATCTCCACATTCTGCCTAGAAAAGTCAACTAGAATGGCAGTTGGATTTTGCTTCAACTCAATTGATGAGAGAGCATCCTCTACCTCTCCTCAAAGCATCAAGCAAACTGAGGGCTCTAGGGTATATTACCTGGAACAGAAAGCTTTGTCCCACAGGATAATGGGACAAACCCTTCCACACCACCCAGCCTCCACTCAGTCTATCTTTTACTAAAGCCTACCCTAACATGATACCGTATTTCCCCCAAAATAAGACAAAATAATATGCGGCCCACAAAGGGTCCCAGAGGTAGAAAATGGGCCCTTAGACCTGTCAGAGCTACCAACCCCTGCCTTAGCAGGTTCAAGGGACATTGTATTCATTACTTCAGCAATAGTTTCAATAATCCTGTGAGTTGAGTCAGCATTATTACATATCCCTCAACTCCCCCACTTTGGCAGGGATGGTCCTAATATCCCATTCTCCAGCTGCTTTTAAAAGGGTCTCCTCCTCCCCCCACTTTCCCCCTTTGTCCCCAGTTTACTTCAATTGCTACAGACTGAGTTCAAATGCAAGAGTATCTTATACTCAATTAACACAGTGGTAGGGAGAGGAGAGGAGCGGAGAGGAGAGGAAAAGAGAAGAGAAGAGAAGGTCCATCCCTTTAGATTTAGGCAAAAGCAAACTGCTGCAGCCTCTCTTAGGTTGCGTGTTCTTCCACATTAATAACCGTTGCTATCTGGACTACATTCTGATATTGCTTGGCCACATGCATCCCAGTTTGTATCATGGAAATGCTGGAGAATATGTTATTGTAATTCCTGTGATGCATGAGGGGAGCCTGAGGGGGAGATAGTTCCTTCTCTGAGGCAATCTTGTGAAGTCCAGACATGCTCAAGATTTTCCCTAAAGGATTTCCTGCTTCCCTTCTCTGAACAACTCTACCTTTTTAAGCTACTGGAAGGTAAACAGGTCCATCACAAATGCCTTTTATTTTTATCCTTGCCCAGATTGAGTGCCAGAGTTACGAGCGTGGCACCCATCTTGCCTCCCTTCTCAGCCATGCTGAAATCCTTGTGGTCGGCAACCACATCTCTGCTTACCAGACTGAAGTCAGTGATGTCTGGATTGGACTGCATGATATCCGGCATGTGAGTATGTCATCTTTGTTATGTACCTGCTCTGCCTCCTTTTGAAGATGTCCAGGAAAAGAGACCCCCCCCCCCACCTCTGTAGGCATTTGGTTTCATTGCTGAACATCTCTTATTGTCAAGAAGTTCCTTTTAATTTTCAACTGAAATCTACCCTTCTGTTACTTAAAACCATAATGCCTGGTCCAAACTTGCAGGGCAGCAGAGAACAAACCTGCCCTTTCGTCTCTGTGACAGCCCTTGAAATACTGAAAGAGTGTAATCATTTTTTTAAAATTGATTTTCTATTAATTTCAAAAAAAGTGTGATCATGTCACCCCTCACCAGGTTGAACATGCCCAGCTCCTTCAACCTTTCCTCATATGTTTTATTTTCCATACCTCTTATCATCCTTGTAGACCTTCTCTGAACCTTCTCCAACTTGTCTACATTGTTCCTTAAATGAGGTGCCCAGAACTGGACACAGTACTCCATCTATGACCTGAGGCAATAGAGAACTAGAAGATTCAGGTCCATGACATCACTTTGGCTCAAAACTTTGGCTCTGTGTTGCTTTCTGTTCCTTCTCTACAGAATGGTAAATGGAGATGGTCAGATGAATCTACCTATAACTACAAAGCATGGATGGCAGGGGCACCCAACAACCTGGAGAAAAGCGAGTACTGTGTTGAGCTGAAGCATTCTGTGCAGGAGATGACTACTCCTGTTCCTGGAGCCCTGGAACAGACAGAAATAAGAGCCCGCCATCACAAAGCGCTGCACCGAAAGTGCCTTTCAGAAGAAAGAGTCCGCAACAAGCCTGCAGGTGAAAATTCTTTGACACCATTTAGTAGGAATTCCTACTCAGTTACATTTTTAGCATACTGCAGTAGATTTATGAGAAACAGAGCCCTCCTCAGTCTCTTAGTTGCCAGCTATTTTAACTTTAGTCATGTTTAGAGAAGCAATGGGGATTCTGCTGCGAACAGTGTTAAAAATGGCTAGAGGTGTTGTTTGGAGCTAGTCCATGTCATGTCATATTCAATGTCATTTGAATTTACAGTTGGGCCTCTGTATTCACAGATTTTTATCCATGGATTCAACTATCCATGGCTTAAAAATATTTTTTTAAATAAATTTCAGTAAACAAACCTTGATTTTGCCATTTCATGTAAGGGACACCATTTTACTATGCCGTTGTATTTAATGGGACTTGAGAATAAACTGATTTTGGTATCCATGGGGCGCGGGGGGTCCTGGAACCAAACCCAGCAGATACCTAGGGCCCACTGTACATGTTGAAATTGGAGTGGAATATGAACAACTTTGGATGTCAAGAGTCTTTTGGTTGGTGAATCTGTCAACTGTCTGACATTCCTTTTGTTTCGTAGGCTTCACACAGTGGAATGATGCAAAATGTCACAAACTGAATGCTTATATCTGCAAGCATGAACTGTAGAGACACTGCTGTTCCTGCAAGACACACAAGATGGAAATGAACAGGAATCTTAAAGCACATGCTGTGTTGTCTAGTGCATCTTGGAACAGGTTGTTTGAGATGACTGATGTAGATCCCCCTCATTACAAATGATGCATTCTCATTTTGAAAGAATCAGACTGCAACTTCAGTAACAGCCATTTGGTCTCCCCACAAAACCACTGGGGAATATAATTTTGTGAGCTGTGCTAAAGATCTTTTCTTGCCAAAGAGTTCTGCATATGTATACCAGTTATATTCCCCAAGAGTCCTTCTGGGGAAGCCATGGCAGTTGCAGTGGTATAAAACCCCCAAAATTTTGTGTAATGTGAACATATTTTTGACATTAACCATTGCCATCGCTAAATTTTCTCTGCACCTACTTCAGTGGATATAGTTTAGAAAATAAATGCTTATAAAATCTTCCTTATAAGTATGAATTTTGGGGCAGTTGGGTGAAATGAAATTGCCCAAATTAACTTCATCCTTGAAAGCCTTCATGTTTTGAATTGTTATTTATTACTTCCTGTATTCCATATCCCACATTTTCTTAAAGAAGACATTCAGGGCAGCTTAGAGTCCCGAGGAAGTGCCAAAACAGACAAGAGAAGGTAACACAACAAAACCAGTTAAAATTAGAATTCAAACCCATAAGACTTGCAATAGAAAGTTGCAGTGTGGAACACAACATTCTCTCTTCTGGAACACATTATTCTTTCCTCCTCTTCCCAGTTTTCTGTTTTTCTTGCCCAAATAGTCTATTAGCATTCTGTAGCAATGAAACATGCTTAATTCCCATTGTATTGTTTCAGGAGTGAGGTTCTGTCCCCAAACTGGTTTCCCACCTCTAGGGTTATTTTGTACTTTTGTAAAGGCTTGGTCTTTCTGAGATTGCAGATGCCTCCCTCTTGGATAAAGATGGTGCTAGTTTAGATCCAGCTTGGAGAACTGGGTTCCCTGATAGTATATACCAGGTGTTGGGAAAGTGTTGCCTGTGGGTCACATGTAACCCTCAAAGCTGTTTTGATGCCCCCAGGCATCTCCTCAAGCCAACACAAGGAATTACTTTTTGGCAGAAAGATAAGGTTTTGTTTTTCTAAAGGCCTCTAGGAATGGTAGACTTTGGATATTACTAGTCACAGGAACCAAACTTTGACATCTTCTTGTTGTGATTGTGTGCCTTCACGTCATTTCCAACTTATGGAGACCCTAAGGTGAACCTATCATGGGGTTTTCTTAGCAAATTTCTTCAGAGAGGGTTTGTCATCACTATTCTTTGAGGCTAAGAGGATGTAACTTGTCCAAGGTCACCCAGTGGATTTACATGGTGGAGTGGGGATTTGAACCTTGGTCTCCCGAATCATAGTCCAGTACTCAAACCACAACATCATGCTGGCTATATTGCCTCAAAATGTTAGGCTCTCAATTGGGAAAGGGCAACTTCAGATCCTTGGCCAATTTCACTGATGTTTACATTCTCTAGCCTTTCTCAAGGCTGTTTTCGAAAGGAATTGTGATGACCACAATAGTTCTCTTCTTATAGTCCCAGATGACATTTGTCGTGGTTGCCAGATTTCAAGGCACCATATTCAGGCAGTGAACAAATTGCCAATTGGCAAAATGAGTAGTCTCCACTTGGTATAAAGTGATTGCTTGAATTCTATTGCAATGTTACACTTAATGATGTCCAAGTATAGCCACTGCAGCAGTCATCTGAATCTGTTTCTGGTGACAAGAAGCAGCTAACATAAGACTGGACTGTCTTCTGATGTTGAAGATGCTTGTGACATTTATAAGGTACACGATACCATACCATTTCACTTGTTTCCTGAACTGACCCCCCCATTCCAAGACATATATTGTAGCCACAAAATTTTACCTTTCCTCAAAGGATTAATGACCTCCATAACAGGATCAATCTGATGGTTTCATATTATGTCTACTGAGCTATGGATATAGTGTAATTTCTTAGGGTTTTTTTGTATCCTGTTTTACTATTTATTTTTTAAAAAAACAGAATTATAATGGGCTGGGATCAATGAAGCTAAAGGTGGATCCATTAGGTGAAAGATGGGACTCTGGGGACAAATGCAGCTATCTGTATATAACATACAGATTTAGGAAGAGCTAGGACCTTGGAAAGGCCAGTTCTGAATTTACATTTGATGAAGAGAAAATATGGCATTGGCTTTCTATCACTGATATAAATTGTCCAGAGAGTTTTCTTCAATTTGCACTCTTGTGGGATGTGTGGAGTGAGGAAGAAATGACGGAGGTAGTAACACTTTGTATTATATCTATGTCACACATAAGCAACAGATACTACACTCAAAATATTTCAATTTGTGTCATCCTAACCAATTCACTCAGTGAAACATGGTAGTTATGCAAGGTGTGGAACTTATTTTAGGGATAAGATTCAACCCCTTTAATATTTCCTTTGAACCTCAGGCTAAAGCGTGTATTCAGTGCCCCACTGAGGACATAAAAGAGATGAATAAGTTGTCTACAGAGAAAATAGTAAAGATGTGCTCTGCTCCAGGATGTCCACTGGAGGGCAGCAACAAATAGCAGATTGAAAAGTTGGAACCTATATAATATTTGGTTGTGAATATCAAAGTAAGCTCTGAGATTGGGGTAGAGTTATATAAGGGTGTTATGTGCACTCACATTGTCAAGGGTCATTCAGATGTCTTTTTTTCAGTGGAATGATGCAAATAACCTTATTCACACATTCTGGATTGGTTATTCACACCATGGAACAGCATCTCTGCAAGTTCCATTGCCATGTGCCAGCCCACGAATAAACATGTAGTCAGTGATGCAAATGTATTCAAAACTCATTCAAGGCATGCAGAATTTAATCCTGGTTTATTTGCATCAGTTATCCACACTGCTGGAGATGCAAATCTTTTTTTTTTTACACTTGGGGAAAAATCTGGTATCAATTATCTCAGGTTAAGTGGGGTTTTTTTTTTGGCAGCCACCCCCAAATTTAATCAGGAGCATTCAGGGTGCATACAAACAACCAAGATCCAACCCAGATTCATCCTGGATTATTTTCACCATCTGAATAACCTGTTGAGTTATGGATACCCCACAAATTTCATAGGGTTTGCTCTTCTTCAGCCAGTTATATGAATTATTATATGGAACTCAGTCAAGTCAGGAGCCGAGTTAAAGAGGAAGAGCATCTAACCTCTTGCCAAATATTTTTTTGCAGAAAAAAAGAGAAGGGTGACAGAAATGTTTCAATTTCAGTTGTAAAAATTTGTAATGGAAAATTTACAAAAGTGGGCATGAACTTAACAAGTGACAAAACTTCTCTCCAGTGGTGGATTTATGCATTCATGTTGCTGTTGAAGACACTGGGTCAAGCCAGTCTATTGTCCCCCTTGCTGGTTATATTGGTGATGTGTGAGAAGAAAACAAAACGATTCTGACCAAAGCTCATTAAGAGAACTTCATACTGACTTTCTGAATAGGTTGAATGAGTGATTCTCTGAGTGGCAGCAGCAGGAATGGAAAAATATTGGATCTGAATTTCTGAATGAAAAACATGTCACATCTTCTTGGACTGGTCATGCATCCTAACCTGGATACTTGCACATCTGTGTGGTTTGCAATACATTTTGGAGAAATGCAATATTCACAAAAGTATAAATGCATTTTAAATCTTAATTGGTGGGAAATACTGTTGAAAACTGTACAAATCTTTGGCTATAGTGATCTAAGCATCATTGAGGTGTAAAGGTTTGAGTGTTGGTCTAGGACTCTGGGAGACTAGGATTCAAATCCTATTCAGCCATGGAGACCCACTGGTGACCTTGGGCAAGTCCCACTGTCTCAGCCTCAGAGGAAGGCAATCACAAACCTCCTCTGAATATATATTGCCTATAATAGGGTTGCTATAATTCAAAGCTGACATGAAGGTAGATAACAGCATAGTGATGCTGTGCCATTCCCAGTGAACTGGGAAGTGTTGGTGGGACCATGCCTCCACTCAGTTGCCTACTGCTGGGATAAGATATTTTCTTGGATTAATATTCAACACTAAACTATGGGTTCACTTGTACAATGACTGTTTGCTCAGATAGCATACTGGAATGTTCCAGTTTTTCCCTCCTCTTCCTCTCCTCCTTTGTCCTCAGATTTCTTCAACTGCTTCAAACCAAGTTCAAAGTGCAAAAATAGTTTCCACTCAACCCAGCAGCAGGGAGAAAAGAAGAGGACGAAGAACCTTGCCTTTCCCAATAGGCTTAGGCAAAAGCAAATTGTGGCATCCTTTTCTAGTTTATGTGTTCTCTCTCTTTAATCACATTTGCCATTTCGACCACATTTTGATGTAGCTGGGCCAAATGTGGCCTGGTATTCAACGTGTGTGCATCAACACAGATTAGAATGCAAGAAAAAGTTTTATTGACAGGATTAACAGACAAGGAATGGAGGTTGGTTCAAATTTCTGGTTTCTTATTCAAATATAATCATCAGTAAGATTCAGGAAGGAAAAAAAAATGCACAGGCTACTTGCTTGGAAATAGAGTCACTTCCCAAAGCTGCCAGTTGCTTTATTGGTACAACCATCACAAAAGGCTTACAGTGAACCAGAGGCTAAGAAAGGAGATCAACCACATACTGGTTAAGACTTATCTTGGGCATGTTGCTATGACAGATGTCCTCATCCAACAGCCCTAACCCCACTTTTTGGGTGCTCTCCCATGACTATTCCCATGTTCATGGAGGGTGTTGCAAATGGGGTAACTGAAAATATGTGGTGGTTGTTTGTTTGTGTTAGCTCTAGGCTGTACTCCAGAAATTACCATTTTGAATTTTCACTAGAAAAAGCAAATAAGCATTCAGTTGGCAGCTCCCAAGTCAGCATAGTGTTAGATCTGCTCCAAGTTTCAGCCTGAATTTTAAAGGACTTTTCTAACTCTCATTCCCCACTAAGCTCAGCTTGTTGGACAGCTCATTTCAAGTTCAGATCCAAACTTAGAATGGATTCACCACCCCACTAACATGGAAGCCACCTTTATCACTGTATGGTAGAGATGTACACAAGAGAAAGAAATTAAACAAAATAGAACTGAATTGTTGCAAAACAATACAAAGAATGCTTTCAGACATCCAGCTTCATGGGACAGAAGAGGGGGTTGCACATCTACAGTGTTGCAAGCACAAGCTCAAAATGAACCGGTTTGTTGTTCTCACAGGCTACACGGATTCTTTTGGTCTCAGGTGTGCCGACATACTTGCAGTTGTCCGGAGAACTACCACCCACATTCTTGCAGTCAGTCAAAGGGAAATCTTCCTCACTGTCATATAAGTTATCCTTGTAGTGAGTCCCTTTGCTGCTGCACACATTCTGGATCTCAGACTGGCTTGCATGGACAAACGTATTGCGGGGTTTGCACCTCGTTGGATTCAGGTTTCTCCGTTTCATCATCAGGTCGCAGTATGCATTGGGATTTGAGGCTGAACTTTTTGGAAAATCGATATGCTTGGTTTGAAAAGATGACCAGTTCTGCCCTTTGCAGGTTCCCAGCAGTAGAAGCCCAAGAAGGATGGCTAAATGGGCCACCAGGCAGCAGAGGACCTTCGAGGTCAACATGTCTGAGTCTTGAAATCTAAGACAAAAGGGTGGGGTAGGAATAGCAATGTGTAAGTGAGGTCTATTTGTGACAGTGATGTCTATTTCTTAAAGATTTTGAGGATGTTCTATGGCTAACAAAGAATGATTTTTTTTTAGAATGTTGGGCATTTGTACCATGGAAGGCATAAGGAAAATTGAAAGAGAGTGTTTAAAATATCTCTTCAGTGGCTTGATGCAATATATTTCATTTGGAAAGTCATGTATTTTTTTTTTAAAAAAATATTGTCTGAGGCCCTGTATAGGAGGCTAAGATGTGTAACTTTACAGTGACAATGTTGCTGACATGATACGCAACCATTCTAGGTAATTGTGATAATGCACAATTGGGCGCCATGCAAGATACAATGTTGTACAATGAGGGCTCCTATTGTAAAATGTGTGCCATTGTGCATTGGGGCACATTGTACATCAGGACACAATATGCATTGGGACCACTAAACAATAGCCATGTCATTGGCTCTATTTGTACAATTGTCTCAGAGATGTAGCTATGTCTCTGCTCCCATGGTAAGAATATAAGCATTTCACAACTCTCATTTACGTGATCATAAATCAGTGTCTGATGATGTAAGCATCTAACAGGATATCAGCCATTGTTTTAATAAAATTAGGTGGGAAAAAGTCTTCCCATGTTTAGTCACACTTTCCTTTTGATATATGGCAGCTTCTTATGTTCCTACCCTTAAAACCTGTAATTTCTCAGTGCAATGCTAGCATTGGATTGTGAGATATTAACATGACAGGGAAATCCAGTCATGTGGCAGTACTCAATATCTGAATACGTATTTGTTTTTAAAAAGTGAGTTTTGTTCAGGATAAGAAAGAGAAGTGGACTTTACTTTGGGGTTTACACAGGAGCCATCATGGTAGGATTTTAGGGCAGACATCCAGATTCTCGCTCAGTAGAGTAAACTGTAGGGCCTCCCCAAGGGCAGCCACTCTAGATTATCACATTTTGAAGGACTTGTATATACACATTGCCATCTAACACCATTAAGTCCAGAATCCAAGATTACTTATCTGGTCTGTGGCCTTGGCAGCTATGCCAAAATACCAGGTGTTGACACCAGCTATGTTCACACAGTTGTGTTGATTCAACAGCAGTTCCCCAGCCAGAGAGTGATTTGTATATACACATTGACATCCAACACCATTAAGTCCAGAATCCAAGATTACTTATCTGGTCTGTGGCATTGGCAGCTACCCCAAAGTATCAGGTGTTGACACCAGCTATGTTCACACAGTTGGGCTAATCCAAAAACAGTTCCACAGCCAGGGAATGACAAAGACTGGAGTCTACAACTGCCTTACAGCCCAATTCTATGTAGCCAAAAATGAATGTGAGAGACTAGCTCAGCTGTCCTTCAGCCTGCAGTTTGGTACCCTCCATATGACTCCTATCATCACTGACCATGAGCCATGCTGGGAATCTCAATACGTGGAGGGTTGTGGAAAGCTACTTTAGTCTTTCACTTGGGAGTAATACATTTTTTGACCTCACCCTCTCCTGTTTGTGGCACATCAAGTAATTCAAATGCCTGTGCCATTCAGTGTTTTTTCTTCCAGCTATCTTCCTCTTTAACAAATTCTAGCTTTTATTTTCAACTGCTCCGTTTTATTAAGTCACCCACTGGTTTCCCCATACTTCCTTTGTCGATTTTGTGTTTGTGTGTGCTTATGTGTACACCTTCAAGTTGTCTGACAACTTATGGAGACCCCTTTGATTTCAAAGGGTTTTCTTAGGTGAGGAATACTCAGAGGTGGTTTTGCCATTTCCTTCCTCTGAAATATGCCCAACAGCACCTGCTATTTGTTGGCAGTCTCCTATCCAAAGTAGTAAGAAGGGTTGGCTATGCTTAGCTTCCAAGATCAGACAGATTCTGGCACTTTTAGATTATTTATATAGATAGCTGAAGCAGGAGGTATAGGGAGCTGCGGTACAGTAACAGAAAATGCACACAACCTGTACTATATTGTGAAATACAACTAAATGGAGGCAATGTTTCATTCCAAAACTAACCATACAATACAATGTTATTCCAAATGATATGAAGGCCATAATCATGTACTCAAGGAAAACAACAATGTTGAGAATATGTGGATGAGGGTGAGGAAATCTTTAGCATCAGCTGATATTGACTTCACTTGCAGTTTTCAGTAAAATCAGTTGCTTAAACTAAGTGAGAACCAGTATGGCCTACTGGTTTGAGTGTTGGGTTATGACTCTGGGGACCAGGGTTTGATTCTCAGCTCAGCCATGAAACCCACTGGGTGACATCGAAGGCTTTCATGGCCAGCATCCATCTGACCATAAAACGATGCCAGCCACAGATGCTGGTGTAAATCAGGAATAAATCAGTAATAAACTCTTCTAGAACATGGCCACATAGCCCAAAAACCCCACAAAGAACCACTGTGTGACCTTTTGCAAGTCACATGCTCTTGGCCTCAGAGAGAAGACAATGGCAAACTTCCTCTGGATAAATCTTTATAAGAAAGCTCTATGATAGGTTCGCCTTAAAACAACTTGAAGGTACAGTGCAACAACAACAAAGAATTTAGGACATTGTACTTTGCTCATATCACGACATGATATTACTCATTAGAAAAGACAATAATGTTCAGTACAGTCAATGTGATTGGGCAAAAGGATGTCTGCATTACAGATGAACTGACTCAATAGTGGAAGTCATGATCCTGAGCATGGAAGACCTGAGCATGATTGAGACTCATAGGCTTTCACTAACCTTTTCTCATGTGGGTAAAACGGGCTGAAAAGAGCATATGTAGTTCTTTTCAATGGTGTCCTTACTTCCTCCCCTGGGAACCATGCTACAGCCTAGGATACAGTGCTTTATGTGGCTTTCAGCATACGCTGAAAATTGCTTGGGGAGGAAGGGGCGGTGCATCCCATAGGGAGTAATGGGGCCCGTGCCCGTGGTGCGTGCGTGCCACTGTGCCATCGTGCTGCCATGCCGCTGCATGCATGAGCCCCATTCATTTAAATGTGGCTTGAGCATGCGTGGAATTTGCTTTATTTGGGGGAGTCTGGAACAGATCCTCCATGTAAAGCAAGGGCGCACTGTATCTTCATTTGTGAGGCTGTTTCCATCAAATCTACTCCAAAACATTTTATTCTACCAAGGAATCCCCCCCTTTTTTTTTTTTTGCTAGAGTGGTAAAGCTTTAGGCATGGGATGGGCAACCAATAATTGTAAGCCACAGCAAAAATAACTTTTTAATGGGTTTGCTAATCTAACAACAACAACAACAACAAATAATAATAATAATAAACCCAGCCAAAAATAACTTCTCTTTTGTGAAAAATCATAAGTATTTTTTATAAAGTTTGTTTCTGTTTACTGTACATCTCAAATGAACAACAGGAAAACAAACAAGGAACATTGGGATTCCTATAAGGGTGTATCCGCATTGTGTAAATAAAGCAGTTTAACAGCACATTAACTGCTATGACTCTTTCATACAGAATCCTGGGATTTGCAGCTTGGCGAGGCACCAGAGCTCTCTTGACAGACCAAGCTGAATGTCTCACCAAACTAAAACTCCCAGAATTCCATAGGATGGAGCTATGACTGTTAAAGTAGTGTCAAATTGCTTTATTTCTGCAGTGTGGCTACATCCCAAGCCTCTCTAATCACTGTCCTTCAGAAATACAGGTCTTATGTTTTTCCTGTTCTCTTCGTCCCAGGTTCCAGGGAAGCAGTTCTCTGCAGAGAACTACTGGCAAGCCTTTTTTCCAAAAACTGTTAGCCTATAGTTCAAGCCATATTCTCTGGCTGTTTTTCTGCTTCTGACTTCCTTCTTGGGCTGACCTCCTTATTGACCTCTTGGTCTTTCTATTGTGCCTTCTTCACTTCTACTTCACTTTCAATTACATTTCCAATTATCTTTCCACGCCTTTAGTTCAGCTTCCACTTCCACTTGTCTAGCTCACTCATATAGAAAATTTTAGTCCTAGCTCACTCATATAGAATGTTTTCCTTCTACTTTCTATTGTCTGAAAACCCCTTGGATTTTTAAAGGAAAATAAATTCAGCTGCCAATGCAATGCAAGATACCAATGCAAAACAACATAAAAACAATCCATACATATCAATAAAATAACAGATTCCTCCACAGTTCTAGCTTCCTAGAAGCTAGCAACAAACTTAGTGCAAATTCAGGAAAGAGATCATACTTATTCACTTGGGGAGAAAAATGGAGTTCTCAGTAACACCAACAAGAGTAGTCTTTGAAATGGAAAAGGCTCTTCTTCTGGATCTTTCTGGTAACACTGACTTAGGGAGCTCCTATTTATACTCTGCAGGTGGACAATTTCCATTCTAGAATAAAAGCCTTTGAACAGCGAATAAAAAATGTCTTGCCATTTAGCCTGATAACATAGGTCAAAGGAGTCTCTCTAAATCAAATCTGTTTTATTCACAGCACTGCAGATATCAAAAGTTCATTTGAGAGCAATTTTCTCAGTTAAAGAGTGCAGCTACACTTTAGAAATAATGCAGTTTGACACCATTTTAAGTGCTGTAGCCTCATCCTATGGAATCCTTGGACTTGTAGTTTTAGATGGTCTCTAGCCTTCTTGGTCAAAGAGTGCTAGTGTCTCACAAAACTACAATCTCAAGCCACAGTAGTTAAAGTAGTGTCAAACTACATTATTCCTATAGTGTAGATGCACCCTTAGAAAGAGAATCATCTATGGACAAACCACTGCTTGCTTGTTGTAACTGATTTTTAATTGAAAAGTCTGCAGCTGACTTGGGCTGCAGCCACATTGCTTAAATAATCAAGTCTGACACCAATTTAAGTACCATGGCCTAATGCTATGAAATCCTGAGAATTGTAGTTTGTTGTGGCACCAGAGCACTCTGACAGAGATGGTGCAATGTTTCACAAAACTACGGTTTCCAATGTGCACTGACTTTTAAGTGTCAGCAAACAATGGGAGCACCCAATGCACACCAGAAAACAACACTCATCAGAAGTTCCTGATGTGCACCGATAATTTCCAATGGTCATTGTGTCATGGTGCATCAGTCACTTTACTGGCTACTTGTACACCCACATGTTGTAATGTCATGGCAACCCCTACATGAATATGAACATTGCAAAATTACTCAGTGCAATTCAGAGCACTCTTGCCGGTGCCCAAATATACATCTTTGGAATTCACTCACTGGGTTTCATTGCCAGAAAGGAGATGTGATAAATTGGTCAAGAGAGCTCTCACGAGGCTGGGGGCTTAGCCAGTATTATAATGGATATAGTGTGTCAAGAAACCATTGTCTTTGTTAAATCCACTTTTGATGGACTGGAACAATAAATAAACAGAATACATTCTGCACAGAAATATTAATCCCCGCACAGATAACACAGTTTTCTGCACAAAACAACCATGTGTGAATTTTGTGCAGATTAAGTCTCAAATGGCAGATATTCCAGATATTCTTGTCAGTCCACGATTCTTCCCATCAGAATTTCTCAACACTCAAAAAACATGGTTTTTGACCATTTCTCAAATATTTTCAAATATTCATTCCATCCCTACTTGAGAGTGACTCTGTATAAAACTGACGGATTTGAGGTGGGTAGGAATGGGTTCTGGAGTTATTTTCAAGCATTTGGGCTGATCGAATTTGAAAATTTCCCCAAGATCACATGGAATCTTAAAAAAAGAAACAGTTTGGAGATATTGGGAAGTTTTGAGGGACTGGTGGGAAGCTTCCAAAGCCACAAAAATGGACCCCAAAGGGCTGCATGAGGCATGCAGGCTTTGCTTTCCTTGCCCTACCTCAGTGATGGCGAACCTATGGCACGTGTGCCAGAGGTGGCACTTGGAGCCCTCTCTGTGGGCACACATGCTGTTGCCCTAGCACAAAGTTTGCCAGAGTCTCTTATTAGAAAGCCAGAGGGACGTGGCACTTCACAATAAATAAGTGGGGTCTGGGTTGCAGTTTGGGCACTCGGTCTGTAAAAGGTTCATCGTCACTGCCCTACCTGAAAGGCTGGGCTTCCTTTTTGGTAAACTTGCAGCTTTTCCCCAATGGAGACCAGGACTTACACAAGCTAGACTGTGAGTCTCATCGAATTTACCAGTGTTTAGTCCTCTCTTCAGTGATAGATGCCACTTTCTGCTGCTCCATCTTCTCTTCCTCAGACTCACAGCTGGTGTATAGGTGTGTATAGGTGTGTGTGTGTGTGTGTATTAGCCTGACATCTAGGATATCTCAAGATGGAAGCAGGCAAAAAGAGGAAGAATGATCTGCACTTACCAAATATAGTATAAACTAAACTAAATTGAGAAAAGGGGAAGGACATGTTTCAGGTTCCAATGAAAATGTGAAAATAGGCAGCTGAAAATTTCATCATTGTCTGTGTGACCTCTGTAGCTCCAGTGAACACTTCTCTGATGGCAGGGAAAGTGTCACTGATGCCAAAGGTGCATTGATGGAGAAGTTTATAGGTGACCATCTTTATCCACACCTGTCCAATTTTATAGGCTGCTATAAAGGAAGAAAAAGCTTGTCATTCTTTTCCTTTCCTGGTTATTTTTAAACTCTTCATTGGAGATCACCATAGAAATCTCCAGACAAAGCAGTATTGAATGTTGTGATGCTTTACCTTCAATGGCTGCGCAGAAGAGGGAATTTCAGTAGGCATTCTTTGGTACCTTGATATGTGATAAGTAACACCTGCTCAAATTCCTTCTGCACAACTGTTAAAGGTATGGGAGTCATCCCCAGTTTTCAATCTGGCAATTCTAACATGGCCTCCAGCTGGGAGGAATAGACCATTTTTGTAAACCACTTTTGCACTTTAAACTCAATCTGCAGCAACTGAACTAAGCAAAAGACAAAGGAGAAAAATGGGAGGAGGAGAGAAAAACTGTGACCTTTTAAAAGCAGCTGTACAGTTGGATTGCAAAGGATGAATTGGACAGTTAGAAGGTGTGCTTCTCTACCTTCGTACATTGGTTTTTGGGGCGCTATTTGGTGCATACATCTCCCAGCCACATGACATTCAACATAAGCAGGTATCACATATACATGTGTGAAGTGGACTTTTCTTGAGGGAGTCGAGCCCTGTGGAAAACATTGTAATACACATGTGCAAACCAGCTTCTCTGCTTCTTGCTACACAACAAATAAACCTTCCTTCCCTCCCCCTTCAGCTGACATTTGTAGTTTGGTAAGGGTGCTGAGAAGAGGCAGGGTTCTTGCGTTAATACTTTTTTTTTATGATGATGATGATGGAAGAAAGGGAGCAAAAGAAAATAAATCAGCACAGAAAGTCTCCAGGGAAAATAGGTAAAGGAATCAGTTCGTGAGATCTACTTCCTGTAGTGTTTCCTTTCAAAACCTCTATTCTGAAAGCTCTCCCAAAAGCAGGGGTGTCAATAAAGGGGTGCGGGCTGCAGCAGGTGACATCCTAAGTGTGAGGTGACACTACCGCTTCCCAAACATTTGCCTTTTTGTAAGAACTGGGATGTGGAGTTCCCCTGCATCTCTTTAAAACGCTGAAGAGATGGTGTGAGTGGGGTGAGGGTTAGTGGGAGGAGAAAGGAGAGCCCAGGTTTTTTAAAAAATAAAAATGATTTTAAAAAATCTTTTACTTTTTTCTTTTGAAACATCCTATCTTACCAGTTTTTCACTTTACCCACATGAAGCTGTGTACCAATAAATACATTTAGGTTGTGCATATGATATTGTCATTTCAAGGTATAATTTTAATTTTTGCTAGTTGTTTATGTTACAGCAATCCCCATTACATTGAATGATATACAGGAATGATCATTTATGAGTAACATTAGCAGACTGGGTGAAACCAACCCTAGTGATGCCACTGCCCAGAAGAATTATTGTAAGGGGGGGGGGGGATCCAGTGATATGGACCTGATATATTGCAGAGATAAAGTTTAAAAGTAAGCGTTAAGCATGCTGGAAAATATCACTTTGCCAAAAATGCCATGGAAGTTTGGGCTGCTGCAAATAGCAAATGAATTGCAGTGCATTTTGTCTATGGCAAGATAGCTTGAAGGTGAACAGGTTCACCACAGGCCACACGGATGCGTTTCTGGAAGTAAAACATTCCTTGGTACTGGCAGTTTGGAGGAGAACCTCCAATGTAATTGCAGTCAATTACAGGGAAATAGTCTGTGCTGTCAAATAAGTTCCAGGCATAATAAGTATATTTGCCTTGTATTCGGCATACATCATGGATATGTAATGGATCAGCATTGATGAAGGTGTTCCTGTTTTTGCAAGTAGGTTGAGTCATTCCTCTCCGCTGCATCATCAGGTTGCAGTACGCATTGGAGTTTCTGGCGGGTGTTAATGGATAATCAACATGCTTTCTTTGAAAATCCTGCCAGGTCTGACCTTCACAGGACTGGACCACAAGAATCACCAGAAGGATGGCTTGGACCTGAAGGTAGCAAGAGACCTTGCAGTTCAGCATGGTAGGGCCTTGAAATCTATAGAGAGTAGGAGAAGGAGGAAAAGGAAAATCAGAGAAACGTAAAAGCAAGGCCTGCTCCTTGGGTATGAAAAATGAGAGCATTTAAACCTTATGCAGTGTGAGTTGGCAGAATACTCCCAGTCACCACTGTAGGGTGCAGATGGTGACTTGTCATATTTTTCTCCCAATTAATATTATTTATTTATTTCACAAGCAATCTAATTTGCAGTCAAAATCAAAATGATATCCATTCAAAGTATACATTCAAAATGTTTTTAGAAAAACAAACAGAAAACAGAAAGAAAAGGGAAAGGGAAAAAAACCACATATAATTAAAATACAATATGGTTCTGACCCTATTCTCTATTCTCTTATCCTAACTGTAACATTGTCTTCCCCCAAGACTGTGCAGATTAATCGCATGAGGGATGGGACAATGATGTCCCATCCCTGTCCTATCCTTCCCACCTGATTGTGGGAAGGACTTTTACATATGACTCACACCTGTCCTGGCAGGGAAGCACTTTTGTATCAACGGAAGACTGATATCAACAGAAGGCTTTGAGCTGTCAGCTGAAAGTGATTCCACCTATCATTTGCAGTCAAATCCGTTAATACCATGATGGCTGGAGCGTGGCTTTGGCACAGCTTCCAGACTCTTAGGACGCATGCATAATTTAAACAGCATACCTCCAAAGAGACCCAAAGCAGCTTTATTTTGGCAGTCTGTGTGGGGCCAACAGATTAGAAGAGTGCCTGGTGGAGAAACAACAACTTGCTTGCTATGACCAATTTGAACATTTAATACACACAGTTTTAATGGAATGTTGAATAGATGATTTGAGTTTACTTGTATCTTGAGCGCATGCTTAAGAATATTTCCCATTGTCTTTTGTGGTGAAGGAGGTGTTCCACAAGATATGTACAATATTTTCAAAGTCAGTGTGTGGACTTTCTATTACTGGAAAAGCTGAATCCAAAAATCATAAGGTCAGCATCTCCCTGGAGTGTCAGACAGGGGTCTTTCCCATCATCTGCTATTTGGGTGCTGCCAAGTTAGCAGGGTTTCACCCAATTCGAGGCATGACATCTAGGGCTAATTTGGAGTATCACCTGTTCTGGATTTCCAACTTTGGTGCTTATGAAAAAATCACAAGTCGCTCAGTAAGGGGGTTATGCAATTGTTTTGTGAGAAACAAGCCTGCCCCCACTTTTGACTGTATTTAAGCACTGACTGAACACTCACACCTATAATTAGAACTAGTGATCCCATTCTCTTTCCATATTCATGGGTCATTGTGACAGCTCTCCAGAAAGGTCTAGCCATTAGAACATGGTGTAGGTGAAATCTATTTTGCAGACCTCTTTGAAAAGATTGCAAGAAAGCAATGGAGCCATTGGAATGAAGAAGGAGAAAGGCAACAAAGCAGGGTAAGAAGTGAGGACAGAGGGAAACTAATGCAGTCAGGAAGAGGAGAAAAGGGGCAGAGATGGCTGTGGGGATAACATGGTGGGGCAATAAGGAGAATGCTTGCAACAGTAGAAGGGTACAGCTGTGATTGCGTGTCTTAGTGGATGGTGCCCATCATGCCAATGCCTGCAGTGGTTTTTAATGTAGATTTCAAAGGAGCTATCCAAAGTGCTGAAACTATTTCAGGGATAAAGATCAGCACTGTAGATAACTACTGTAAAGTTCAAAGATATAGCCATGTTAGTCTGTAGAATCAGTACGTAGAGAGATCTTTTGCACCTTTGAGACTAACTGAAAGAAAGGAATTGGCAGCATAAGCTTTTGTAGACTTCAGTCTACTTCTGCATCTGAGGAAGTCAACTGAAGTCTACGAAAGCTCATGCTGCCAATTTCTTTCTTTCAGTTAGTCTCAAAGGTGCTACAAGATCTCTCTACAAACTACTCTAGAGCTTAGAGTAAAACTTGAAATAAACTCAGATCCCAAGAAAGTTGCTACCATTATAGGAACATTTTTGAAAATTAGCTATTTATCTTCCTTTTTCTTTCAAGCAGTTAAATGTCTGTCAGTGCTGACTATGAAAATGAAACAGCCTTTCAAGCAAGCATTCACCTTTATGAAACACAACCTCAAGAGAAGGAGTTCTAAACCATCAGATTTTTCTTTTAAAAATCTCAATAGTGAAGCCCTGGGAGTTTCCCCAAATCTTTTTTTTTTTTTTTTGACTAAGCACATTTACTGAAGAAACTGTTATCTGCCTAGCTATGTCCTTTTGACTTTTGCCCTGTAGGAACAAGCTTTTCTATGTAAGCTTTTATTTTAGCCCACAGTGTATCAGAAGACTTAACCACAGACCTTTTGCAAGTCTGAGTTCACAGAAAGTATGTTCCTGTTTTAAACTTAGCTGAAAAAAAAAACATTTCAAGTTCCTCTAAAGAGATGTAAACTTACCAGCAAAAGCTAGCTACTGTGACCTGCATATGGTCTGCTTACTGAACTGGTGAGCTGAATGTTTAGGAGGTGCTAGAAACCCTCATGGAGAAAATTCATGATTTGGAAGTGGAGAGGGTGGCCAAGTGATGATATAGCACCCCTGCTAACTGATCGATTTCTAGAAAAATTGTGCATGGAAACCAATGGCTTACATACTGTTTTGAGTGAGAAATAGGTGCAGTTCCAGGCCTTTCAAGTACTTTCTTTGTTAAAGAAAACCGAAGCACACCATTGCTTTAACTTAAGCTTTATTGGCATTAAATTGTGGAGCAGGTAGTCTATAGCAGAGGAAAGAATTCTGTACTTTAGATGGTGGACTTTAGCATCCCTTCAAGGGAAGTGGGTAGAATTGGACCTGCAACAATGAATTCTACCCAGACTTGATCTCCATGGCTGCGTAATGGGCCCCCTGAGCTGGTATATCACTCCCCACTCAGGGTGAGGCTATTGGACCTCTGAGGGTATATCGGGTAGAACCAAACAAAGGAGAACGAAGCACACAGGCATGGCACATCTCCCTACTTAATACTGATGAGAATCTGCTGGAAGGAGAGTTTGCCAGTATATTCCTAGCTATTCCTGAAAGGGAGGGGTGATCAATTTAAATATTTCATACTGTGAAGAGTGATGCTGGATCACTCTTCAGAAGGGCATGCTGGATGGAAGGTACTGGAAGTTGTTAAACCTTTCCAAGGTTAAGTGGAGAGAATTAGGAGACAGGAAAATGGTGGAGAATATGGCAGAACCCCAAGTTTGTAGACCATGGTGGTGGTGGGAATGGTGATTTCCTTGTAGTACATTCCTCATAGTTGGAATCCTAAAATTTTGCTGTCTGCTTTTGTAGTGAACAAAGAAGTAAATATGGATTAAAAACACGTTACAAAATAAAATGTTAGGAAACACATTTTTGAGAGCCTTTAATTTGTTCATGCACAAAGTATCATTATATACTGCTTAAACACAATGGAGCCCAAAAGGCAGGGATTTAGTAATAAATTGCTTTAAAAACAAACAAACAACCCTTTTGTTGTTTTTAATAGTGGCAGTAATAGTAATGGAAGCAGAAATATATGCCTGCTGTGTACAGAGCACCATTTTGAAGAACATATTATTATTTACTATCTAGTTGACTTCACTTTATGGTAATTTTATGAATAAGAGACTTCTAAGAGCCCCTAGTCAGCAATTGCCCTCATCAGGTTTTGCAAACTCAGAGCAGCCTTGTCTTTTAAAATAACATTATTTAATGAATCCATGTGTAGTATGATTTTTCCTTTCTTTCCTTTCTAAGCATTTTACTAAGCATTAAAGGTGAGACCCTGGCCCAATGAGATTACCATCTACACTTTGATTTGGGAGGGAGAAATAACACCAAAGGGGGAGGCCAGAGAATGGAAAGGTTATCACTAAAGAGAAAGGAAGGGTTACATGGGAAGTGTGTGAGGAAAGCTATTACAGATGCTTACACAATGCCTGCTATATAAATGACTGTTCAGGGGCTAGGCAGGATAGCATGGACTAAACATGATGTTGTGGCCTTGGTGCTCAACCAGATCTGTCCCTGGATCAGTGGTAGGGACAGGTGGGTGTCTGTCCCTGTGCTGACCCAGGACCAGTGAGTGCTCCTTACTTTGCCGTGCCATTGCTTGTACTCAGAAGCCCTCCATCGCCATGTCTGATGTGGAAATAGGGCACCTACTTGCACCCACATGGCCAGACACCAGATTTCCATGATAGATACAGTGACAGGGGGCTTCTGAGTATGAGCAATGGCAAAACAAGGTAAGGAAGGCCAGGGGTTGTGTAAACAGCTGGGATTTGCAGTGGAGTATTCAGGAATCTCTCCAGCAAATGAAGGATTTAATTTCCTCAATGTATCAGCTGTTTACCCTGGGATCAGGCCAGATCTTCCAGATCCATGTCTGGTATGGCACTTTTGGGCCTAATCTTGCCCCGGGGTTTTGACCTGCATTGTCTGAACTAGACAACATGAGGCTGGTTGGAACCCATGCCATTTGGCCCATGCAGATAGTCTCTCTTGCTCCGTAGGGATTGGGGTACTAAAGGACAAAAAGCAAGGATGCACACAAGTCTGGACAGGAAGAGCAATGTGATCTAGACATCATGGTGCTGTTTCTTCTTCTTTGGTCAAATGGTGGTCACGATCTGGCTTTCATCGTAGTGAACAGGCCACCCTCCTTCACAGCCAATGACGATATACCTTGGAGAGGTGCTCTCTTTATACTCACAAGGCGGGCGGGTCGAACCCCCCCTGAGGGTGCAAGTGGTGACCCTGAAGTGCCGCCGGCTACGCCTGAGGTCTCCCAAGGCCACTCCTCCTTCAGCACATACAGCCCGGATCTGCCTTTTGGAGCCGTGGATAAAAGTGTTGACTTCCTTGCATTCAGGTTTGGTCAGGCCTCGACTGCCCATGAGGGTGTCACAGTATCGGCCGTGGAAGCTGCTCCTCGGTTCATCCCGGTGTTGGTTCAGGAATTTCTCGTAGCGAGGGTTGTTGCCGCTCAATGAACTAGGAAACAAGTCAGCCACCAGCAAGATAAGAAGAAGGCAACAGACTTCTTTGGAAGTCCTAATATTGTCCAGCACCTTTGAAGAAAAAAATGAAGAGCATGGTGTCAATGCTCACCTTTAACCACAAGGAGGCAATGTAGTTATCTGGCATCCACATGCACACTTAACAAGTCTGCATCACAGCGCCAAATGTTTTGTGACCAGATCTTCCTACTGTTTTATCTTTAACAAAAAAGCAACCACAGAAAGGGCTTGCTGTTTGCTTTCTTGCTCCATTCTTGACTCATACCTATCTGACAGGCAGAAATGTGAAATCAAAGAACACTGTGGGTCCAGCTTGACAGATAGCAGAAACAGTGTTTTTATTCCTGTTACATAATATCTGTAAATCAAACAGTACAGTGTAAAGAGAACAACCCGATAGAAAATTGCATTAAGTGTCCATGTGGCAGAGGACTCAAAGATAGTGCTCTGCCTGAACTCTTTGCAGTGGTCTAAGGCTGTGTACTACTATTCTGCTTTTTCATTTTTTAGGAATGAAAAACAATTGGGTGTGGCATGGAAAAGGAATCCAAGAACCACTCTATATGAAAATGGGAAGGAGTAAAGCAGCAAGTCTCCTAGAGATTATAAGAACAAGCAGCAGGAACAAAGCAACAGAGAAAAGGGAGGTAACAGGGAACCCACCTTTTCCAGGGAAGACAATCTTTTACTCAGGATCCTGGCAGATCAAGCTGAGATCTGATAGTTCTCTTTTGCTTTTGAACCAATGAAAAGTCAGTTTAAAAGTTTCATCACCACTCACCAGGCAGAAATCCCTGGATTGTCCCAAATAGGATTTACTATAAAGCTGCATTTATAGAAAAAGGAAGGGCCTCTTACTGCTCCATGAAATGACTTGAATATGAAGACGTCACCTTTGATCTCTCTCTGTGTTTGTGTGTTCATTCAACATGTAATACATCCAACATTTTAGAAAAGGAACATATATCATCAAAGTACTCATAAAGCATGCTGTAGTTGGTGTGTGGTTTGTTATACTAAATTAGTCTTTTATCAGTGATTCCCAGACTCTTTGTACTGCATTCGAAGAAGTGGGTTTACATCCATGAAAGCTCATGAGAAAATTAAAACCAGTTAGTCTTGTTTCGTTTTCTTTTTCTCATTTCTTTTTCTTTTTCTTTCCTTCTCCCCTTTCCTTCCTTTCTTTTTATGCTGCAAGAGACAATGGCGGGATACAAACGGGCAGGAGAAGACGTCTTGGAGGTGTATTCTGCTGAATACGGAGCCTTCAGACCGCCCGCCCCGGGGGCGTGCTTCAGGTGTCGGGGCTTCCACACGGGGGGCAGTGAAGACGCCTCACCTGGGTCCGTTTCGGACCCGTAGCTTCTATACCGCCGCCTCGGAGGACGCCGCAAAGAAAGAGGCAGCTTCCGCACGGGCGGCCCAAACCGCGGCTTTTTTTCTTCTTTTGTCGCATGAGAAGTGCGCAGCTGCGGCACTCCAGCAGCAGCCGGCAATTTCCCTTTTGCCGGCTGCGGAATGCGCATGTGCACATTTAAAGCGCCAGGCCCCTTTAAACTTTTTTCCCCGCCCTGCCCAAGAACAAAGGTGGCCTCCTGCCAGCTGGTGATCAGCTGATGTTGGCATCCTTGCCCGCTTGTGCATTGCGAGTGCCACCACTGGCATCATGGATGCCTCCTCTCCTTTGTTCCCTTTGGTCTTCCTGAAGCTGCAATCCACAGCCACAGCTGTCGCCGGTGCCACCACCGTCTTCTCCGCCTCCTCCGCCTCCTCTGCCCCCTCCGCCCCCTCCAGCCCCTCCGGCCCCTCCGCCTCCATTGCCGCTGCAATGGAGGTCCCATCATCCACCACCATAACAGCTGTAGACTTGGATGACAGCAGTAGTGATGATGATGATGACACAGAACAGCGAACGGCAGTGGCTGCCATAGCGCTTCATCAGGCTACTGTTGGCGGTGCCATGGCCCTGGCCAGAGTGGCACGCCTCCGCCGATGCTGGAAGGTCCCTGCATCCCAAGACTTGTGGGACAATTTTGTGTCAACCATATGGTCTGATGAACAATGGAGGCATTTCTTCCGAATGCCCCGTGCCCTCTTCCACAGGCTAGTGGGCATCCTCCGCCCAGAACTGGCAAAGGCAGACACAGTGATGAGGAAAGCCATCCCGGTGGAGAAGAGAGTGGCCATTGGTGTCTTTTCACTGGCACACAAGTCCAGCTACATTGTGACGGGGGCGCTGTTTGGGACTGGCGTTGCCACCGTGGGGGAGATCGTGGTGGAGTTTGCCCTGGCCATGGAGAAGCTGCTGCTGTCAAGGACCGTGTACCTGGGGAACGCACGTGAGGTAGGGACAGCCAGACCACCTTCCCTTTAATCTTTGGCAGCTCTGTGATATTCTGTGTCAAGTGTCACCCCCTCACTGTACATTTGCTGTTCTTGCTATGGTGCAGTTGCGCACGTGTAAAAGAGTTGTCATCTCAATTCCTCTGTTTCTCTCCCTTTCTTTCCCCCATAGATTATGGATGCCTTTGGTCGCCACAGCTTCCCACAAGTGGTTGGCCTCATGGACGGGTGCCACTGCCTGATCATACCACCCTTGGGGCTGAGGAATGCCTATGTCAACAGAAGGGGCTCCTATTCTGTCATCCTGCAACGGACATGTGCCCACACAGGAATGTTCGTGGACGTGGAGCTCGGATGGCATGGGTCAGCCCACGATGCCAGGGTGGCACGGAATTCTCTCATCTATGAGGCCATGGAGGCTGGCATCTATGTGCAAGGGAACCCCAGCATCAACATCAGAGGCCAGCAGATTGGGCCCCTGATACTGGCTGACTGTGCCTACCCTATTCGGAAGTGGCTCATGACACCGTTTAAGACCCCCTGCACTCCCAAACAGAAGCTCTTCAACAAGAAGTTGAATCGCGTCAGGGGGGCCGTGGAGAGATCGTTTGGCAGACTGAAGGTGAGATGGCGCTGTCTCACTGCCCCACTGCTGGTGGCAGAGGAGAACGTGGTGCCCATCCTGGTATCATGCGTCATTCTGCACAACATCTGTGAGACCAAGGGCAGGGTACTGGATGAGGGCATGCGATATAGGCGCCGTTTTGTGCTGCCCACCCTGGCACCAATCACAGAGGCTCAAGAGAAAGAGAAGAAGAAAGCAGGGGAGACTGTGAGGAATGCCCTGGCAGATTTTTTTCTGACAAGGAGAATCTGAAGGATGGCTCCTGTGCCATCATCTGTGATGTCAGAGTGCAATGTTCTGTAATAGCATAAGCACATGAATAAATGTATCCCATTATCCACAGTTTGAGTCTGCCTATCATTCCTGATCTGTGCTGTGGGCATGTTTTGCCATGTGCCTGAGGGGGACACACACAAACACACACACACAAAAGGTCTCCTGGCGCCTGTTTTCCTGGGTCAAAAAGATACATCAGCTCCAACTGCCAATTGCCCTTTGACAATGTATCAATCCCCCTCAAATTCAAGCTTTCCTAATGGCTCATTTGAATGCATCAATAGGGCACCCAGAGGGCATCTATTGGGGGAGAGATTCAAACTGCTCCTCTGAAAGCAATCATTGGCCTAGGACCACCTTGGCCTAACGGCCCTGAGCC
The DNA here is from genome assembly GCA_023333645.1 of Sceloporus occidentalis. Classification (NCBI taxonomy): domain Eukaryota; kingdom Metazoa; phylum Chordata; class Lepidosauria; order Squamata; family Phrynosomatidae; genus Sceloporus; species Sceloporus occidentalis. The sequence continues at coordinate 11,270,291 of JALMGF010000014.1, read as the reverse complement.
GCAGGTGCCCATATATACCCGTGCGCAACTGTGCAAGACTCCAGGACGGCAATCAACATGGCAGCGCCACGCAGGAGGGTCCCGGTCCGATTCGCCTATTGGACCGATGAGGAGGTTGGGATCCTCCTGGACTCCCTGATGCCACAGGCAGCTGCGAGGAGGGTGATGGCCAGCACCAACAAGCCCAACCGGGGGCATTTTCTAGAGTCATCTCGTGCCCTCCGAAACCAAGGGTTTCAAAGAACGCTGCACCAATGTAGAGTTAAGTTTAAAACTCTCAAGGCAGCGTTCTTTGAAACCCTTGAAGATTTCGGAGAGGAGCCCCCGGTTGACAAGCGGCCACCATTCTTCTCGCGGCTGAAGGACCTGTGGGTCAGGGGTGATCGGCCAAGACCGGAAGATCGCCGTCCTCCAGGTAAGTCAGAGCTCTTGCCATGCCCTGTCCTCCCCTCCTTCCTGCATGGTGCCAATGCCATCCCTCCTCTTCCCTTCTGCAGGCGTGCAGCCGAGGCGGAGGCGGAGGGAGGGAGGGCACTGTTCCAGGTCGCCCTCTCCACCATCCTCGGGGGACGAGGATGTCCCCGAGGGTGGGCCACAGCCAGGACCAGCTGCTGTGGCCCCTCCGCAGCCAGAGCAGGCTCCTCTGGCGGCAGGTAGGTCCCCAGGGTGAGGGGTGGGGGTTGGCTGACTGCAGCCCCCACGACACTTGTGCCCTCGTCTGCCATGCCAGCATGGTAACTTGGGCCTTTTCTTCCTCTTTTGCAGGGCTTGAAGTCCTTGCTGCTGTTGCCGCCGCCGAGGAGCCTGGCCCGAGCCACCGCCTGCCTGGCCAGCCAGAGGACTTGGCCCTGGATGCCAGGGCCATGGATCGCCTGCTACAAGCCCGGCAGCAAGGTAAGTGCGGAGGTGAACCCAGGGAAGGGAGTGGGGGTACCCAAAACCCTGCCTGTGGGAGTGGGTGATGGGCTCCACAGGCTGATCCTAACCATCCTCTTTCTTTTTCCCCCACAGAGAACCGGACGGAGAGGAGGTTCGCTGCCCTGGAGGAGAAGGTGGAGAAGCTGGCGGAGAGAGTCTCCTCCATGGAAGAGACCCTCCGGGAACTTCTCCGCCGGCTGCCCGTTCCACCGCCTCCTCCCCCTCCCTGAAGCAGCTTCCCTCCCCTGCCCCCTCTGCCATCCCCCCTTCACCACCCCCTTCACCCTCCCCCTTCCCTTTGTACATATGTAAATACCAAAGTTTTTAATTATTGTTAATAAAAAAGTTTATTTTTAAAAAAAAATTGTGTGGTTCATTATGCGCAACTGCGGCAGTGTGGCTGTGTGTGTGAATGTGACAGCTTAGGTGCAACTGTGCAGTCTAAAGCTAGGCAGGAGTGCTTTGAGGTAGCAATGTCCAAACTCTGTCCTTCCAGGCGTTTGGACTTCATCTCCCAGAATCCCAGACCACAGGGCAAGGTGTCTGGGGATTCTGGGAGATGAGGTCCAAACACCTGGAAGGACAGAGTTTGGACATTGCTGGTTTGGGGACCAGTGAGCCAGGCATGGTGGGAGGAGGGAACAGGAAGGGTAGACTAGAGTAGATAGGGCTGGGAGGGAACACATGCCCTGGGAGGCGAAAGGTCTTGGGCACATTCAAGGTCTGGGGTCTCATCCTCGTCCTCCTCCTCCACCACCACAGGCTCGGCTCTGGCTGGCTGGCCCGCCGGGACCCTCACACACTCCCCACTGGTGGCTAGTCTGTTGGGTCTGATGCTTCCATCACTTTTAATGAAAGCATGCAGCTCCTTGTAAACGGGCAGGGGAGTGCCCTTCGTAGTACCTCTGCCCAGGGCATCTTTGTTTGTATTGAGATTTCAGCGACTTGCATTTTCGGCGACACTCCTCCAAAGTTCTGTTGTGGTCCTTGGCTCTCATGGCCTCTTCCACTTCTCGATATGTGTCAGCATTCAGGTAGGACTGCTCCAATTTCTGCAGAATGTTTGGCTGTGACCATATAGCCATAAGGTCAGCCGTCTCCGCATGAGACCAAGACGTCCCCCTGCCTTTTTTCGGGGTGCTGGTGGATGGCTGTGCCATCCTGCCTGGTGCCAAAGGGGAGCCGCCACACAGCTGTGCCAGGAGCAGCCGAACTGTGCCCGTTCCCAGGTGAAAATGGCACAGGAATGTGTGTAGGGGGTCACTTTAAATTCCAAACTTTCCCTTATCACTTTCTACAACCAAAACATCCGCCGGCAAAACTTACAACTTCCTGCGATTCCAGCAACGCATGCGCACATGGAGCTCTAGGGTTAGGGTTACGAGACTTAAAATGCGCCGCAGCTGTGCCGCAGCTTCCACAGCTGCATGGCAGCGGACGCTGCAATTAAAGCCTGACTGCAAACCACGCATGTCCCGGACCCCGATCCAATATGCGACGCAGCTGACACGGAGCTTTTAAATGGGCAACTTATATTTGCGGTGTGCCAATTCTGGCGTACGCGTGCAGCAGCTTACAGACGGAGCTGCGCAGCTGCGCATCAAACGGAAAAGAAGCGGAAAAAAGCAGCACCTTTTTAATGCCGCCTCTTCCCGCTTGGGGCGTGCGGGGGGCGTGTTCATGGCGGCATTCAGGTAAGGCCCGTCTGAAGGCTCTACCTTCATGACGTCATGAATACACCCCTTTTTGCCCGTCTGTATCCCGCCTAAGACATCTTCATATTTGAAAACTCCCAAATGCTAGTTGTCCAGGTCTTTTGGACTTCAGCTCCCAGAAGCCTCAGCAGCCTTGGCCAACAATCAGGAATTCTGGGAGGTAAAGTCCAAAACACCTGGAAGACCAAGGTTTGTGAAGCACTGGCTTATACGGATTTTATAGGCACATTTTTAGGGTACCATGTTTACTGATCTTCTTTAATAAGTTGTTAAGTCCCCCCCCCCCACCCAAAAAAAAAATTGTGGCTTGGATTCTTGTTTGTCAGCTGCCTGAAATTTAATAATCGAGAAATCCTTGATGCATATGCTAAACAAATAGAAAGAAAAACAGCCCTCTATCTCTCTGTACTCATCTGGTGAATTCTTCCCTATTACATGATGAAGTCTTCTTCTCTCCGCTCTTTAGCACTTTGGTAATGTTTCTGGAAATTTGGCCTGTCTACACATGTGTCTCAATTGAAGTCAGTTGGTGGTTTGGCTGCGCAAACAGGTGAGGATTACAACACAATTGTAGAAGTAAGCCAGTGTGGCCTGCTTGCCCAAGATGAAATATCCGGAAACTGGGAGAAGAACCAGAGAGATTGGGACATCTCCTGTTTTTTTTTTTTTTTTAAGGTTTCTTCCAACTGGAACTTAAGTCTATCAGAGACATCACAGACATACAACTTGTAAGAAACCTTAATTGTTTTTTATGTTCAAAAGCACTCCCTTGGATTAGGTCCCTTTTGATGGTATTTTGACCCAAACAGAGAAAATTGGCCAACCATTCTAGATAGCCAACCAACACAAGTGAGCAAACACTACTTTTCTGATGGTACTCCAGATAGACCCCAAATGCAAACCATCTGAGTTTTTGATCTTGGTCAGAATATGAGAGCCAGTGTGGTGTAATGGTTTAAGCATTGGACTAAGACTCTGGAGACTAGGGTTTGAATCCCAGCCTGGGCATGGATACCTATCAGGTAACCTTGGGCAAGTGGTACACTCTCAGCCTCAGAGAATGGCAAAGGCAAATGCCCTCTGAAGAAAGTTGCCAAGAAAACCCTATGATAGGTTCGCCTTAGAGTTGCCGTCCATTAGAAATGATTTGAAGGCACACAACAACAGGATAGGTTTTCTTTAAAACTAGCGGCTCTCAAGAAATTAGGTTCTGGTGGTCTTCCATGCGATCACTAGAAAGGGAGGCTGGAGACTTTATTCATTGCATGAAGCTTTTTTGTTTTAAGACTGCCCGCTCACTAACATGATATAGATCAGTAGCTCCCTGCCAGAAATGTTGCCACATGTAAGGTTACTAAAATCAGGAAGGCACTGCAAGTTCTTCATACAACCACAGACCCACTGCCACTCACAGGTAAGTGGTATATAACAGGGACCCTGGAAGAAGGAAGAAAGAAGGTTGGCCCATCTCGGTTCTTGAGCTCTGTCAACAGCAGCATCCATTCTTCTTGAAGGAAGCCAAAAAGGAAGGATTTTTTCTTTGAAAATTGGGTGAGTTTAGAATCCTGGACCATGTCTACTTGCTAATGAAGCTACACTAAAAAGCATGTAGGGAGTAGGAGAATAGAATGAATGCAGCTCTTTTTGGTACTTGTCATTGTTGCTAATTGCCATCAAGTTTACTTCGATCTACGGCAACCCCATGAATGAGAGGCCTCCAAGGCTGCATCTGCACTGCAGAAATAATGCAATTTGATATCACTTTAACTGCCATGGCTCAATCCTACATAATGCTGGGATTTGTAGTTTTGTGAGATATTTACCCGTCTCTTTGGAGAGCTCAGGTTTTACCACGAAATATAAATCCCAGAATTCCATACCATGGACCCATGACAGTTAAAGTGATGTCAAACTGCATTATTTTTGCAGTGCAGACAGAGCCCAAGACACCTTGTGGTCAATAGCCCTGTTGAGGTCTTGCAGACTCAGGGCTGTGCTCCTTTGATTGAGTCTATCCATCTATAATATGGTCTTCTCCTTCTCCAGTGACCTTCTACCTTGACAAGTAGTATGGTGTATTCTAGTGAGTCATATCTTCTCATGATATGTCCAAAGCACGACATTCTCAGTTTAGTTACCTTGACTTCTAGGGGATGTTCAGGCTTGATTTGTTTGATCAAACTTTGATCTGATTGATTTGTTGTTCTTTATTTAGAAAAATATATCTATTTCTCAGAATTTCTCAGGTGCATTCATTAATAATATTTACAAGTGACTGAGTGTTGTAGCTATTGAGGAAAATCAGCCAGTCAAGGAAAAAAACAATTGGTGGGTTTCAAGAAGGGAGGGAAATAAGATTTTTAAAATATGTTTCTATCGGTGTCTTAAAAAATGTATTTGTGGAGTTATTGGAAATGTTTGATGAGATGAATCCTGCACTGAAGAAAATCTACACTGTTCAGGACTTATTCTGCACCACAAAAAATGACACATTTTTCTTTGCACAGAAAAGAGCATCTTCTGGACAGAAAATGATATGGCTTCCTCTGTAGAAAATGCCATTTTTTGCACTTTCTATCAATTTCACACAGACTGAGTTTTGAACTACAACATTTTCTGTGCACAAAACAACATTTTCTGTCTATAATTTTTTGTGTGTGAAGATATATCATTTTAAGAATGGAAAATTAGTGTTTCCTGGAGAGAAAGTGCTGTTTTCTGGGCAAATAAAAATAATACAAAATTACTTCATATATGAATTTTGTAAAGAATAAGTCCTGAAGTGCAGCTTGACTTCAAAAAAACACAGTTTCAAAGACTAATTTCTATAATTACTTGTTCTTTACTTTGCTAATGAAATCAACAAAGGCCCAGGACAGACTGCTCCCAAAGGGTGGGCTGGCAGCGGCTTGTTCCCCTCCGGAGGGACGCCGCAACAACCAAACTGCTTGGTGTCCCTTCGCCCCAAAAAGAACCCGGAAAAACCAGGTCACTGGGCGCATGTCACAAGTGCTGTGCATCACTTACATCAAGATGGCGGTGCCCATGTGGATGGGACGCCACCATTAGGCTGCTGCTGTGCTGTGCTAGGGTTAGGGACTGTGCGGTTGCTGTGTGGACCCTAACCCTAGCATCGGCAGCAGCATGGTGCTTCGGGACCGTCTGTCCCTGGCCAAAGATTTGCATCCTTAGTCTAGAAGAAAATATATGATTGAGAAGGAGAGGAAAGATGACTTTGGAAAGTAAAGAAAGGTGCAGTAGCTCATGCAGAAAGAGTAATGTTGCTCTGGGAGTATAAGTCTTACTTATTTTGCTCTCACATGGAAGACTGAATGGTTCTAAACTTTTTGCCCTGCTGGGTGAGATTAAGAAAGATCTTGCACATTTGTCAATTTGTCATTTCGTCTCACCCTATTTTGTGCAAAACTCCCAGTATTTCTGCAATATGTTGGGGTTTTTTTTAATGTAAAATAAGTTTCTTTCTAAAAATAAAGGCAAAATGAGTTTCCTTCTACAAACTCTGTAACAAACTAATATTTCACCATCAGTCATGAAATGCAACCCCCCCTCAAAAAACCCCCAAACCTCATAGCATCTGGTCTTTTTCTCCAATGTCTGAAGACAGCGTCTCCCAGTGGGGATGAGTAGAACTGCATGTAGTCTTGACACCTCTCAGTAGGGAATGAATTGGTCTGCATTGTAGTTATGATCAAGGGTGAGAGAGGGCCTAGATTAATTCGTATTGGGTGAGATTACATTGATCTCCTTCCAGACCTTTTAAAGTTCTGTTTCATCTGATCCAGTTTGTCCAGGATAGCCAATCCTGAACTAAATGAACCAGTACTCTGACTCTGTACAAGGGAGTAACTTAATATATAAATGTGTAAAGTAAGTAAGCGGGTAGCATCCTGTGTTTTATAGAACTATGTATATTAGTTGCTTCTTAAATAATGAGGGTTTAAAAGTTTTACTTTCATTTATATCCACCCTTTCTTTCCCTGAGTCAAAGAAGGCACACCTGGCTCCTCTTCCCTCCATTTTATCATTGGAACAGGCTCATGAAGTAGGACAAGCAAAGAGAGAGATTGGCCACCCAAGGTGTTTTATGGCCTATAGCTTGGATTTCCTAAATTCCAGTCCAATATTCTACCCACAACACTGCCTTTATTGCTCCAGAAAGCTCCATGGTTTCTCCCATTTCTACTTTATTCTGGCCTTAGACCAGCCACCTTGGTGGATACTAGAACTTACATTTCCAAGGTTTTCTTACCACAGCCTCACATTTCTTGCCTTTGCAGGTACGCATTTGGCACCCAAAGGGCCAGTCATGTCCTCACAGGGCTCTTGCCCTCAAGTGTGTCTTCTCCTGGCTTTCCTCATGGCCACTGCTCTGTTCCCGTGGAGTGAATGCTCGTCTTACAATGACTTCCTGAAAAGGCACTTGGACAACCCTAAGTCTGACTACCAGAATGACCAAACTTACTGCAACCTGATGATGCGTCGCAGGAACCTGAACTGTCAGCGGGGCAACACCTTCATCCATGCAAGTGAACAGCAGCTGACCTCCATATGCAATTCCAGAGGGAAAGTCCTGGATGGGAACCAGACCAGTAAAACCCTCTTCCCCATCACCATCTGCACCCTGAGGAAGGGCCCCAGGAGGCTCTTCTGTAGATACAAAGGGGAGTCTAAAATCAGGAAGATCCGGGTCACCTGTGAGAAAGGCCTTCCTGTCCATTATATTGCCCATACTTAATCCTGGAAGTAAATGTGAAGCTAGAAGAGATGGGTGTGCTGATGTTATCCCACCTTCCCTTCACTCTTTCTCCAGATGTGCTTCTTTCTCACACAGAGCTTGTTGCATTTCAGTAGTAGCTGCTTTCTCCAGCTCAGAGTACAACTTTGGTATGTCTTGCTGAATGCAGATACTAGTTTAGTGTTAAAATGATAGTGCCAATGGCTTTTTAGAATTAAAAAAATATGTCTGTTTAACCCAGCATGCAGTTTCCTGGCCAGTTTCTGTTACACAATAAATCCAACTATTAACAACCCACTTCATTTTTCTTTGCTTGTACTTTGCTGCCACCATGTGTTCCTTGTGAATTATGGCACACTTTTCTCTCTTCTACAGATGGAAAGAATATTTGAAAATATTTTTAAAACAGTAAACAAACAAACAAAAAGTTTGGGTTTTTCCTGTATGTCAGGAAATCTTGATGGGAAGAATTTGGGATTGTTAAGCATCTTTGCAGGTCAAGGCTTATTCTGCACAAAAGCCGCACATGGTCCCTTTGCACAGAAAGCAGCATTTTCTGTACAGGAATCTGCTTCATCAGCACAGAAAATAATATTTTCTACACAGAAATATTTTATGGACAGAAAGTCTGCTTTATGTGCAAACAACCACACACAAACTTTGCACAGAATAAGTCTGAGATTGCAAATGGGTGTCAAAAACTGTGTGGTTTTCAAAGATCCTTGGAACCAGAAAAAAACTTGTGAAAATTACTTGTTGCTTCCTTTGAGAAGAAAAAGAGTGAAAAATCTTACCTTTGTTCACTATGAAACATATTAAAACTGAGGCTGGTCTTGTTCAAAAACTTCAACATTCAGATTAATGGTGCATTACTGATGGTCAGAATGACCCCCTGGTCTAATCTATGACATCCCTCCCAATTTACACACCCCACCATGATACTATATTGATAGCCGCCATGACCTGCCTGGATGTCATCTGTACAGACAGCTGGTGATTTCACTTGACTCCCTGCTGCCAATCACCTGTCTTCCTTCTAGTCAAGCCTTTTGCTGCTGATTTCGTCTGGGTCAGGAGTCTTCCAATAATGCCCTGACATCTGGTCTCAGAGGGATCTATGACTCCTGCCCTTTGAACACTAGTGTTGGTGGTGTTGGCAAATGCAAAAGTGCAACTTTCAACTGCTGAGATGGTGGAGGAGGCAGGGTATGTGTTAGGGATATAAACCATTTTTCACATTTCCTTCATCATCCTTGATGGGATGTCCCAATGTGAAAACACTGAGATTTGTTCTTGTTGTGTGGCCTCAAGTCATTTCTGACATATGGTGACTATCCTGGGGTTTTCTTGGCAAGATTGATCAGAGGAGGTTTTCTGTTGTCTTCCTCTGAGGCTTAGAGAATGTGACTTGCCCAAGGTCACCCAGTCTAGTCTCCAGAGTTATAAACCAATATTCAAACCACTACACCATGCTGGCTCTCTACACACTGAGATACCTTATCAAAAACCAAATGGTCAGCTTCTGAGAGATTCCAGTTTCTTTTTCTGTGGCAATAGTGAAAAATGTTTAGTGAAAACCATTGTACAAGACATCATTTTGTGCAAAATTTTGTGTTTGATGCAAAGAGTAATATTTTTTGTAAAAAGCACCACATGTTCAGCAGAGCACTACCACCATTTACACAAAACTAGGTGCTGTGGCCATGCTGACTGGGCATGATTCAAGCCATACCTTTACTTCCCATTCTCCCCAGAGCACAGGTAACACTCTTTTCCCCATTAGACCAAGTAGAGTCTCCAGACACTGAAGCTAGTCATTGTGGAATATTAACATTCAGTTAGGCTGCATCTGCACTGCAGAATTAATGCAGTTTGACACTGTTTTAACTGCCATCATGGCTTTGCCAACTGCCAATACTATTGAAGTCTGGAAATTTTAGCTTATTTTTTGCACCAGAGCTGTCTGATAAAGAAGACTAAATATATCACAGAACTAAAAATCCTAGAAATTCAATAGCATTGTGCCACGGCAGTGAAAGTGGTATAAAACTGCATTATTACTGCAGTGCAGATGCAGTCTTAGTAAAAGTGTTTCCTTCTGTTGTGAGGTATATTGGAAGCCAGTGCAGTTCAGATTTCCTGATAAAGAGGAGGAGCATAAGTTTGTGATTATTCATCACAAATGCTAAAATTCTCTGAAGGAAAGCTATATTTTCTGTTCCAGGAAATTGATTCCTGGACATTATTTCCTCTCAAGTGTTTTAAAAAATGCTCGGTTGACTTGGGGTACATCTACACTGTAGAAATAATGCAATTTGACACCACTTTAAAGGCTGTAGTGCCATCATATGGAATCCTGAGGCTTGTAGTTCTGAAAGGTCTTTAGTCTTCTTTGCCAAAGAGGGCTGGTGCCTCAAAAAACTGACAAATCACTGGATTTGGTAGAGTGGAACCATGGTATTTAAAGTAGTTCAAACTGTATTATGTCTATAGTGTAGATGCAAACTCAGTCATGAAAACAGCTTCACCACCTGACACCCAGCTTTATTTTATCGCCATGCATGTTATAATTTCTTTGGCGAGAAGCAAATGCAATATTTTCAGGTGTCATTATCTATGTTTACTGTATCAGCCATAGGCCTTGCAAAATTACAAGTTACAACAGGTTAATCAACAGAACTGAGAAAGCAGAGTAGATGTCTATCATCCATGCTATTGCCAAGAGCCAAATACTGTAATTAACCGTGTCCTATCAACCTTTAGTAGCAGTCAGAGCATCTCTGCCGAAAGAGTTCTTCCTGTTTCATCTGAACTATTCAGTCTGCAAGATCCATTAGGACAAATACATGGAGCAAGAAGATGCTGTCTTATTGATCATCAGCTTATTGATCCATGCATTAAAGTTAAGTTAATATACCTGACTAAATAACTTCTATCTCCCACTCCAAAGCTGCAGGAAATGTCGTTCCCCCATGCTTTGAACCACTGACAGATGGATCTCCTTTTTCTCATGCAGCTGGCGCCTGGTACAATTGGTGGGGGATTTAAGGACAGGGCAATGGCATCAAAATCAAGACTACGTAATGGGTGTGAATAAAGAACAGTATTTCCCCCCTTAATCCTGAACTGTGAATAGTCTTACGAGTTTATCGCATGGATATTTAAATCAGTTTATCTCAATCTGGTTTAATCCTTAATTTGGGTGGCATCTTGATATTATCACAAGGTTTTTGGCTCCAATTTTGTCACCCAAATATATTCCGGGTCCATCATTGCTTCCAGACCCACTTCTTGTAGCGCTTTATAGGAGTTTTTTGGCTTGAAAAAATGGCCACTGGAGCACTCCTGGAAGCTTGGAAGAATTAGGGTGGGATGAGGACTGGGAGAATATGTTTTGCTCCTGAAACAAACAGAAATTACTCAAACTGATAAATTAACAAACAAGACAAACAGAAAATTAACCTAGGATATTAAGCTGAACAAATGGAAATTAAAAGACTAATTGAGCCTAGATGACAATCCAGTGCGTTGAACTATAACATAATGGGAAGAAATGCCCAGAAGAGAAATAATAATAATAATAATAATAATAATAATAATAATAATAATAATAATTCTTTATTTATATAGCGCTGTAGATTTATACAGTGCTGTACATATAAACAATAAAATCAATAAAAATTAAACCTGCCAATGGAATACATTCTACAAAATACATATAAAACAATAGATAATAATACAAGATAGAATTAGATAAAAAGCAGACAACAAAATTAAGAGATCAAATCAAATCAAATATGAGATCTCAGATAACAATTGGATAAATTTGTTTTGGACATAGATTCCCAGAGAAATATGAAAATCCCTGAAAGTATTGCTGACTCCTCATGCATCAGAAATATGTGACCCTGTCTCCAGTAGTTATCACCACTACCACCACCACCATCATCACCACCATCCTGATCTGGATCTGGCCCAAGAAAGAGGGAGGTAACCCCCTATCAGAGCTTGCCACACTTCTATAGGGAGAAGGATGACAAAAGTCCCAACTTGCATAGCTTACACAAAGCCACCGATTACACTTGGCATTTAATTATATGGTTTGTTACTGGTAAATCACTTCTCCCAAGGCAGGTTCACTTCAGTCTTAAGAAACACAGCTTTTATCCCACTGTCTCAAGGAGAACCAGCAGAGCACAATCCCTCCAGTCTATTTAACACAAGCTCAGTCCATCGACTGAGCAGCTGGAACATAAAGAGACTGCCAGGTGGTACTAACATCCAAGCCATTTCCCTACTTTCTCTTGTATAGTCCTTTCCTTTGAAAGACAGCTCTTTTTAACTTACTCTGGCGCAGTACAGACTATCCAAAAAGGGTGGCCTCCTGACGCCTATTTTTCCTTGACTTTCACTAATTACTTGCTTACTATTAGAAATAGTTGGAAGCAAGTCTGTGCTCCTGGGTCCAACTTGGAAATGTTATATGTCTCAGTTCCAGATACAGGAGTTGTCTTAATAGCATTATAAAATGAGGATTCAATAAGATCCCTGGAATTCCTTTCTAGACCCCTCATAAAGTTTGGTGGGGATGTAGGGGGGGCACTATGTATATACGGATGTATTTTAACTTGTTGTACACTGCTTTGATTGCCTGGAAAAAAGCGGGATAGAAATTTAAAAAATATTTTATTATTTATTATGAAACTGTGAATTTCCTGGGAGCGCTGATTAGACCAGGACTAAATTAAGAAACATCAATGCAGGGAAAGGAAATATGAAAAGATTAGAAGGAGAAGGGAACAAAACTAGCTGCAAACAGAAAGCTGTGCAAAGACTTGTGAGCTTATTCTTTTCTCTGGAAGGAAAACATGATTAACTGAACTGAGAAGCAGGATAATTTGGATATAAAAGGAAGCAGGAATATAGGACACTGACTTTTATAGCCATTAATGAACAGCGGGTATAGTAAAATGCAAAATAGGACAGGAGTTCTAGGTTGCAAAATGTTGGGTAAGCATTCCAATCCTTAATGGCTTAATTGACTGTTAAGAATATGTTCGTAGTCCGTGGCAGTGACTCATGAGTGGAGCATTTACCATCCAGGACTCTGAAGCAGCCAAGCCATTATCTTCCTTGAGCAAACTGGGAATATCAACTCAGCAATCTAAGAGACATTGACAAATCCTAGAGTTACCACCCTTTGCACATGGTGGAGTTGTTCCTGGGAACACAATAGAGATCAGCAAGTGCAAAGAGCTGGTTGTGAGCCCCGCCTGAGATCCTTAATCCTTGATTAGTCAATCATTTGAAATAAAATGTGGATTCCAGGCTCATGTCTAAAAAAATAGCTTATATATAGATGTGCCCTTATACTCGCTAACACAGAGAATACAACAAATGCCACAACATATGAAAATTGCAACAAATCTTCAAAATATGAAAGGTTCAACCCAGCACTTAGTTATACTTTATTAGATGCACCAGAACTTAGATGAGGGTGACCATTTTAATTCATGAAAGAATGAATGGAAGAATAGATTGAAGATTCAGGTGCACATAATTCCTGTTCCAATAAGAGATATGATCAGAAAGCCAGGATACTGTAGACTGGGGCTGAGACTGGAAGAGATCTATGATCCCATGGGCCCATAGAAACTGGGTGATCTGAATCTAGGTTTCCTGTATGATCTAGGATTATTAAAAGTGGTGAGACAGAGAATCATATACACTACTAAAAGTAACAAATACATATATGAGAGTCAGCATGGCATAGTGGTTTGAGCACTGGACTATGACTCTGGGGGCTAGGGTTTGAATCCTAGCTCAGCCATGGAAACTGAATGGGTGACTTTGGGGAACTCACTCTCTATAAGCCTCAGAGGATGGCAATGGCAAACCCCTCTGAAGAAACATGCCAAGAAAACCCTGTGATAGTTTGCCTAAGGGTTGCCATAAATTGAAAAAATGACTTAACGGCACAGAACACACACACACACGTGTGTCTATTTATGTTGATAGTCTCAGCTAAATAAGGATCATAGATGGGGCAAAAAAGCTGATTCTGTATAGTAGTTATAGAAAACATTATCTCAGCAATTTTCAATAGTGTTTCATCACCAAGAGAAAAGTTATGTGTTTAGGAGGCAGAAAATATGGTCCTCCTTTGATAACTTACCAGTAAATATATACAATCTGAATTTTTTTTGATTTACATGGAAGTACTTAATTTTAATATATTACATATATAAGGCAGGCATCACAGAATGCCCTCCTGAACACTTTCCATTTCATTTCTCTGGCATTTGGCTCAGAATCTCAGAATATTCCTCTATTTATTCTTTTAAGCTTTATGTTTCTGTTGGCCGTTATTATATGTTCAGTGCTTTTATGAAACATGTTTTAATGAAAACTCTTGCTTTGGGTTTACACCTAATATAAACAGAGAGAAAAAAACCCCAAAATATAAACAAAATCAGGAAAAAATATGAAAATTTAATGACCAGTATGCAAGCTTACATGGTACAGTGGTTTGAGAGTTGGACTAGGACTCTAAAGGTTCATCTGCATGGTAGAAAGAATGTAGTTTGACACCACTTTAACTGCCATGGCTCCACCCTAGATAACTTTATTCATTCATTTATTTAGAGTGTTTATACACCGTTCTTGAGCCACAAAGGTTCTCAGAGCGATTTCCAGATTGCTAATTTGACAGCTCCCTGCCCTTAGGTTTACAATCTTAAAAATATTACAAAAGGAGAAGGGATTGGCAGTGAGGAAGGGGAGTAAGTCCAGCAAATACTGCCTGACTCCTAGGATTTGTAGCTATGTGACCACTCTTCAGCAGACAAGGCTAAGGCTCTTGTAAAACTACAAATCCCAGGATTCCATAGGATGGAGCGACAGAACTTCAACTGGTGTCAAACTGTGTTATTTCTAAAGTGTAAATGTGTCCCAGGATACCAGTTTGAATCCCCACTCAGCCATGGAAATTCACTGATTTTATTGATTTTGTTACATGCTCTTAGTGTCAAAGGAAGGCAATGGCAAAACTTTTCAGGGTAAATCTTGCCAAGAAAACCTTAGGAGAGGGTCTCTGTAAGTGACAGTTGACTTGAAGGCACACAACAATGACAACAGCAATAACAACAATGGACAAATATAAACCCAAGGGAAGGAGAGAAGAGTTATGCATGTTTTCAACTTAATTAAAAATATCAGAAAACCATGGGGTGGACATCCTTTGTGTATTCCTCAGAATCATCACAACTACTCATGCTTCTTAAAAATGACTCTTTTTGTTCTGGATGCTAACAAAACTTACCAGTAGCCTAGGAAGACCTTTCACTAAAGCAGTCAACCCTTAGAAACTTCTTGGCATAGCTTTCCTGCCACCTTTGCCCCTATGTCCTTTGCACAAAGACAAAGGAAACCTCTTCAACAATCAACTTAGATCCTGGAAGCTTCCAAAGAAATAATTTTATTTATTATTTCATTTAATTCTTTATTAAATTTATACCTTACCTGTCTCCCATACAATGGCACATAGGGAAGCTAACAATAAAACAAATAAAACAAATACAGTGTAAAAATATACAACATCTTAATTAATGTGACTTTAAAAACAATTTTTAAAAAATCGGTTAAAATATTTAATGGATCATCAATTTCCAAATGCTACCCGAAGTATATTTGTTAAATACAACCAACAAAATATTAGACATAGAAGCAAAAAAGCATTGGAAAACAATACTATATATGGTCACCTCTGCAAGAACTTTTATTACACAAAAATGGAAAACAAAAGAACTACTAGCAATAGAGAATTGGCTGATAAAAACTCTAGATAATATAGAACTAGACAGATTAACAAACTTGATAGAAGGAAAGTCTACTAAAACAACAAACTCAGATTGGGAGAAAATAAACATCTACTGTAAAAAGCAATGGTCATAATTATATCCTCAATGTTTATAAAGCCCTGAAACAGTTTAGAATTACTACAAGCAAAGAAAGACTGAAGTCACACCAAAAAAATTTACTGTAAGAGGGAGCTGTTTATTTTATTTCATAAAATTCTTTACTCAGAAACCAAGTAGATCAACTGGAAGTTCAGATATATTTCATTTTGCTGTTGAAATATTCGTAATGAAGAAGAAATGTTGTCTTTGAAGTGTATATTTTGTAAATATGGAAAATTAATAAATATTAATATATTAAAAAATCAATGGATCACTCAATAATTGTACAGAAGCCAGATGACTTCTGTTTCCTTGAGGGTCAGACAAGTTGTTATGGGGAAACGTTGCCCCTCGGATTCAGACTGTATATACTCAACTATACGTCAACCTCATGTATAAGTCGAGGGTAGGTTTCGGGGCCAAAATTATGTATTTTGATATGACCTGTGGATAAGTCGAGGGTAAAACTTAGGGGCAATGTAACAAAGGACCTAAAGGATGAAGGCAAGGAAAATAATGCCAAAAAACCCTACAAAATACCAGCAGACATAACTGTTTGTGGTCATACTAAAGGCTGGATGGATGAGAGAGTAACAGGGGGACAGTGTTACCAGGATGTATTCTATTCTTGTCTTTCACCAGGGGATGATTCCTTCTTTTGTAAGAGCTAAAGTACAGTACTTTCATTGACCCGTGGATAAGTCGACTCAGGTTTTTGGGTCAATTTTTAAACTAAAATTTCTAGACTTATACATGAGTATATACAGTATATTTTTCCTCCAGTGATGAGGTTTCCACCAAGATGTGTGGATCAGCAATCAGACTTCCAAAGTAAGCTTGTGATGACCAATGACAAAGCAAAGGATCAATAAATAAAGTTAAGGACATGTGGGATACCATGTGCTGTGACAAACAGACACCTTTTTGTTTGTCACCACTTGAGGAAGCATTGTTTCAAAATCAATACTATATAGGTCATCTAATTTGAATTTCACTTAGTCCAGGTAGGTTATAAATATGCAAATGCCGGTGCCTTAACCATTGTGACATGGCTTGGCAGGTGCTCTGTTTTGGATATTTCTAATATGGGGAGGGAAGGAGAGATTGGATTGGATACAAGTGTAAGTAGGGATGTAGGTCACTTCTTTCATTGTTGCATGTAAGGATAAATAATCTCAGAGGTTCTCTTCCCTATAGACAAGGTTTCCCGGCTTTTGCACATTTAGGATGAGTTTTTACAATTGGAGCCTTTTTGTGAAAATTAGAAATATTGGCTGAGATCTTGCATAAAAGACATAGCTATGATGTCATAGCTACACTTCAATTGAAACTGACCCTGAAATCCACCTTAAAAGCCAATCAGCTTTCACCAGGATTGCAAATAAAAATACAAAGCATTTATGATATCCTAAGTCCATACCCTAGAGTATGGACCATAGAGTATGGTCATAAGGTACCCATAGCATATGGGTCATTTGTGTTATGGAGAGTGTTTTCAATTCCAGTGATATCTTTTGAAGGCCCCTGAAGAAGGCTGTTTCTCATTGAGGCTGAAATGTATTGAGTATTTTAAAATCACTGAATAAACTGTTGACCGTCTCAGAGCACATGGAGCTTGTCTCCTCACTGTGTTCCACACCATCCTGCAGCCACCAATTTGTCAGCAGCATAGACCTCCACCACGCTGGCTTTTAAGGTGGGATTTAGGGTCATTTATGGTTATGGCAATACTGTCACGACTGCAAATGAATCTACAAAACTACGTTTAGCTTGGGACATCATAATTGACTAATAGGATGCCAGCCATTGATTTGTAGAACCAGGAGGAGGGGGGATGTGCATGCATGCAAAATACACTTTATTCTGTGCAAAGCCATACATTTTACTCAAAAAGCAATGTTTTGGTATTATGGAAATTTTTCTGAAAGTGACCCAAATTACAAAAAAATAAACAAACGTATCAACTCATGGCACTTGACTATTTCTTTTTTGGATGGGATATCTTGATGTTTTGACGCACACTTTCTTATCACAAATAGTAAAAAATCCACTTGTGGGAAACTATGTGCTGTGACAAATAGACATCTTTTACCACCTGAGGTAGCATTCCTTCAAAATCAATACTATGAAGTCCAACAAGTTTGAATCTTCCTGAGTCCAGGAAGGTTACAAATATGCAAATGTTAGCGCCTCAAGCATTGTGACATTGCCGGGCAGGTGCATGGTTTGGACATTTCTATTATAAGAAGTGAGAGAAAGGTTGGACTTGGTACAAGTGTATATGGGGATATAGATCTCTTCACTTTTTTCATTGTTGCATACAAGGACAAATAAGTTTAGAAGTCTTCTTCCCTGTGGAAAATTTTGCAAATTTTTGATGGGGTTTTGAGTGTTGAGACTTTTTGTGAAAATTTCCTCTATCAGAAACGTTGGCAAAGATCCTGCACCAAACAAATAGCCCACCCTAAAAGCCAATCAGCTTTTGCCATGATTGCAAATGAGAATACAAAGCCCTTATGATGTCCTAACGCTAACCGAGGACATCATAACTGATGCCTAGCATTGGTTATTGTGTTAAATGAAAATGTGTGGAAACGCTGGTTGCTCTCTCTGTCTGCACAAAAATGTCCTTCTGTGGAAAGCTGCAGTTCCCCCACAAAAAAACCAATGTCCATTAAATTCTTGTGGGAAAAGACCCAAAATGCTGCTTCCCCAACAAGTTATGGCACTTGACCATTTTTTTTTTTTGGATGGGATGTCTTGATGTGTTGAGACACTTTCTTATCACAGACAATACAAATTGTGAGTGGCTTTTACATCCTTTGAGACGTGACTTGGCCTCAGTGATGTCACAGTGTACTTATTATAAACCCATCATAGCTCCTTGACCACAAGAAGAGAATCTAGTTTCTTGACCACAAGAAAGAAGAGGGTGTGGAGAATCCTGTTGGCTTCAATCTCTTCATCCCATTCCTGTCCCCAGCCTTTCCATGTTCTTGTTGTACCAAAGAAAGAAACTGGATCCTCTTCTTGTGGTCATGGCAATCAAGCAAGATGGACAACGATTTAAGTTTTGCTTTCTTCCATATTCAAAGTTTTGCAGATTTTCATACATTCTGATTAACAAAATTTCTGTTCTAGTCTCCTCCATTCCATGTATGAAATTCAACTAGAATGAGAGTGGAAACTTATAAGAACATTGGCAATGGGACACAGTCCTCTACTATACTGGAAGGTAGTAAACCAGTTTAAGAGTAGAGGACAGACTGTGAGGAAGACACTGCTTTGTCCTCCGAGAGAGAAAGGAATGGATGGGAGGCTCAAGACCAACACCTGGAGAGTTTTTCTCATGAACTGGTTGCTTCAATCTGCCTATTTAAAACACGAATAATAACACTAATAATTTAAACAGTATAAAAGCACATTAAAAATGGAACAATGAAATTACAAAAGTTTTAAACCAAGTACATGTTCAGATTTGGAACAAAGTATTAGACTCTAATGACTTTGCTAAAAGGCTGTGGTTTCTTAAACAAAATATTTTTTTCAACATTTGAAAATAGCATATAAATATAAATACACAAACATAAACACATATTGAGAGCCCCAGATTCCCCTTACTTTCCTGCGCCCTTAAAAATAAAACCTTCCCGCTTCTCTCTAACTATAAAATAAACATATTTTAAAGTTTCTCTTCATTTACTTTTTACTATTGCTTATTCATCCTATCTAATCTTGCCACCAAAGAGCAGCATTTCTGCCTTGAAGAAAAAAATAACTAAAATTAATTCTACTTTCTAAGCATCAAACCCTACAATACTGATATTCCCTTCTTATTTCTTTTACAAATTCTATAAAAGATAACATTTCCTATTTGTTTTACAAATTCTATAACAAGCTTTCTGTGGTTTTTTAAAAAAGACTCTGTTGAGTTCCTTTTTTTACTAAATAAATTATTTTATTTAACTGCGCCAATTTCGTTACCTTCTCCATCAATTTAATACATGTCAATATTCTATCAATGTTCCACTATCTTGCAAAAACCAATTATCAAATTCCTATGTTCTGCTTCACTTTTATCAAATTAATTTTATTTAATAAACGTAATTTGGTTCTTAAGACTAAATTAAAAGGCCATATTTTAATTTGGCTCTAGAATGAAGTCCACATGGGTGACCATCAGGTCTTCAAAGAGGATCCTTCCACAATTGAGGTGTCACTGCAAACATGTTTGGGGAGAGGTTCTCCTTCATGTGTTGAGGCCCAGGACTGTTTATGGCTTTAAATGTCATCACCAGCCTTTAAATTCAGACTGGAGAAGTACTGGAAATAAAAGTGTTTCCTTCAAAACTCATGCCTTATGGCTGGTATTGCACTTTATAAAATTGCTGGTTCACTTGGAATAAATTTTGATCTTGGAGCTAAAGGTTTGCGGACGGAGCAGTATCTTCCACAATGATAACACTAGCAACTGATGAGCAAATATCATAGAATCATAGAATCATAGAGTTGGAAGAGACCACAAGGGCCATCCAGTCCAACCCCATTGTGCCATGCAGGAAATCACAATCAAAGCATCCCCGACAGATGGCCATCCAGCCTCTGCTTGAAGACCTCCAAGGAAGGAGACTCCACTACACTCCGAGGGAGTTTGTTCCACTGTCGAACAGCCCTTACTGTCAGGAAGTTCCTCCTAATGTTGAGGTGGAATCTCTGTTCCTGCAGTTTGCATCCATTGCTTCAGGTCCTAGTCTCTGGAGCAGCAGAAACAAGCTTTCTCCCTCCTCAATATGACATTCCTTCAAATATTTGAACAGGGCTCTCATATCACCTCTTAATCTTCTCTTCTCCAGGCTAAACATCCCCAGCTCCCTAAGTCGTTCCTCATAGGGCAAGGTTTCAGACCTTTCACCATTTTAGTCGCCCTCCTTTGGACACGCTCCAGTTTCTCAATGTCCTTTTTGAATTGTGGTGCCCAGAACTGGACGCAATATTCCAGGTGGGGCCTGACCAGAGCAGAATATAGTGGCACAATGACTTCCCTTGATCTAGACACTATACTTCTATTGATGCAGCCTAAAATCGCATTGGCCTTGTTAGCTGCTGCATCACACTGTTGACTCATGTTCAACTTGTGGTCTACTTGGACTCCTAGATCCCTTTCACACATAGTTTCATTCAGCCAGGTGTCCTCCATCCTATATCATAAGAGAGAGAAAAGTACAAGCAAAACAGGACTTGGGTTTCTCGAAAATGTGCGGTAATATATGATAAACAAGGATATGGCATGTATTTCTGTGGTACATGACAAAATAAAATACTCATCTCAACTATGACACACTGGCCAGTGGAAAACAAGCTCCATGAGCTCTTTGAGTTCATACTCAAAGATTGAGAAACAGGGAGGTACCTGGCAGCAACAGGGAAGCATTTCGGAGAATTCAGAATGCACTGGTGGATAGATTGACCAATTTACATAGCTTTGTTTCACTTAAAGAACCTTCTGGGAAGTTCAGGAGTCTGGCATTTCCTGTAGAAAATCCCATCCCAATTTTCCCATGAGATAGTTTGGTGACACCCTTCTACTGGGATTTCTGTATATAAGGCAACCATGGCTAAAGGAGACTCAAAGAGATACAGAGACATTTGCATCTATCCTTTGGGAGACAACATCAACATTATATCAGGTAAGAGGGATATCTAGGTATGCTTTGGTAGGAACTAATCTCTAGTGTTTAAGTGAGAGAGTTGAACTGGGAGATGATGTTGGTTAAGGCATCAGAACAACTGTGTTTGGGGGACCTCTGAGGGATTTCTAGTATAGCAGCAGTGGTGAACCTGGGACTTCAAAATGTTGTTGGTAGCATCTTCCATCATCCCTGTTTGTTCGTTAGGTTGGCTCACTGCAAGTAAATTCTGGGAACTGTATTTTTGTGCACCAGAGCTCTCTGATAGAGAAGCCTAAATGTCTCACAAAGCTACAGTTAACAGAATTCCCTAGCATGGAGCCAGGGCAGTTAGTGGCGTCAAACTGGATTATTTCTGCAGTGCAAATTAGACCATAAATGAAAGCTTGCTCTTTTTTTTGAACTCTTATTTTAATTAATCAAAGGCTCTCCGTGTAACATGTAATTGACATGTAACTGAACAGAACAATATTAGATCAAGAACAAAGTCTAAGACAATGTAAAAGTAGAAAGGGGGTGAGGTGGGGTGGGCTGACAACAGGCTCATTATAAAAGACCCTTCCTTAATAGATACCCAGAAGACCTTCTGTCTTGTCCTGCAGCAATTAAAATAATGTTATACATTTGGACCTCTGTATCCACAGATTCTACTTCTGGCATGACTGAGGCGCCATTGCCTAATGTATGATGGGCACTGATCTGCATTGGTATATCCCCAATGCGCATTTGGGCACCTGCTAGGAAGTGCAAGTGCACAACATGAGTGCTTGATGCACATCAAAAATGCCCAATGTGCATTAAATATACCCAAAGCACATTGGAGCACTCTTGCTGGTCCCAAGATGCACATCTTAACAATTCACTGCCATGGTTTTGTTGCATTTCTGCAATGTAGCTATAGATTCACACAATTTCAAAGTGTATACTATGATGTAGGACCCCAGCCAAAGAAAATAAAATATAGCACTAGATGCTTGCAACTGTGGATAGCTGCGGCAAATCAACAATCACATACAGTCTAATCTAGGCATAATGTGTGGGATAATACCAAAGAAATCAGATATTCTCTGGCTGTGCTGAGACTGAGAGAATGTGCCCCTGAGAGCTTGTAAAGAGAAATTCATTCAATCTCCCAACTGTTCCAAGAAGACTAGCTTTCTCTCCTGACAAACTGTTCCTTTTATACATCTCTGCTTTTTTTTTTTTTTGCCTCCCAGGTATCTCTTTTACCAGGCAGACCTGAACATGAATTTCAAGGGATGTGGACCCATTCTCTTTGGATTCCTGATGGTTGTGTTCATAGTTGAAACCTATGCTGCTGACTATCCGACATTCAGAAGGCAGCATGAGGACAACCCCAAGAGCAACGTTGGAAAACGTTATTGTGATACCATGATGCAAAGACGTGGGATGACCAAACCTCAGTGCAAGTCTGTGAACTCCTTCATCCATGGCACTAAGAAGGATATCAACGACGTGTGCGGCAAGGGAGGGAAGCCTTACGGCAACAATTTGAGGCGTAGCAATAAGCAGTTCTCTGTCACCACCTGCAAGCTCAGTGGAGGCTCTACCCGTCCACCTTGTAAATACAGAGAGAACAAGTCAAATAGATATATTGTTATTGCTTGTAGAGGTGGGAAGCCTGTACACTACGATGAAGGTCAGATCTAAGATGCATATATTACTGTGCTCGACATTCCCGATATGAGAATATTGAAGCCATCTCTTATCCCTCATCTATAGAAAATTTAGCTTTGGTTTGTAAATCTGTGGAGTCAATTTGTCTAACTTTCCATTCCCATTTTTGTTTTGCTGCTCCACTTCTGTACTTTCTGGGTCTCCGTTGTGGTCAGTGGTTCACATGGAGAGCCTGCACATTTTAACAAAGGTCAGGTCTCAGTGGCAAGGTTGTAAATGCTGTGCTCATGTGCCTCTTGTGAGAAAAACTTAGCCAGCTCTGACCCATCAATGGAAAATGTATCTCATAAACCTATGAGGTCATTTTGATTAACTTTGATTCACTTGTTGCTTTTCTGATTGTGTACTTTCTTTGTTTTTATTTGAAGCTTAAAGTGAAAAACAGAAGGGGGGAAAAATCCCCTGAGCCATCATTCTGACTTCCCTTTAACTAATCCAGCCATGTCTATCTTACCAATTACTGCTAAATATATAAACTATGCACAGCATTTCAATTGTCTGGTGTTTTATTTTGTAGCTGTCCGATTGAATGTGTGTGTATATGTTTTGCAGAATCCATGGGTGGAAAGGTGGGTTTCAGCGTGTATGAAACGCTGAAATATTATTTCCTGTTACTCATCTGGCTGCTTGAGGGGCTACTAGTGGTCTGACTGATGCTTTCCCCCCCCTTAGCAGTGCTTTCAAAATTACAGAATATTCCTGTTTTCCTAGTGAGGCATTGTGGGTAAAGATCATGGCTTCTGCTGATAATAGTGGTTGTAAAACTGGATATAGGAAAGAAAGAAAGGGGAGGGTGGTGGAAGAAGCGGAGCAGGAGCATGCCTGTTCCACCCTCCCATGCCTTTAACTAGTTCTGGGAGTCAGTTAAAGGCACAGGATGGGATGGGGGGGTCCAAGGGGGGTTGCCCTTGCCATCCCTTGAGGCTGAAAGACCACAAAGTGTGTGTGGTGCCTTCAAGTCGTTTTCAACTTATGGTGGCCCTAAGGTGAAACTATTATGGAGCTTTCTTGGCAGGTTTCATCTGAGGAGAGGTTGCAATTGCTAGCCTGAAGCTGAGAGAGTTTGCCTTGAGTTTTCCCTCGGAGATCTCGGCCCCCAGAAGTCCTGCCCCTGAAAGGTGGAAGTTCTTCACATGGAAGTGCCACCCCCAGAAGGCAGAAGTCTTGGCCCCAGAAGTCCCTCCCACCGACGTCCTGCCACCGTCACAACCACCGGGTGACACGCGGTGCAGGAACGTCACTGAATTTGGGCACTCAGTCTCTAAAAGGTTTGCCATCTCTGCTCTAGGGTATTTAGGCTCCCATGAAAATCCCTTGCTTTCATCTAAAATGTTTCTTTGAGAACTTTTGACTGAAGTTACCAAACGTGGCAACTATTACTGATTCTGTCAATGGAAGGAGAGGGGTTCTTGGGCATGAAAAGATGAAGATCAAGAAATAATAATAAAATTTCAGCTTCATTACCAACTCAAAAGTAACTTCACACTAAAAATAAAAAAGTGGCAGTCTTGTTGTAGAATTAAATATGATTTCACCTGTAGCTTCTCATTACTTAAGCTTTATTTATACAGCATTGTAAATTTATACAGCTTTATACATACAATCTTTTTAATTAGACAGTTTCCTGCCTCAGGCTTACAGTCTACAAAGACACAAGGCACAAAAGGAGAAGGGAATACTGGTGAGGAAGGGGATCAGGTCCAGTATTTCTTCTCAGGGTTCTCTTATTCCCATTAAAACTCCCCCCTTCTTTTCTGGTGTTTCTCCCATGGCTTCCCAAGTGCACTGAGTTTTGTCCAACATTTCTGGATTTCGGGAGAAAGCTGGGCTGTGGAGCAGTGGCATCACTGGGATTGGTGTCAGTCTCGGCAGGTGGAAGGGCAAACTGCCTTGCCCTTCTCCCCCACTTGGCCAGGCCTCAAACCCCCCAGGTCCTCAGAGTCCCACATGGCAACTGCTACACTGATCTGCGAGGGCACTGTCATTCCCCCAAGCTCTTGGAGTACCATGTGATGGCTAGCTCTGAAGACAATCCCAGGTGTTAAATGTCCTGGGTGGTAGTTGCTGTGCATGACTCCAATGGCACTCCCCCAAGGTTTTCAGGACTACAGGTGGCAGCTGCCATGTGGAAATCAAAGGCACCCCCCAAGGCCTTCTGAGTCCCAGGTGGTAGCTGCCACACAGCAGTCCAAAGGCACCCGCTAGGACTTCAGAGCCCCAAGTAGTGTCTGCGATAAAGAACTCCAATGGGACCCTCTCCAAGGCCTTTAAGGTCCTGGGAGGCAGCTGTTGCATAGGTCTTTGAAGACACTCCTCCAAGGTCTTCAGGGTCCCTGGTGGCAACTGCTACACAGGACTCCAAAGGCACCCTTCTCAGTCCTTCAGGATTCCAGGTGGTGGCTGCTGCATAGGTCTCCGAAGGCATCCCTCCCAGGCCATCAGGGACCAGGGTGGCAGATGCCACGTGTAACTCTGATGGCACACCCAACCCAGTGTCTTGGGTGTCAGCTGCGATATGGGACTCCCCAAGGACTTTAGGGGCCTTCAGGACCCTTGGTGGCAGCTGCCGTGTGGGATTGTGAAGGCACCTCCCCAGACCTTCACTGTCCTGGGTGTCAGCTGCCACACAGGACTCTGAAGGTATCCCAGAAGCCTTCAGAAGCCTGGGAAGTGGCTGCCACAAGGGACTCAGAAGGTGTGAAATTAGCCAAAAATGAAAGTGGAGGTGACATGATGTCATGTCCAGTCATGTTTGGTACAGACAGTGATGCTTCCTCTATAATAAATAATAAATAAATCATTTATTTATATCCCGCCTTTCCTTGGAGATCAAGGCGGGTTACATAACAATAAAATGAACAATATACAGATAAAAATGCAAGATATAAAAACAATAAAAAGATAAAAAACATAGTACAAAGCCATACAAAAACTAGCTGAGTGCAAATGCAATGGAGGGAGGGAGAAGAGACATTACAACGTCTGGGGGAAAGCTTGTTGGAAGAGAAAGGTTTTTAATCTCTTCCTAAATAGGTCTAGGGAGGTGGTCGAGCGGAGCTCGTCGGTAAGAGAGTTCCAAAGCTGCGGGGCCAAGATGGAGAATGCCCTCTGTGCAGTCGTAGAGTGTTTAGTATCTGGAACCCTCAAGAGTTGCTTCCCGACCGACCTGAGTGTGCGGGGTGGATTATATGGGGAGAGGCGGTCCTCCAAGTACCCTGGGCCCAAGCCATTTAGGGCTTTATAGGTTATAACCAACACCTTGTATTGCGCCCGGAAGAGAATAGGTTCACAATGTAGATCTTGCAAGACAGGTGTTATATGGCTGGTCCTGGAACATCCAGTGACCAGCCTGGCTGCCATATTCTGCACTAATTGAAGCTTCCGGGTTTGGTACAAGGATTGTCCCATGTAGACCGCGTTACAGAAATCCAACCGAGAGGTTACCAGAGCATGTACCACTGTTTCAAGGTCCCCCCGGACCAGGTAGGGTCGCAGCTGGCGTATCAGCTGGCGTATCAGCCGAAGCTGATAACAAGTACTCCTGACTGCCGCAGCCACCTGAGATGTAAGGTGGAGTGACGAGTCCAGGAGCACCCCCAGACTGTGAACAGAGTCCTTCAGGGGAAGCATGACCCCATTCAGGACAGGTGGGCAAATTACCTTTCCTGGGCCCAGGAAACCTATCATGAGTACTTCCATTTTCTCTGGATTCAGTCTGAGTGTTTTCCCTCATCCAGCCCATTACTGACTCCAGACAGGCATCTAGAGGAGAGATGCCATCCCTGGTCACTGCATCAGTCGAAGACACAGAGAAACATATTTGGGTGTCATCAGCGTACTGATAACACCATGCCCCGTGTCTCCGGATGATCTCTCCCAGCGGTTTCATGTAAATGTTAAATAGCATGGGGGACAGAATGGCTCCTTGAGGGACACCAGATGTAAGGGCCCTCTTATCAGAGCAAACGTCCCCCAGCTGCACCATCTGGAATCTGTCCGAGAGGTAGGAACGGAACCACTGGAGCGCAGTGCCCCCAATTCCCAACTCCCTCAGGCGTTCCATGGTCAATGGTATCGAAAGCCGCTGAGACTGTCTAAGAGCACTAACAGGGACAGGCTACCCCTGTCGATGCCCAGACGGAGATCATCGACCAAGGCGACCATGGCAGTCTCAACTCCATAGCCTGCCCGGAAGCCAGTTTAAAATGGGTCTAGAAAATCAGTATCATCCAAGACCGATTGAAGCTGAATGGCAACCGCCCTCTCGATCACCTTCCCCAAAAAAGGCAGCAGTGAAATAGGCTGATAATTGTTATGAATCAGGGGGTCTAGGGAGGGCTTTTTTATCAGCGGTTTTACGATGGCCAATTTTAAGCTGGATGGAAAGCGCCCTTCCCTAAAGGATGAATTAATTATGCGACGCAACATATTAGTTACGGTCGCACCCCCCTGAGCTGCTAGCCAAGAGGGACAGGGATCGAGAGAGCAGGTTGTCTTCCTAACACTTCTAAGGATCTTGTCCACTTCCTCAGTACTCACGGACTCAAACTGATCCAGTACAATAGAGTCCACAGAAGCTCAGGAGACCTCTATTCTGGATCCTGTAGAAATACTGGCGTCGAACTCAGCTCTTATCCGAGAGTTTTTATCCATGAAGAAGTTGTTAAATTCGCCACAGCAGGCTTTGGATGGTTCCAGAATAGAGTTCAGGGAGGAGGGTCACTACCCTGAACAGCTCTGTTGGACGCGACTCCGTGGACGTGATACGCGGAGCAAAGAACGAGTTCTTTGCTGCGCTTATCGCCACTCCATAGGCCTCCAAAAGAGAGTCTAGGAGTGCCTTGTCGGCTAAGTCCTGGTGTCTTCTCCATTTGCGCTCTAGTCGTCGCAGAACTCGCTTCCTTGCCCTGAGATCTTCCGTGTACCAGGGCTTTTTTTGGAGCGGGCCTGAGAGGACGCTTGGGAGCGATACTGTGTATAGCCCTGGAGAGATCAGTATCCCAGATGTTTGTCTAGGAGGGGTGCTATTGCAGTTAGCTCTCCTTATAATGGAGTCAAAGCTTGTAAGATTTGAAAGATTTGTAACAAAGTTAAAGCTTTTCAGAAATTATTTGATAGCATATTTTCAAGGGTAGTGGTGTGCTGGACAAATAGCAAAATGCAACAAAATCCAAAACCCACCAAGAGCGATATCTTTATTGGCCAAAGAAAATACAAAAAATGGATCACGCAAGCTTTGAAGCTCCACTGACTTCTTCATCACACAAAAGATGATACAAATCATATAGGAGGAAAAAGGTGAAGATGTTAAAGTCTTAACATAAAGGTGAAGATGTTCAAGTCTTAACATAAGTCAAATTAAACATAAAGTCTACAAAGGATAAGAAAATACAGGTAACAAAATTTCAGCTCCATTAGCAAAAGAAAAGTAAATTCATACTAAAACAACAACAACAACAAACAAATGGCAGTCCTTTTGGAGAATTAGGTATCATTTCACCTGTGGCTTTTTGGTTTCTCTCATTCCCATTAAAATTTTTTTTAAACAAGTCCCTTTTTCTGGCATTTTCCCAGGGCTTCTCAAATGCACTGAGTGTTGGCCAACATTTCTGCAAGGCATTTAGTTGGAGAAAGCATGAGGGTGGAGGAGGTACTTGGAAAACAAGGAGTGTCCCCAATTATTAGGGACAGATGGAAACTAGCCCAGACCATGTGGTAGTATTTGCCTAAATATAATTTGCAGCAGTTCTTTCCGTTTTTTAATAACTTCAGTCTCATCTGTAGCAGCATAGACTGATCAACTTTGTTAGTTGATGTCTGGGTAGCGATGTGATGATGCAGCATAATTTGCTGAACCAGGGTACTTGGAAAATCAAAGACTATCACCACCTACATTCAAGACACAATTATTAAGGTTTGTTTTAATTGCCATCATTAAGCCTGGCTTCTTTCCTTCTTATAACATAAGATAAGACTTGAAATAAAATGGGCTCTATCCACACTGCAGAAATAATGCAGTTTCATATTAGTTTAACTGCCATGGCTCAATGTCATGGCATTCTGGGATTGGTAGTTTGTTGTGGCACCAAAGCTCTCTGATAAAGAAGGCTACAAATCCCAGAATTCCCTAGCATTGAATCATGGCATGTAAAGCAGTGTCAAACTGCATTATTTCTGCAGTGCAGATGCAGCCATAGGGATGCCTTGAGCATCTAACAAACTGTCTGTAGATTATCATACTCAGGATGGGGAGAAGTCAGTTTGCTTTGAACTTTAATCAGATTAGATCACTGTGGAATTCACAGAGTAAAACATTTAACATGAAGAATATGTACAATTTTGTTTGAAATATTAAACTTATGTGAAAGTGTAGAGGAATGTTGTGAAGAAATGGTTGCTTAAATTGGTGGTTGCTGATTTGTTGGAAATTTGTACGTATGTAAATTGTATATTGTATATTTGTATGTTGTATGATTGTTACGGTTGTTAGTATGAGTTTTAAGTATCAATAAAATTTATTTAAAAAAAACTTATGTGAAAGGAAGTGAAATTGACATATCTAGTCTCTATGATGGACACTCACCCCCGCAGATTGCTTAGCACTGGCATAACTGAGTATAAACCCCTTTTAAAATTCTACCACATTCATGTTGCTAAATATTCTCCCCTGACAAAAAGAAAAATAAAGTGGTGGAAAGACAGAATATGAAAATCTATGTGACTGGAATCCCTGAATTTCTTAAAGATGGACATGCATTTATTTCCTTTTCCACCTTTCTTTCTTTCTTTCTTTTGTTTCTTTCCTTTTAATTTTTTTTTTCAAATTAGAAGATTTTGCTATCAGTTGAGAAATGTCCAAAGACTCAGGATTTTATCACATGAACTTCATTCTCACTGTTGCCATAGAAATTAATGAAAATGCTAACATCCCAGTTTAGTGTGCAGCCATTATTGCACATATTTCCAATCATGTGATTTTTTAAAAACACAATTGTGGAGCAGTGGTAATGTGATACAAGTTTTAATTAGGAAGAAAAACCCCAAACCTGATTCAGGTTGCTTGGGATTCACAAAGATGAAGGGGATGGGGAGAGGAGGGACTGTGACGCCACGTGACGGACAACCTTGCAACTGGCACAACAGTGATGTTTTCCACTTGAAGAGTCCTGTGGCTGCCATGTGATCAGGAGCTACAGATAAGTTTGCCCTGTGAATGCAAACACACAGTAACAGGTCAGGGCTGATGCCATGTGATATGTATCGGCAAAGGCACTATTTTATGAAGTGAAAGTTTAAAGCATGCTTGTCACTTGCAAGCTACAAATCTCACCAGCATGATTTCGAGGTATCCTACAAATATTCCATAAAGTCCTTCTGCGCATTTGCTAGAGGACAGAGGATTCATGAATTTCAGAGCTGGTGTTATATGCAGCCCAAATTCTCTTTATATATTTAGAGCCCATTTGGCTGTGAAAAGGGGGGGGGGGGGGAAATGAACAAACCAAGATGTCAGAAACATGGATTATTTTTTACAAGGGACCAAGAAGGAATCTTGGGAGTGAGTGACTGTCTTAAAAACTGGATCTGCCAATTTCACTTTCTTTCTCATAAGTTTAATAATTTCAGTATAAGCTGGGGAAGATGGAGGTTTCTGAACACATTAATAACGCCTTCATCTAGTTTGGATTCCACATCCACATTGTGGACCTTCTAGAAAGAAGCCTTAGATTTCTGTGCAGAACAGCTGTGGGCAGTTACTACAGAGAATTCATCTACATCACAACCAGAATTTCAGGTTGTTCTCTTATTTTGGCCTCAGTTCCATCTTCTACTTGGAAATAGTGCAAGGCATTTCCCCCAGGATGTCCGGTACAAGTGTCGCATCAATGGTACAGAAGATTCCCCATCCTGTCATCTTCTTCTGTACTGGTGGTGACTGTAGGAGACTCAGGCAAAATCATTGGGATGTAATGCAGGGCCTTCTCTGATTTTTGTTCCTGTTTGTCTCTTGATTTTAAAGAGAAGAAGACCAAGAGATGCAGCGAAACATGGCTACCAAGAGACCCTTCCAGTGGTGGTTGCTTTGGGTTTCTGTCTGGATAGCAGTGGAGAGTCCAGCTGCCCAGTCTTTTGAAGCCTTCAAAAGGAATCATGTAGATTACCTGAAGACTCCAGCTCCAGATCTTACTGCCTACTATAAAAATATGATCTACAGATCTATCCCACATAAGTTTGTTTTCATACCAGCCTCAGATGCTGATCTTGAAGCCATCTGCAGATCAAAGAATGGGAAAGCATTAAACAGTTGAAGTCAAAGCTCCTTTCCCCTTTCAACTACAATTTGCATTAAACATGGGATACTGGTTTACAGGGTATGAGGAAAATTGATGTTACCTGTAGGGATGGATTCCCAATGAACTTAAGACAATTCATCCTTACAGGAAATAATAGGGTCCACCAGGGACATAGCCAGGATTTTAGGAATGGGGGGGGTCCAGACTAAGTGCCACCATTATAATGGGGCTTGGGTGTGGCGGCCCAGCAGCATGCATCATTCATTTTTCTAATGGAAGGGGGGGTCTGGACCCCAAGGATCCTCCCCCCCCCCCGGCTATGTCCCTGGGTCCACCTAAATAGATCAATGCCTTCATCTCCCAGGTTTTGAATAAATGTAGACATAAACTCTCATATTTTCCTAGGTTCTATAGTGGTGTTAATTTAGTTGAAAGATAATTTTTTAGCCTCTGTCTACCTAAACTGTATCTTACCTCTTGCTAGATGGAGGATTCTTTGGCTAAGAGATCAAGCAAATAATGCCTTCAAGGAGACCCTTCCACCTGGGGTTTCTTTGGGCCTTTGCATTTATGCTGGCAGAGGAAATAGCAGCCCAGTCTTTCAATTTTTTCAAATCCAAATATTATGAATCGTAGATGTCATTCCCACTTATACATCAATACGTACATATATGCTTTAGATACTGAGTTTAAAGCCATTTGCTGTTCAAGTTATGAAACAAAAGAAAATGGTCAATGTATGGAGTTTATCAGACAAGGGAAATTGGAAGTATAATTCAATGGCAATCTGAACACAATCATGGGGTTTCATGTTATTGCATGATAAACTACCACGTGCAAATTCAGGCAATGGGAAGTCAGTCCAAGCGCAATCATGGGGTTTCACCTCATTGCGTGATAAACTACCACACACAAATTTGGGCAATGGCATGCTATTTTCGGTCAATGGGAAGCCAGTTCGAACGCAATTCGCATTCACCTAAATTTGCTGAACTAGTGAATTCACGTGAATGCGTTCTGACCCCACTTTCTTTTCATTCAAAATTAAGAGAAATTCCTCAGGTGTGATAAAGTCCTAAGTTTCTTTCCCTTTTCATATACTATTTGTTTAAGCTTTATTGGAGATATGTTAGCTGTGAGTGGCAATCTGCTAATTACTGTTTACTGTAAGGATGGACTCTCAATTGAACTTAGAAGGCTTAACCTTTAGTGAATAAAAGACTGCATCTAAATAGATCAATGACTTCATTTCTGAGACTGTTTATCAAAAATTAACAAATTAAAAATTTTAAAAAATGAGAACCTGAACTGCTCGCCTACCCATTGTCTCTCCCTATGACCACTCCTGGAAATATTTTTCCGTGCTCCTAATTTTAGCTGCATTTTCTATGCAACTGGGTGTAATGTGTGATGCTGCTATAGTATGATTTTTTATTTGTATTTTAGCAGAAGGAGGGAGGGCTAGGGGATTGGGATCATGTTACTACTGTTTTAAAATGTTATATTGGACTGTCGTTACCCGCCTAGACCCTCGAAAGGGAAAGCAGGATATAAATAAATATTATTATTATTATTATTAAAATGTATTCCAAATAATCAAAAATTAGATTCTAAATCATCTGATGTTTTGCTTAATTCTATAATGATGTAACCTCAGCATATATATATATATATATATATAGAGAGAGAGAGAGAGAGAGAGCCTCTGTCTGCCCAAACTACATCTTGGCCTTTGTTGGCAGGAGGATTTTTTGGCTTTTTTCATCACCATACTAAGGGAGTAACTTATTAATATTCAGTTCCTTTCTGAAGTTACATTCTGATGGCCAGTCATAAAGCAAAGCATTGGGTAGTTGAAGTTGTGCACTTTTGGGAAACTATGTGCTATGACAAACCGACATCTTTCAAAATCAATACAATGAAGTCCAGCAAGTTTGAATCTTCCTTAGTCCAGGAAGGTTACAAATATGCAAATGTTAGTGCCTCAAGCATTGTGACATTGCCGGGCAGGTGCATGGTTTGGACATTTCTATTATAGGAAGTGAGGGAAAGGTTGGACTTGGTACAGGTGTATATGGGGATATAGATCTCTTCACTTTTTTCATTGTTGCATACAACGACAAATAATTTTAGAAGCCTTCTTCCCTATGGAAAATTTTACAAATATTTGATGGTTTTTTGAATGTTGAGACTTTTTGTGAAAGTTTCCTCTATCAGAAATGTTGGCAAAAATCCTGCACCAAACAAATAGCCCACCCTAAAACCCAACCAGCTTTTGCCATGATTGCAAATGAGAATACAAAGCCCTTATGATATCCTAACTCTAACCAAAGATATCATAACTGACTGATGCCTAGCGCTGGTTATTGTGTTCAATGAAAATGTGTGGAAATGCCGGTTGCTTTCTCTGTCTGCACAAGAACTTCTTTCTGTGGAATGCTGCAGCCCCCCCCCCCCCCCCCCCACCCCCCAGAAACCAATGCTCAATTAAATTCTTGTGGAAAAAGACCCAAAATGCTGCTTCCCCAACAAGTTATGGCATTTAACCATTTGGATGTCTTGATGTGTTGAGACCCTTTCTTATCACAGACAATACAAACTGTGAGTGGCTTTTACGTCCTTTGAGATGTGACTTAGCCTCAGTGATGCCACAGTGTACTCATTATAAACCCATCATAGCTGTATGCACAGCTCCTTGGTAAGTTTTATTCACCTTGATCACAAGAAGAGAATCTAGTTTCTTCCTTTGGAACAACAAGAACATGGAAAGGCTGGTGACAGGAATGGGATGGAGAGATTGAAGCCAACAGGATTCTCCACATCCTGTTCCTCACTGTGTGATGTTTGAAGGACTGGAGAGCAGGGTCAAGCAAAGATTTTTTTTTGCCTAAGCAAAGGACAAGATGGCAATAAGAGCAAGATGGGCAAAGATTTACGTTTTGCTTTCTTCCATATTCAAATTTTGCAGATTTTCATACATTTCTGTACTATCCCCCTCCATTCTATGTATGGAATTCAACTAGAATGAGAGTAGAAACTTATAAGAACATTGGCAATGGGACACAGTCCTCTACTATACTGGAAGGTAGTAAACCAGTTTAAGAGTAGAGGACAGACTGTGAGGAAGACACTGCTTTGTCCTCCGAGAGAGAAAGGAATGGATGGGAGGCTCAAGACCAACACCTGGAGAGTTTTTCTCATGAACTGGTTGCTTCAATCTGCCTATTTAAAACACGAATAATAACACTAATAATTTAAACAGTATAAAAGCACATTAAAAATGGAACAATGAAATTACAATAGTTTTAAACCAAGTACATGTTCAGATTTGGAACAAAGTATTAGACTCTAATGACTTTGCTAAAAGGCTGTGGTTTCTTAAACAAAATATTTTTTTCAACATTTGAAAATAGCATATAAATATAAATACACAAACATAAACACATATTGAGAGCCCCAGATTCCCCTTACTTTCCTGCGCCCTTAAAAATAAAACCTTCCCGCTTCTCTCTAACTATAAAATAAACATATTTTAAAGTTTCTCTTCATTTACTTTTTACTATTGCTTATTCATCCTATCTAATCTTGCCACCAAAGAGCAGCATTTCTGCCTTGAAGAAAAAAGTAACGAAAATTAATTCTACTTTCTAAGCATCAAACCCTACAATACTGATATTCCCTTCTTATTTGTTTTACAAATTCTATAAAAGATAGCATTTCCTATTTGTTTTACAAATTCTATAACAAGCTTTCTGTGGCTTTTTAAAAAAAGACTCTGTTGAGTTCCTTTTTTACTAAATTAATTTTTCATGTAACTGCACCAATTCTGTTACCTTCTCCATCAATTTAATACATGTCAATATTTTATCAATTTTCCACTCTCTTGCAAAAACCAATTGCTGATGTAATTTCTATGTTCTACTTCACTTTTATCTTCTACAGTATATTTATCTTATTTAATAAACATAATTTGGTTCTTAAGGCTAAATTAAAAGGCCATATATTATTTTGGCTCTAGAATGAGGTCAACATGGATGACCATCAGACCTTCAAAGAGGATCCTTGTACAACTGAGGTGTCACTGCAAAGAAGACTCTTTCCCTTGTCCTCACTTGGTATGTTCTCCTATGGATGGAACACTCACTGATAAAGGTCCTTTTGGCAAACCTCAGTTTTTTGGGAAAACATGTTTGGGGAGAGGTTCTCCTTCATGTGTTGAGGCCCAGGACTGTTTATGGCTTTAAATGTCATCACCAGCCCTTAAATTCAGACTAGGGAAGTACTGGAAATAAAAGCATTTCCTTCAAAACTCATGCCTTACGGTTCTTATAAAATGGTTGGTATTGCACTTTATAAAATTGCTGGTTCACTTGGAATAAATTTTGATCTTGGAGCTAAAGGTTTGGGGACAGAGCAGTATCTTCCACAATGATAACACTAGCAACTGGTGAGCAAATATTATAAGAGAGAGAAAAGTACAAGCAAAACAGGACTTGGGTCTCTCAAAAATGTGCGGTAATATATGATAAACAAGGATATGGCATGTATTTCTGTGGTACATGACAAAAAAAATACTCCTCTCAACTATGACACACTGGCCAGTGGAAAATAAGCTCCATGAGCTCTTTGAGTTCATACTCAAAGATTGAGAAACAGGGAGGTACCTGGAAGCAACGGGGAAGCATTTCGGAGAATTCAGAATGCACTGGTGGATAGATTGACCAATTTACATAGCTTTGTTTCACTTAAACAACCTTCTGGGAAGTTCAGGTGTTTGGCATTTCCTGTAGAAAATCCCATCCCAATTTTCCCATGAGATTGTTCTATTGGGCTTTCTGTATATAAGGCAACCATGGCTAAAGGAGACTCAAAGAGATACAGAGACATTTGCATTTATCCTTTGGGAGACAACATCAACATTGTATCAGGTAAGAGGGATATCTAGGTATGCTTTGGTAGGAACTAATCTCTAGTGTTTAAGTGAGAGAGTTGAACTGGGAGATGATGTTGGTTAAGGCATCAGAACAACTGTGTTTGGGGGACCTCTGAGGGATTTCTCGTATAGCAGCAGTGGTGAACCTGTGACTTCAAAATGTTGTTGGACAGCATCTTCCATCATCCCTGTTCGTTGGTTAAGTTGGCTCAGTGCAAGGGAATTCTGTGAGCTATATTTTTGTGCACCAGTGCTCTCTGATAGAGAAGCCTAAATGTCTCACAAAGCTACAGTTAACAGAATTCCCTAGCACAGAGCCAGGGCCAATAAAGTGGCGTCAAACTGGATTATTTCTGCAGTGCAATTTATAATTTTATTTATTTATTTATTTATTTATTTATTTATTTATATCCCGCCCCTCTTTAACAAGATGCAATTGGGTTGTTTATTTAGACCATAAATGAAAGTTTCCTTTTTTTTCAACTCTTATTTTAATTAATCAAAGGCTCTCTGTGTAACATGTAATTGACATGTAATTGAACAGATAACAATATTAGATCAAGAACGAAATCTAAGACAATGTCAAAGCAGAAAGGGGGTGAGGTGGGGTGGGATAACAACAGGCTCATTATAAAAGACCCTTCCTTAATAGATACCCAGATGACCTTCTCTCTTGTCCTGCAGCAATTAAGATAGTGTTATACATTTGGACCTCTGTATCCACAGATTCTACTTCTGGCGTGACTAAGGAACCACTGCCTAATGTATGATGGACACTGATCTGCACTGGAATATCCTCAATGTGCATTTGGGCACCTGCTAGGAAGGGCAAGTGCACAACCTGAGTGTTCAATGCACATCAAAAATGCCCAATGTTAATGACATATGCCCAAAGCATATTGGAGAACTCTTGCTGGTCCCAAGATACACATTTTAGCAATTCACTGTCATGGTTTTGTTGCATTTTTGCAATGTAGCTATAGGTTCACAAAATTTCAAAGTGTATTCTGTGATGTAGGACCCCAGCCAAAGTAAATAAAATATAGCACTAGATGCTTGCAACTGTGGATAGCTGCTGCAAATCAATAATCACATACAGTCTAATCTAGGCATAATGTGTGGGATAATACCAAAGAAATCAGATATTCTCTGGCTGTGCTGAGACTGAGAGAATGTGCCCCTGAGAGCTTGTAAAGAGAAATTCATTCAATCTCCCAACTGTTCCAAGAAGACTAGCTTTCTCTCCTGACAAACTGTTCCTTTTATACATCTCTGCTTTTTTTTTTTTTGCCTCCCAGGTATCTCTTTTACCAGGCAGACCTGAACATGAATTTCAAAGGATGTGGGCCCATTCTCTTTGGATTCCTGATGGTTGTGTTCATAGTTGAAACCTATGGTGCTGACTATCCGACATTCAGAAGGCAGCATGAGGACAATCCCAAGAGCAACGTTGGAAAACGTTATTGTGATACCATGATGCAAAGACGTGGGATGACCAAACCTCAGTGCAAGTCTGTGAACTCCTTCATCCATGGCACTAAGAAGAGTATCAGTGCAGTGTGTGGCAAGGGAGGGAAGCCTTACGGCAACAATTTGAGGCGTAGCAATAAGCAGTTCTCTGTCACCACCTGCAAGCTCAGTGGAGGCTCTACCCGTCCACCTTGTAAATACAGAGAGAACAAGTCAAATAGATATATTGTTATTGCTTGTAGAGGTGGGAAGCCTGTACACTACGATGAAGGTCAAATCTAAGATGCATATATACTGTGCTCGACATTCCCGATATGAGAATATTGAAGCCATCTCTTATCCCTCATCTATAGAAAATTTAGCTTTGGTTTGTAAATCTGTGGAGTCAATTTGTCTAACTTTCCATTCCCATTTTTGTTTTGCTGCTCCACTTCTGTACTTTCTGGGTCTCCGTTGTGGTCAGTGGTTCACATGGAGAGCCTGCACATTTTAACAAAAGTTAGGTCTCAATGGCAAGGTTGTAAGTGCTGTGCTCATGTGCCTCTTGTGAGAAAAACTTAGCCAGCTCTGACCCATCAATGGAAAATGTATCTCATAAACCTATGAGGTCATTTTGATTAACTTTGATTCACTGCATTCTTGTTGCTTTTCTGATTGTGTACTTTCTTTGTTTTTATTTGAAGCTTAAAGTGAAAAACAGAAGGGGGGAAAAATCCCCTGAGCCATCATTCTGACTTTCCTTTAACTAATCCAGCCATGTCTATCTTACCAATTACTGCTAAATATATAAACTATGCACAGCATTTCAATTGTCTGGTGTTTTATTTTGTAGCTGTCCGATTGAATGTATGTGTATATGTTTTGGAGAATCCAAGGGTGGGAAGGTGGGTTTCAGCATGTATGAAACGCTGAAATATTATTTCCTGTTACTCATCTGGCTGCTTGAGGGGCTACCAGTGGACTGACTGATGCTTTCCCCCACTTAGCAGTGCTTTCAAAATTACAGAACATTCCTGTTTTCCTAGTGAGACATTATGGGTAAAGATCATGGCTGCCTCTGATAATAGTGGTTGTAAAACTGGATATAGCAAAGAAAGAAAGGGGAGGGTGGAAGAAGCGGAGCAGGAGCGTGTCTGTTCCGCCCTCCCATGCCTTTAACTAGTTCTGGGAGTCAGTTAAAGGCACAGGATGGGGGGAAGGTCCAAGGGGGGAGGTTGCCCTTGCCATCCCTTGAGGCTGAAAAAGCACAAAGTGTGTGTGTGGTGCCTTCAGGTCGTTTTCAACTTATGACAGCCCTAAGGTGAAACTAGCATGGAGTTTTCTTGGCAAGTTTCATCTGAGAAGAGGTTGCAATTGC
Source organism: Sceloporus occidentalis (assembly GCA_023333645.1). NCBI lineage: Eukaryota > Metazoa > Chordata > Lepidosauria > Squamata > Phrynosomatidae > Sceloporus > Sceloporus occidentalis. Next base: position 11,231,505 of record JALMGF010000014.1, on the reverse strand, counting down.
TAGCCTGAGGCTGAGAGAGTGTGCCTTGGGTTTTCCCTTGGAGGTCTCACCCCCCCAGAAGCCCTGCCCCTGAAAGGTGGAAGTCCCTCCCATGGAAGTGCCACTCCCAGAAGGCAGAAGTCATGGTCTCAGGAGCCCCTCCCACAAAAGCAGCCCAGTAGCTAGGCCTTTAGGGGCCCTGGGGCAGAAAGTACATTTGGGGCCCCTACGTTTTTTAATGTCCTGAGTCCTACTGTGCACCACGGGTGCCATCTTGGCACACCACTGTTTACATGGGGTGTGTGTCGATGACGTGGTTAGTGCGGCTCCTTTGGCGTAGGGTTGCCATAATTCTCTACCATCAAACCAAGGAAAATGTAAGAAAAATATAATAATAATAATAATAATAATAATAATAATAATAATAATCCTGCCTCTCTCTTATGGATCAAAGCAGGTTCCATAAAATAATCCATAACAGTTACATCAAACGAAAATCATAAAATCACAATGCCCAACCCAAAATTTGTAGGACAAAATTTAGACCAAAATATAGGTCAAATGTTGGACAAAATTTACCCCCAAAAGTGGGGCATTCGATAAAAATGGAGGACATAACCAACTAAAAGCTAAAAATATTAACATTTTTTTTAAAAAAAAAATTAATATAAATCCTTATGTTATAGTGATCTTGTTGCACCTGTGAGACTAAATGCATATGAGGAAGCAGGCTTTAGAAAGCTCATGCTGCCAACTTCTTTCTTTCAGATAATAATAATAATAATAATAATAATAATAATACAATTCAAAGACAGAGAGTTTGGATCACCACGAGACTAAATGCATATGAGGAAGCAGGCTTTAGAAAGCTCATGCTGCCAACTTCTTTCTTTCAGATAATAATAATAATAATAATAATAATAATAATAATACAATTCAAAGACAGAGAGTTTGGATCACCACGAGACTAAATGCATATGAGGAAGCAGACTTTAGGAAAGCTCATGCTGCCAACTTCTTTCTTTCAAATAATAATAAAACTGAATTCAAAGACATGGAGGTTTTGGATCACCTCTGAGGTTAAATGCATCTCAGGAAGCGCAGCAGGAGGCAGTGGTGGAGGAGGCCCAGGGTTCAATCCCTTGCTTGGGCATTAAAAACCCCCACTGGGCTAGTCACACTCTATAAGCCTTAAGGGAAGGTGAAGGCAAACCCCCTCTCAACAAATATTTCAAGAAAACCTTTGAGACAGTCTCACACTCTCAGCCTCAGAAGAAGGCAAAGGTAAACCCTCTCTGAACAAACCTCCCAAGAAAACCCCTTGAAGGCGCACGGACACACACACACGCACACTCTTGCACACACCCAAGTTACACTGTCTCAGCCTCAGAGGAAGGCAATGGCAAAGCTTGCCACCACTAAAACCACCTGATGATGAAACGACAACACAGGAGGTGCCCGACCCTTGGGAAGAGCCTCCCAGGGGTCTTGTTGGAAGGAGCCATCTTGGGGCAAAGTGGGGGGGAGAAGAACAGGGCCCCAACAGAAGGGAGGGCTCTGGGCCTCCTCTAGCCAGGGCCCGATGGCGCCCACCCAAGGCTAGCCCCAGAAAGCCCTCCACGCTCCAGCACAAACACACACACACCGGGAGGAGAGGGAGGAGGAGGAGGAAGAGGAAGAAGAGAAGAGGGAAAGAAGGAGAAAGCAGGAAAGGGGGAGAAAGGAGAAGGAGAGCATCAGGAGGAGGAAGGTGAAAGAGAAAGGAAGAGGAGAAGAAGGAGAGGAGGACCAAGAAAACTCCAGGATAGGGTTGCATTGGTCCAAAACGACTTGAAGGCACACAGCAGCAACAACAACAACAACAACAGCAACAAAGGAAGGAGTTGCTGGAGCTTGCCTTCAAGAGACGCCATCTCCCTCCCTCCCACTCTCCCCAAGGGGCTCTCCTCCTCTTCCTTTCCTCTTCCTTTCTTCCTCCTTCAAGGGCACATCCTCCTCAGGCTGCAGCGAGGCCAGAAGGGTGGCAGCACTATGGGCCTCCACCAGGGATGTAGCCAAGGGGGGGGGGGGCGTTTCTTGGGGTGGTGTGTGCTGCTGCGCCACTGCACCCAAGCCCCATTATAATGGTGGCACTTAGTCCGGACCCTCCTTCCTAAAATCCTGGCTACGTCCCTGTCTCCACCAGCGCCTCAGCCATATTTCTCCCCCAGCCCAGGCCAGCCACGTGCAGCAGCCAGCAGCAGCTCCCTCCGGCTTCCTCCTGGCAGCTGCAATGGCGTGCATGTGCTCCGATGGCCCTGCTGCTGCATGTTTTTTAGGCAACCCTACCTTGGGGCCCCCTTTGGCTGGGGGCCCTGGGGCAGTGCCCCACTTGCCCTCCCCTAGCTACAGGCCTGCACTGAAGTCCTGCCGCCGCCACCACCACCACCGGGTGACACACAATGCAGGAACGTCACTGAGTTTGGGCATTCAGTCTCTAAAAGGTTTGCCATCTCTGCTCTAGGATATTTAAGCTCCCATGAAAATCTCTTGCTTTCATCTAAAAAGTTTATTTGGAAACTTTTGACTGAAGTTAGCAAACTTGGCAACTGTTACTGATTCAGTCAATGGAAGGAGAGGGGTTCTTGGGCACGGGAAGACAAAGATCAAGAACAGGGAACTTCTGTACTTGTAAATCAGTAGGCTAAGTACTGTTGGGGGGCATGTTGCAGTCACCCTGTGATAAAGTCAGGGTTTTAGCATGTAACAACACCTGATAGCAACCAGTAAGGAAACCTTATCCCATCACGGAAAGGATGCTTTATTTGCCTGTGTGATAATTTCCTATGTGTGTATATAAAATCAGCATGAAATTAGCCAAAAATGAAAGTGGAGGTGACATGATGTCATGTCCAGTCATGTTTGGTACAGTGACTGGAGGGGTGCCACTGTTACTGCAGTTAGCTCTGCTTGTAATGGAGTCAAAGCTTGTAAGATTTGAAAGTTTTGTAACAGACTTAAAGCTTTTCAGGAATTATTGATAGCAGAGATGAAGATCTCTCTTTCTCCTCTCTCAGATTTTCACACACACAATTAAGGGTAGTGGTGTGTTGGGCAAACAGCAAAATGCAACAAAATCTAAAACCCACCAAGAGCGATATCTTTATTGGCCAAAGAAAATACAAAAAATGGATCACGCAAGCTTTGAAGCTCCACTGACTTCTTCATCAAACGAAAGATGATACAAATCATATAGGAGGAAAAAGGTGAAGATGTTAAAGTCTTAACATAAAGGTGAAGATGTTCAAGTCTTAACATAAGTCAAATTAAACATAAAGTCTACAAAGGACAAAAAAATACAGGTAACAAAATTTCAACTTCATTAGCAAAAGAAAAGTAAATTCATACTAAAACAACAACAACAACAAACAAATGGCAGTCCTTTTGGAGAATTAGGTATCATTTCACCTGTGGCTTTTTGGTTTCTCTCATTCCCATTAAAACTTTTTTTCAAACAAGTCCCTTTTTCTGGCATTTTCCCAGGGCTTCTCAAATGCACTGAGTGTTGGCCAACATTTCTGCAAGGCATTTAGTTGGAGAAAGCATGAGGGTGGAGGAGGTACTTGGAAAACAAGGAGTGTCCCCAATTATTAGGGACAGATGGAAACTAGCCCAGACCATGTGGTAGTATTTGCCTAAATATAATTTGCAGCAGTTCTTTCTGTTCTTTAATAACTTCAGTCTCATCTGTAGCAGCACAGATTGATCAACTTCGTTAGTTGACGTCTGGGTAGCGATGTGATGATGCAGCATAATTTGCAGAACCAGGGTACTTGGAAAATCAAAGACTATCACCACCTACATTCAAGACACAATTATTAAGGTTTGTTTTAATTGCCATCAATAAGCCTGGTTGCTTTCCTTCTTGTAACATAAGATAAGACTTGAAATAAAATGGGCCGTATCCGCACTTCAGAAATAATGCAGTTTCATATCAGTTTAACTGCCGTGGCTCAGTGTCATGGCATTCTGGGATTGGTAGTTTGTTGTGGCACCAGAGCTCTCTGACAAAGAAGGCTAAATATCTGACAACACTACAAATCCCAGAATTCCCTAGCACAGAACCATGGCAGGTAAAGCAGTGTCAAACTGCATTATTTCTGTAGTGCAGATGCGGTCATAGAGATGACTTGAGCAGCTAACAAACTGTCTGTAGATTATCATACTCAGGATGGGGAGAAGTCAGTTTGCTTTGAACTTTAATCAGATTAGATCACTGTGGAATTCACAGAGTAAAACATTTAACATGAAGAATATGTACAATTTTGTTTGAAATATTAAACTTATGTGAAAAGACGTAAAATTGACATATCCAGTCTCTATATGCAGCCCCAATTCTCTTTATATATTTAGAGCCCATTTGAACAAACCAAGATGTCAGAAACATGGATTTTTTTTTTACAAGGGAGAAAGAAGGAATCTTGGGAGTGAGTGACTGTCTTAAAAACTGGATCTGCCAATTTCACTTTCTTTCACATAAGTTTATAATTCCAATATAAACTGGACAAGATGGAGGTTTCTGAATTCATTAATAATGCCTTCATCTAGTTTGGATTCCACATCCGCATTGTGGACCTTCTAGAAAGAAGCCTTAGAATTCTGTGCAGAACAACTGTGGGCAGTCACTACAGAGAATTCATCTACATCACAACCAGAATTTCAGGTTGATCTCCTATTTTGGCCTCAGTTCCATCTTCTACTGGGAAATAATGCTTAGCATTTCCCCCAGGATGTTTGGTACAAGTGTTGCATCATTGGTTTAGAAGATTCCCCATCCTGTCATCTTCTTCTGTTTATAGGGCACTGGTGGTGACTGTAGGAGACTCAGTGACTGACGGACCAGGGGAGACAGAGCTGGGCTGACTGAGTGACAAATCCGCACCCCATCAAAGAAAACAATATATATATATATATATGTGTGTGTGTGTGTGTATGCGCGCGCACACACACACACACACACACAGAGCGTATATAGCCTATTTCATGATGATCATTTGCATGCAAGGGGCACTTCTAGGACTGGGGTGAGCTGTTTCTGGAATCCCTCCCTGTTAGCTAAGCCAGAGAGGACTCATTGGGGGAACTAGCTGTAGGAGATCGAAGTCCACAGCCACCCGTTTCTATTTCAGATGGAGAACTTCTGTTGGTCTCATTGTGTAGGTATTTTCAAGGCATTTTCAATATTCAATTGCCTTGAACATCCCATGAAATTCCATTACTCTGGTGATGTGATGTAATCTTGCCTTCTTTTATGCTTTTTCTGAGTTGGTAGAGGATGTCTTTGCTCATTACCAAACAAACAAACAAACAAACAAAAATACCAGGCATCCTTTTAAAGCCTGAGGAAAAGGACAAGGACTTTTAGACCAATGCTCAATCCCACGCTTCATTTCTCCTTGTCAACATGAATTGTAGCACCATTCTAATTCTAGAAATGGATCACACTGGGCCAGTACAGACAGGCCAAAATAAAGCTGCTTCGGGTGACTTTGGAGGTATGCTGTTTAAATGACACATACATCTTAAGAGGCCAGAAGCTGCACCAAAGAAGCGTGGCTTTGGCATGGCTTCTGGCCTCTTAGGAACAACAATAATAAGTTTATTGATTAGTCAGCTGACCGTATCAAGAAAAGCACAATACAAATTGCAAAATACAAAATAGAAAATCAGAATGTCAAAATACACACAAAAATAAAACTTGGTCACATCTAAAGAGTTCATATAAAATTAAGACAAGAGTTAAGAATGAAAACCAATACTAGCTAAATAAAAGCAAATATAATAAAATAGAATGCAAAGTACATTAGAGTAAGATAAGACAAACCACCTAAAACAGAGTAGAGGAAATCAATAAGGGTATTAAATAAACTCATCTCCATGGCACAAGACCCCATTTGGTACGATAAATTGATATCTTAAATAAGCAGCTTTTATAATAAATTTTGCAATACATTGCACTAGGTGTAAATTCTTTCCAGAAAGAAGATGGGGCAATTTGATGGTGGGATCCCAGTTGGTCATGTTAACCAAAAATGGTTCTAAGTAATGGGATTTCTCCTTATCATATAGACAGCAATCGAACAGGATATATGTAATATCCTCTATAGCCGAAGCGCCACAAATACCTATTCTTTCGTGGTAAGGTATTTTTTGGAATCACCCTGTTCTCACCATGGAGTTCAGTTGTTCAAATCTGGTTCTAGTGAATGCTGTTCTCTGGCTCTGTGTTTGGTGTGACCTAAGATATTTTTCAAGGCCAAATACCATTTTATTTTTAGATAACCACTTTAGAGATTTACAGCCATCCAATGAGGCTATATCTAATTGCACATTGATATTCCAAGTCCTTTGTTTTAAAGATTCCTGGACTCTATGCCCACCTAGGTGAAAATAGGATTTTAAATCCCACAAAACAGTGATATATTTACTGGGCCAACTAAAAAAAGCACAAAATACATCATGCAAGCTTTTGAAGCTCCACTGGCTTCTGCATCAAGCAAAAGTGTTAAATATTATAAGGGAGAATTAAAAAAAATGATCCAAATTCTACAAAAAAAGGTAGAGTAGAAATATTGGTCTTTGAGAAATGATTATTTAAGGTCATCAGTTTTACACAACCACATGTTTTAATTTGATACATTTGATAGACAGCATAGAAATTAGCTGTGGACATGTATACATGCTATATTCAGATTATATGTTTATATTCAAATTATTATAACCTTATCTTTTTCTTCATTCAATGTATTAAATGAAGATAACAGTTAAAACATCTGGCCAGTGCAATCTGATTATTAACAACAACATAAAAGGACCTTCAACCTTTTATTTTAAGTAAGACACATTCTATAGGTGTGTGGGTATCATATCTTGGAGCATTCTTCTCCATGCATAGCTTAGAAAGTTGCAAAGTTATAGATACATGCTACATTCTAAATACACCTTTGAACTGATAATCAGAAAGGAAACATAACAAATATCCCTGATGGCCTTGAAACATACAGAAAAATAGACCTTTATTTCTAAGGTTTTCCCATTGGTAATGAAGGGGGAATTTGACCCTTTTGAGATCAGCCTTCTTCATGCCAACAGTGAGCATTTCAAATGGAGATACTGAAAGTGCAGACCATAAGAACAAAGGTAGGAAAAGATTTAAACTCCTGCCCAACCTAGAAGTTTCCAGATGATTTTGTACTCCTCTGCTTAGATGAAGAGTGACTGGCAAAAGGTAACTCCTCTCTCCTTAGGTAAACTTCTCCATCCTTAGGAGTAAATTAGGATTCATTTGATGGGAACAGTTGTTCTGCTACAAAACACGTAGGAATCCATAGTTTTTTGTGGTTTTTTCAGGCTATGTGGCTATGCTCTAGAAGAGTTTCTTCCTGACATTTAGCCAGCATCTGTGGCTGGCATCTTCAGATGCTGGCGAAACGTCAGAAAGAAACTCTTCTAGAACATGACCATATAGCCCAAAAAACCCACAAAAAAACGATGGATGCCGGCCATGAAAGCCTTCAACTTCACAAAGTAGGAATCTTTCTGGAGAATTAAGTATCATTTTTCACCTGTAGCTTCTCAGGTTTCTTCCATTCCATTCCAAATCTCTTTCGGGAAGTTTTCTCTTCTTCTGGCATCTCTCCCAGGGCTTCCCATATGCATTGTGTTTGGTCCAACATTTCTTCAGGCCATTCGTTTGGGGAAGGTACGAAGGTGGAAGAGGCAATTGGAAAGTAAGCACTGCCTCCAGTTATTAGGGACAGATGGGAACAACTGCCAGACAGTGTGGTAATATTTATCGAAATATAATTTGAAGCAGTTCTTTATGTTCTCTTATAAATTCAGTCTCATTTGCTGCAGCACAGATTGATCAGTGTTGGCAATTGACATCTGCACCACAAAATGTTTCCAGCTTAAAGCTGAGTCACCTATGGATAAGACAACAAATATTTTGCCATAGTTCTCTTCATGTCCATTGTATTTCTTCTAGTGAGCTGAACATTTAGACATTTCAACAGATGATGAAGGTCTTACTGATGCTCAGGAACTGCAGCGGATATTAGCAGAACAGAAAAACTGCCTTTAAAAGAAGCTTCCAGTTGGATGTGGTAGCTATGTGCTGATGTAGCATCAGAAAAAGTGTACATGGAAAATGAATGGCTGTATCCACTTACATTCGAAGCACAGTTAGCAAGCATTTTTTGAACTTGCCATCATAAGGCTGTTGTGTTGGCATCTTCCCTTTTTTTAAAATGAAATAAGACATGGGATGTGTCTGCACTGCAGAATTAATGCAGTTTGATTCAAGTTTAACAGTCATGGCTCAGTGCTGTAAAATTCCAGAATTTGTGGCTTTGTGAGATATTTAACTTTCTCTATCAGATAGCTTTGGCATCACAACAAACCACAAAACCCAGGATTCCACAGGATAGAGCTATGACAGTTAAAGTGGTGCATTAGTTCTGCAGTGTGGCAGCAGCTGAAGAGAGGACTAGATTGATCAAATTGTAGATATTCCACTAGGAATGGGGAGAAGCCAGTTTGCTTTGTATTTTGGTCAGATTAGATAATTAAAGCTTGCACAAAAATATTGATACATTTAAAATAAAAATCATTATAGTTGTTTTGGACCTGTGATTGAGAACAGAGGCCCAGTCAATTTCAGAGCTGGTGTTATACATACTGTATGCAGCACTAATTCTCTTTATATGCTTGCAATTCACGTTGCAGTGAAAGCAAACAATAAACAAACCAAAAGGTCATAAACAGAGAGTAGGAGGCACACAAAGTAAGGAATGTCCACATAAACAGGGCAAGAGGTTTCTCAGACATGTAAATAATACATTCAGTCACTCTGGATACCTCATGTACATCATGGATCTCCTGGAAAAAAAGCCCTAGATGTCTGGGTAGAAGAAGCCATAAGCAGTTACTTCAGAAAATCCAGCTGTTTCACAACCAGAATTCCAGGTTTTTCTCCTAGGTCTGCCTCAGATCCACATTCTACTGGGAAATAGTGCCTGGCAAGATTCCCAGTACAAGTGGTACAGTGGTTAGCAATGGTACATAACATTCCCTCTGTTCTGTATATAAGGCACTGGTGACTGCAGGAGACTCAGTGACTACAGACCAGGGAAGAGATCTGGGCTCACTGAGTGACAAATCTTCAGCGCATCAAAGAAAGCAAAGGTTGCTTTGGACTCAGGTAGGAAGCTTTCTCCTTCCTGAAAGAAATATTATTATTCTAATATTCTAATATATAATTAATAATATTTTAATAATATTATTGATAATAAAATTAAACCGAGACATATAATATCTTTTTCACGATGTGCACTTGGATGCAAGACATCCTGCCAGGACTCGGATGAATTTCTTTTGGTGCTCTCAGAATTCCTCCCCATTGGTTGATCTGGAGAGGAATCATGGGAGAACTACCTCTAGGAGATGGAGGTCCACAGCTTCCCACTACTATTTAGAAGACACCTGTTGCTCACATTTTGTTGGAACTGGATAGCCTTTCCACCTTTCCTGGTGAGACACAAGGGAAGAGGATACCTGTGAACTCTATTTTGTGCATGTGTGTCAGTGTGTGTGTGTGTGTGTGTGTGTGTGAGAATGTTTTCTGTTTGTTAACCTTTCGAAGGGGTTTATATATTTTCTTTTCTATGGGCCTCAACAGACAGGCCAAAATAAAGCTGCTTCGGGTCACTTTGGAGGAATGCTGTTTAAATGACACAAGCATCTTAAGAGGCCAGAAGCGGTGCCAAAGCTGCATGGCTTTGGTGCGGCTTCCAGCCTCTTAGGACACATTCAACATCAAAATACCACAGATCACAAATGGCTGATGCAACACTGGCAAGGGTGTGCTTAGCATCTCTGATTTTTATTCCTTTAGCCTCTTGATTTTAAAGCAAGGAAGACCAAGAGAAGCAGCAAAGGATGGCTCCAAAGAGACTCATTCACTTGTGGCTGTTTTGTATCTTTGCCTGGATGACGGTGGAGAATGTGGCAGCCCAGTCTTTTCAAGCCTTCAAACATAACAATGTAGACTTCCCAATGACTCCAGCTCCAAATGATGATACCTACTGTAGAAATATTATGTATAATAGACATATGAACTACAAACATGACAATACTTTCGTACATGCCTCAGATTCTGATCTTAAAGCCATCTGTAAATCATCCCATGGGGTGCAGCTTTCTGGTGAAATTGCAAGCAGAGTTCCCTTTTCATACACTTATTGTTTTGAAATGAATGACAAATTTTATGGTATAAGGGATAATCTTAAAATATCTGTATACTGCAGAGATGGAGTCCCAATTGAATTCGGAGTTGCTAACGCTTAAGTAAACAAAAGGCTGCAGTTAAATGGATCAATGCCTCCATCTCCTAGGATTATAATAAAAAATATACATTGATCCTAAGTCATCTAGAATTTTACATGACTTTATAATGGTGTAACCACAAATGAAAGATTATTTTTAAGCCTCTGTCTTTCCAAACTGCATCTTGTTCTTCTTTGGCTGCAGAATTAAAAGAAGCATGAAATTTCAAGGGACCCTTTCACTGGGGCAGCTTTGGGCCTTTACTCATCTGCAAACATTTATCTACATGCTTCAGACTCTGAGCTGAAAACCATCAGCAGAACCTCTTCTGGGCAACCAGTTTCTGGGCAATGGCAAAGTACCTCTCCTTTTTCATCCATATATATATAATGAATAAAATCATATTATCCGAAGATCACTGTTAACAATATGGAATAAGATAAAAATCAAATTTGATACACAATTTCCAATTTGGATTTCACCACAAGAAGCCGGGCAAATTAATCTGGCCACAGATTTAAAAGAATTTCTAACATATAAAGACCTAATCATATGGGAAGATAAAACACTGAGGATAAAATCAAATGAAGACTTTAAAAAATAAAAGTTATATTTGCCATTGGTTCCCATATAGACAATTAAGGGAAAGATATAAGATGGATGTACAAACAGAAGGTTTTGAAAAAGAGGAAAATGAATTAGGTAAGATTTTGTTATACAGCGCGCCCGCGTCATACGCGGGTGTGCTTTACGCGGCTTGAGCATATGCGCTCAAGCCAGGGGTGGCGTGTCCCATTCATTTGAATGGGCGCACGCGCCCATTGTGCCCTGTGTGCCGCAGCGCCGCCGCACCGCCGTGCACAAGCCCCATTTTTTACAATGGGGCTTGAGCATAGGCGGAATTCGCCTTACGCTGAGGGATCTGGAACAGATCCCCATGTAAGGCGAGGACCCACTGTATTCAGGAAAATCAACAATCTCTAAATTATATAAACTACTTTTAAAGAGAGAGTTAGAACAAGAAACAATTAAGGAAAGTATGATATGTTGGTCTAGAAATGTAGGTCATCTGATACCCCTTGCAAAATGGGAAAGAGCTTGGGGTCAAGAGTTAAAATTTACACTGTCAATGGACTTGAAAGAAAACTATTATATTGGTGGGTTACACACCGCCATTAAAGGACGCGCAGAGATCGTACTAGGGTTAGGAAGGGGCGGTGCTTCCGCACCCCCCTAACCCTAGTATGCGCTCCGCACACACAAAATGGCGGTGGCCGTTCCACACGGCCGCCGCCATGATGGTGTCATGAACGTGCCACCTCCAAACGAGGCGGTGCGGACGTGACGCCATCGCTTCGTGTGAGGGCGGTTAATGCGCCTTTTCCATGGAGCAGGAAGGAGCTCCGAAATGGAGCTCCTTGCTGGTTTGTGTCGCTGGTGCAGCCGTGTGAAGGCTGCACCAGCGATGCAAATCAGAAAGGGGCCGAGCGACCCCTTTCTGGGAGTCCCCGCTGCCGTTGGGGTGTCCTTGGGGCTTGAAATCCCAAGGACACCCCTTTCCTGACTGCGGGGAAGCGGCCTTTTGCCGCCTCCCCGCGGCCCGGAAAGCGGCGGATTGGGGCCTTGGAGGCTGCCGGTCTGGCAGCTGAGGCCCCGATACACTGGGGAAAGGGGGTGGGTGCAGGCCGCCGCTTTTCAGCAGTCTGTAACCAGCCAAAATGCTACACAGATGGTACTTGTCACCAAACAGACTAGGAAAAATGGGGGAAAATAGTAACAATAATTGTTGGAAATGTGGTAACCAAGAATTGAATATACTTTATTAGAACGAAGAAGGAACATTATATCACATTTGGTGGACGTGCCCAACCTCAATTAAATATTGGAAAATAACACATAACTCTATACAAAGAATTTTGCAAACTCAAATTAAATTTAAACCAGAAAGTTTTTTGTTAAATATAATAGACGAAAAAGATGAAAGAACACATTTAAAAATTATTTTATATTTGATCATGGCCACAAGAATTACATACACAAAAAAATTGAAACAAAAGGAATTACCAACACAAGATGAATGGTTACAAAAAAGTATTGAAATGATAGATTTAGACAGACTAACATTGTTAATAAAAGGAACAGAGAAAGAAGGTTGGAACAAAGACTGGAACTTACTAATGAATTTCTATAATAATAAAGTCTAATAGAACAAAAATAACTGGAAAGAATATAATGTGTAAACTATAATAATTATGTCTTTCTTAATATCATTGCTGGCTTGGTTGGTTTTAAACTGATGTTAAGTTGGGCAGATACCACCGAAGTGATATGATAATTGGTTTAACATATGCATAATAACAATATTATTAAATTCAGATGCTTGCTTAATATATGAAAGAACAGTAGAAAGGAAATAAGTTTTTTTAAAGAAAAACATCATATATACATCAAAGATAAGAATATGTTAAGCTATACACGGATTTAGATAAATTAATATAAAGATGAAGTAAGAATAATATTATCAAACTCAATATAATGCACAGACAAAAAACAATGAAGAATTTTAGAATTTCTGAGGGAGGAGTATTAATTTATACAGAAAACAGGTTTGAGCACAAATAGTACGGGTAAAAGAGTTATAATAGATAAGATAGCATATTGTGAATAATAAGAAGGAAAGAGATATATGTATTTTTTATTACTTGTATTATTACTATTTTTATAAGGGTCTTGATGGAAAATGTAACAAAATAATAAGTAGTATCGATTGTATGTCTGTATGCTAAAATATATATCAATAAAGCTCACCTTAAAAAAAATAGAGTGAGAGGCCTACATTTTGTCTTAAGATGTTACCTGAGTTGTCAGCTAAAATGGTCTGCAGGGATAACAATGCAGAGAGAGTCCATTCCTCTCTTTGGCCATTGGTCACATGGCAAGCTGACAACAAACAGCTGTAAAATCTGAGTTAAAATAATCTGACCTGGAGAGCTTGTAAAAATTTAAAAAAGGATCCAATTGTACTGACAGAAAATATTGCGGGATACACAAAATGTGTATGGACATCTGAAAGCAAAACCACAGAGAACAGGAACAAAACTTTTTAATTAGTCTGAATTCTCCCTTTTTCATAATTAACTTTTGCCATCTTGAAAACTTGCTTATGTTGCCTGGCCAGATGTCTACTTCTTTTCATCTGTGAAGTTTTAGAGGATGTGGAAATGTAATAAGCAACAGCAGGGTTAAGAGAAAGTGTTCAAAATGTGGAAAGTCATCATTAGTGTTGCTGTCTAGCATCTGTAAATGCAGTTTTTCTTTGTTGTTGTTGTTCCATTTATATCTCACATTCCACTCACACACTCATTGTTACCAATGTCCATCCCAGGCTTCAGTTTACTGCCAATATCTTATCCTCATTTCTCAAATAAACACATTATCAAAATTGCCTGCCTATGTGAGTTCACTCCCTTACTAGTGTAGTGGCCATTGGGAAGCTTGTTCAAGGCTTGCACACAGGGCATTGCTTCTGTGGCTCAGAGTGGCACCATTTTGGGACAGGCTGGAGCAAAGAGTTAAAGCACATGGTGGTGGGAGAGAAGTGGTGGCAAAAAAGAGCTTTCAAATTTGGAACCCTGCTTAAGCTTTGGAGCTTTGCTGGGACTTGGCTAGCAGGTTGGAGTTGGCTGCTGGTCCTGCTTTCTTTCATCAGACGGAATGAAAGAAGAGGTAGCAGAAGAAACCATTTTTCTGTGGGAGAATGGCCCCTTGAAGCTGTGTGGGGAAGACATGTCTTCTGCTCGGAGAGCATTTTTAAAGAATGGGGTACAAATCATCATCATCATCATCATCATCATCATCATCATCATCATCATCATCATCATCTGGGGAAGGAGTATCTGTGTTTGGGGACCACTGATCTAGACTAAGGTCTTGTTGGCACTGGCAAGGATACTCTAGGGGAAGCCAGAAGTATCCTGGCCTCCCAGCTGCCCCCCTCCCCCCCCCGCCAGCCTTAAGTTGATTATTTTCTGTGTTTCATAAATAAGCATGCTCATTCCGAATCTCCATAATGAGTTTTTTCAAATGAGAACAAGGTCAGAAGGAAGGAGGAAATCTTTATTTTTGGAGAAAGGAAAGAAAATGGGAGTGGGATTCTTATGATCAGAAGTAGTGATGATGACATTGTTTATTCCTTACACACACACACACACACACGAGCTCCACAACAATGGAATGAAACACTGCTCAGTTGAAAATGCATTTGCAGAGTTTATATATTTATCAGTGCTTGGAAGAATACATGTGGCTAGCTAAATTAAACAAAATTCAAAATGAGGACTTTCTTTTGTTTAGTCTCAGCTTTTTCTGACAAGGCAAAATGAAGGCATGAAAAGTACTGAAGTGGAGAAGCAAAAAGCAACTGGGAATGGAAAGTTAGATAAATTGGCTCCATAGATTTACAAACCATAGATAATTTTTCCATGGATGAGACAAAGGAAATGGTTTCATTATTCTCCTATGGGGCACATCGAGCACAATTCTGTATGCATCTTAGATCTGACCTTCATCGAAGTGTACAGGTTTCCCACCTCTACAAGCAATAACAATAAATCTATTTGATCTGTTCTCTCGATAGTTACAAGGTGGACGGGAAGAGCCTCCACTGAGCTTGCAGGTGGTGACAGAGAACTGCTTATTGCTACGCCTCAAATTGTTGCCGTAAGGCTTCCCCCCCTTGCCACACACAGCAACGATTTGCTTCTTGCTGCCATGGATGAAGGAGTTCACAGCCTTGCACTGAGGTTTGGTCATCCCACGTCTTTGCATCATGGTATTGCAATAACGGTTTCCCACGTTACTCCTGGGGTTGTCCTCGTGCTGCCTTCTGAATGTCGGATAGTCAGCAGCATAGGTTCCAACTATAAACACCATTGCCAGGAGCACAAAGAGAATGGGGCCAGATCCCTTGAACTGCATTGTCAGCTTTGCCAGGCCAAAGAGATACCTGGAGAGAGAAGGAAAAACCCAAGAGGACGGTTGAAAAGCTTGTAATAGGAACTGCCACCAGAAGGAGCTATTCTTCTGGAAATAGTTTGGAAATGAAATGTATTTCTCCTTTCCAGTTCTTGGCTGCATATTCTGGGACAGATCCTCTCAACATTGGCATAACTAGAGATTATCTGACTTCTTTGGTATTATTTGATGCAGTCACTTCTCCTTATCCACAGGCTTTTAATCTATGGATTCAAGCATCCACACTTTGAAAATATTTTTAAAATATATAAATTCCAAAAAGCAAACTTTGGCTTTGCCATATTATATAAGTTGTATAACATAAAGTTATACAACTTTACTATCAATTGTACTTAATGGGGCTTGAGCATCCATGGATTTTTCTATCCAAGTGGGGTCCATTGCTGATCTGCAGCATCAGTCCACAGCTTGAAAGCATTTGGTGCAATATTTTATCTGTTGCATTTTAAAATTAATTCACCCCTCAATGGTGCCCTAAGAATCAGCAACTGAAGTGAAGGAAGTAATAGTTACACTCTCTCAGCCTCAGAGGATGGCAATGGTAAACTCCCTCTGATGAAATTAATCAAGAAAACCCTTAGGACTGTCATGAGAGTGACTTGGAGGCACACAACAAGAAAGTGATGGAAGAAGAAGGTTTAGGGAAGGAGGGAGTGTGGATCCTCCTGCCTCAAATGCTGAGAAACCTTGCACCACACTTGTCTTCAGTCCTGTTAAAGGCATTGACATAGTTGACATCATTTTAACTGTCATGGCTCCATCCTATAAAACCTAGGATTTGTAGTTTTCTGTGGTACCAGAGCTCTCTGACAGAGAAGGCTAAATCTCTCACAAAACTACAAATCCCAGAATTCCATATCATTGAGCCATGACAGTTAAAGTGGTGTTGAACTGGATTATTTCTGCAGTGCAGATTAGACCTGAGTTGAGCAGGAGCTCCTTTGGTTCCGAATCGAATATGCTTATCACATTGCCCCCAGGGACTTGATGTGGGCGGAACGAAAGGAAGCGGGATGAGAACGGAAGGGGGCAAGGGATGTATTTTACTGCACACTGGAGCGCTGCCACCACCACCAAAAGTTCCCATTCTGTTCCCGGTCAGTCCCAGAGGTGGCGATTTTTAGGAACGCTTCTGAACAGTTCCTGAAAATCACTTCCTCTGTGACGGATCAGGAACGGAATGGGAACTTCTAGTGGCAATGGCATTCCAGTTTGTGGTAAAATGCATCCCTTGCCCCTTCTGTTCCCATCTCACTCCCTTTTGTTGTGCCCCATCACATCCCTAATAAGCTACTAAGTTCCAACCATCAGTAGAGCTCTTGTTCAGTGCAGAGAGTGGCAGTAAAATCAATTACAGATTCACAACCCCTACAGTTAGCCACTATTTATGGGTCCAATCCACAGTCAACAGCAAGATAGTAACAATAGATTTCAAGGCTTTGCAGCACAAGCGACACAGAAGGAACTGTTCTAACCCATTATAGTTCTTTACATGAAAATGCTCAAAGGGACCCCTAAATTCTTTTCGGGGGAGGTAAAGAATGCTCATAAATATTCTTGTCCTTGATGTAAAGGGGATCATGATATATCAAGTTGCCTAATTGAGAAAATGGTTTACCACAGTAAGAATGTTTCCATTTAGGGAATAGTTTGTATGGGGAGAGAGAGCACAACCTCCCCTTGACATTTTTGCCTTTAAAAATGTTTCTGCAGAAAAAGAAGCTTTTTTGTACAGATAATGTATTTTTAAAATGGTCATAAAGTGCGCTAAATCATCAAGAATGTGCAAAATCACTCACAATAGTTTCCCACTGGACATCATTCTTTCTAGCACATGACAGCAGAATAAGTGCAGATTCAGGGTGCATTTGCACTGTAGAAATAATGCAGTTTAACACCACTTTAAGTGCTGTAGCTCCATCCTATGGAATCCTGGGATTTATAGTTTTACAAGGTCTTTAGGCTTCTCTGCCACACAAAACTACTAATTCCAGGATTCTGTAGGATGGAGCCATGGCTGATGGAAGCAGCATGAAATTGAATTATTTCTATAGTGCAAATGAACCCTCAGAGGTCTCTCTGAGACCCATGTTTAATGTCTCTTACCTAGGCTGCATCCAAATTGCAGAAATGATCCTGTTTGACACCACTTTAACTGCCAGTGCTCAGTGCTATGGAATTCTGGGAAGCAGAGCTCTGGTGCTGCAACAAATGACATTTCCCAGAATTCCACAGCATTGAGCCCTGGCAGTTAAAGTGGTGTCAAACCAGATTATTTTTGCAGTGCAGACGCAGCCCTAGGTTTCATTCATTACAAACCAAAGTAAAGTCTACCCAATACAGTAGGAAAGATGACTGCATTATCCATTTTCCCTTACTCACACAGATCTGGTATTCAAAAGAAGATGAATTCAGAGTTGAGATGAAGTGGGAAGCCGTTCTTGGAGTCCTTCCACTCTTAAGTAAAGCACCCTGCTGTATAAATACTTTTCTAATATGGGGAGAGGTAGATACTGGTAAGAGGAAGCGGAGACCCCCATCTGACCACAAAAGAAGAAGTAATGAACGGACAGGATCAGTTTCAGAATAGAAAACCACACAGATGACACAAGATCCTAACAGCTCAGAGCACCTT
Organism: Sceloporus occidentalis; assembly: GCA_023333645.1. NCBI lineage: Eukaryota > Metazoa > Chordata > Lepidosauria > Squamata > Phrynosomatidae > Sceloporus > Sceloporus occidentalis. The sequence goes on along the minus strand of JALMGF010000014.1, from coordinate 11,213,492 downwards.
TTGCAGTTTAAATGTCCCCTAAATAGTCTTTCTCAACCTTGGATTATTGAAATGCTTTGGACTAGAACTTCCATCATGTCACTTATTCAATTATGGTATTTGCAGGGGATGGGAGTTATGGTTCAAGCCATCTGAAGATGAGAGGCTGGCCAAGGTTCCCCGATCCCTGTGTCCTCCAGCCTCTGCAAGCCACAGGGACTGGGGAAAAGCAGGGAGCAAGCAGGGAGGAAGACCAAGAGAAGCAGCAAAGTATGGCTCCAAAGAGACTCATTCACTTGTGGCTGTTTTGTATCTTTGCCTGGATGACAGTGGAGAAGGTGGCAGCCCAGTCTTTTCAAGTCTTCAAACATAACAATGTAGACAACCCAAAGACTCAAGCTCCAAATGATGATATCTACTGTAGAAATATTATGTATCATAGACATATAAGCTACAAACATGTCAATACTTTCGTACATGCCTCAGATTCTGAGCTTAAAGCCATCTGTAGAACATCCTTATTCTGGTCAAGTGCAAAGCAATGTTCCCTTCTCATACAGTTATTGTTTTGAAAGTAGAAATCAAATGTATGGTTTTAGTGCGAATCGTAAAATATCTGTATACTGTAGGGATGGAGTCCCAATTGAATTAGGAACTGCTAACGCTTAAGTAAATAAGTGGCTGCAGTTAAATGGATCAATGCCTCCATCTCCTAGGATTATAATAAAAAATATACATTGATCCTAAGTCATCTGGAATTTTACATGACTTTATAATGGTGTAACCACAAATGAAAGATTATTTTTAAGCCTCTGTCTTTCCAAACTGCATCTTGTTCTTCATTGGCTGCAGGATTAAAAGAAGCATGAAATTTCAAGGGACCCTTTCACTGGGGCAGCTTTGGGCCTTTACTCATCTGCAAACATTTATCTACATGCTTCAGACTCTGAGCTGAAAACCATCTGCAGAACCTCTTCTGGGCAACCAGTTTCTGGGCAATGGCAAAGTACCTCCCCCTTTTCATACACACACACACACACACACACACACACACTGGTGGTTGTTCAAAAATTGGTGGTGTTTTGGTTGGTTGGCTGGTTGGTTGGTTTCAGTAGCATTAAAGACATTATTGTGTACTGTCAGGTTGGAGCTTCCAGGGCTTCAAGTAAAGAAATTGCCATAGCAAAATGGATCAAGGTCTTTTCTTACATTTTTAGATCTAAATTGCACTGTAGAAATAATGCAGTTTGGCACTGCCTTAATGGCCATGGCTCAATGCTATGGAGTCCTGGGATTTTGCAGTTTGTTATGGCATCAGAGCTTTCTGACAGTTTCTGGTCAGTATCTCTCCCTTTTCATATACTGTGTTTGAAAACAGATGTTTTTGGAGGGCTTGCTTGTTTTTGAGCAGCATTAAATACATTACTGTGAAGATGAGGGTCTAAAATACAGAGAAAGGCTTGAACAGGCATGCATGTAATTCTATGGAGATTATCGCACATCAATTTTTGCCTGATCTGGGCATGGGCTGGGAACGGGTTTGAAAGGGTGAGAAAGGGTGTTATTGCACAGGAAAAAGCCCCGTTTGCCACCGTGAAACTACAAACTGTCCCCCAACCATGTTTTGGCCACCGATTTTGAAAGGGGGCAAGAATAATAATGAAACATCAACATCACCATGTGCAAGAGCTCACAGGACATAGGAAAATGATTGTTACTGTCAGGGTAGACTTTGAATTTGAATCAAAACAGCATAATCTCTGTCATTCCCCTCCCCACCAAAAATAATATCCTTTGATTTGAATAGTCTTTCTTAACTTTGATTTTGTGCATGAGGTGGTGGTGTTCTTCTGTGTTCAATTTAAAGTGACTTCTGAGTTCAATAAATCTTTTCTCTCTTTAAGCATCGGTCTTGCCTTTTGATTTTGGTTATTGATGAACCTTTGAAAGAGTAAGCTGAAATGCTAATGAAAAAAGAGGGTCTTTGTGGGGGAGATTTCTAGATTTCTCTTTTCAGCAAACAACTACTTTCTGTAATATTACTTTCCCCTCTAGTATGAATCTCAACACTGGGAGCATGGAATGATAGTTGGGAAGTTTGGGATATTGGAAGAAAGAGGGAGAGAAATGTACAATAAATTAGGTGGGTGGAAACAAAATAATGTCCATTTCAGACTTAAATATAGTGTGACTTTCCCCTCCTTTTCTCAAGTGAACAAACAAAAATCCCAAACAGCACACTTGCTGTTTTGCTCCACAAATGAGTTTCCTATAGCTTCCCTTCTATTTAGTCAGTAAGTGTAACCACTGAGGATTTCCAGGATCTTGTAAATTTGTAATAAGAGAGTAAGGGGCTGTATAGACTGGCATCAAAGGTGCGCATGCAGGCGCAGTGGGAACCCTGATTCCGTCCCCATGCTGGTGTGACGGCGTGTGCTGCACCACATGGTGGGCGGCATCACAGTGCTCCTCTGGTGCTATGTCCAGATGATGCAGCGCCAAAAGAGCACTGAAAAGCCATGGTGCCAGCGGCTACGTGCCTTTTCCGTGGTGCAAAAAAGGGCCGTGGCATGTAGTTGCCACGGCATTGATCCTGTGTTAAAAAGGGTGGCTGCAGGCCACCCCTTAGTGGCGGTCTGTCAAGCCCCTGAATCTTCTTCTCCAAATTCCTGGGTTAATAATTGTCTCCAACTCGCCCATTCTAGCAGTCGCAGTTAATCCTCACCTGTCTTTCCCCAAATTGCAGTGTACCTGAGCTTTTGGGAACTCACAGACTGACTGAAAAGTCCCAGATTTTTGTCTCATTCTTTCCCTTGATATTATACTGAGTTAAAATAATCTGATCTGGAGACCTCATTAAAAAAAAGTATCCGATTGTACCAGTAGCTGACAGAAAATATTGTGGGATACACAAAATATGTTTGGATATCTGAAAACAAAACCACAGAGAACAGGGACTTTCTGATTTTTTTAATCAGTCTGAATTCTCCCTTTTTCATAATTAACTTTTGCCATCTTGAAAACTTGCTGATGTTGCCTGGCCAGATGTCTACTTCTTTTCATCTGTGAAACTTTAGAGGACGTGGAAACGTAATAAGCAGCAGCAGGGTTAAGAGAAAGTGTTTAAAATGCGGAAAGTCATTATTAGTGTTGCAGTTTTTCTTTTTTTGTTGCATTTATATCTCACATTCCACTCACACACTCATTGTTACCAATGTTCATCCCAGGCTTCAGCTTACTGTCTATATCTTATCCTAATTTCTCAAATAAACACATTGTCAAAGAATGAGGTACAAATCATCATCATCATCATCATCATCTGGGGAAGGAGTATCTGTGCTTGATTGTTGGAAAGAGTCATTTGTCTTGGAGTGGCTCCTGTACTTCAAATCTTTCCCTTTCCCAGTTTACATCAGTCTGCAATCCAGTGCATGCAGCCTTTGTAAACCCCCTACATATGCACTAGCTGTGCGTTTTTCTACCCTGATAAGGGATTGACAGTCCTTCCTCTCTGGGGAGAAGCTTCTCTTGCACCTAGTTATCCTGGAAGCAGCAACTGAGCAGCTGACTGAGCAGCCACCATGAGGCCTCTTTTCCACATCAGCCTTTGCTGCAAGGCTGGCATGGGGGAGAGGCTTCTCAGTTGCTGCTTAGCCAGCTGATCAGTTGCTGCTTCCAGGATGACAGGACACAAAGGGAACAGCAATTGGGCAGCCAGGTAAACAGTGACCCAAAAGACTCTCACCTGTGCCAGCCTTTGCTGCAAGATTGGCACAAGGAAGAAGCTTCTTAGGCCCTGCTCAGCCAGCTGCTCAGTTGCTGTTCTAGAGGTGACTGGGTGCAAAGGGAGCAGCGACTGAGATTGACTGTTTTGAATTTGCAGTAAAACAGTAGATCTAATATGAAAACTATGCCAGGGGTGTGTGTGCTAGGATTGTTGCCCAGAAGGAAAGGGGGCAGTGGCCCAAAAAAGTCTGAGGACCACTGATCTAGACTAAGGTCTTATTGGCACTGGCAAGGATACTCCAGGGGAAGCCGGAAGTATCCTGATCTCCCAGCTGCCCCCCCCCCCCCCCCCAGCCAGCCTTAAGTTGATTGTTTTCTCTGGTTCATAAATAAGCATGCTCATTCTGAATCTCCATAACGAGCTTTTTCAAATGAGAACAAGGCCAGAAGGAACAGGGATGTAGCCAGGATTTTGGGAGGGGGGGGTCCAGACTAAGTGCCACCATTTTGAGATGCTAAGAGCCCCCCCCCCCCCCCGCCAAGACACAAAAAGAGGGTCGAGCATTTACCTCATGATGGCACCACTTTAACTTCCGTTATGGCTCTGTGCTATGGAATCTTGGGATCTCTAGTTTTGATGAGCTGTTTAGCCATCTCTGTCAGATGCCACAACAAACTACAAATCCCAGCATTCCACAACATGGAGCCAAGGGCAGTTAAAGTGGCATCAAACTGGATTATTTTTTCAGTGCAGATGCAAACTGAATCCTTCCTCTGAAGGTGTTTACATCTGATAAATTGAGCTTGATAAAGCAAAGTGTAGCTGCTCAAGCAATAAGTGGCAGCCACCCTGTTCATGCTTAGAGACACTCTGTTCATGCTTTAAGACACTGCATTCCAACTTCTGAGCTGAGCTAAGAACCCAGGCTGCATCCACACAACATTTCATTCCCACTTCCAAGAGGGATTTTTAATTCCAACACACACACACACACACACACACACACACACACACACACACTTTTTAATTCCAAGACTTATCTATCTACCTATCATCTATCTATCTATCATAATTTTAAATTCCAATACATTATACATTCCTTTCTCCTCTCCTCCTCTCCTTCCCCAGGAAGGGAGACTTTTATGCTGGCAAAAGGACAGGGGAGGAGGAGGAGGAGAAGTGGAAGGACCCGGATGGAGAGGAAAAGAAAGGGAAAGAAGTCACAGGGAGGGACCCCCACTCCCCCTCCCCCTCTCTCTGAGCCTCCCTGCTCCCTCCCTGTGACTTCTCTCTTTCCCCTTTTCCCTCTCCACCTGAGTCCTCCATGCTTTTGATGGAGGAGAGGAGGACGGGGTGGAAGGAGCTTGAACGTTCCCAAGCCTGAAGGGGGAGTGCAGACCCCCTGGACACCCCCCCCCCTTGGCTACGTTCCTGGAAGGAAGGAGGAAATCTTTATGTCTGGAGAAAGGAAAGAAAATGGGAGTGGGGTTCTTATAATCAGAAGTAGTGATGATGACATTGTTTATTCCTTACACACACACACACACACACGTTTTTGTCCTTATACCCAGTTTTGCTGTTGCCACTGCCATTTTGTTGTTCATGCCTCACTTCAAAATAGGATCTGCAATGCCATTCGACAAACCCTATTTTGTATGTGGGGTGTGATGGGTTAGGGTTAACAGGAGCAGAAAACCTCAAGTATTGCCATGCTATCTCATACATAGATAATGAACAAAATAAAACACGCAAAAATAGAGAGAAAAACAAGAACTCCACAACAATGGAATGAAACACTGCTCAGTTGAAAATGCATTTGCAAAGTTTATATATTTATCTGTGCTTGGAAGAATACATGTGGCTAGCTAAATTAAACAAAATTCAAAATGAGGACTTTCTTTTGTTTGGTCTCCTCTTTTTCTGACAAGACAAAGCGAAGGCATGAAAAGTACTGAAGTGGAGAAGCAAAAAGCAACTGGGAATGGAAAGTTAGATAAATTGGCTCCATAGATTTACAAACCATAGATAATTTTTCCATGGATGAGACAAAGGAAATGGTTTCATTATTCTCCTATGGGGCACATCGAGCACAATTCTGTATGCATCTTAGATCTGACCTTCATCGAAGTGTACAGGTTTCCCATCTCTACAAGCGACAACAATAAATCTATTTGATCTGTTCTCTCTATAGTTACAAGGTGGACGGGGGGAGCCTCCACTGAGCTTGCAGGTGGTGACAGAGAACTGCTTATTGCTACGCTGCAACCCGTTGCCATAAGGCTTCCCTCCCTTGCCGCACACGTCAATGATTTGCTTCTTGCTGCCATGGATGAAGGAGTTCACAGCCTTGCACTGAGGTTTGGTCATCCCACGTCTTTGCATCATGGTATTGCAATAACGGTTTCCCACGTTACTCCTGGGGTTGTCCTCGTGCTGCCTTCTGAATGTCGGATAGTCAGCAGCATAGGTTCCAACTATAAACACCATTGCCAGGAGCACAAAGAGAATGGGGCCAGATCCCTTGAACTGCATTGTCAGCTTTGCAGCCCAAAGAGATACCTGGAGAGAGAAGGAAAAACCCAAGAGGACGGTTGAAAAGCTTGTAATAGGAACTGCCACCAGAAGGAGCTATTCTTCTGGAAATAGTTTGGAAATGAAATGTATTTCTCCTTTCCAGTTCTTGGCTGCATATTCTGGGACAGATCCTCTCAACATTGGCATAACTAGAGATTATCTGACTTCTTTGGTATTATTTGATGCAGTCACTTCTCCTTATCCACAGGCTTTTAATCTATGGATTCAAGCATCCACACTTTGAAAATATTTTTAAAATATATAAATTCCAAAAAGCAAACTTTGGTTTTGCCATATTATATAAGTTGTATAATATAAAGTTATATAACTTTACTATCAATTGTACTTAATGGGGTTTGAGCATCCATGGATTTTTGTATCCAAGTGGAGTATTGGAACCAAATCTCAATGGCTACCAAAGATTTACTGTACATTATCTCAGCATTTGTATACACCTGATTGCTGATTTGCAGCATCAGTCCACAGCTGAAAGCATTTGGTGCAATATTTTATCTGTTGCATTTTAAAATTGATTCCCCGCTCAGTGGTCCCTGAAGAATCAGCAATTGAAGTGAAGGAAGTAATAGTTATACTCTCTCAGCCTCAGAGGATGGCAATGGCAAACTCCCTCTGATGAAATTAATCAAGAAAAACCTATGATAGGTCTATCTTAGGACTGTCATGAGAGTGACTTGGAGGCACACAACAAGAAAGTGATGGAAGAAGAAGGTTGGGGCTTAGGGAAGGAGGGAGTAAGGATCCTCCTGTCTCAACTGCTGGGAAACTTTGCACCACACTTGTCTTCAGACCTGTTATAGGCATTGACATAGTTGACATCATTTTAACTGTCATGGCTCCATCCTATAGAACCTAGGAGTTGTAGTTTGCTGTGGCACCAGAGCTCTCTGACAGAGAATAAGGCTAAATCTCTCTGTGCAGTGCAGATTAGACTGAGTTGAGCAGGAGCTCTTTGGGTTCCAAATTGAATAAGCTTATCACATTGCCCCCAGGGACATGCTGTGGGCGGAACGAAAGGAAGCGGGATGAGAACGGAAGGGGGCAAGGGATGTATTTTACCGCTCACTGGAACGCCGGCACCACCACTGGAAGTTCCCATTCCTTTCCCGATCCGTCCCAGAGGTGGTGATTTTCAGGAACGCTTCTGAACAGTTCCTGAAATTCGCCTCCTCTGTGACGGATCAGGAATGGAATGGGAACTTCTAGCGGCAACGGCATTCCAGTTTGTGGTAAAATGCATCCCTTGCCCCTTCTGTTCCCATCTCACTCCCTTTTGTTGTGCCCCATCACATCCCTAATAAGCTACTAAGTTCCAACCATCAGTAGAGCTCTTGTTCAATGCAAAGAGTGGCAGTAAAATCAATTATGGATTCACAACCCCTACAGTTAGCCACTATTTATGGGTCCAATCCACAGTCAACAGCAAGATAGTAACAATAGATTTCAAGGCTTTGCAGCACAAGCGACACAGAAGGAACTGTTCTAACCCATTATAGTTCTTTACATGAAAATGCTCAAAGGGACCCCTAAATTCTTTTCGGGGGAGGTAAAGAATGCTCATAAATATTCTTGTCCTTGATGTAAAGGGGATCTTGATATATCAAGTTGCCTAATTGAGAAAATGGTTTACCACAGTAAGAATGTTTCCATTTAGGGAATAGTTTGTATGGGGAGAGAGAGCACAACCTCCCCTTGACATTTTTGCCTTTAAAAATGTTTCTGCAGAAAAAGAAGCTTTTTTGTACAGATAATGTATTTTTAAAATGGTCATAAAGTGCGCTAAATCATCAAGAATGTGCAAAATCACTCACAATAGTTTCCCACTGGACATCATTCTTTCTAGCACATGACAGCAGAATAAGTGCAGATTCAGGGTGCATTTGCACTGTAGAAATAATGCAGTTTAACACCACTTTAAGTGCTGTAGCACCATCCTATGGAATCCTGGGATTTATAGTTTTACAAGGTCTTTAGGCTTCTCTGCCACACAAAACTACTAATTCCAGGATTCTGTAGGATGGAGCCATGGCTGTTGGAAGCAGCGTGAAATTGAATTATTTCTATAGTGCAGATGCACCCTCAGAGGTCTCTTTAATGTCTCTTACCTAGGCTGCATCCAAATTGCAGAAATGATCCTTTTTGACACCACTTTAACTGCCAGTGCTCAGTGCTATGGAATTCTGGGAAGCAGAGCTCTGGTGCTGCAACAAATGATATTTCCCAGAATTCCATAGCATTGAGCCCTGGCAGTTAAAGTGGTGTCAAACCATATTATTTCTGCATTGCGGATGCAGCCCTAGATTTCATTCATTACAAACCAAAGTAGGGTCTACCCAATACAGTAGGAAAGATGACTGCATTATCCATTTCCCTTTACTCACACAGATCTGGTTTTCAAAGGAAGAAGAATTCAGAGTTGAAGTGAAGTGGGAAGCCGTTCTTGGAGTCCTTCCACTCTTAAGTAAAGCACCCTGCTGTATAAATACTTTTCTAATATGGGGAAGGGTAGATACTGGTAAGAGGAAGCGGAGACCCCCATCTGACCACAAAAGAAGAAGTAATGGATGTACAAGATCAATTTCAGAACAGAATACCACACAGATGACACAAGATCCTAACAGCTCAGAGCACCTTTTGAAGTTTAAATGCCTCCCCCCCCAAATAGTCTTTCTCAGCCTTGGATTATTGAAATACTTAAGACTAAAACTTCCATCATCCCACCAATTCAATTATGGTGTTTGCAGGGGATGGGAGTTATAGTTCAAGCCATCTGAAGATGAGAGGCTGGCCAAGGTAACCCAAGATATCCCAAAAATCTGTGTGTGTGTGTGTGTGTGTGTGTGTGTGTGTATAACTAATCTACACAGATTTAAATTGATAGCTTTACACTTTCCACAATATATAAAATACAATATACATATCTAAAAGTTGACTCTGTGTGTGTGTGAAAAAAAACAAGAAGCTTCCACTTCCACTTCCACTTAATCTACTTCAAAGTTTCTGTTATATCTAGTTTCATAGAACAATTGTTTAGCTCTATATTCACAACTTCTTATTCTTCTAACTTTTCATAACCTCAACAGTTTGAAATCTGTTTAGCACATCTCTCAGTTGTAGATCTTTTCTTATATTTTCATTTGTTTAAGTTTCCCATTTCTGTTTTAAAAAATCTACAATGTGGTTCCATTCTTTTTCAATAACATTCCAGTCTTTGTTATTTAATCTAGCTGTTAATTTGTTCATTTCACACATTTCGACTAATTTCAGTAACCTTCATCAACCAGTGGTACTTTTTCCGACTGCCAATACTTTGCCCAAAGTATCCTAGCTGAGGTTATCATATAATAGTACCAGATTCCAATGTTCTTCTTCAGTCTTTTCTGGTAAATTATTTGTCATGTTCATTAAAGAATATTTTCTCTTTCTGCCAGATGTCTTGCTAAAGAAGGAAAAATTGGAGGGGGCAAAATAAGGATTCCCCACAAGTAATAATTCTGATCCCCCCAATGAAATGTGCCTTCAATTCTTGAATTTTTAGCACTGCAATATTGTGAAACAGCTGAGCATTTATAGAAATATAGTTTAGGAAATGCAAATATAGCAAATATAAGGGTTGTGTGTGCAAACAATTTTTAATGTGTTACTCTCTACAGTGCTATAAATTTGGGGACTGAAGGTAGATTTAATTGGGAATTGTTATTGTGTTCCTTCAAGTAATTTCTGACTTACGGTGACCCTAAGAGAAATGTATCACAGGGTTTTCTTGGCAGAATTTGTTCAGGAGGGGTTTGCCCTTGCCTCCCTCTGAGACTGAGGAGCTTATCACACAGCCGCTTGGGACAGGTTTGGGGCAGAACAGAAGGGAGCAGGAGGGGAATAGAATGGGGAAAACCACCCATTTTATCGCATGCCAGAATGCCACCCATGCCACTGGAAGTTCCCATTCCATTCCTGATCCGTCCCACAGGAGGCAATTTTCAGGAATGCTTCTGAACACTGAGCATTGGCAGCATTCTGGCATGCAATAAAATGAGTGATTTCCCTGATTCTGTTCCCATCTTTCCCCCTTCTATTCCACCCCGATCCCATCTCAAGGGGCTGTGCAATAAGTCCTGAGAGAGTGTGACTTACCCAAGGTCACCCAAGAGGTTTCCATGGCTGAGCAGGGATTCAAACTCTGGTCTATAGCAATAGCAATAGCATGTACATTTCTATACCGCTTATCTCCCAGTGTCCTAGTCCAGTGATGGTGAACCTTTTAGAGACCGAGTGCCCTAACTGTGCCAAGTCCCTCCAGTAACAAACTCTGGCAAACTCTGTGTTGGGGTGACAGCACATGTGCCCACAGAGAGGGCTCTGAGTGCCACCTCTGGCACACATGCCATAGGTTTGCCACCACTGTCCTAGTCCAACATTGAAACCACTAGCTCACACTGGCTCTCTTTGAAGAGAAAGTGTTCTGTAATTGGGGACAGAATACTTATTGGAGAGCAAAACTCTCATTTTGTCCCCTGCCTGGTAGCTACACCTTGATATACAAGCATTCAGACCCAGACTATGCAAGCATCCAAAGCCCTGTGGACAGGAAGAATTTCTGAGTTCTAGCTTCTCCCAAATTTTATTTTACTTATCTCAGACTTCTCCCATCCTGAATAAATTTGTGAAGTGTGGTAAATTTGTATCAAACCCAAATTGAAATAGAAATATTTCTCCTTGGGTATGATTGAGTCACGACAAAGCAATTGGTGGTTTGGATATTGGCTCACGTAGTCACGTTCCCTCCTTGGGCCTGTGGTTAAGTAACAAATATCTGTGCAAGCCTTATGCCCTGCAAGACTGATTTTCACAACTCTTGAGCAGCCAGGGATGTAGGAATCACTTTAGAATGGAGAAACTGGTTTAGTGGAAATGGATCCCAACAGAAAGAAAAAATTCATGCTTATTGAAAAACACCATATAAGTGCTGCTAAGTAACAGAAATATTATTACCAACGACACATTTATATAGGAATGTGTATGGGATTTTTAAAAATGTTTTGTCCTCATATGATAGAAAACTGGATATGGAAAGAAGAATATACAATGATGTATCTTATTACTTCTGTTTATTAAAACTATTTATCCGTTGTTTTTTAACTAACCATCAGAGCTCCGGAAACAAAGGTTGATAAGATGTATAAAAACATTACTTAAAAATAAATAAATAAATAACAATTACACAAAGTCATGTTAAAAACCAATTTTTATTCATGGGTTCAAAAGGATATAATGAGTGTCCATGGTATTTAGGGTTTTAAATACATTATTTTAGTAAGTAAGCCATACAACCAGCCAGTGTGGTGTAATGATTTGAACTTCAGACTACAATTCTGGGTTTAAATTGTCAGCCATGGAAACCCACTGGATGACTTTGGCCAAATCACACACTCTCAGCCTCAGAGGAAGGCAACGGCAACCCTCCCCTCCGAACAAACCCCAGGATTCCATAGGATGGAGCCATGTGAGTTAAAGTGCAGTAACTGTATAGTTTGGATGCATCCCTGAGTGACTTTCATGAATACAGAGAAGGAGGGAGGGATTTCAATCCAAGATAAGAAGTCCTTTGAAACCCACAGCATTCAGTTTACTTAGGTTTCAAATGTCACATGGCTTCAGGAGGATTTCAGTGATCTCTTCAACATTCCACTCCAGATACAGTCAAACAATTCTGACCAGTCTTTGAACAATTATAACTTGGATTCTTCATAAGTAGAATTGGGTTAGAAGTGTTACCCATGCTGCTCGATATAAATTTTGGAATCAATGATAACCCTTAATGACCCCTGGATGAACTCTAACAGCCTGTCCTCCATTACTGGCAAAGCGAGAGGACATGTACACCTCCCCTAAGGGAGCACCCATATTAACATCTCAGAGGGTCTGTGCAAGTCGCATGAAGGGATTATCTCAAGGCTGGGAAGAGTGAAAGGATTGCCTTCCCTGAAGCTATCAACCTCCTCCTCAAACCTATTGTCCGAGTGGCATAAGCCCTTTATACTATCTAAACCTTCTCTTGACCCCTCCTCCTTGTCTAGCTATCGTCCGATTTCTCTTCTTCCCTTTCTTTCTAAGGTTTTGGAACGGGTTGTCTATTCGCGCTGTCTTGAGTTTCTTGAAGCCAATTCCATCCTTGATCCCTTTCAGTCTGGCTTCCGCCCAAGGCATTCTACAGAGACAGCTCTCACCAAGATCTCGAATGACCTTTTACAGGCCAAGGCTAATGGCCTTTACTCTGTTCTCATCCTTCTTGATCTGTCTGCAGCCTTTGACACCGTTGATCACTATCTTCTAGTTGATATCCTCTCTGATCTTGGGTTCTCAGACTCTGTTCTCGACTGGTTAAGATCTTACTTGTCTGGCAGATCTTTTGCAGTAGTTGCAGGTGGTCAGACTTCATCTCCTGTTCCCTTATCTGTTGGAGTTCCCCAGGGCTCTGTTCTGGGTCCCCTTCTGTTTTCTCTCTACACACTATCCTTAGGAAAACTCATCAGCTCTTTTGGCTTTTCCTACCATCTGTATGCCGATGACACCCAGCTGTATCTTTCCGCCCCTGACCTTTCTCCAAGGCTTGAACAGCAAGTTTCGTCTTGCCTCACAGCTGTCTCGCAGTGGATGTGCCATCGGCGTTTGAAGCTCAACATGTCCAAGACGGAGCTTCTTGTCTTTCCTCCTAAGCCCATCCTTCAACACTCCTTTTCTGTCTCTGTGGACAACATTTCTATTCAACCAGTCCAGCAAGCCTGCAGTCTTGGTTTTATCTTTGACTCTTCTCTGTCGTGTATCCCTCAGATCCAGACCACAGCCAAGGCTTTTTATACAATATTGCCAAAATCCGACCATATCTCTCCGCCTCTACTGCCAAGATCCTGGTCCATGCCCTAGTGGTCTCACGACTTGATTACTGTAATGTCCTCCTGGCTGGGCTTCCTCTTTCTCACCTCCGTCCTTTAATCTCTGTTCAGCATTCAGCCGCACGCATTACCACTTCCACCCACCGCTCTGACCACATCTCTCCTGTGTTGGCATCCCTTCACTGGCTCCCCCTCCCTTTCCGCATTCAGTATAAGCTCCTGCTGTCCACGTTTAAAGCCCTCCATGGACTGGCCCCTCCCTACTTATCAGACCTTCTTTCTCCTCACCTTTCCACTCGGGCCCTCCGTTCTAGTAGTCAAGGTCTGCTGTCTCAGCCCAGGATTTCCTCTGCCCCATCCCGGATTCACCCCTTTTCACTCGCTGCCCCTCACTCCTGGAACCTTCTTCCCCCACAAGCAAGAGCCATCACTTCTTTTACCAGCTTCAAAATGGAGTTGAAAACCATCCTGTTCAGAGAAGCGTTCCCAGGCATTGCATAATTGTCGCTTACTATTTGATGTTCTTGTGGTGCCTGTTTATTGAACCATTTCCTGTATTGCTATGTACTGTATATGTATTATCTTACTTGAGAGTATGTATTTTCCCTGGAAAATGATTAACCATCCATTATGAAGCCTTGCCCTCCCTCCAGTCCATCTGCCTTGGTCCAGGCCTTGGAGGTAGAGAGGAACTGCTGGACCTCTTACCCTTTCCCTCCACCACTCCCTTCTCCTTCTGTATCATGTCTTTTTAGATTGTAAGCCCGAGGGCAGGGAATCGTCTAACTAAAAAGATTGCATGTACAGTGCTGTGTAAATTTACAGCGCTTCATAAATAAAGGTTAATAATAATAATAATAATAATAATAATAATAATAATAATAATAATAATCCAGGTGAAAAGAAAATCTTGTTTCGGCCAAGCCAGCCTCTTTGCCTCAGGCCAGATTTGGCCTATAAAAAGTCCCCTCTTTGGCTGCTCAGCGCGCCATTTTCAAGGTCTACTCACTCCACGTCAGTCAGACTTCTGTTCTGGTAGCCGGCATTTCTGCTCACTCCCAGGTTGCGGAGCAGACTTGTCTCACTGTCTAGCAACCCATTCGCTCCCCGGAGGGAATCTACATTCTGGTAAGCATCTCCATTAGTAACGCCTGAAATCTGTTCCCATTTTCCAACCCTAATTTTCCTGAGTCCTGAGTGTGTGTGTGAGTGTATGCGCAATGCATGTGTTTTTCCCGTTTTAATAAATTAGACATCTAGTTATTAATATCCGTCTCAGCTTTATTTATTGGGATCCCCTGGTCTACTCCGTATACACATTGGGAGACGATTCTGCAAGGGCCGTCGTAGCAGGCCCTCCTCTTGCAATATTTGAGCTAATAACAATAATAATAAAATTCCCCTAAACGGACCCTTGGCTACAGAAGTGGAGGTTTATCTATTATTAACCAACAAAGAACAAGAACACTTTTTGGCCGGGCTGGTGGCATAAGTAAAGAAATGTAAGAGAGAAAATGACATGAGACCCTGATGGAAATACATTGTGTATGTGTACGTGTGTGTGTGTGTTTAAAAAAAAAGCATCACACAGGACTTGAATAAATATGCTATGTTATTATGCTCAGAAGATCTGTGTAGCTTCCATGTCAGGGGTGCAATGAATCTGCTCTGGGCTTAATTCCATATTTGAAATGAGCAACTGAGGTTGCTGAGCCTATGTTTGAAATTATTTTGAAATTATTCCCCCCCACCCCCTTATGCACATGACCAGTTACCTGACCAGTTCTTCTTCTTCTCCTGGTTTGGTTCCAGTTGATTCCTATGCCTCTGCCAATAACCCATTCCTAAGGCAGTGTTCTTAAAACCAAAAGCAGTGTCAGAAACAATTACTGCAATACCAAGATGCAAAGGTGTGATATGATGAGGCCAGAGTGCACAGGAGTGAATTCCTTCATCCAATGCCAAAAAGAACCAAAACAAGAGGGAAGAGTTATGGCAATGGTGCATGATGTAACCTCAACTGCTTCTCTGTCACCAACTGCAATCACAAAGAGGGCTCAACATGAGCACCATGTAAATACAGAGAGAACATAGAATCTTAAGAGAACACCAGGGACATCCAAACCAACCCCATTCTGCCATATCAGAAACACACAATCAAACAATTCCCAATGGATGGCCATCCAACCTCTGTTTAAATACTTCTGAAGAAGGAGACTCTATCACACTTTGAGGGAGTGTGTTCCACTGTTGAACAGTTCTTGCAGTCTGGAAACTCTTCCTAATGTTGAAGTGGAATTTCTTTTCCTGTAGTTTGAATTAATTGTGCCACGTCCTAGGCTCTGGAACAGCAGAAAAATGTTTCCTTATCTGCTTGCTTCCAGTTACATGAGGGAGCATAAATAAGGGCCAACACTTTTTAAACTAAACAATATTTCAGGAATGTCTCTCCATCATGAGTCATGACATAACAGTTTTCCAAGCAAGGGACTATGGGTTAACACAATGGCAGCTGCTGGTGTTGTCTGCATCATCTGTCAAATTAAGTTTCTAAGCAGATGCATTAAAATAAGGTTTATTTTTTAAAAGAGAAAAGGATAACATCTGTCACCATGACATTTCTCCTCTGAATTTTTAAAAAGGCTCTTGACCTTTTATTAAATTAACTGATTTTTCTTCTACTTTCAACCCCCCCCCCCCCCGAACACTTTATCTTGCTGTGTCTGCTTTTGATACAGCGGGTTGGATTTGATCGCCCATGGGGCCCCTTCCAACCCTATAATTCTAGGATTCAGTTCCATCTTTGGGCTACACAGGCCTGGGGTTTTGGACAAATGACTGGTGTGGGCAGGGCTGGTGCTCCAGCCGTAAGGGTAGGGTTTTTGGGTTCCATAATAATCTTCTGTTGGACACAAATAAACACGTAGACCTTTGGGATGCTGTGCACTTCAAACAAACTTTAATAAGGTAGTTAGTTTCACTCCCCTTTACAAATAGATATTGGGTCTTCCTGGACTCGGGTCTAGTTACAGCACTGACTTGACTCCTGGTCCCTCAACAACAAGCCAGAGTGTCTAGGTTCCCGCACCCAGCCTCTACTGGTTTATTTCTCAATGGCGTGAGCAAAATGCCTTCTCCAATAGTTCGAGCTCAGCTTTCTCCCTTTCCGTCAGCTGTGGCCCATGCTTCCACTTTTCTCCTTGTAGATCCCACCAGGTCCCTTCTAGGTTAGGTTGACTTCAGCCCGCTCGGCCCCAACTGGGATTCCCATAGTCGTCTCCCAAGCTACCTTCCCACCGTGGGTCGACTAATTTGACTGCTTCATGAGGTCCGACTCGAAGATGCTCATGAGCAGCTTGTAGGCTGAAGGGACACCTCACCCGAAGGGGGCTTCTTGTTACCTGCGCTCTCCCTTGTCCTTCTGCCTCATCACGCCCCCGTCTTCCGCATGCTCTCCTTCCCCCGAACTCCTCACACTCCTTCCTTATAAGGGCCCCGGGTACCTCCCCTTCCCTCTTTGTTTCTCCACCTGTGTCGCCTTGTCTCCTCCCTCTTCTTCCTCCTTCTGGCGCCCCCCTGGTCCCTCCTGTCTGCCTGCCTGCTCCCTCACCCGCTCAACCCGAACCTCCTCCTGCACCACCTTTTCACAACTGCGTGCTAGGGAGACTGGCCCCAGAATATCCTGGCCCATGCAGACAGGGCCTATGGAATATATAACAAGGCTGATATCTGCAAGGCCAGGATGCCCTGTCCTTGTCCTAAAGAGGCATGATGTATAGATTCCAGTAATTACATTGCCTAGGAAACCACAGAGAAGGAGAAACTGGCAATAGCCCAGGCAGCAGTCATGGGATTCAGATTCCATTGAGGAAGAATGGAGGCAACAAGAAACAAGTTTCCTACTCAGCATGAGACTTGGCTGAGTTAAACTGTTCTCATCTTAATCCACTGCCAAGGTAATAGAGTGATTTTCTGTGCAGCAATTATCACTCTGTCCTGTTCTGTCTGACCCAGATCCTCCTATCTTGGCTGGAATGAAAGCCAAAGTAACTTCAGAAAGTGGCTAGTGATGTTTACTCTCTCACATACAACTTCATTGATTCCAGATGTTCTTTTCTTCACTTAGTAACACTTACTAGAAGTTTTGACTATTCTAGATTTATAAAATCCAGAGTTTTGTCAGTGTGTAAAACACAGTTATCACTTCTGAAATGGCAAAGGGAGAGGTGGCTTTAAAAAAACATCTGAACCAGATTCTCCTGGTTAAAAACAATAACTCCAACAGCCAGCCAATTTGTCTCTCTGTGCTTCACTGTTTATTATACTTTCCCTTCTTTGCAATACGGCCTCTCATTTTCCCCCCAGGAAGTCTGAATTGCAAAATATTTTGGCTATTTTTGATTTTCTGGGAATTCGATCTCCTGTTTCACAGTCTCAACCAAGCAGGCTTGTCAGATGAGGGAAGGCAGCTCAGCAAAACAGAAAAGCTTGGCATTTTTGCTCTGCAAATCTGGTAGGATCTATTGCAAGTGAAAAGATCAGGATCCTAAGATTCAGGTAAGTTGTTGCAATGAATGTGTGGGCAACACACTATTGGCATGTGAGGAGATGGGCAGGAGGAGCATAACACTGAAGAGTTGGAAAGGACATTGGAGGTCATCTACTGCAACCAATGCAGGATCCATGCAGGGTGCAATTATGGGATACCTGTCACATAATTCAGCCGGCTTCTGCTTAACTTCCTCCACTGAAGGAAAGCTTTGATACCCTGTAGGAATCTGTTCCACTGTCAAACAGCTCTTATCATTAGAACGTTTCTCCTGATGTTTATCTGAATCTACTTTCTTACAATTTCCAACCTCTGTCTGGAGCAAACAACATACTTTTCCTTGAGACTAGGCCCTGTGTGAGATGTTCTCTAGTTCTTTCTTGTATTCTCATTATCTATCATATATCTCCCTTCTCTCCTAGCCTCATATGCAACCCTGATTTGCAATCTGTTTCAAAGGTTCTCTTCCAAGCATCATACCACAGGATACAGGTCAGATGCAGTGTACTGGCCATGCTTGTTGGGGGATTCTGAATATTTTAACCCTACATCCAGTGACAGTTGGGTCGATGATAGCAGGTGAAAATTGTGGTGCCCTGCTTTTGAGCGTTTCAGTTGTGGTGCCCTGAGTTTGAGTTTCTGCTGCTGGCTGGCTGCTGACACTTGTGTTCCTTAGTCAGAATATTAAAACATTAATGTGGCCAAGCAACATTAAAGTGTGCTCAAAATGGAACAAAACATTAATGAGGGAGCACAAACAAGCATATATATATATATATATATATATATATATATATATGCGCCCTTCTCCCAAGGTTGGCACTCAGGCGGCTTACAACATAGGAGATGCTGCAGCAGGTTGCTTTTTTCTGAACCTTCTGGGAAGGGCAAAATTCTGCCCTCTCCTCCTCGCTCCTTCTGTTGAGTTAGATGACGGGAAATCAGTTTTTTGCTTTGAACTCAGTTTGCAGTAAATGAAGTAATCTGAGGGCAAAGGGAGGGAAGTGGGAGGAAGAGAAAGAAACTGATAATAATAATAATAATAATTTGTTTTATTTATATACCGCTATTCCAAAGATCATAGCGGTGAACAGCAAGTAAGCTAATTAGCAAGTAAGCTAATTTGCCCCCAACAGTCTGGGTACTCATTTTAGCGACCTCGGAAGGATGCAAGCCTGAGTCGAGCTTGGGCCCTTTTGCTGGTCTTGAACTCGCAACCTTGTGGTTTCGAGTGAATGGCTGCAGTACAGGCATTTAACCACTGCGCCACCAGGGCTCCATTTTTATTTTATTTTATTTATTTTAAAAACAGTTGAAAAAGTGGGATGACAGGAGTATTAATCAGGACTGTGCCTGTCAAAACAGGGCAGTTGGAAGGTATGCTTTTAGTGGATGACTGATTACTTCTTTGTCCAACAATCAGCTGCTCTGTTTTGTTGCCTTTGCTTAAAATATTTTGTGGGCATTAAGAAACAAACTATTTCATAAGGAATTTCCACTACAAGTTGATTTTGCCATGTGAAGAGCCAAAACGTTATATGAAAACAGATGAATAAATCAATTGGCAGTCCTTTCCTAAGGTCCCTGTTTCTTAGCTTGCTGTCTTCTCAGCTCCTTCTTCCAGTTTACCTCTGAAGATTCATCAGCCACTCCCTTCCAGTTATGACTGGATGTAAGAAAACAATCCACTTATCTAAATGATGGGATCAGGGACAGTAAAACAGCTCGTGATCTCCCAAATAGTCTCTCTAGATTATATCTCCTTGTTCTGGTGCTTGAATCCCATTGTGGGAGAAAGGCTGGATATAAATCCTGGAAGTAAACAAATTACTGGAGAAGAATGGCTGGTAAATATTCTTTCCCAGTACTCTTTTTGTTATCATCTTTGCTCTTGGCTTTTCTTGTCTATGTCAATTTCTTCTTCTTTCAATTAGTTAACAATCACTTCTATTCCCAGAAGAAATACTAAGCAGAACTTTGACTTCCTTTCCAGGAGTTGTATACTTGCCCAAATTGACACTACTTATCTGAGCTCTTGAAATATTCATGTGTGATCCATGGCATCACAGCAGGTCAACCGATATCTGGAGAGAGAGGGAGCACTAGAGCAAAGGCCATAACCAACCGATTGTTCATTCATTTGTTTTGTTTTTGTGTACACCAAGAATCACTACTAAATAATTGTGGTTAGCTTTTTTGCCTACATATCTATACGAGGACTCAAAGTCATTATTTGTGTATCTATTCTGATATATAAATACACACATTTGATCATAAACTCATTGAACTTGGTTTGCTATCTAATGAAACCAGAGGGGGAAAACAGATAATAGTAGGGTTTTGGACGCAACCAATCAACTACTTTGGGTACCTCCTGAACAAGCATTTCAAATTTCTACAAATGTTAGAACACACATCTATGAAGTACTGTCAGTGGTGTCACTAGAGTTGATGTTACCAACTCATAGTGTCACCCCTAAGCAGGCAATCACCCCACAGCCCTAGTAAGTGGGAGCCACCAGAGGAGGGAGGACTCTGGTTTTGTTGTCTCCTCCTGTCCCTGAAGCAAAGATGGGTGGGAGTGGGTCTGGACCAGGGTCCTCGGGGATACCTTTGGTCCTGCAAAAGGGGAGAGGGAGGGTGTGGAAGAGGACGAGGAGGATGCCATCACCAATCTTTCAGCAAATCCATCAGGCAGTGCCAGAGGCTGAATCCTCCCTCCACTCCACAAGTCAGGTTGTGCAACCATGGGGAGAGAGAGCAGGAAGGGA
Source organism: Sceloporus occidentalis (assembly GCA_023333645.1). Lineage (NCBI taxonomy): Eukaryota > Metazoa > Chordata > Lepidosauria > Squamata > Phrynosomatidae > Sceloporus > Sceloporus occidentalis. The sequence continues at coordinate 11,192,984 of JALMGF010000014.1, read as the reverse complement.
TGGGGTGGTGGAAGGAGAAGCGTCAGCAACAGGAGGCAGAGAGGCTGCTCACCATTGACCCTTCTCCTGCCTGCCTCGACACCCTCCTACATCCCATCCTAGCTATCTGGCACACTGCTGCCTGGCTTGCCATCCATTCCCTCCTGTTGCTCCAATCTGTGTTTCCTTCTGGTGAAGAGATGGAGTCTGTGGTAGCCACTGCTGTTGTCACTACTGCCAGAGCCTCCCTTTCCTGCCAGGACCAGCAGGAAGGGGCTGCCAGAAGGGTCTGCCAGGAGGCAGCAGCACCTCATTTCCACCAGCCACTGCATCAGATGGATGGCAGCAGATGGTGAGTGACCACTTCACCAGGTATCACCCCCTCTGATGGAGTCACTCAGTGCATTGTGAACCCTCGCACCCCCCTAATGACACCATTGATAATGTTAGCCTAACCAAACTTGATAGGCTTGAAACTTGAATATTTTTGTGCAAGCCCAAGACCGATCAGCAAACATCGGCCTTTTCTTGCTAAATTGCTAGCTAAGTTCCATGTCATAGAGCTACTCACACTACACAATTAAAGCACTTTGATACCACTTTAACTGTCATGGAATCCTATGATTTGTCGTTTAGTGAAGCAGTAGAGTGCTCTAGCAGAGAATTCTAAATAACTCAGGAAGCTACAAATCCCACCCATAGGATGGGTCTCTGGCAGTTAAAGTGAAATCACAGTTAACTATGAAAGAGGGCAGGGTATTGAAGAATTTTTAAGGACTGTGGATGCTACTACTGAAGCTTCTGTTTCATTCAACTCATAAGTGAAATCACTGCAAGCAGTGCAAACAATTGCAGGAAAATTTCCTCATTCCTCTTCCTCCAAATTTCTTTCTCGCTGTTTTATAATAAATCTTTACCTTTTCTTTTCCCAAAGGCATCACTGGTACCATGGATCAAAAAACCACCAGCTCAGTGTTACTACTCCTGATGGTCTTTCTGGGACCTATGCCAGCTCTCACTCAGAGGGAATCCCGTCATGACAAATTCCTCCGGCAGCACATCGACTTCCCCAAGACCAGCAGTGAACTGGATGTTCGGCGCTACTGCAACCTGATGATGCAGAGAAGAGGGATGACTGCCACTTTTTGCAAACCCTCCAACACCTTCATCCATGCAGCCCACCCAGATGTGCATGCCATCTGCAGAGATGGGGGGACCTACTACAATGAGAATTACTATGACAGCAACACCCCTTTTTTCCTCACTGCTTGCCGCATTATTGGAGGAGGTTCCCAGAGCCCCCCCTGTAACTACCGAGGCAGAGTCAGCACCCAGCGCATTCGAGTTGCCTGTCTTAATGGGGAGCCAGTTCACTTCAAAACACCTCTTTAGAAGAGAATGTCTATGAAACCATTGTTTTCCTGTGTAATCAATTTGGGATACTATACTTTCTGCCATGTCCATCAGGAGTAAAGTTTCCACACACACCTGTAGTATACATGAGCATTTCAGTTGCATTTTGGTACTACCAAATTATTGCTTCTCTCTCTCTCTCTCTCTCTCTCTCTCTCTCATGACATTCTTTAAGGTTGCACTTCGATGGTTTGTATTGTCCCATCAAGTAATGTAACAACTACCTATTCATATATTTTCTTAAAATATCAACCTTAACCTTTCCTCCAAGATAACCCATCCTTTAAATGATATAAAAATGTAATTATTTGCTTCCAAGGAACTCAGGTATAGGGCAGGTGGAGAGCATGGGAAAGGACTGCTAGTTAAGAACTGATACTACAAACAACAAACTACAACAGTTCCATGGATTTGGAGAAGAAACTACGATGCTGATAGTGGTGTAAACCATTTACAAATTTGTTACCAACTCTCTCCTTAAAAAAACAAAAACAAAATATACATGGTCACCATTTCCAGTATCAAGATGTCCTTTGCTGTCACAAGTGGTAACATGGCATAGCTGAAATCTAATTGTCAACGTAAAAGATGCATGTTAATTTCATGAAGGACCAGAGATAAACTGAACTTCTAAGAGCATAGTATTTGTTATACCGTTGAGCTCTGAGAGGTTGGAGGTGTTGTATGACCACCAGATCTTGCACTGATGCTGTCAAATCCTTTTGATTTGCATGTGTGCCATTGATTTTTGGCTGAAAATCTAATAGGGCACTGCAGATGGAAAATGCTGACACTAAAATGTATTTTTCCTCTCTAGATGAAAAGTGGGAACTGTGCCTGAATTCTTTGCTCTTGCAGCTTCATGCAATAAAATACCTTCTCTTGCAGTGTCATGTAATAAAATCTTTCTTGTGCATGTAGAACTGAATTGCCATTATATCACCACCACCATTACTATTACCTATAGGAATAATCATCCACTGTTCCAGTCAAATTGGTTGCACTTCTTTCCATCCCTTGAGAACAGTAAGTATTCCATGCCTACTTCAATGCTCAGTCTTTACAAGGCTGCATTATGGATCTCCCCCTCCCCTTCTTTCCCATAAGCTTTCATGATATTTTTACTACCCTTGACCTCCCTCAAGCCTGTTGAGGATTAAAATACAATTGTACTGCACAGTATAGTATCAAATAGTGCCAGTTGTCTTTTAGAGGAGAGGGAATCAGTTCCCCAGAGGAGAGAAGAAAATATTTAGTACACGTTATACTTCATTTTACAGCATGCTCCTTTCCTCAGAAGGTCCCATGTCCAGTACTAGGTATCTCTGGAGTTGTTGTCTTTCATTTTGTTTTTAGTAGCAATGATGGCCCATTATAAGAAGACAAGACTCACTAGAAAAGACAATAATGCTAGGAGAGGTGGAGGGTATTAGAAAGAGAGGAAGATTGCATATTAGAGGGATAGACTCAGTCAAGGAGGGTACAGCCATGAGCCTGTGCAACCTGAACAGAACAGTTGAGGACAAGTGATCTTGGAAGTGTTTCACTCACAGGGTCACCATGAATTGTGGTCACCTCAGAGGCAGATACCAACAACTACAGTGATGGCAAAGACCTCTGTCTGAAGTCTCTATAACTCTACACTCTCATAGCACTTGGATATCACTTTAATTGCTAGGTCTCCATTCCATGGAAGCCTTGGATTTGCAGTTTTGTGAGATGTTTCAAATTCCTTCTAGAAAGCTCCTTTGCCTCACCAAACGACAAGTCCCAAAATTGACTAGATGGTCAAATACTGTTTCCTGGAAGAAAGCTGCTTGTCAGCTTCCATCCTAGCAAAGTCAACAGAATTGCTTCCAATGCGTGCCATGGCTGTGATGAAACCGAATGGCTGCTTTGTGGGTTTTGTGATAATTTCCTACTTTGTAGAAATCTTTTGACAGTAGTTTCGTTCCTTCAGTTTGACAATATCCAAAGTTTTCAAAATGCCTCTCAGTGCTGATAATGTAGACACAGTCAACTGCAAGATATCACAACCCATTGCACCAACTTGTGAAATTCACCTCCTGTGGTTTCAGTGTCTACACACCTTTCTTCAAACAAGATTCCTACATTTGACCACAGAAGTAGATTGGGTGTTTAGAAACAGGCCAATGTCCAAATTATTAGCCTTTCCAAAAATGAAAGGGATGCCGTAGTAAGTTACAACATTCCCATTTGTAGGTGTCTTGCTATAACAGGACTTACAAGGGTAGATAGGACAGAAGACACCTGTTTGATTTACACAAGGGAACACAAATTTCATAAGCTGTTTTTGATATGAAAGTTGAATCTTGTGCCCATATCAATGCATGGAACAAGGCAGGTGGCATCTTAAAAGAAAGTTGCTGTTTATACCGTACGGAGATGACCACCATATGCTATAGCAAATAACAGATACAATACAGGACATGGACGCTTCTTGAGAAAAAGGAACCATAGGCAATGGGAGAGTTTGAAATTTGAATCACATGGGACTCACCTAAGCAATCAAAAATACAGCCCTTGAAATTTGTAACTTGGATGTTTTTGTTTAAATTTGGGAGGCCAATGTGCAGCCCCTGAGGCTGCTTGCAGAGTAACCAGGCTGTTTTTGCAACCTGCAAAATTTCCGAGATTACTGATTTTCTATCCTCTAAAAGAGTGAATTGCCTATTTTGGAAGCCCCAAAGAACAGAGCATTGTGCCAGAACTGGGTATAGCTCCAAGCCTCTCCAAAGGTTCCAGACATTGACACATATTACTGTTGCAGCACAAACTTTATTGGTGGTAAATGATACAGCCAGTAGTCTGCAGAGGAGCATTAAAGCTTTTTGGCTGATGGGATCCACCATTCCCTCACAGCCAATGGTAGAATTGCTCCCCCCACAACTAATTCTATTCAGAAATATCCCTCAACAGGCAATCAAATTGAATACCCATCGCTGGGACATATATGGGACAACTGGATTTCGGTATACTCTTTCAGGTCAAGGCCAATGGAAGATGAGCTCCAATGGGTTATATAGCTTAGAAGCAATTAAGAAAATCAGAGTGTGCAAGTGTGACCCTTCTCCTTCCTCAAAAGCTATGAGAACCATGGAAGCATATTAGCATAAGAGAAATATCCACTCCTCCAGTTGGTTCTCAACCTTCATATCTTTGCCCATCCTCAAACTGCAAAGCAAATGCGAAAAGCATCCATAAATCACTAAGATCACTCATACAGGTTAATTCTTTCATGCTACTAGACAGCTGTTAATGTTTGGCCATGATGCCAACAAGGACTTCCAAATCCTACCTGCTTGTAAGTATCAATTCACCTTTTAAATTGGTTGCAGACTCTCTGATTTCCCCCCAACCCATTTAATATAAAGAAATTTATTTTTCAAAGCCAGAAATGGCCTTCTAGTAGGCTCCCAGCTTTTTACTTTTGTTGTTTCAGCAGTCCATGTAGATCTTACACCAGGGGCACAATATTCTCTTGTGAATTCCTTGGCTTGACATACTCCTGATTTAAAGTTTGAGAATTTGGCTTTTAAGATAAGAATGTTTTCTATTAGTGTCTGATTCAGTGATAACTGTTGCCTCCACAAAACAATAATACTCCAAACCTCACCCACTAGCCCATCCATCTGGTGTGGGGTCATGGTGGATTTTTCAGTACCATTGTGCTGAAATTTTGGTAAGGTTGCACAGGGATCTATAATTCCAGTGACTGTCAGCATTACAGGATTCTTACACTGGCTAAGAGGTAACGTTGAAGACGTGACTGTTATTTAAGGACTGTTCCAGTTATAAATAGGGAAAAGTGTCTGGTGTTGATAGTAATTTTTCTTATTCAGCTTGTAAATTTCTGATATTTGCAGTGCACGGACATTCACATACCCATGGATACTCAGATTTGGCATGAAGGCCATCGGATGTTCTCTTGGCTATTAAGAAAGAACCAGTTTCTATTTCTTCAAAGGCACTTCCCTTTGGGTATGTGGCAACCCATAAGCCCATGAAGAAATGGTTTATAGCCTGATTTGGCTAAGGAGAATCTAAAGAAAGGATTTGCAACCAGCTTGGTGAGTTCCTTCACTACCACTTTTGGTAGCACCAGGGAAACCCCCTGATATGATGAGATTGTGATACAATAACATCTGTAAGGCTGCAGATTGTCCGCTGCTGTCCTTTGAAGAAGAAGTGGGGGGCTAGGAAACAAGGAAGAAATAGAGACAAGAGCCAGGTCAAAGGTATGATGAACAATGGACAACAACAAACAGAGACTATACCAGATTGTTTCTGTTTGCTGATCCTTTATCAGTAGCCAAGCATTGCCCAGCTCACCTGAAACTGACCCAAGAGACAATATGTTCCCATCACTGGACAAGGCCTAGGATCAGCACTAAGATTACTCATTCAAGAATATGAATAATATTGCTGAAGAAATACAGCATTTACGCTTACAGAGCCATGCTCTTTGTAGAATTAAGATATGCCCACCAAGTTATATGGAACTGATGTATGCTAACCATGATACTCAGAATCAAGTTATAGAGAACTCAGCGGCTGTACAAACCAGCCCGAAAGGGGTGGGTCTGTGTGCCCCTGGAAGTGCAGGATTGGGGCCACAGTAACCGCACACACAGCGCTGTGGCCACAAACCAGTGTTTTCCAGGCCAAAGAGCCCAGAAAAGGGGTGCCCTTGCGGCTTCCTGCCCGCTGGCACCCTGACCCTAAGGAGGAGAAAGGGGCAACCCCTTTCTCCTCTGCATCGTTGGGGTGGCCATGTGGTTGCCACACCAACGATGTGCACGCAAAAAAGAGCTGCAAAAGGCAGCTCCTTTCCACGCCACTGGTAAGGTGCCATAAGCGTCCTCCAGTGGTGTGTTGACATGTCCTGTGATACGTGCCATTTGGATGCATTGCACAGGACACATCATGGATGTGCGCCCTGTGTGGATGGGGCCACGCAATCATGGTGGCGCCCACACGAACTATGCCACTTTCTGCCTGTGTTGGCAGAGTTGTCAGGAGCATTAAAAAAAGAACCAGAGCCAAATCCTTTAAAAACTCACCACAACCCTAGTCATACATGAACATTCACCAGAAAGGAGAAGGGAATAAATTGATCATGATTTTATCCTGATGAGATATGGAAGAATATAAGTATCGCACCTCTACCCAAGAGAAATTCACAAGAAGCCAAGACTTGGAGAAGAGCATTTACTGTTTAACAGAGAGAGACCTCCATGCATGGGGTCAAGGGATTTGTGAGCCTTTATTCAATTGTTCTTCATAATCCCAACATTGCTTTACATTTATCCATGGATTGTGGACAGGCTCTGTCCAGTTCCATGTGATCAGGGCTGCCGATCCTTGCCTAGTGACCAGCTGGCTCGTGTATAAAGAGTCCCCAGGGAAATGAAGGGAAATGAGGAAGACTTTTGGCTCTGTGTGGAAACTGCATTCACTGCTTTAACAGGCGTCTTGGTAAGCAGGATGTTTTCCTAAGAAATTTTGGCTGCATAGATGGTTCAAGATGAAAAGGAGAAACAGGCAGCTCTTCCATATTGCAGAAATAAAGCAGTTCAACACCACTTTAACTGTCATGTCTCCAACCTGTGGAGACCTGGGATCTGTAGTTTGTTACGGCACCAGAGGTCGAGGCTAAATATCTCACAAAACTACAGTTACTAGAATTCCATAGCATTGAGGCATGCAGTTAAAGCAGTCTCAGACAGCATTAATTCTGCAGTGGAGAGGCAGCTGTTGTGTTCTAAACACAACTGTAGTTCAATTGTGGGGTTTTAAATAACTTTTGCATGTGTGTGTGTGCGTGCAGTACCTTGTTTTTAATCAGTAGAAAGCTGCCCTGAATTCTGTACAAGTCAAAAGGTGAGATATATATTAATACTATTACCAATACTAATGATGATGATGGTCAGGAATTATGAGAATATGCAGTGAAAACATGATAAAACATGGTAATTCATGAAAGCTTTTTTGGGCCTACTTGGTTTTATAGAACCCCTTGTGTGTTCATGATTTTAATTCCTTTTAAATCATTTAAACTATTTAAAGCTGTCTTTAATTCCTAATGGCGGGATACAAACCGCCGCTTTGCGGCGCTTCCCCGCCGCCGCCGTTTGCTCAGCGCGGGAGCTGCAGCAGTCAAACCGCGCGGCTCCCGCGCGGAGCAAAAAAGAAGCTCCATTTCGGAGCTTCTTCTTGCGGCGCCTCTATGATGTCGCGAGGCGCCTGGCGCGGACTCGCGACGTCATAGGCGCCGTGACACGTCTGGACGCTATGCGTCCAGTACGTAAAGATGGCGGCGCCCATGTGGAAGGGGCGCCACCATCTTGTACGTATTGTATACGTACTAGGGTTAGGGGGGTGCGGAAGCACCGCCCCTTCCTAACCCTAGTACGTATACAATACGTACTATATGGCGGTATGTATCCCGCCTAAGTCATTTAGTCTGCTTTGTTTTAGCTTTTTCAAATCATGTCAGTTACTCACATGCATTTAAAATGAAGAGAAGGGTTTTGTTGTACACTGCCCTGAGATCTCAAAATAGAGAGCAAGAAAACCAATCCAAACCACCTGGATAGCAGCAGGTTGTGGAAAGGCTATAAGAGTAAGGATGCATCTGAATTTCATGTTGCAGCTGGCAGGCAGGGGTTCAGTCCAGAAGCACTGCTGTTCTCTAGGATGCAATGCCTCCTCCTTAGATGGACCTAGTTCTTGTCTGCACTGGCCAGGATACCTGGGAGTTTCCCGAAGTATCCTAGTTTCTCAGCTGCCCCAACCAGCCCACATTACCTGCCCCTCCATTTCCATGCTGTGGAAGCAGTTTGCATGGGAAGAAGTAAGCAACCCTGGTGGCGCAGTAGTTAAATGCCAGTACTGCAGCCACAATGCTGTGAGTTCAATCCCTGCAGAACTCCAGGTTTACTCAGCCTTCCATCCTTTTATAGGTTGATAAAATGAGTACCCAGCTTGTTGGGGGCCATTGGCTTAAACATTGTAAACTGCTTAGAGAGTGCTCAGTTCACTATGAAGTGGTATAGAAATGTAAATATTATTCCTAAAGCTATTGCATGGGTGTCTTGCTGGGTTACCTGCTGCCACCGCAGGTCTCTCGCTTTTGCAAACAATGATGATTACATGCTGGATGCCTCATTCTGACCTCAGAACAAGCAACCCATGGTGATGGTAGATGTGCTGGGCAGTGGATATGCTGGGTGGCCTAGTAGTGTGGGAATAGAGGGCTCCGGATCTTCCCAGAAGCTCCAGAGAAACAGGTAACTAATTTTAAACCATGTTAAGTGGTCTAATGTCTGGATTGCTTGCATGAGAATCAGAGTTTGAGCTGTGTGTAATTCAAATAGGACAATGTCAGAAAGGTCGGGGGGCGGGGGGCAAAATTGGCCTTTTGGCCCATGCAGACAAAGCCTCATGGGACTCACTGGGAAAAAGTGTTACCTACGCTATCCTTTAGTTAAGAGTCAATATGGTACAGTGATCTGAATGCTGGGACTAGGACTCTGAGAGACCAGGGTTCAGATTGCCACTTTGCCATGATTACCGAGTTGGTGACCGAGTTGATGACCTAGTCCCACTCTGGTAAAGTCAGAGGAAGGCAAGGGCAAACCCTTTTTGAACAAATCCTGCCAAGAAAACCCTGTGATAGGTTCCCTTTAGGTTTGCCATAAATCAGAAATGCTTGAAGGCATACCACAACAGCAATCTCTTAGTTACAAGGAGGATAGCAGCCTGTTGCATGCCATCCAGCTGTGCCGATCTGCAGTTACATTGTTTGAGGTTTTCACTCGTAATCATTTTGTTTATTATTAGCTTTCTGGTGTCCCAGGGATTTTTATGAGAGGAAGGAGTAGAAATCAATCAATCAAACAAACAAACAAAACACACAAAAAAGTGGTGGTGGTGGGGAGAGAATTAGAAAGAGAATACCCGAAGAATTAACTTTAAGAGATCTATGCAAAGGAAGATTCAATCTTCGTGTTTTTCAAAGCATTATAAAAGAAGACATTCCAGCATTAGTGGTTCTTCCCTCCACACCATTGGCCTGGTGAAAACTTTTTTCACCCTAAGGGCCTCCCTATTACGCAAATCCAAGAATAACCTTTTTGGTTCCTTGCTGTCCAGTTCTTGTCTTCTGTCACCATCTAGTGTTGGTGCATGGCATTGCATTGGCAGCTCTGTGTTTGTGTGTGTGTGTGTGTGTGTGTGTGTGTACGCCATATGACAACCTCATGAATTTCATACTTCTTAGGCAGGAAACATTCAGAGCAGGTTTTGGCATTTCCCTTGAAATATAGCCAACAGTATCTGCTATTCTTTGATAGGCTCCCATCTAAGTACTAACCAGGGCTGAGCTAGCTTAGCTTCCGAGACAGGATCTGGTGTCTTTAGGGTATTTAGGCAAGGAAGTCATTGCCTTGTTTCACTGAAAATCCATTTGGTCAAGCTGATATATCCCACTTTCCTAGGACAAATGGGGAGTAAGTACAGAGCTTCTCCTGCATACGCAATTAAATCTTCAGTAGAAAAAGGGGAAGAGGGGCTTTAATCAGACGTAGCTTACCAACAACATAGAACAAAAAAACTTTAAATGCTGGGATGACCTCCAAATCTGGTATTCAAGGAAGCTAGAACCAGCCCACATTTGACTTTAACTGCCATGGTTTAAGGCTATGGAATTTGGGAATTGGTAGTTTATTGTGGCACCAGAGTGGAGCAGAGCTCTACCAATCTCAGAATTCCATAGCTTTGAAGCATGGCAGTTAAAGTGGTTTCAAACTGGATTATTTCTGCAGTGCAGATGCAGCCCGAGTCACTGATAAAGCGCCACTCCTCATCACTAAGGCAATTGTATAATTTTTTCCAGCAGTAGCAGCATTGAAAGTAAGATCTGGGCTGGAGGCTTCTCACACAATTGTTCCATGTGTCAAATTGCAACCCAGCTGTGATCCTCATTAATTTTTATCTTTCATCTCTTGTTAACATAAATGGAACATGATGGCCTTGAAAATATTTCCCAGTTTTGCCTAAGGAAGCCCAAACAACAGTTTGTTCAGGCTACTAGCAGATCAGAAGACACTGCTAGTAGACATGCTGAGTTTGATATGCCAGAGTCTGTACAAATCTTGTGTAACACCATTTTTTCCCTCTGAATTCAGACACGATGCTCACCTTGAGCGGAGCTGAAATGCTGATGCTCACCCTGTTGCTAACCTGCGTGATCACAAGCCAGGTATCTTCTCAAAATCCTCGGCATGAGAAATTCTGGAGAGAGCACCAAGACTTCCCTCGGACCAAAGTAGCAGGGCAGGACTACTGTGGGACCATGATGCTACGCAGGAGGATGGCGAGGCCTTGCAAAGACACCAACAGCTTTGTTCATGCACCTAAGAACCAATTGAAGGATATCTGTGGCTGGGCTGGAACCCATTACCGCCGGGCCTTGAGACTCAGCAAGGAGCAACTGTCTGTCACCACCTGCAAGCTGCAGGGGACTTCACGGGGCCAATGCCGCTATTGGTCCCACACAGGCCACAGACAGATTCATATTGGTTGTGACCCGTCAGGATGGCCTATCCGGTTTGAAGAGAGCAATTTCATGTAGCATGGCTTTCTGTCCCCTGTTTGCAACTACAGCATAAAATAGTCATACAAATCATTGATAACAGATATTTCTGCAACAGGTTCACTAAAATTCTGTCCTCCAGCAAAGGTGCATGAAGAACGTTTGCAGGTTTCACATTCAAATCATGTCAGTGAGTTATAGGGTTGGACAAATTAAATATCCGTATACTTCAGTCTAATTTTTAAATAAATAAATAAACAAATATCTTATTTTGCACCGATGAAGAAATTTGCAAGTTCTTTAAAAAATAAAAAAGCTAATTGAATGACCATATCCAAAAGGTACAGGGATTCCAAGGATGTGAAGCTGCTCTAAAAGAAAAGATTGCAAAAGAATAAAAATTAATGTGGGGTCGAAGGCTTTCATGGCCGGCATCCAGTTTTTTGTGTGGTTTTTGGGCTATGTGGCCATGTTCTAGAAGAGTTTTTTCCTCATGTTTCACCAGCATCTGAAACATCTGAAAACCCCACAAAAAACAATAAAAATTAAATTAACCAAGTACATTAAAAATGATGGAATTCAAAGGGATTCAAACTCAGGCGTTTCAGAGCTAAGCCTTTTGCCTGGATTCAGTTAGTTTTTCCCCACATTGTGTTTTTTTAAAAAAACCTGGCATCTTTATATTAAAATTATATTTTAAAAGAATTTCTGGATGTTTTTATGTTTCAGTCCAATCTTAAACTAAATTAGATTCTGGTCCATTATTCTGCACAGAAATCCACATGGGCTCTTTGCGTTAAAATGTTAAGTTTTTTGTGCAAAAGTGTTTTCCAATAATCATGTGTTTCTCTCTCTCTCTCTCTCTCTCTCTCTCTCTCTGTGTGTGTGTGTGTGTGTGTATGCTAAAATACTGGTTTTTTGCACAACAACCAGCAATCTTGCACAAAAAGCCACCTTTTTGTGTAAGACTGCATTGTTCTGTCCACTAATAAGCAATCACGCACCAAAGGCAATAGTGTTTTTATGTGTCCAAGTCTGCTTTTTTTAACACACACACACACTCAAACACACACAATGGATATCTGAAAAAAAGTGGGATTTTTGCATGAAACTCCCACTTGGATTTCTGCACAGAACAATTTCTGGAAACACTTTGGGATATGTAAGTAACAGGTGAGAATACTGGATGAGAATATTTCTTTTCTCTGGGTCTGGGAGAAAATTTGTTAAAAATAGTTGTCATCATTTGTGAGGATGAAGCACTCAACATATTTACATCCCTATGTGGAACCTAAGGGAGGTGGCAACATTTCCTCCCCCCCAATGCAATGTGAACAATTTTTCTGACAACCATGCTCCATTAACGTTATCACTACTTTGTGTTATATTCACACACAAAATTTATCTATCTCACAAATGTCTGTTCACACTTGTGACCTTCAGAAAAATACCCAGGACCTCTTGAAGCTTCTACCTTTTCAGCTTGCCAGAACAGCTTAATACTCCCAAACAGATCTATGGGGAAACACATGCTGTGTGACGTCTTCACAACAGAAGTCAGTTCTCAGAATTGTTCAGTCTGTAGTACTGCAGATGTACTTCAAAGTATTAGAGAACACCAGGAGATTCGCTACTGCTGTACTTGGTCAAATACTGCCAATAGTACTTGGTCAAATACTGCCACACCAGCTGGGCATCTCTCAGTCATACATGATGTTCCCACACTCCCCATTCCTGTGCCTTCCCAAAACTTCTGCGACATGTAGCCCTCCAGATGTGTAGGACTAATACACAGTAGCTTTGGGAAAGCCTGGGAGAAATGCCAAGAAAGATGACTTGTCAAAGGTTTTTGATGAGAATCATTAGAAAAAACTGAAAATCTGCAACAGAAATGGTACTTAACTCTCTGAAAGTCCTGTCCACCCATGTTCTACCAGAACTACACCACCCTTTCCCAACAGATCCATGATATTCTCAATGTCTTAGTAACATGAACAATTAGAAACACCCCTTATCATGCAATGAATGGAAACTTTCTCATCACCCTATTTATTTACAATTGATCAGGGCTGTCAGTTTTAACTAATTTTGTCCTTCCATACAAGAACAGGTAATTTCAAAATTTTCTTTACCTATCTCCAGGCCAGCTATACTTATAGAGCCCCCCCCCCCCCCCAGGCCAATTTTTGCATAAGGAATGGCCCCATACTTACCAGGGAATGTGTTTTGTGATGCATGGTAGCAAGGGGAAAGTAAAGACTTAGTCCTTGTGGAGACTGGCCCTTAAGGCTGGCCTGGGGGTGAAGTTGGGGCATTGTGTCCATGTGACACAACTTTGACCCTAGCGCGCCATGGCACCGTGTGCCGCACCGCATAGTGCACTGTGACACGGCACTCCTCTGGCACTGCATCTGCACAATGCAGTGCCACAGGAGCGCCATATAGCTGTGGTGCCACATCTATCGCACCTTGGAAAGGGTGCAAAAAAGAGGCAATTTTTGTGGCCCCTTTTCACGCCCTGGAAAGGCCAGATCGGGGCCGTGGCATGCGGCTACTGCAGTCCCAATCTGGCTGAAACGGGGCGGCTCCATGCCACCCCTTCAGGGCTGTCTGAACAGCTCCTTAGTGCCACCTTTTCAGTGGGCTGTCATATCCTTGAGTCAGTAGAGACTGGCTCTTTGAGCCAGCCTGACTGCAGAGTAGGGCTGAAGAAGGGCTGAGCATTCACAAATTCCGAGCTCTTCTTCCTCTGCCAGGGCGCTATCTTGGCGCACCCCTTTACAGGGGGTGCGCCATGATGACTTCCTTCGTGTGCAGCGCCCAAACAGTGCTGTGCATGAGGCATCATGTCGTGCCGCAGCAGTTATGGTGCCCATTCTACAGCTTCTTTTTGTTCTGTGCGCAGACCGCAGGGTGTGGTTGCCGCGGCCTGCTTCCAGGGTAGAAAAAGGGACGGCATCTCATCGCCCCTTCCTGCCAATCTGTAGAGCCCCATTCTCCCATAGCAATCGAGGCCCAAGATTTGGATCCCCTTCCCCACCACCATTCCCTTCTCCTTTTCTCTCATGTCTTTTTAGATTGTAAGCCTGAGGGCATGGAACCGTGTAATTAAAAACAATAATAATTGTAAGTCGCTCTGAGAGCCTTTGAGGCTGAAGGGCGGGGTAGAAATACCATAAATAAAATAACTAAATAAATGAACAATTTCCCCCGGGACACAGCAGGCTGGAAAATAAACCCTGTATTTTCCATCTTATTTGGGTCTCAGTCTCTGATGTCCTTTGATGTCTGTTATAACTGAGCACTAGTAGTTAAAGTGGGATCAAACTGGATTATTTCAGCAGTGTGGATGCAGCCCAAGTGTGAGACGGTGTGAGCTTTTCCTTTCATGTTACTCATCTCAGTGCTTCTGTGACCACTTGAGGAGCTAATAATGCCATGATGGGAGTCATAAACCAGCTCCAAAAAAATAAGCAAGGCTCCTAACATGGCATAACAGACTCCATTTTGAAATGATGCATTATGGGTAAACAAGATGGCGATCGCTACTGCTGTCTTTCACTCAAGCCCCGGCCACCCGCCAAACTCGAGAAGACGCGAAGGGAATGGACGAAAGAACCTTGGCGCCGCAGAGAGGCCGCGCATGCGCGCTGCTGTTCCGCCGCGGAATCCCTTCCCAAGATGGCGGCTTGGAGGCCCCCTAGGGAACGACTTGCGATCGCTTCTGCGCCTGCGCCGTGAGGAAAAACCGTCCTTTCCAAGATGGCGGCGACCAGGGGCTTGAAAAGAGGCGCCTTTCCTGATGTTTCTTTGGCTTTCAGGGTGACGTTTTCTTCCAGTATTGCCCTCATTTTTTGTGCGTCGCGTTGTTAAAGTTGTGTGTTATTAAAGTGTGCTCTTTAAGGGATTTTGGACTTCAGCTCCCAGAATCCCACATCTTTGGGCAACGTGGCTGAGGCTTCTGGGAGATGAAGTCCAAAACCTCTTGAAGGCTGCAATTTGGGGACCACTTCTCTAGAAGATCTCAGGCTGTCTGTTCCTCTTCGTTAAGATATTCTGTGGTTTTCGCTCCTTAATCTTGGCCTGAAGATTGGATAAATGCTATTCTTGAATTCTCTACGACAGTGTGGCATAATGGTTTGAGCGTTGGTTTAGGGTCCAAAACACACTGCAGAAATAATCCAGTTTGAGACCTCTTTAACTGCTCTGGCTCTATGCTAGGGAATTCTGGGAACTGTAGTTTTGTGAGACATTTAGCCTTCTCTGTCAGCTCTGGTGCCTCAATAAACTACAATTCCCAAGATCCTCTAGCACTGAGCCAGGGCAGTTAAAGTGGTCTCAAACTGGATTATTTCTGCAGTGTGACCCAGGTTAGTCTCAAAGCTGGTACAAGATCCCCTTGCGTACTTTTAATCATGAATGGCTGAGTTAGTGACACTTTTGCTTTCTGATGGTTCAGTGTACAAAGTTATTAGAAATACTGAGTATAAAATTATCTTTGGGCAATGTGTTTAAGGTCTATATGGGATGTACACTTTAGACTTGAGATAACTCATTTGATATGTGCAGATATCCCTAAATCCAGAATCCACAGCAGTTCTTGACCCAAGCATTTTGGATAAGGGAGACTCAACCAGGCCAGGGTTGGTTTGAACCTCAGTTATCAAATATGATAGTATCCAGATCTGAATTCAGTGGATTCATGTGGTTAGTACTGGAAGAGACTACCATGGCTGTGTCATGCAGGAATACACAATCAAAGCTTAGCAGTTTTATTCTTTAATATATTTTCTCAGTGCCTTGGATCTTCTTGTTGTTGTTGTTAGCTGCTTTAACTTCTCTGGCTGCCTTCTGTTGCATTCTGGGACTTGTAGTTTAGGAAGGGGCATTTAGAATATTCACCTTAAGCCTCACTGAACTACAAACCCCAAACTGCAACAGGAGGCAAAGCAGTTGAAGTGACCTAGCAGCGTTTTAAGAGTGCAGTGCGATAATCTACTAAGGCCTGTTACAGACAGCCAAAATAAAGCTGCTTTGAGTCACAGTGGAGGTATGTTGTTTCAATGATGCATGCTTCCTAAGAGTCCAGAAGTCGTACCAAAGCCACGCTCCAGCCCTAAGGACTGGACCGTGGCTTTGGTGTGGCTTCTGGACTCTTAGGACGCATGCATCATTGAAACACCATACCTCCACTGTGACTCGAAGCAGCTTTATTTTGGCTGTCTGTAACAGGCCTAAGTCTCTCTGTCCTCAGCCTCTTTCCTCAGGACCTGCACGCCTATGCCTTTCCTGATTGAGTCTATCCGCCTGGCATGTGGTCTTCCTTTCTTTCTACTGCCTTCCGCCTTTCCTAGCATCATTGTTTTTTCTAATTACTCATTTTTCTTCAAGATGATCTTGGCCATCCACTGTATTCTCTGTACTTTTCTCCAACACTACATGCGCTTATTTCCATCCCATCACTTTTCACTGTCCAGCTCTCACATCTTTACATGGCGACGGGGAATACAGTGGCTTGGACTATCCTCACTTTAGTGTTCGGAATTATGTTTTACACTTCATAATTTGCACATTTCTTTCATAGCTGCCTTTACCAATCCTAGTCTTAATTTTTACTGCAGTCTCCATTCTGATCAGTATTTAAATCAAGGTATGGGAACTCTGACTATTTCAATTTTCTAATTATCGAGGGGGAATTCTTATAGATCTTCCATAGTCATTATTTTGGGTTTTTTTTTAAATGTTCAACATTAATCCTATCTTGGCACTTTCCTCCTGGACCTTTGTAAATAATTGCTCCAGGACTTGGTTTCTTCTGGTGGTATTGTGTCATCTGCATATTTTACCTTATTAATATTCCTTCCTCCTATCTTCACTCCTAGCTCTGAATCTAAGCCTGCTCTGTGTCCCACGTTTTCTGCATACAGGTTCAATAGATAAGATGATAGTATGCAGCCTTGCCTGACTCCTTTGCTGTTTGGGGACCATTCTGTTTCTCTGGATTCTGTTCTAACAGTCACCTCTTGTCCTGAGTACAGGGTGTCCATGAGGACAATCTGATGTTGTGACTTCCCCATTCCTCTCAGTGCAAGCTTAAATCGTGCTTGTTCCCTATGATTATTAGTTTCTGCCTACCTATGTTTTTGTCTTTTTGATACACTTGGTATATCATGGCTAACTTTCCCCTCCACCTTTCTTCCCTCAGGGCCTGGCTACAGTCGTTCCCAAGGTCTCCAGGGTAGATAACACATCCAGTTTCTTGGATAAAGTTCCACACCGCAAGCACCCAGGCATTGTCCACCTCAATAGTGTCAGTCTTCCACCCAAGTTGGTAGAGGCAGCTCAATTTCTGGTAGCCCGTGAGTAAAATTCATGGAATATGGATCTCTGGGGTGTCAGGCAGTTGTGGGTTGTGTAGACTGAAAGCCCTCCTTTTCTGGAATTATGGGTTGTACAGAAATATGAATCATGTCCCCCTTTGTTGAAATTATTAGGTGGGTTGGCTAGTTTAAACCAAATGACTTAAAAAAATCCACTCCTGTCTTTTAAATTGATTATTCAAAGATAGATACATAGATAGTCTGGCTAGTACTACTATTTTCCTACACACTTACTGAAGCAGCAGTAATTAATTTAAAACATTTTAACTTGAACAGATTATTGGCAGGTGTTCATTGTTAGACCAATATGGAGTGGCAATGGCTTTTTTAAAATCACTTTATTTTATAGTACAAGAAATGCCACTCAGAAACAAATAGTTCTGTTTCCATAAGCTCAACCAAAACAACTTGCTTTAAAGGAGTACTTTTTAAAGAACAATTGTTTATTTAAGCTAGTGGCCATAACTCTGAATTGTATTTTACTACTTAATTTTCTGATGTAGTCCTATAATGGTGTAGTCCTGTATTCCTATATATAGGCTACCAACTTGTTAATATAATTCCCACATTTTTATTGAAAGACGTAGACCATATTAAAACTTAATAACGTTGGATTTTTAATGTTAGGAAACATTAAAAAGTGGTTGATCAAACTCTGTAACATACAAAATAATGTTTTATAATATTCATATAATAAATAGGATTCATTTTTTTCACTAAAATATTGATGCAACTTCCTCATCTTTTTTAAAAAAAGTTTAAACCAAAAAAAGGTGTTTTTTTTAAATGAACAATGACCAAACACCTGTTTTTTAACCCAGCCCTGTTATTAAGCAATTAGGACGGTTAGAACCCTTTTTGCTCTGCTGCATCCAGTAAGGGATCATTAGAACATATCTTACCTTCTTTCTATCCTAGATATGAAGCATCTTTAGTTTGAGGGCAGTGCATGCACAGTATTAAAATAAGAAGGCATGTTATGTTTCAGAGCGGGAGTGGTAATGATTCCTCCAATCTGACTGATATTTCTTCTCCCAGAATCCTCCTTGCGTAATTTGGACAAGCAAACCAAGGCTCTCACCAACTATCTATGGAGCCGCAAACGACCCATAGAGACAGTGGACCTGCGCAAGAAAGCAGAGTGGGTGGAACAGCAGCTAAGGGCCCAGGCCCATCAGAAGGGTGAGTGGGTTTGTGGGGTAAGTGGAGAGAAGACACCCTCCGTGATTAGGGGAGGTGTCTACATACTGTTGGTGATCATCTGAATTTCTCCCCAGGGCAAGTAAATGGGTTTTTAAATGGCCTAGTTGAACCACAGGTTAGAGAATGGTGACTGCTGGGGAGCCTTTTGCAACCACAAAGAATAAACCGCATGCGAAGGCCAGCCCAAATTTGAGGATTGCTGTGCTTTTATATTAGTGGAGTGGGTTGGGGGCTTATATTAGAAATCTGATGAAAAAACATCTTTCCTGATTGTGGCTTGTATCACAACAGTTAAAAGAGGGCTTGTGTCCAAGGGAGAGTTGATGTGATATTTTAATCAGTAGTGCAGGTGTACATTATTATTATTTAGTTTATTTCTATAGCGCTGTAAATGTACACAGTGCTGTACATACAATAATCAAATCAATAAAATATATAAAACCTGCCAATGGTGTATAATCTACAAAATACATAATAACAGAAGTCATTGTACTTCAGTGACTTACTAGTAGCCCCACACACCATAGTCAGTAGCAAGGAATTCAAGGATTTGCACTATTAGAGCACTGGATTTGAATCAGTTTATGTTCAAATACCACACTCAGCCATGAAGCTCACATTTTGTAATCTTGGTCCAACCATATTCTGTAAACCTCAACTGATGTAGCCTGCATACAGACTGCAGAAATAATCCATTTTGATACTGCTTTAATTGCCTTGTCACAATATTGTGGAATTCTAGGAACTATAGTTTCTTGTTGTACTAGAGCTCTCTGACATAGAGGCGAAGCAGAAGGGCCAAAAGGAGTGGCCAGAAGCCGCTCCGGTCCTGATCAACCTGAGACTGTGGAGGCTGGACAGCCCACTCCTGAAGCAGGCTGCTGCCATGGTCCCGAACAGACTGCTGGCAGGAGTCGGTTAAATCCACTCCTTTTGCCAGTGGCTTTGGGCTTCCTTAGGTAGTCTCGGAGCAGCTTCTGGCTGCATCAGGGTCACGAGGTGTCTAAACACCATGCCCCCAAAGCGACTGGAAGCTTCTCTATTTAGCCCATCTATTTCAGGCCAAAGAAGGTTAATTGTCTCACAGAACTACAGTTCCCAGGATTGCTTAGCACTGAACCATGGCAGTTAAAGTGTTGTCAAACTGAATTATTTTTGCAGTGCGGATGCAGCCATTGAGAGGTGGTTATAAGAGTGCAGTAAGAGTTATAATGCTTGCTAACCTGACTTCTTTAGAGGAAGATGTAATAAATAAAATAATGCATCATGTTCTGTCTGTCAGATGCACTGAGTGAAGCTGATGAGAAGAAGTTACAGAAGAAGGTAATGAATGTCATCCGTAAAACAACTTACCACTGGGAGGCGTTGAAGTGAGTGCCTTGTCAACTGTTCTAGAACCCAAATACTGATTCCCAGTGAAGATTTGGTCCAAATATTATATTCCCACTTTGCTCACTGAGTGCAGATTAGTTTGCAAAGCCCTTTATTTCATACAGCTGCCTCTCATGTCATTTTGTGTTCTTCTAACTTCTAAGCATGTACATTACATGGTCTGCTTCATAGTAGTCTATTCGCCATAATTGTTTACTACTATATTTACATAAAGAATGGACAATGGACAGCCTTGGGCAGGGGTGATAGGCCATTTGGGGCAACTTTAGATACCCAGGGCTCATTTCATGTTCCTGGAGGCCTCCCCCCACAAAAAACAAGGTCTGCGTCTGAAAAGAGGATGCAAGATACATGCCCCCCCGTCATGGTAAGATGGTAATGGATCTATTTTCACATACCCTGAATTTGCTGTTCTGTGATCTGCATTTTTACCAAAGAATCTTACACTGTGGGATGTGTGTGTCTATGTGTCCTCAAGTTGCATTTTGATTTATGGTGACCCCATGAATTTCATAGGGTTTTCTTACACAAGGAGAACTCAGAGCTGGTTTTATCAGTTCCTTCCTCTGAAATATAGCATACAGCACCTGATATTCATTGGCAATCTCTCATTCAAATACTAACCAGGGCTGGTTCTGCTTAACTTCCAAGATCAGATGGGATATGGTCCCTTTAGGGTATTTATACCATGCAGGAAGCAAATGGTCTCTCACTCATCTGCTGTAATTTAAATGAGTCCATAGTTTCTCCATACTGTTACCATCATTGCCTGTACTGATTCAGGCTTTCCCCAGCTGTAACAACTGTAAAGGTTAGAAATTTATTCTTGCTCTTTCTCAGTTAAAATGCCAAGATCACTACCAGCTTATGGTCCAAATAGGGAATGAGTCACCTCCCTTCACCATTTCAGGTGGAAGCCTCACCCTTTTGGACTGCAAGCTACCCATGACTGTGGTTCTGGAAAGGTGGAATCAGATTTGGCCTGAGGCAGTTTGGTGTAATGGTTTGAGCATTAGACTTCAACCCTAGAGAACAGGGTTCGAATCCCCAGGCAACCATGGAAACTCATTGGGTGACTTTGAGCAAATCACACACACTCAGCCCCAGAAAACCCTATGAAAAAGCCTTAGGGTTATCATAAGTCAGAAACTATTTAAATAACAAACATATCAACAAACAATTTTAACCAAAGATGGAGCAGTTAGTAAAAAATGACTGATGTCTTAATTATTATTAAATTAAAAACATTAATTAATTATGTTTCCATTAAAATGGGAGCAATTAATATTAAGGTTATGTTAAATTGCCATTTGAATCTCCACTAAATATCTGTATATCAAAATTCTGCCTCTCCTTCTTGTCTGTCTTTTGAACTGAGAAGAGAAGGAAACAGTTGCATTAATTTTTGAAAACATTTCACCTCTACCCCACCAGAAATGCCTCTTTTACTTATACTTTCTCTCTCCCTCATGATCTGATTTCGTTACCTCACTTTTATCTCTCTGTTAGGATTATATGACCTGAATAACCCAACACTGAAGGCCCAGTGATAAACAAGAAATAGTTTTGTAAAACTCCAAGAACCAACTGGGAAATGTAACATTTCAGGATCTTCATTCCCTTGTTTAATAAAGCAGCTATTTATAACTTAGTTCTGGAATTAAATTAATGCTGAACATTTCAGCTTTAGTCAGTCACCCTCATTAAAAAATGTTAGTGAATTTGCCTCCTTTTATTCAGAAAATTCCAATTTAATTGATAACATTGCTGTTTTTAATTATTTATGGTTCTGATTGTAACGGAGGGATACCGGTACATAGATGGCGGTGCTCATAATGTAACTTATGCATCTTTATAGAATGGGAAACCTTTTCTTAGTCCTTTATGATATGCCTTCCAATCTTTGTTTTCACACACACACACCCACAACTGACTGCTTCTGGCTTGTTCTTCCAAGCTACACTGAAGAACTCAGCTTTCTGTACATGGCAGCCCGGATGGATGGAATATTTGCAGCAGTGTACCGAGCTTTACATGAGGTGAGTTACTGTTTTAACATGGTACTCATGTGTCAAGGGCTTGCAATATTTTTAAGGAGTTATAACTGGCAAATACTTGGGCTATCCAGCCCTATGCCTCATGCAGTATCTAAATATGGAGCTCATATCTCAATTTAAATATAACTCTCATCTCATGCCATAACGGGGTTTTCCTGGTGGCCTTTTGACAAACATTAACATTTCAGTCTAGTAAAACAGAAAAAGTAGTTTTGATTGCCTTTTACTTGGTTTCCTTAAGTTGTTTCCAAATGTTCAAACTGTTTATTTCAGCAGTGCTTACTGCAATCTTGTAAGTAGACCAGCATTATTAAGAACATTAAGAACAATAATGGAACACATGTCGCAGTGGAATCTATATTGAGTCTTGCATCAGTTGCAAATGAGCTGTCAAATCTTGCACACCAATGGTGGGGAAATCTCAGTTCTCTAGATACTGACAGGCTACTTCTGCTGACACCATGGATAAGAAAACATATCCAGGGGTAGCTGTGTTGGCCATATAACAAAGTACAATAGCATCCAGAATCCACAACGATGCCTTTATTGGGCCAGCCAAAATGCACAAAATGCATGTTGCAAATCCTTCCTGCATGGATATCCCTCCATACCATCTTAACTGAGAGCAACAGCAACAGCAGCAGCATCTGGACAAAATGCAGGCCTGTGACTAGCACTGTCATATTGTTCTTTCTCCTGCATGATTTTTAACACACTTATTTATTATTATTATTTACTTATGTAGTTATACCCCGCCCTTCAACCCTAAAGGCTATCAGAGTGGCTTACAATTATTATTTTTAATCAGATGGTTCCCTGCCCTCAGGCTTACAATCTAAAAAGACGTGAGACAAAAGGAGAAGGGAATGGTGGTGGAGAAGGGGATCAGGTCCAGTGGTTATTCTCTCCCTCTGAAGCCTGGACCCCAAGGCAGATGGACTGGAGGAAGGGCTCTCTTCAGGCTAGCCCTGGTGGAGCTGGGCCTGCCTGGTCACTCCCTCACAGGCCGAAGGATGACAGTTATCACGGAGGGAGGGCTAATGAACAAGCCAGTGGAGCTTTGAAAGCTTGCAGCATGTATTTTGTGCATTTTGATTTGCTTAGTAAAGATATCACTGTTGATTTTGGATGTTGTTACACCACTGATAATAGTTTTCAGTCCCAACAAAATCTGGAAGACCATAGGCTCCCTGATGTTGACATACGTCTGTGTTACCACAACTTAAAACTGACAGTAAGAAGCCTAGCTCAGGCTGAAGTGACCCTTTATCTTTGGAATGATTGGCTTTTTAGATATGAAGAAAAGTCTGCTTCTTGTAAGGCTTGTAGTATCTTGGTTTTTATATGTAGCTGGTTCCTTAAGTGTTTCTAAGTCTAGAAGCTGAGCCCCTTAATGTTTGAAATCAATAGTGTAGCTTCAGAAGCTAACACCATATTTTCTTCTTCATTTTTACCCCTTCAGATCCAGAAGAGAGTCCCAGATTTTCAGCCTCGCACCCTGTTGGATTTTGGCTCTGGTACCGGCGCTGTCAGCTGGTGAGAAATCACAGGATTATAATGGAGCATTGATTCTGCAATAGTGGCAGGACATTTCTCGGAGGGAGGCAGGGAGAAAGTAATTATTGGGAGTCCTAGCAGCTCTACTGCAAAATGCAGTATGTAGTTGAGTAATCTTGCTGCCTCTTCTTTCACCCCCAATCCACCTCTTTCACCTTAGGGCAGCTCATAGTATCTGGGGTAAGACAATCAATGAATATATGAATATTGACCACTCGGCTTCCATGTTGGATTTGGCTGAAAATCTGATGAAAGGTGAGAGTCAGGACTGTGAAGTGGGTATGCCAAACTTTGGACTCTTGACTGCTCTATTTTTCTTCTCTCTGATTCTATCAGAACTATGCACTTTCACTATTAATCATTTGTGCTCCTTCTTTGCTGAGCTCTGCAATGTTGCCAGTACCTACCACTGCACAAGGTGCTAAATAAATATTCAGTCTCCAAGTTCTATTTACAGAACTTTACTACTATGTATATACAGCACTATACACATGACAACCAACCAACCACTACTAATCAATAACCCACATTGTCCTTAGTGTCATGCCTATATTTATACACGTTGACCATGGCACAGTCTCCTTCACAGGTGCCTGCAATTGCCCCTTGCTTCTGCCTCTTGCATCACACCTGTTGAGTCATCCTGGGTATGTGCTCCAAGTGGTGTGACATGGACACTACGTCTGTCACCCATGCTGCAGCCTTACCAGACGTTGCATCATCCAGCAGTCTCAACCAGCTGCCATATTTTGTCCTGTGAAATTCATAATAATAGTGTTGTACTTCCATACATAAAACTGACAGATTCCTTCATAGATGTCAGATGTGTCTTAATAATAATAAATTTGTTCCTAGTGAAATGGTAGCACAAGGCATTACAATACCACAATGTGCATCATTGCATTTTGTCTTCCTTGTTGAGCCAATGTATAGGAATCATCCTATCCCAATAAAACAGGATTTCCTTCCTACCTTTTAAACATCAGGCACATAATTATATTACTATTCGTTGAACAGCATTTCTTTGTGGATTGTTTTGTTGGTTATTTCATGTACTTCCTTGATTAATATTCCACCTTTCTTCCAGAGTTAAGATCCATGGCAGCTACCAATGCAGTTAAAAAGACTGTAGTAAAAATACAATAAAATCCACATAATAAAATGGAAGGTAAATTAATTATATCATTTCGGTATAAAATGATGAAAACCATTTTAAAACATTATACTACTATTACTAAGTAATCTGTTTAAAAGTTTGGAACATCTGACTGTAACCAGGTGGGGAGGCACAGAAAGCCTTCCGGGCCAGAGACGTCTTTGACAAAGGCAGGACAGCAGGGAGGAGGCTAGCCTAGCAAGGGAGTTCCATAATTTGGAACTGTCTTTTATCTGTGCCAGACATGCCTCTGAAAGTAGTATACTGAGATAAAATTTCTATGGGACTATATGGTTTTTCAGATTTTGTGTTCCCCGGCTCTTCTTAGTGACTGTGGGGCTGAATAGACCACCCCTAAGGGGTGGCCTACAGCTGCTTCTTTCTTCACTGGATCAGGGCCATGGCAACTACATGCTGTGGCCCTGATCTGGCCTTTTTGTGCCACAGAAAGGATGCCAGAGCTGCAGCTTTTCAGTGCTCCTTTGGCGCTGCATCATCTGGACACATCTGTGTTGTCGAAAGCCAAAATTAAATCTAATGCCTTATCCTGCCTTATTCTGCTCCTGCTTTCATAAGAAAAGCAAAAATAGCTATGCTACAATACAGATTTTCTACCACCCCCCTCCCATTGTTACTTTTGCATACATCTTCATACTTAGAGCCCTGAGGATTGTTCTTGTTTTAAAAGGGAAAAACAAGCAAGCAACTGCTAACCCAATTGCACAATATGCTTGAGATGAGGTATTTCATGGGGATATGATTATACTGCTGAACTGGCTCTGACCAAAGATGCCTTTCCTTCACCCCCGCCCTCAAAGCACATACATTTTAAAAAGTCATTTCGAAACTACAGTTTTCATCATCAGGATTGTCCCATTTTATTAAAATTCCCCCAAGCCTTTCTTTCTTCCCCATGTTGGTACTATTAGCACTTTTCTTCTTCCCAGGTTTGTCCAAGGACCAGAATCTATCCTTTCCTGGGGTCTATTTCCGACAGTTCCTCCCTGTATCACCAAAGGTAAAAACAACTTTTCCCCAGTGGCGGTTCTATTCACAAGCATCTGAACTCTATGGGGTCTTGTTAGCCATGATTCAAATGCCTGAGATGCCAGTGCTGGAGTGTACTGGTGATTGCATCCTTTTTGTTAATTTGTCTTTGTGGAGCACCCCAAGATACCTGCAGCTAAGTTAAATTCCACATCATCTTGCATCCCATCTGTCTTCTGAAGGTGGTCCACATTTGGTTATTAAATAATTCTTTTATAGCCTTTGTAAAACATAATGGCCAAAATTCTGCATCATCATTATAGTGAGGGA
Source organism: Sceloporus occidentalis (assembly GCA_023333645.1). Classification (NCBI taxonomy): domain Eukaryota; kingdom Metazoa; phylum Chordata; class Lepidosauria; order Squamata; family Phrynosomatidae; genus Sceloporus; species Sceloporus occidentalis. The sequence goes on along the minus strand of JALMGF010000014.1, from coordinate 11,166,911 downwards.
GGTCTGTTGTAGTTACATCTGATATTGCCACTCCTTGAAAACCTAGCTTTTCAGCCTGGCTGTGTCCCATCCAAAGGCACCTCATACTGCAGAGCTGAGAAATGCTATCTGCAGTAGTCTCCGGATCAATGGTTCATCCAAAATACTTAGACTGCTTCTGTCAATATACCCCATGCCTGGGACAGCACTGTAGATGCCATCATTTCCCAGAAAACCTATCTGCAACTTTCTATTGGAGTATAGATAGACGGAAGAGTTTTTTGGGGTCTATAAACATGAATCCACAGCCTTTTGAGATTGTAAGTCTTAACATATGATCCCATAACTTTTTAACAGTGATCCAGGCAATATTTTTAATTTCAGTCTAAAAGTGTTCAGTTTTGGCTTAGGAAATGTAAGAGATGTGGGGAATTGGTGTAACATTAAGCAGGGGTTCTTTTGACCATGGTAAATGTTTGTTGTTCCCTTCTTCCAAAGAGCTAAGGGCCATAGGCATGGGGTCTCTTTCTCCACACCCCCATTGTATCCTCACAACAAGTAGGGTGGGCTGAAGGAGTGAAACTTCCCAAGATCAGAACATGGCCTCCAGTCTCACTCCAACAGTCTCAGATTTCAGTTCGCCTCAGATTGTTTCTGTGCTTGATGCAGACAAAATATTTAGTTTTAAAAGGACCCGATGTTTATAATTTGAGACTTTGTGGCTCCACTTACCGTATATATGCGACTATAAGTTGACCTCATGTATAAGTCGAGGACAAGTTTTGGGGCCAAAATTATGGATTTTTCTATGACCCATAGATAAATCGAGGGTAAAACTTAGGGGCATATAGCAAAGGATCTAAAAGATGATGCAAAGCAAAACAATGTCAGAGAACTTACAAAATTCCAGCAGACGTAGCTCTTTGCGCTCACTCCTAAGGCTGGATGGATGAGGGGATTGGTGCTTCCAGGACAGATTATACTATTGCCTTTGACAAGGGGATGTTTCCTTCTTTTAAATAAGAGTTAAAATACAGTACTTACATTGACCCGTGGATAAGTCGACTCAGGGTTTTTTTTGGGTCAATTTTTTGACCTAAATTTCTAGATTTATACATGAGTGTATACAGTATGTTCTTTCTCTGTTTCATCTGCAGGTGAAATTTGATCTTGTGGTATCAGCTTACTCGCTTAATGAACTTCCTAGTTATTCTGAGAGAGTGGAGACAGTGCAGACCCTCTGGAGAAAGACAGATAGCTTTCTAGTAAGTGATATATCTATCCTGACTTGGTGGAGTGGTATGTGTTTTGCTGTTTGTGTCTCCTCCACTGCCCTGCTCTCAGATTGCAAAGCAAGGACTTGTTTTTCTAGTGGTTTAATCTCTGTTTCCTCATGTCCATGATCTATATCAGTGGTTCTTAATATTTTCTTTACCTGGGGCTTCCTTTAAATTGGGTTCCCAACCTGTGTTCCGAGGAGCTCTTAGGGCTCCACATGCACTTCCCATGTGCTCCGTGCCCTCTCCAGGAAAATGAAAGAAATAAAAATTGAATGAAATTAAAGAATAAGAATATATTCGTATATATATTCCTAAACATCACTAACTTGTAAGACATAGTGTAGGACTCTTAGGGGCTTCACCATAGAAATCAGAGCTCTACAAGTTAAAAAGGTTGGGAACACCTGTGTTGCTGCAGGCCCCCAAGTTAACTCAAGACTTAAAACAATAACAGTATCACCTGAACGTGAATAATAATATCTGAACCATTAACAATTACACCATCTGTTAAATCTTCCCTCAGAGGCATCAGAGGGGGAGGAGAGACATTTCTCCTGCTTCTTCCCACCATTTTGTGGCTAGAATGTCAATATGAATGATCTGCTGTGGGGAGAAGGTGGAAACTTTTGTGGACCTCCTGTGAGATCATTGTACCCTTCTTGTGGTTTGTGGACCGGACGTTAAGAGAGAACTACATACTGCTTTCCTTGTTTACACCTTTCTTTTCCTAATCTGATTCCCCTTTGTTGAGTTTTAGACTCAACTTGCTTGAGCCAGGATCTTATACTCCATAAAACACGGTACACAGTAATAGTGCTATAGTAATAACAATCTGGGGCGCGTTACACACCACCATTTCGGACGTCCTCAGGATGTCCCAGTTTGAAAAAGGGGCGTCTCTTCTAGATGCCCCTACTCCTATTATGGACAGAGTCCGTAACAAATGGCGGTGGCCTTTCTACATGGCCGCCGCCATTTTGACGTAGCGGATGCTTTGCATCCGCACGTCGCAGCCCGGAAGTGATGCCGCGAGTACGCGCTTTGGCACTTGTGGCATCTCTTCCGGGTTGCCAGAAGGAGCGCAATTTTCGTGCTCCTTCTTTGCAGTGCGGAGGAGTTGCGTCGTTTGGCTGCTGCGAATCCTCCGCGCTGCAACCGGCAGCGGCCCAAGACCGCCCCTTTTGGGCGGTCTGTAACAGGCCATAGTCATTTTCTCTTGCAGTCCATGACACTAGAATCCCTCTCTCTTTTGTAAGGGGTAGCTTTTCAGGCATCCCTTTTCTGTCTTTTGTAGGTTCTGGTAGAAAACGGTACCAAGGAAGGTCATCAAATGCTCATGGAGGCCCGAGATGTTGTACTGAAGGTGAGACATCTTGATATATTTGTGATGTGCTAAGAATAATTTGTTGATGTGTGCCTTCAAGTTGTTTCATACTTATGATGACTCTTAAGGTGAACCTATTACAGAGGTTTTAGTACTTGTCCAAGATCACCCTAATCTTGTTGTCAAACCACTACATTACACTTGTTCTCAGGAATAATACATAAGGGTATAAAATTATGATAGTACTAAAGGCAAATGCAGCAGATAGTTCATCATAATCTTCTGTTCTTATGTTGAGGAAAGTTTTATGCCATTCCCAAAGCTCTTTTGAAAGACTGGATATAATTATTAGGGTGTGCAGATACTACACTACTGCTTGTTCAGGAACATAGGGCCCACAGTTTTTAATTTTTTTTAATTCCCCCAGATGCCCTCTAGGTACTGTTGGGGGCAGTTTTGCCATAATTGGAAGGTCAGGACTCAGGTAGTGAAAAACAGACGTAGCCTTTTCTGACCTATGTGTGTCTCATGTGTCTAAAATAGTATAGGGAAGAAGGGGAGGCATAATTGCCATCCGCTGAATTGTATTTGGGGGCAAAATATTTAACTGACAGAGTGCTGCGACCTTGAAGCCCCAGCAATTGTTGCCCATCTCTTCTCTAGGCACCCTTGAGTTTCATAAATATTTCTGTATTTGCATCTGTTTTAGCTTTTGTGAAGCTGACTTGAGTCACAGGACTAGGGGAAAGACAGGATATAAATTAAATAAATAAATTTCCCTCTTGGAGAATTCCCCCCCCCCCCAAAAAAGTATGACATCCCTTCAAATATTTAAATAGAGCTATCATATCACCTCTTAACCTTCTCTTCTCCAGGCTAAACATCCCCCAGGAATGACTTAGGAAGCTGGGGGTGTTTAGCCTGGAGAAGAGAAGGTTAAGAGGTGATATGATAGCCCTGTTTAAATATTTGAAGCGATGTCATATTGAGGAGGGAGCAAGCTTGCTTTCTGCTGCTCCGGAGACTAGGACCCGGAACAACGGATGCAAGCTACAGCAAAAGAGATTCCACCTCAACATTAGGAACAGATTATACATTTAGAGAATGCTTGATCTTAGCCAAAAGTTCGAGAAGCGATGCCACCTCAACATTAGGAAGAACTTCCGGACAGTAAGGGCTGTCTGACAGTGGAACACACTCCCTCGGAGTGTAGTGGAATCTCCCTCCTTGGTGGCCTTTTAACAGAGGCTGGATGGCCATCTATTGGGGATGCTTTGATTTGGATTTCCTGCATGGCAGGAGGTTGGACTGGATGACCCTTGCAGTCTCTTCCAACTCTATTATTCTATGATTCTATGATTCTAAGTATTTTTCTCCACACTGCAACTTTTCTAAACTTTCAAATTATATAAATTCTCAGAAGAGGATTTCATTTGGGAGGAAGTGTTTCTTCTGTTCCACCCTACCTATGGTGAAAGAGTATATTTCCTTCCATCTTAATGTGTGCATGGGGTGATATGAAGAAGGGGGTGCTTTCTCCGTGATAGTCCTATTAATTTGCCTGGATGGTTAAGCAACTGGAAGACTTTTTGTTTTCACTTACACAGCCTCTGTACATGTTGCAGCATTTTGCCCAAAGGTTGCTTCTGGCTCAGAGATCTCTCTGTGGGTGGCAGGTGGGTGGGTGCACAGAAGAAATGTGGAGAAGATGTGGAGGACTATTGTAATGATTCATCTTTTTTCTATTTCTCATTGTGTCCAGGGCACAGACAAAGTAGTTCATGATCCCCGAGAACCTCATATATTTGCTCCGGTAAGAGTAAAAAAAAAAAGCTGAAAATAGACTTGGGGGAGGATGCAGATGCATTCATGTCCAGATGCAGGCTGTTGAAAAACAAGTGTTTGGCCAGTGTGTGAACATGTTGGCATAGATACTGTAGGTTTGATTGTATGCAACCCTTTTTCTGTTCTTACATGGCTTGTAATCCTAAACTATGGTCAAGTATTTGATTATAATAGGAGTTTAAGAAATGTTGGAGTTGTTAAATTAAAGATGTACGCGGACACAGAACTTAGTTTATTGGACCAAGCTTGTCGGATTTAAACCTTCACTAATTTGTTCTCAGTTTAAGAGTGACTGGGGAACAAAAGTGATGCAGAGGCTTTTTTGTTGCATAGCATATGTGGAAGATGAGGCTTACACTATTTCTGAAGAGCACCAATGCCTAAGGGACTGAAGACTAGCACAACATTGTTATACTGACTTTGTACTTTGTTTCCTCTTTGTTCAGTGCCCACACCACTTGCCCTGTCCACTTTTGACACCCAACCGTGTTCTCCCGTGTAACTTCATCCAGGCATATTATGCCTTGCCTTTCAGTTGGGTAAGTGTCCTACTTAGCTTTGGAAAGAGGGTGAAGTTAATCAGATCTCTATGTATTCAGGTTAGGGAGCTTCTGTAGCATTGTGATTGAGAGCATGAGATATAAATACTCTGGGTTGGTTGAGACAATAAAGTCTCCCTGCCTTGGCTTCCCTGTACAGTCAGCCCTCGGTATCTGCGGGGGGATCTGGAACAGCAGGGCTGGAGCCGAAAGGGACCGCGAAGTCATCCAGCCCCAGACTACCCCCGCTAGAGCGACACTAGTTCCCTGCTCTCGGACCTTCCTTCCAACCCCAAGGGACGCCCAAGGCTCATGGTTCCTGCTGTGCCCGTCAGGCCTAGACTTCCATCCATAGGGCTCCCTCCTAACTGCAGTACATGCCAATGGGGCAGTTGGAGGAGCTCGTCAAGCATGATGGGCACAGAGGGAACCGCGAGCCTTAGGCATCCCTTGGGGCTGAAAGGAAGATCCGAGAGAAGTGCTCTGGCGTGCCACTTCCTGAGGAGGTGCTCTGGGGCCCGGCCAGATGGATTATATGGAAGGAGGTGGTCCTTAAGATAGGTTGGACCCAAGCCATTTAGGGCTTTAAATGTCATAAGCAACACCTTGTACTGCACCCGGAAACTAATGGGCAGTCAGTGGACTGATTTTAAAGTAGGTATTACAGTACGTGATCACTTCTGGCTTTGCCAGAAACCAACCTGGCTGTCATGTTCTGCACTAACTGAAGTTTCCTTACTAAGCACAAGGGTAGCCCTATGTAGAGTGCATTGCAGAAATTGAATCATGAGGTTACCAGTGCATGCACCACCGTTTCCAGGTCCCTCGCTTCCAGGAAAGGATGCAGCTGGCGTATCAGCCGAAGCTCATAATAGGCAGTACTTATTTACAATAAATACAATTACTTATTCATAGCTTTTACATTTTGCACTGCAACTTGAGAGGCTTTTAAAGAGGTTTACATATCAATTAAAAATGGCAAGTCATTTGCTGATTTGTAGTTTACAGTCTAAAGAGACATGGCATGAACTGAAAAGGGGATAAGGAGGAGAAAGAAAACAAACAAACAAAAAACAACAACAAAGGCACCGATTCTAAGTTCTGTATGACTCCTCAGTCAGGTGAAATTACTGTGGAATGACATTTGTAGAGAGGCAAAGCCTGAAGCAGCTGGCTTCCCAGGAGAGCTGATGAATGTCAGCTTTCCCTCTCTCATCCCTTGATAATGGCTGTGTTTTTTGTATTACGGTATAGCCTGGGTTGGTTTATAACTGTCAAGGCAGCATCCCAAAGGGCCCAGGTTCAACCACGGGCATTTCTCATTAAAAACAATCAAGGATCAGATTCTAAGACTATTGATAACAACGTGCTACTATGCACTTTTTCATCGCCACATCTATCATCCATTAGCTCACTGTTTGTTAATGTAGGGTCATTTGAAATGGCTTCAGGAGCTTTCCCTCTTTTAACTTGTTGGTTTCAACTGGAAATGAAATGGAAGATGGCTGGAAGACATGCCAGTACTTTTCATAAGCTCTGTTTTCCTCCCCCCCTCCCCCAATATGTGTGTCCAGAACCTACCACAAAAGGAGGAGAGATTTTCCTTCCTAATCCTGCGCCGTGGAGCTGGGAAATCAGAGGAGCCCTGGCCTCGAATCACCCAGCCTGTCCTTTGCCGGTCTCGCCATGTCCATGTCCATCTGTGTTGTCCTGATGGCAGCCTCCAACATGCAGTTGTTACTGCTCAGAAACATGGCAGGTATGGAACTTTTCCATTCAGAGAATGGGGGGGGGGGGGGGTGTTGGTTCTAGGCCAAAAATGGGAACCTTTGGCTCTCCAGCTGTTTTGGACTTCAGTTCCCATACACTTAAGCCAACAGTAAGGGATTGTGAGAACAGCAATTCTAAACATCTGAATTGCCAATGATTCCCCAGCATTGTTCTGGTCTTTGGTTCTCCTTTAGCAGGGATCTTCACCCTGTCACTTTTTCCTCCAGGGATCTTTATCGTTGTGCCCGGAATAGTCAGTGTGGGGACCGTCTCCCTGTTTTGAACCCAGAGGGCGAACAACTGCTAGAAGAAGAGAGCAGCTCCATGGACAAGGATGAGAGTTGATGGCACTCCTTTTCTAGTGTGTTCAACAGCCTTTTGAAGATGTACTGTGTATAATGGAGCATAGATACTCACTAGTGTTACAGAACTGATGAAGTGATTTGACTATTGAACAACAGGACATATTTCCAGGCAAATTGGGGAATAATCTGTGTGGCCTAAAGCAGTAGACTAGAGAAAGTTAAACCTCGCAGAATAACTTCTGCTGTTTCACAATACATTGTATTTAATTAGGTATTATTTCTCTGCAATCTGACATGTCCATGTGTAGAAGTTGTACATTTATCCATCTGTCATCTTCCTGATTATTAGTCGTGAGGTTTATTACCATGGACACTGGCATTTTTATGCTTCCTATCATGATGTGCTGAATGTTTGTTGTGATTGTTTGCCTTCAAGTCATTTCCAATTTATGGCAACCCTAACATAGGTCTTTTTTGGCATTTGTTCAGAGGAGGTTTGGTATTACCTTTCCCTGATGCTGAGAGCATGTGATTTACCCAAGGACACCAAGTGGGTTTCATGTCTGAGCTGGGAATCGAACTCTGGTCTCCAGAGTAGTAGTCCAGTGCTCAAAACACTATGCCACATTGGCATAGTAAATGTACTCACTGGATGTTCACACTAAATGTACTCTGAAATGAACAATGAAAGGGAGGTCCAACAGTGTACCTGTTTCTGGCTGTATCATTTTGGAGTGCAGTAAGAGGTTAGTGTTGCTGTTTGCCTTCAAGTTGTTTGCAATTTATGAGGATATCGAGCTGAGAGAATATGACTTGCCCAAGGTTACCCTGTGGGTTTCCATGGCCGAGCGAGAAATTGAACCATGGTCTCCAGAGTCCTAGTCCAACACTGCAACCACTACACCATTTTAGCTCTCACAGTTATGGGTCATAGCATTTATATATATATTAATTTTTATTCATTAATTTGGCATATTCTTGAGTTACAAGTTGTAACTCAGTGTCCATTACTGTGGACATTGGCAGTCCGGTTTGACTCTACTGTCCCAGAAAATTCTGTCTGTTCACTGAAGAAAAGCTTATCAGGAAACATGGTAGCCCAGAAGTTTTTCCTAATTGTGCATTTTTACAGGTAATACTGTGTGAAGCAGCACAGTAGTAGAAGCTAGCAACTGATAGCATAGACACAGAGCAGCATTCCATAACCTGGGAATTATGAGGTTGCAGTTCAGCACCCATGGAGAGTGTCAAGTTGAAGAAGGCTAACACAAGGCTTGGGGGGGGGGGATACGAAGGGCGGCTCCATGCTGCCGGTCTTTACCCCTCGTTGGGGCCGTGCCAACCACACCGTGTGGCACTGATGTGCTCCCTAAAAAGAAGCTGCCTCCTAGAGTGCAGCACGGGCGCCACTATTATTAAGGCTGGGTGCATATGGACACCCAGCCCTATGGAACACTTAAAGCGGTCCCAGGTTGGCATTTTTTGCCCGTCTGTATCAGGCCAAAGCCTTCTAAGTCTAATTTCTCTGAAGGAACCAAGCACACTTTCTGGGGTAACAAACCTATGTCTGCTGGAGAAATCATTTGGATTTGGGGTAGCATTGAAATGGTCCACTTCCAAAACTTGTGTTGAAGATATCTTAATGGCAGTAGATTGTTCTTTCTTTAAACTTGACATGGTGTTTGTATAAAGAGGAAAAAGCTATCTAGATATTCTCTTACACTTCTTTCAAGCTTATGGGTGGAGTATGATTCTGAACTAGATTAGTGTTGGGAACCTGAAACCAGGAGGTGGTAGGAAATACATTACTTGTTTTTTATCCAGGGCAGAAGGGTGTGATCTCAGGTATGTTTCAATCCCGTGTCTGGAAAGAAATTGAACAAATTAAAATAGATCTGTTGGGAGCTTGGATTGGGTCCCTACTTTTGAAATTAGGCCAGAGACTTGAGGGGGAAAAAGAGAGCAGTTTGTGAGATCCACTAGGAGTGGGCAGGTAATCTAGTGGAATTATTGGAATTAGATTTGAGGTCGCGTTCAGAAGCTTCAGGAAGAAGATGAGGCACATCAATTGCAGTTGATTGTCGCAAAATCCTCAAAGTTGTCCATCTGGGTAAATTGATGCTCATTGGAACAAACAAACTTTGGGAGTGGCTAATGTTTTGCTGTTGCTTGTATTTAATCCAGGTGGAGAGGATGAACTTGGTTCCTTTCTAGCTACCCTACTCCTACTCCTTGAATGCCTCCACTATTGGAGTAAGGTTCACTCTACCAATAGCCATGCACATCATCCAGACATTCCTGCAGCTTAAGTATCATCATCAAGATATTCTTGCTTTACCAAACCACTGACCACTCCAAAAATTTTCTTAAGCAATACAGGAGGAAGTCACACAAAACATTTGAAGGAACCTCCCTTTCAGCATTCTTTGCATCAAGAGAATAATGGGATTTCCAAATGCCCAACCCACAAGCACTCAATTGCTGGTCCTACTACCGCCTTCTCTTTCTTTGGTCTGCTACCAGGCAGCAGAGAGGAGGATCTGGAGACAACCTTTCTCATTTATATCTGGAATATGAGTGCCCCAGCCCATATTCTGTGATATGTAGTCTTATGAGAAATAGTATATTTTATAGGGTTGCTGGACTTTAATATTCCCAGATCTAGTGCTTCTAGACTTGGTGACAGAGCACATGCTTTGTATGCAGAAAAGGTTCCATGTTCAACCCTGGCATCTTCAAATAGGGCTGGGAAAGACCCCTGTCTAAACCTGGCAGACTCTCTGCCAGTCAGGAAGTATAATGAACTATATGGATGAATGGTATGAATAAATGAATAAAGAAGTTGTTTCTTTTTAAAGAAAGGAAGAGGTAATGCGTGAACAATTCCTGTCCTGCTTAGATTATGGCAGAACCCAGAGAACTGGGCTATAGGAGGCTACTCCATAGGACATTCTGGCTTTGTAAAGTGAATTGCTCTTCACATCCTAGGATTTCAACACCATCTGTAGTCTGTAGTTACACTCAGTGGCACTAAGTAGGTTTGAATCTTAAGGCGTGAACAGACAGGCCAAAATAAAGCTGCTTTGGGTCTCTTTGGAGGTATGCTGTTTAAATGATGCATGCATCCTAAAAGGCTGGAAGCTGTACCAAAGCCATGCTCCGGTCCTGAGGACTGGAACACAGCTTTGGCGCAGCTTCTGGCCTCTTAAGATGTGTGTGTCATTTAAACAGCATACCTCCAAAGAGACCCAGAGCAGCTTTATTTTGGCCTGTCTGTTCAGGCCCTTAGTGCCCAGCTATTTGACAATCCCATATGTGTACTCCCTTGAGTGTGATAGAGGAAAGAATGTGAATGAGTGTAATAATACTTTTAGAATCCTCCCATGGGATGGGTTTATCTTTGAATTCTGGGTTTCTGCCTTGCCATATACATTTACTGGAACAGAAATTCACTTTTTTCCGTTAGCTGATATTTTAGGGCTGTTCTTTAAAAATCTATAGAAATATGCTTATCATTCCTATAGGAATCAGAGCTTGAAGTTCACAACTTTAAAAACATCCCTGGAAGTAACTCTTAGCAAGAATACTACTGCTTGCTTTCTTTGTTCACCATGTCTTTTTGGGCATTTTATCATAAATCATTTCTTCCTACCGGCATGCAGTTTTGCAGCAGAAGGAACAAGCAATAATAAAACTCCCAAATAACAAGAAAATTTTATACACTAGAGAGTTTGTAATGGTTGTAGGACTGTGCAATAAAAACAATCCTAAGTATGGAGAAAAGAAGACCGCTGTTGAAGCTGATGTTGGATTTTCTGCTTTTGTATTGTTTTGTTGTTGCTGTGTTTTTTTCTTTTCTTCCAGTTTTATTTGCCTTGTGTGCCATCATTAGATGGGAAGCCATCAGTTTCACACTGTTTCAGCAGCAGAGTCATAAAGAAACTGGAGTGTCGGGAAATGGGCCTGTTTGTTCGCGCCTCATAAAAAGTCTTGGCCTGTGAAAAGTGGAACACTTAGGTGTGGTTCCATTCAGCTTGTCAAACTGGATTTGAAGCTGGCTGGGAAAGAAAGCTAAGCACGAACAGGATTGTAGGTCACCTTGCTGTGCAGGTTTGGAGAGAAGTGGTCTTTTGCCTTTAAAACTCTTGTTGCCTAGAATATCTCACTCCTTGTGCGACATGCCATTCAGTATTGGCCCCCCACTAAGAGTTGATCCATTTGGTTGACTATGTTCTGTTTCATTTAGGGTAGTTTCACATAATCAAGAGTAGATTAAAACTAACACTAATAATCCCGATTAACATGCTAGCCGAAGCTGGTTTTTGACCAGCTTCAGCTAGCGTGTTAATCGGGATTATTAGTGTTAGAGGAAAGGTAGTACTGTGCACTTTCCCCAGATATCTTGCTGCACAATACTTTAGGCATTTTTCACAATGTAAGTTTGCAACTTGCCAGCTCCTTGTGTGCAGCCTTGTATGACCTTTCTAATAAACAATTAGTATTATTTCAGCTTTCAGCAGGTGAAAAACCTTTGGACTTTTAGGTGATGTTTAACTTCTATCAGCCCAAGGCTAATAGATGTATGACATAGTCCAACATCCCAGACCTATTTCAAAGACTGGCTTGGGATCGATCACTCAAGAAGTTACCTCCATTCTTTCTTCTTTTTAAGGGGGCAACATAATAAGCATCCCATCAAATGGGACCAAGGGATAACATAAGGTTACATCTGCGTAAGTGCACACTAAACACTAAAGCAGAGGTGGAAATCATCCATCTTTGGTGTTGAACTGCAAGTACCAACAGCTGTAGCAGTCCAACAACTGGGAGAACACAGGATTCCTTTCCCTGCTGTAAAGGAAACTGAGGCCTAAATCCAGTTGCTAGTCCCAACTGGGAAACCATGCCCTATGAAGAGCAGAATATGGAGCTAGATATGTTTCATCTGGAGAAGAGAAGGTTAAGAGAGGACATATTAGCCATGCTTAAATATGCCATATTGAGGATGGAACAAGCTTGTTTTCTGCTGCTCAACAGATAATAGGATGAAGAGCAATGGATTTGAGTGATAGGAAAAGAGATTCCATGTAAACATTAGAAAGAACTTCCTGATGGTAAGAACTGTTCAACACACTGCTTCGGAGAGTGATGGAGTCTCCTTTCAAGATTTTTAAACAGAGGCTTGATGGCCATCTTCTGGGAGTGCTTTGATGGTGCCTTCCTACATGGCAGGGGCTTGGACTGGATAGCCCTTGTGGTATCTTCCAACTATGATGCTAACTGGAGTAAACCTTAGTTGAAGGGATTTCCCAGAGAATTGACATGGAGTGTCCATGGCTTGATTCAAGAATTTTTCTCTGGTTCAAGCAACTGGATTTACTGTCCCCCCCCCCCCATACACACCCACCATATATGTATCACAGATGTGTGTGTGTATGAATATGAATGAAGTGGGGAAGTTTAGAGGCTCCTAACAACACAATTGAGAGCCACTGTGGTGCAGTAGCTTGAGTGCTGGACTAGGGATACCAGGGTTTGAATCACCACTTGCATTATTTCTGCAATGCAGAGTAGACCTTTGAGAATGCCACAAGACCCCTTTTGTTTACACTAATCCATTTACTCTACATTGGTATTTTAAAATTTAAAAACATTGTTTAATCTGTTACAAGTCAGACTGAAAGAACTTAAGAACAAAACAATTTGGCTTAACCGTTAAGCAATTGTAAATCTTAAACATGACAAAATAACAAGCAGGCAATCAAGTAGCATATAAATACCTGTATGCTAGAAGCCTTGGCTGGTTACATGCATAATGAGATATCTTGGGAATGGGATCCAAATCTAAAAACAACATTCATTTTTTGTTTCATATATACCTTAACACATAGTCTGAAGGTTATTTTATATAAACTATTTTTAATAAATTTGTGCATGAAACAAAGTATGTGTACGCTGAACCATCAGAAAGCAAAAATGTTATTATGTCAGCCACACATGAAATGAGTTTTGGTTTTTGAAATATTTCCAATTTTGAATTTCCAAATTAGGGAGACTCAGCCTGTACAGATAATTTGATCCTTGTGTAGCATAGGGCAGATTCCTATTTCTACAGCTACATCGCAACAATAACAAATCCCTTACTGCATAGAATCATATAATGGGCATCATATAATGAAACTATTAAAACAGGAATGGTGTGGAGTGCAGTACTTCACAAATATTAAAAGCAAATGCATTGCCTTGTCTTCCAAACTCTATTAATATTTCAGCCTCTTGACTGACAATAATCAGCATATTTCTTGGTTTCAGTTTTCTTAAATTTAAATATTCCCAAAGCAAGCTTGGCTTTTTCACTTCCCTTTAATGGCTGGAGCTTTTCACTGTGCAGAATTTCTGTACTGTAATTTCCCCAGATTTTGCTGGATTTTATTAGATGTGTGTGGCATTGTATACTTCAGTGATGTGCTACAGTTAGAGTATCCCTTACGAGGACTGCTTTTTCTGGTAAGAGATACGAGTCAGAATTCAACAGTTATTCCATCCTGAAGTACAAACTTATCTAATCCATTCTGGTTAGTCTTACATATCACGTTACCTGATTCTTGATATCTTCTGTATACAGAACAGGTACTGTATTACTAAGCAATTCTGTTTCTGATGATTTTTGTACAATATATATTTGCTCACTCCTGAAACCAAATGAAGTCAAAATGTAGATCAGGAAATAGATACTCAGCTTGTGCTGGATACTATTACAACCCCCTTTCCACCCCAAGACTCAGGTTTGCAGTTTGGTGTGCTCCTCAACTCAGCCTTGAATCTTGAGGCACAGGAATGCCTTGGCACACTTAAAGCTAGTGCACCAAATGCATTTGTCATGCTGCCCGCCTGTCCAGATGGTAGACAGCATTGTGACACTCCAGCGGTGCAGCGTTTATACACCATACGCCATAGGACTGCCCCAAAGCTGTGGTGGCGGCTGAAAGGACATCCATTTGTTGGAACAGCATTTTGCCCTCTCTTTTTGAGCTGGCAAATAGCCAGATCGGGGCTGTGGCATGTGGTTACCATGGCCCCGATCTGATGCTCAAAGGGGCGGCATCATGCCACCCCTTTAGGGTTGTCTGTTTTGGCCCTTAGTTAAGTATATTTAGCCAAGTATTTTTGGCGTGTGCCTTCAAGTCATTTCCAACTTATAGTTACTCTAAGGTGAACCTAATCCTGGGGTTTTCTTTGCAATATTTTTTCAGAGAGAGGTTTGCCTTTGCCTCTCTCTGAGGCTGAGAGATCATGAGTTGCCTAAGGGTTTCTATGGCTGAGCAGAGATTCAAAACCTGGTCTCCAGGGTCTTAGTCCAACCTACGCTCAAACCAGTACACCACATTGCCTCTTTTTTTTTTTTACTAAGTAGCTGATATAGAGCACAAGCCACTGTTTTAAAACTACCCTTTAAAGCATTTTAATTGTATGTTTTAAATAATTATTAGTGTTGTCCATCACTTAATGTTGCTGTTTTGTCTCTTTTAATTATAAATGTACTTGTTTTAATTGGTAAGCTACTGTGAGTCCTGGTTTGCAGAAAAAGCAATGCATAAATGAAGTTAATAATAACAGGAACAGGAATGGTGTCACTTATATGATCCACACACTGGTCCCAACCCACCAGTAGGAGGCCAGTTCTCAATATTGCAATCTTTAGCTGGATCAACAAACTCCCATTTTTTAATGATTGTTTTTATCGAAAACTTGAGGTGGAGCCCTTGACTTTACCTGCCGTGGCCTAGTGACCTGAAGTTAATGTTGAAAGTCTCTTGCAGACTGTTTACTATGAAAGTCATTATGTATTTACATAATGAAGGGATTGGAATGGGCTGGGACACCTAAGAAGGCGGGAGGCTTCCTTGTTTGGAGTATCTGGATGGTTACTCACAGGCTTCTAAGAAGGTGGCAAGGAACAGAAGAGAGCTGGGATGGAAACAAGCAGAGGAAGGAGAAAGGTGGAGAGAGGAAGATAGGAAAGAGAAGGAAGACAAGTGAAATGGAAGAGGCAAGGCTTGTGCAAGGCCAATGGAAGAGTGGATGGAACAGTGAGATGGTGAATAGCAACATAGAGAGAAGAGAGTATCAGGAAGTATAACTGAAGCTTGAAGAAGTTGAAGAAGGAAGTGATACTTCTGGCCACAACTGGGGCATCTAGTTGCTTATGACCTTGCCATTTGTCAATGTGTGGTTTTTGAAGCCTGTATGGGTATGAAACTGTTCCCCTGACATTTGTTCCTCCAGTAACTCTGAAGGCAGAAGATTATTCAGCCATGGGAATGTGAAGCCTGGTGGATTTCTCTCAGGCTATATTCGAGTTATGAGAAGATTCCTGGTCAGGCTGAGCTGAAAGGAGACAAGCACATATCAGTCCAAGGCAGGGATTCGCTTTAGCTGTTTCTGTTTCTCTTAAAATCTACATATCGTACTTTGCAAAGATGGATCAATTGCTGGCAGTGAAAATCGGCTGCTTGGCTGGTGTGTTGGTGATCACACTCCTTTGTGGCCTCATCCCATCCCAGGTCAGATGGTTCCAGTTCAACATGGCCAGAGGTGAGAAATTGGTGGAAGGATGGGCATTTGATCTTCGGAATGGGTTGGATGTAATGTAACTGTCAGAACAGCTTTGTGCACAAATATAAAAAGTTATCAGACTACAGTTCTACATTGCAAAGGTTTTGCTGTGATCTCTTGGTGTCACTTGTTCATTTCAGGAGAAAACAACTTCATGTTCTTCAAGTTTTGGATAGCAACTCCCATCATCCCCCCATCATTAAGATGGCGGGGGAGGGGAGACCAGTGTTCATGTTTGACAAGAAACTGTCTCAGTATTTGGGGGGATGATAAGAGTTGCTATCCACATATTTTTCCAGTCTACTCCTGATCTTCATCCCCCATCAACTCTATTAAGCCCACAAAGCAAATTATCATTACAGTATTGAAGTGCACAATGCTTTTCTAACTTCCTTATTTCATGTTCCTATCTTTAAGGATTTACAAATCAAAGTTGTCATGGGATACAGAGAAATGATAGATCAGGAGTAAACTGGAAAAATATGTGATTGATAGGAAACCTTTAAGTTGTCCTTTCCACAATTTTTGAAGTCAGCCTGCTGGTGGAAGGCAGATGGATGTGATTGCAAATACAGATGGATGAGATGCATATTAAGGGATGACGTGGAAAGCTGCATATTACCAGCATTTGAGGTGTTGATAAGTCTTACATTTATTAGATTAAAAATAAGCAGTTTGTTCATTCCATCTGTACTTTAGTCTACAGCAGTTTGAAGGCTGGACCTGTCAGGCTACTTGTATGAAAAGACCAATCCTGGTCTGCTTTATTTAAGTATGTTAAATTTGCAAAACGTTGGATCTGGGTCAGATGCTCTTTCCCACCTCCTTCAGTTCTTTCATTTTCATTAAGGCCAGCATTCACTGATAAAATCCCTCCCCTCCATTACAGTGTCTACTGTATGCTCAAAACACATTTGCCCAAAATTTCATTTGCTATCAGGAATGCAAATACACCACTATTCAGGATTTATTATGTACAGAATTTGCACATCATGGTTTTGCACGGAAAACAACCCTTTCTGCACCGGAAATGCTGTTTTCTCTGTGGAAACTACTTTTTTCTTTGCGGAAAAGGCTGCTTACTGTGCAAAACAATTGCTTGTGAATTTGATGCAGACTAAGTCTTGAAATGCAAAGATGATCATTAGTCCAGTCCAGGATTCTTCTTCTTGTTTTTTCCCCCCACACTCAAAAAACATGAGTGAATATTATTTCCATCCCTACTCTGCCCTTTCTCATATGAGCTCAGGGCAGCTGAATAACTGTACCAATTCTTCAGGATATTAACAGACACACCTAAATTCTTACTAAATGCACCTCTGGAGTAACATCTTTCCCTCTTTCCCCCCACTATTCATTCCTTTTAGGGAAGCATCGGCGCATCCTTAGTTGTATAGGCTGCTTTGCTGCTGGTGTTTTCCTGGGTGCTTGTATAATGCACATGGTGGCTGATGCTTTGGGAGACATCCAAGAGGAAATTAAAAAGCGGCAGCGACAGGTGAGTGCCATCGCAGGGGCCTCCTATTTTAGATTTTCCTTGAAAAATCCAAGGGGCCATAGCTGAGTGGTGGATAAGCTGCTTCAAATGTGGAAGAAGTGGTGTTGAAGGCCTCCATGTTGGTGGGACAGTGAAAGCTTTCTGAGTTTTATACAAGAGCTGTCAAAGATACTGAAAACTAGCCCTAATGTAGGTTCAGCTGCTTTGCTAACTATTGTGAAGTTTAGGAAAGAATATCAGTTGGACTGATTGCCCCATTGACATGGAAGCTACCAGCTATCACTGCGCAGAAGGTCCTACCTTCAATTGCTAGTATTTCCAAGTTTAGATGGATTAGATAGCAAATGATGGGAAACTTCTCCACTACTCTGAATCCATTCTACTGGACTAGAAAGAACTGTTATAAGGCGAAATCATATTTCCATCTCAATCTGATTTCTCACCTACACATACCCCTTCTGTATTGTGATTCTGATGACAGTCAGTTATGGTATGGATTGGAAGGAAACATGAACCATTCTTGAAAATGAAATGTCACTTGCAACGTGCAAACAATTCACAATTGAAAAAGCTAAATTTAGATTCTGAATGTAGTGGTCCCTCCACATTCATTTTGGTTAGGGGTCCAAGACCCGTGCAAAAATGGAAAAACCACAAATGAAAAACACTAAGGTTTTTTTGTGTAAATCTACAGTGCTATATAAATAAATAAATAAATAAATAAATAATAATAATACTTGAGAAAACACCTCTCATGGAATCTCTAGGTCTTTCAGAGCAATTCTATGGCCATCATCTGCCTGAAACTGACCATAGAATAGTGCTGGAAGATCTACAAATGCCTAGAAAAGTATTTTGTTTAGGGAAACTATCACATGAGGGAAGGGACATCATTGTCCCACCCTTCCCGTCTGATCACAGGAAAGACCGTCACACTTGACCCGGCAGGAAAGTGCGAATGAAAGTGATTGTGCAAATCACTTTCACACTGCAGCCAGATGAAAAGCGCTTTTAGCTGTCAGCTGAAAGCACTTTCAGACGTCATTTGCAGTCTTTTGTATTAATGACGTAATCCACTAATACCATGACAGCTGAAAGCGCTTTTCAGCTGATTGCAGTGTGAAAGTGATTTGCACAATCATTTCCACTTGGGTCATGGATGGGATAAGGACAGAAGAGCAATCCCATCCCTATCACATCCTCCATGTGATAATCTCCTAGGAACGTCTAAGTCCTCCAGTGTGATTCTATGGTTAACATCTGGCAGAGTCAGTCTGGACGACCTAGAGAGAGCATATTAATCAAATCTGTGAATAAGCAAATCTGCAAAAGTAAAAGCCACAAATGGGGAGGGCAGACTGCTTTAAATCAGTGTACAGCTTCCTTCTGCCACCATCACTGCACTGTTTGCATTTCTTTTGCATCTAAAATGAATCTAACTCTGCTGTTGTGTTTACATACAGGGGAATATCATACACAAGCAGAACAACACCTCTGAAGCTGATGATGATTCTGATGTAAGTGTCTCAAGGGCTGTACAATCAAATCTAGGAATAGGAGAGGAATTCATTTTTTTGTTTTGTTTTCATGCAAACATATTTAATTTTCCATTTTTGGAAGAATATGCAAATGAAGCCTCAGTCTTTCTTTGTACAGTTGTCCCTTTGTATCCATGGGGGATCCGTTGCAGACCCTCCCCCCGTGGATAACAAAAAAACAAGACCTCAAGTCCTATTGTTTTGTATGGCCTCCATTAAAAACAACGGGGCTTATCATCCACGGAGGCTCAAATCCATGGATGGCAAGCCCATGGATAAGAACAGCCCACTGCAATTATCAGTTTTACAAATTATTCAGTGAATTCTACTGTTAAGAAATGTATGCAAAATGTGAATAGTGGGCAAAGTGATTCCCCCTGAAGGCAACATATTAGCAGGGGAAAGAAATTTCATTATATTGTATTCCAGGGAGGAAATTGCTTGCAAATAGTGTGTATGAGGCAAAATTGTATCCAACAAAAATGCATGCAAGTTCTGATAATCATACTTAGTGGGAAGAAAATATTTGAAATTGTTCATACATGCAAGAATGAAATACATGAAGATTTATATCACTAGTAAATCATTACTAGTAAAACATTTAACATAGTGGATGTTAAAATGATTATAGCAAGGTTTTTATCATTGTTAAACTGGAAGAAGTTAATATAATAAATTAATTTTTAACTTAAGTTTCAAGCTCTGAGTAAGATTAAATTCTCAAGCTTGTTCTTTGTTGGTTTCATACTCTTTACTCTATTTTAATCTTGATGGCCCTGCTCACATGTGGTTACGGTATTTCTGAAAGCAGAACAGAAACCACAGCAAACTTTAAAACTCTTACCTTGATTGTTCTGTTCTGAAGGATTGCTGTGGTTATATTTCTGTTTGGTTTTGATTAGCTGTTTAAATGAATTAATCACCTTTTTTTAGATTGAAGAACGGAGTTTTAAAAAGGCATACCTAAAGAATATTAAGATGGAAATATTTATTTCCTAAAACATCTCTTCTTTTTAAGGCTACTGACTTTAACACTAGTCAAATACTGCAAATGTATACCTCCTCATAGCCTTTAAAAGGACTGTGTCACATTTATTTATTTTCCTGAAAAGATGCAACCAAAGCATGCACTACCTCAGCTGCATCTCCACTGCAGAAATAATCTGGATTGACACCACTTTAACTTTCTTGGCTCAGTGCTATAAAATTCTGGGAACTGTAGTTCTCTGATAGAGAAGGCTAAATGTCTCACAAAACTACAGTTCCCTGAGTTCCCTAGCAATGAGCCAGGGAGGTTAAATTGGTATCAACTTAGATTATTTCTGCAGTGCAGATGTAGCTCTCAAGGTGTAAGAGGCAGTGGAGCATATCAAAATGCAAGTGACTGGTTCACAGAAAAACAAAGATTTCCCATCTACAGTTTAGCTGTTAGTTGACATTCAGCCACTGCCAGTACATACATGTGAAACCTTCCTTTTTGGTGGTGTACAACTATTTTTTTTTACATGTTCCTGTTTGTACTGAAGCATGAACATATTTGTCTCCCCACAAGGCAGTGATGTTAGTACTGCAAACATTGAGAAGAGGAAGTAATTCAGCTAGTAGATGTTCTTGACCTCCATCTGCTGGTGCAACCTTAACATTGATACCAGTAGACTAAAAATAATAATCTGTTGCTGTTTTTTGCAGTTATGGCTAGATGAGCAGGTTGTAAAAACCCTCTGTGTTTTTTCAAGTGATGCACAACCATGACATGTATCATGAATAGATTCTGGAGTAGCATTAGGACCCATTTGCCAACTGCCATGGAAAGATGATGTTTGAACAACAGCAGCCTTTTAATCTACAGCATTGCTATGTGTTCATACTTAATTGTGTAGCTCTTTGAATTGTCAGGGTAAAGTAATGGATTAAAGCAGCAAGTATATTTAATCTGCCTGCCACTGGGCTTGTAAAAGAAAGAAAACATCAAAATAGTGATATGAAACCAACACTTATTCTTGTGCACCCTAAAGACTAATACATTGATTATTGCATAAATGTTCATGATTTCCTTATCTAATGCAGCAGTTGCACATAACAGGATCCTATATTAAATTTGTAAGTCTTCAACTAACTCTTACTCTTTGTGATTAGTGGTTATGGTTAGTCTTTTTTCGGTGCAACAGAATAGCATGGTGTGCTTCTGCAAATTACAGTACATTTTATTTACTGCAAATTCTCTTTCTTTGGCAGGCATACCCATTTGGGGAGCTCATAATCTCACTTGGCTTCTTCCTGGTGTTTATTATCGAGAGCATAGTGCTCCACTGCTGTCCCCAGGCTGTACATGCTCATGGTGACCATGAAAGTCAAGACAGTCACAAGGACCCTCCAGAATCTCACAGCTCTTTCCGCGCATTTGTGCTCTTCCTCTCCTTATCCTTCCACTCTGTCTTTGAGGGCCTAGCTATTGGTGTTCAGAAGCAGGTCACGGCAGCAATTCAGCTTTGTTTAGCAGTGCTCATTCACAAGGCCATTGTTGTCTTTAGCTTGTCACTTAAGTTGGTGCAGAGTGGCACCAAGGTCCGGTGGAGACTGCTCTACTTGGTGGTCTTTGCTCTGATGTCTCCTGCTGGGATCAGCGTGGGCATTGGCGTCTCACTTTCCAACAGCGATGGGAGCAGCCTGGCTCAAGCTGTGCTTGAAGGAATAGCAGCAGGGACTTTCTTGTATGTCACCTTCCTGGAGATACTTCCGTATGAGCTGCGTTCACATGAAAGTCCCCTCACCAAGTTCTTCTTCATTAGTTTAGGTTTCTGCATCATGGCCATTATTGCCATTTGGGCATGAAAGATTGTCTGCTTTGTGGTGCCTGGAGAAACCGACGACAACTGCTTCTCAAGGCTCTTCCTCCCAAACATGCCTCCATCAGACACCGTTATATTTCCACAACTTTACAGAAGAGCTGAGACTACAATACCCACTTTGTCATTTTCTATGGGACCTAGTTGCCATTTAGCTCATTGTTGGCCGTGTGGTACTTGAAATTTGTTTGAGTTTTTGTCTTTCCCCCTTTCCCTGTTAAACTATGAGACCTGATTTTAAGACTGTAAACTGCCTGAATGCATTGGCAGAAAGGTGTAGGCTAAGCACCTCTATAGGTCTGATGTTGCATGAACCCACCTTAAACTTGGAGCCATTCCATGTCATGGAGATCTGTGGCATGGTTGAGTGGGGTGTTTCAGGATGATGTGGCTAGTATCCTCCCACCCCTGAGCCATTGTGTGACCCTGCATTCTCAAGCTCCCTACTTGCCCATTCTGCAGACCTCTATCACCTGAAGTAGCTCCCTCAAGTTTAAGCTAAGTTCTGGCTGGCATTTGCAAGTGTGGCAATAGTGCCATATGATCATGAATATATAGCATAGGTGAATACAGAACAGCTAGGTGAATCCATAACTACAATGCAGGATAACAGCCACTGTGAAATAAAAAAGCATGAGGTGAACAACTGCAAGAGAAAATGAAATAATTCTGTGACCAAACAGTGGACTATGAGGGAAAAGGGCATCTTTTCCCCTACCATCTTTCTTGAGCTATTGGGAGACTACAATGACCATCACAGTCTATCAGGACTAGCTGCCATGAACACAATCAAGATATGTATGCAAGCTGTGACATTACATGTGCAATCTGTTACTTCACTACAGGAAAGTGTGTATGACGTACAATACGGAGAATTTTCATGAAAGGAAATTCTGGGTCCAGTAGAGGAAATGCAATATGAAATAAAGGCTGACAGGATGTTTTGTGATGGGAAGTAAAAGGTATTCTCTCATCTAAGATATTCTCTGATCACACATTGTTGACCTTTTTGCAAAAAGTGTGGGAGTGAATGAGAACTTGTGAGTGAGTGAGAACTGAGAACATGGGAAGTTATGTCTGTTCCTGTTACTGCTATACTGCTGCCTGTACATTCTTCACACCACCTTTAAAAAGGCAAGGACATAGTAGTTCCTGATCAAGGCATTTCTTCAGTAGAAGAATTCTTAGTTCTCAGAATCTGGAAGTAAAATATTACTTGCAATGGATTGTTGTTGTTTGTCTTCAAATCATTTCTGAATTATGGTGAATCTAAGACAAACTTAGCATGGGGTTTTTCTGGCAGGATAGCTTTAGAAGAGGTTTGCCACTGCCTTCCTCTGAGGTTGAAAGAGTGTGATTTGCACAAGATAACAAAATGGGTTTCCATGGCTGAGTAGGGATTACTTCAGATCGAATCCAAGTGGGAATTACTTTACAATTAAGTTCAGAAATTAGTCAATTTTTTGTCAAGTGATTTTATCCCAAAGCTATCATGGAGCCACAAACACAGAAGAATCCAGTTCATACAATAGTGAAATAATCCGCTCTATGAACCATGTTTAAAGTGAGAACCCTAGTTTAACTGAAGAGAAACAAGGGTTGATCAAAGACTATTGAAGGGCCAGACTGGTGAAATAGTAACATTTCTGGATTTCAGTGTACTTCGTAAAAGGAAGACTGAGGGTCCTGGTAGTCCAGGTGTTCTGTTTGCTTTCCAAAATGTATGTGTCCAGGTGTGTCTCTGGCCAGGTTTTTCATAGAGTGAGATGAATGTCATTGCCATTATAACTGCCACGCACTGCCTGCAAGGACCAGAAGGACAAATGTGGTTAGCAGATAAAGGGGAAATAGGGTTGCTCTTGGTGAATTTGTCTCCTTACGTGCACTTTTCTTGAATAAGTTTCTTTTCAATAGATGCTCTGAAGACCTATTAAACAGCTGTTAAGTAAAACTTTGCTATGTAAAAAGCAACACAACTTCTGAAAGGGTAATTCTGATGGCTTATACTTGGGTACAAATGGAAAAAATAATTAATTCCTTTTTTATCATTTGAAATGGAATCATTAAAACTCATAGCGAGGAATTGGGATCCTTTGGAAGGTCAGATTTTGTTGGCCTCCAAATCTCATCAACTTCAATCAATGTGGCCAAAGGTCAGGGATAATGGAAGTTGGAGTCCCACAATTTCTACAGTACTCCAGGTTCTATACTCCTATAGCCATCCTGCTGGTTCAAAACTGTATTTCCCTTTCTTTGATGGAGATCCTCAAGATGTTCTCAAGGCCTGTAATGCATGAGCATTAAATGCAATAAGTTGAGCTCTCCTGAAAATGAGGCAAGTCATACTTAGAGTTTGTGATTAACTGCCCTCGAGTCTACACACAGCTGCACCGATCCAGTCCCTGAAGGGAGCAAAAAGAAGCTGCAAAAAGCGGCTTCTTTTTAGCTCCCTGGAAATGGTATCATAAGCAGGCCAGTGTGCCCAGCATGTCATCATGGCTCACCCCATCTAGAACAGCGCACACCAAAATGGTGCCTGGGCATCATCGTTTGGTCTTGGAGCTTGCTGCCACTCAGCCCTCACCCTGCCCACATGCCGGCACAAAGTGCGGGCCTGCATAGCCCCTCTTTCCAACACTCAAACCACTATACCACACCGACTAGTGAGTAGCATTCATTTCAATTGATCTACTCTAACTATGACTATGTCTGGATCCAAACTACTGGACAGAAAACACATGACTAAATTTTCATCAGTTTTACTGATCGTTGAGAATACTGGAAAGGGAATTTTTCTACCCTACAATTATCACAATTATTGTCAAGAAGAAAATTTAGCACAGGGCTATCAGGAAACCTCAGGTGTAAATGAATCCACTACAGGAGCAACAACCGTATTCCGCCTTGTCTATAAAGAATATTTTCAAAATAGTCTGGTAGACATACCTCTTGGGAGTTAACAGAAGATACTCAAGGTTTTATTAAGCAGATGTTTGAGAGAGCAGACTAGAGTTTATGAGACAGTAAAGTCTGTTTAACCTGTAAAGATTTTCAACATCACTTGTAAGCTAGTTTGAGCACTGTGGATCTCTGTAGTCCTGGTGTTTTGTGAATTTCTGAGACTGAATACGCTTCACTGAGGTTGGGCCCGAAATCAAATAATGTTTAGAATGATACTACTGCTGATCCTACTTTTTCTGATACATCTCCCCAATATTGTCAGCAAAAAATGGAACTATGGATGTGATTGGAGGACAAAAGTTGAGAAGGATTTATTTGGCTTTCAAGAGGATATGGTCATTGGTGAATTTGTCAGTTTTTTGATTTCTTTATTGAACGAGCTTCCTTTTAATAGAATGCCACAGAAAATAATAAATGGATAGTAGGTAGCTCTTTTTATACAAAAATGTACTTTCTTCTATTTGATAATGTATTCAACATTTTGCATTTTACACATTGTGTATTAGGTGGAATTGTAATTATGTATAAATATTATCACATAAATGTAGAACGGGGATATCACTCTGTTAGATTATTGCAGCTGAGGTGCTGAAGCCATTGGTGAGGGATGAGAAACCTACAATTGACAACATGTTGTGGGCCTCTGTTTTCCATCAGCCTCAGTGAGCAAGAACAAACATTAGAGATGACTGATGTTGTAGTTCAATAAAATCTGGAGGGAAAGAGATTGCCTGTCCTTTCCCAAAAAACTCTGTGTTCTTCATTTTTGTTTCAGGAAGAAAGGAGAAAGGAGAAAGGAGAAAAAAATATTGGGCACTCTCTATATATTTATGATATTATGCATTTTTAATGTGGACTGTATCATATGAGGACAAGGCCTATTATATAAATCCCCTGCCAATAACATGGCTCAGTCACAGAGTGTTTTCAAGAGTTTCGGGAAAGGAATTAAGGCAAAGAAAAATAATGTACAAGAATATCAGAGTTAGAAGGCTGGATACAGGCTTAGTTATACTTAGAAAGTAACATCTTCAAAGTTAGTGTATACGTTACTTATATCCCACTAATAGGGAATGTCTCTTTTAAGTATACACAAGTCTGAATTCATTTTAAGCCCATTGCGTAAACAGTAATTAAAATGATGTGCTTGCATGAATGAGAGCTAAGACCATGTTACAATCTATTGCAGCATGCTACCCAAATACTACCACCAGATCCTTGTGTTTTCATTTGCCATGGAAGAGATCAACAAAAATCCTTATATCTTACCCAACCACACACTGGAATACATCACCATTCAAAATGCTTATAATCAAATGGGAACAAGTTTTGGGACCATGAGTCTCCTTTTCACCTTACGGGGGAGTCCTCTTAACTACATGTGCAACAGAAAATACAAGTTAACAGCCATCATTGGAGGACTTGGTGCTCATAATTCCAGGCAGATGCCCCACATCTTAAACATCTATAAGATCCCACAGGTATTTGTATACAAATTCATAACGCAAGTACAAGGAACAGTGGAGAATGGGAACAATTTTCAGCAAGGCCTGGCAATGCTCAACAGCTCTGCTTAGTTTGGCTCAGCAAAAATCCTGATCATATCTAGAGAAGACTTCATACTAAGCAGATGCATTTGACCACAGTTCTCTTTTAAAAAGATGAAAGGCTCTGTGTGGATAAGAGAAATCAAAATATAGGTCTATGTTCAATGGTGTAGAACAGTCGGGAAATAATTCTGTTGGTGTTTCACCACTCCAAAGTGCCTTTGCATGCATATTATATTTGAAATTTAAGGAAAGTATAAAGGAGCTGGGAATGGGGGGGGGGGGGGGGACTGAACAAAGGCAGGAGCAGGATTAATATAAACACCAGGGACCCCAGAACTGCTTTTAAGGCAGGCAGTCATTATGATTTTTGTATACTTGTATGTTTTAAAAACAGTAAGAACAAATAAAATAGTTACTACTACTACCACCAACAGCAATAACAACTAATGCAGTTTGTGGTCTAAACTGCACTGCAGAATTAGTGTAGTTTCACTCTGCCTTAACTGTCATGGCTTAATGCTATGGAGTTCTGCAATCTGTAGTTTTGTGAGATATTTAGCCTTCTCTTTTGGAAAGATCTGGTGCCACAGCAAACTACATGATTTCATAATATTGAGCCATGGCAGTTTAAGAGGTGTCAAGCTGCATTATTTCTGCAGTGCAGATTAGACCCATGACAAACCACTAAATAAAATGTTATAAAATTATTTCAACCATAACATTGATGTATCAAGGAAAGGGGAAAATATACATGATCTCGTTAAATGAATGAAAAGATAGCTAGAAACTAGGACATTTTTGCTTGGGGGGTTCAGTTACCCAGGTGTCTTGGTGGTCCTGATCCTGGAAGTAGGCAGGCTTAGCCCCCCCCTTAGGGGGATCCCCCCCAAGGGGATTAAGGGTTGCTTGATCCCCTTGGGGGGATCAAGCAACCCTGACACCCCCCCCCCCCCCAATTTGGGGGACTATGATAAATACAGCCTTCCACACTGCTCCAAAATTTCATTCCCCCATAAATATTTTGGAACTAGCTACTTCAGTCTAATATATAGTTTTGCCTTGGGTAGTTCTGGTTACATTGCAACACTAGGAAGCATTTGATCTCTACAATATTTGTTGCTCAAACCTTACAAGTAAAACCTGTTATCAAGATGTAGACAGATGGAATTCAGAAATAATGGGATATTGCTATTAGTTTTTAAAACATCACTGTTCTTTACATTAGCTGAGTTATGGCTCCTTCGACCCTGTGTTGAATGATAAAATTCAGTTCCCTTCTGTCTATCGGATGATCCCAAATGACAATCCTCAGTATGTTGCGATTGTCAAGATGCTTAAACAATTTGGGTGGACCTGGATTGGCCTCATTGTTTCAGATGATGAGAGTGGAGAAATGCTATTCAAGACTCTCCTTTCTCAGCTCCTTCAAAACAATATTTGCCTCGCTTTTAAGGAAATCATTCCAGCAGTGAAGGAACCTTGGAAAGGATATCGTGAA
Organism: Sceloporus occidentalis; assembly: GCA_023333645.1. Lineage (NCBI taxonomy): Eukaryota > Metazoa > Chordata > Lepidosauria > Squamata > Phrynosomatidae > Sceloporus > Sceloporus occidentalis. The sequence goes on along the minus strand of JALMGF010000014.1, from coordinate 11,139,362 downwards.
GGAAAACTGGAACTAAATGCTAAAATGGAAGGATTAAGTTCTATTCTCTCGTCAACAGATGCCAATGTCATTGTTGTTCATGGGGATTCACAAGCAATGGAGGGCTTACAAATGGTTCTGTCATTCAGTGAATTGGATGGAATGAAGCCAACAGAGAAGGTTTGGATCATAACAGCTCAGTGGGATTTTACATCTGTATTCTATAGTGGAGTATTCACACCCAAATCCTTCAATGGTACTTTGTCATTTGCTCTCCATACAAATGATATGGCAAGATACAAAGCATTTCTTGAAACTTTAAATCCTAATCAGTCTGTCTTTGATTACTTCACTTTATTCTGGTCCAATGTATTTGTCTGTTCTCTCCCTACACACAATCTATATATACCAAATGTAGGAAATTGTACTAACCAGGAAAGGTTGAGCAATCTGCCTGAATTTGTATTTGAAATGAGAATGTCTGGTCAGAGCTACAGTATCTATAATGCTGTTTATGCTGTGGCACATGCCCTCCATGCCATGTTTTCATCAAAATCCCACAAGAAGGCAATGGGAGAGGGAAGGACACAGGACCTTCGAAACATCCAGCCATGGCAGGTAAGGATATTCTTTTGTAGTAGGTCACTACTGCAATGACTTCTAAAAGTATACATAGGGCACAAACAGAGAGAAACAACCTCTTATTGCTGGGCACAAGACCCTTGCAAAATTAAGAATCTTTCAACCTTCAGCTGGTGGTGAGAATGCAGAGATTTGTATTCCAGTATTACCAGGTAGAATGGTATTGTAAAGTGGTCTGAAATGCACCTCTTTCATGACCATGTGCATTGCTTTAAATAGATTTCTAGTTAATTGTTATAGATACTGGCAGCTGGATTTATATTTAGTTTAATGTAAAGTACAGTGCGCCCTTACTTTATGCAGGGGAGTCCAGAACGGACCCCCCACGTAAAGTAAGGGTGCACTGTACTTTACATTAAACTAAATATAAGTCCGTTCTGGATTCCCCTGCGTAAAGCAAATACTACCTATGCTCGAGCCCCATTTAAATGAATGGGGCTCGTGCACGCAGCAGTGTGGTGGTGGTGTGGCGCACGTGCGCCCCATTCATCCCTATGGGATGCGCTGCCCCTTCTCCCCACACAGCTTTCAGCGTATGCTGAAAGCTGCGTAAAGCATGCCCACGTATGACTAGGCCTGTCACTAGGCCCAGCTTCTGCCAAGCTAGTAGCTTGAAAGCATGTAAATGTGCAAGTACAGAAAAGGTACCACTTCACTGGGAAGGTAACAGTACTCCATGTAGTCATACTGGCCACATGCCCATGAAATCATCTCTGACAATGCTTGCTCCCTTGGCTAAGTAATGGAGATGAGCATTGCTCCATAGGGTCAGAAACAACTAAACAATCTTTTGTCAAGGGAAAGCCTTGATCTTTATCTAAAGAATCCTGGATTTGAAAGGTTTTGAGGAAAACTACTGGAAAATTGTGAACACCTACCTTTTTGAATTTGTGGAGGTAGAATTTGATATTAAAATTCTAGCTTATTACCACATATGTTCTCTTTTTCATGTTGCTAGCACTTCTGATCTAACATAAGCATTTTAAAATGATTTGTTTCCCTTCTATATTTTGCTATTTCACATTCTACCAGATGTTACTAGATGGAGTTTTTGGGTCATCAATGATTTGGATTCTGTCCAAAAAATTAGGAACCAGTGATGTATCCTCAGATAATGTAGCATATTCCAGTCACAGTCATTTTTTACAACTGCACGGTTATGATACTATCTATGATTATTTCATTCACTTATTTTGTCGGTCTATTTGGAATTGCTCCCAGAGCAAATGGAGGCTCAAGGCACCTTTCATGAATTAAAATGATTAAAACTACTAAAATGGGTAAGAAGCAGCTAGTTGTGAAGGATGGTAGAAAACCTAGCACATCCCAAGGAAATTAATTTTATTTCATCCTCCAACCTAGGTTCAGTCTTTCCTGAAGCACATCCGTTTCAATAACAGTGCTGGAGAAGAAATATTTTTTGATGAAAATGGAGAGCTGGCAAGTGGATATGATATCATCAACACTGTTACATTTCTCAATCAGTCCATCCACAGAGTCCATGTTGGAAGGATAAACCCACAGGCTCCTGCAGGAAAAGAGTTCACCATTAATGGAAGTGTCATTACATGGAACCACAAGTTCAACCAGGTGTGAATGATTTTGTCAAGAATGAATGTTAGCCAAGTTCTTGCAAACAATTCTACCAAGCAGAAAAAAATCAGGATCAAATACCTCAAATTTGCCACCAGGTTTAGCAAACTATAGTACGGTACAAACTGCCAACAAGCGGCGTACCGGTGCCAGCATTAGGGTTAGGGAGCGCGCACCATGTACACGCTCCCTAACCCTAATACGTCATGGCGACATAACAATGGTGGTTCCCTGTATACATGGGCGCCTCCATTGTTATGTAAGCACTGTGTGGCATCCCTATGGTGCTGCATGGCACTTACGTAGCCAGTGCTCCTGTGGTGCACTTGTTACACCACCGCCACGGCATAAAAAGAACCCGCTTTTTGTGGTTTCTTTTTCTGCTGGTGGGAAGCCGCATAGTTTGGCGGCTGTGGCTTTCCTCCAGCGGAAAAGCCATTGCCACCAGCCCAGACCTTCAAGAAGGTATGTACTAGGCCTATATTAATCTTCAAAAGAAAAATGTTTTAAATCTCTTTGCATAGTGATTTTCCTGATTAATACAATCATGTCTTTAAATTCTACCAACTAGAGGCATAAATCCAAAACAGACTGCAGAAATAATCCAGTCTGAGACCACTTTAACTTTCTTGGCCCAATGCTAGGGAATCCTGGGAACAGTGGTTTGGTGAGACACTTACCCTTCAGTCAGAGAACTCTGGTGCCACAATAAGCTACAATTCCCAGGATTCCCTAGCACTGAGCCAGGTCAGTTAAAATGGTCTCAAACTGGATGATTTCTGCAGTGTGTTTTGGAACATAGTTATAATTGCAGAATTGTATATTTTTCTGCCCACCCCACTTCTGAGCCCAAGAACAAATACTTCTTGGAGCAGAAAGTGGTCAGGACATCACTTAGCTAAGTGGTTCTTAAATTATTATTATTATTATTATTATTATTATTATTATTCATGGTATTTATACCCCACCCTTGGTGGGGTGAGACCCCCGTGTGTGTGTGTGAGAGAGAGAGAGAGAAAGAAAGAGAGAGAGTTACTCAAGGGCGTGTGTGCAAGACTTGAAAGGCTTGATCCCTCCTCCTCCTCTTCTTCCCAGATTTTTTATGTATAAAATTTACACATGTGTTGAGTTAAATACTGAATTTACTTAAATAAAACTGTTCTAATTTGTACAATGTTATCTCCTTATAAAATGTTAAAATACAAATACACATGAATGTATGAATGGAAATACACACTTAATAAACAAAATATTTTTATTTATATACTACATTGGGGGAGGCACAATGCCCACTTGTAGATGTAAAGGGGGAGGATCCCCAAGGGTAAAATGTTTGAGTACCACTGACTTAGATGTCAATTCATTACCTAATCAATTCATTAGGATGCCTTCTTGTAAGTGTCCAGCTCATGAAAGGATGTTACAAGCCAGTGAGTTTGAGAGTACAAGAAAAAAGATAGTCAACTATTGTTAATGTTAATAGGATTCTAGGACATCAACCAGCACATAAGTATTACTATATGAAACGGAGTGGGGGAGTGTATTTCAGCATAATAGACATAAAGGAAAAAAACAACACACAGAGATGCTCTTCCCACAAACACTTTCCCTTCTGGTTATTGATAGAAGCTTCCCCAATCCAGATGTGTTGAGGGCTGCCATCCTGGACATAGCAAGATCGTCCGCCAAGGGGAACAGATCTGTTGTTATGACTGTCTACAATGTCCTGAAGGAATGATTGCAAACCAGATGGGTAAGCTGAGATTGCCTAGTGACATGCAAAGTGAAAGGCAGCCTCTTGGATGGGTTTTATGTGACTATAGTATATAATGTGCATTGCCTTCTGAGTGAGGGCAGGGAAAAGTCTAATAAACAATTTGTAAGTCGCTCTGATAGCCTTTTGGCTGAACAGCAGGGTATAAACATATTATTATTATTATTATTATTATTATTATTATTATTATTACTACTACTACTACTACTACTACTACTAGACCCAGAGTCTCAAAAGGACAAGAAGGGAAAACATCAAAATCTGGAAGTGAAAGAATTTTCAGCTTGTTTCTCAGAAAGGGTTGTTTCCTCTGTTCTCTTTTAGCAGTTCAGATGCCACAATTTTGGTCTACCTGACCACAGAAAAGTCTTGCTTGCTGAGGTTATTAAAGGCAAGCAAATCTTAAGTTTAATTTGGCACCAGAACTCTCTGACAAAAAAAGGCTAAATGTCTCACTAAACTACAGTTCTGAGAATTCCCTAGCATTACGCCAGGGCAGTTAAAGCAGTCTTGAACTGGATTATTTCTGCAGTGTGTTCTTTATGCCAGATGTGGGCACAAGTATATGCTGGGCTTTTGTAAAGCTGGCAATTCAGTATTTACACTGTGCATTTCTCTGTGCCTAAGGAAATACCCTCATGGGAAAGAACGATGAGCTCCAGCACAATAAATGTGTTCAGATCCACAGCCTTTTCAATTTCATCACCAGTGTTCCAAGCATGGGATGAGGAAAATGATTATTTGATGTTGACCTCCATATACCTTCAGGTGCATTAAAAGGGAGAGGTGTTCTCTTGCAGCTATTCCTCACCTGCCATAGCATAATATTGGTATGTGGAGTCATCTTCATTATGAAGACAATTATCTGTTTTTAAATTATATTTATTACTTTCAGATGCAGAACAATGTGTCAAGTGCTCAGAGGATCAACATCCAAACAAGAATCAGGATCAGTGCATCTCCAAACAGATTACCTATCTGTCATATGATGAGCCCCTGGGAATCATTTTGTCTTCTTTTATTATTTCCTTTTCTCTAATAACCCTTATGGTTTTGTGGAGCTTCATTCAGCACCAGAATACTCCCATTATCAAAGCCAGTAACAGAAGTGTTACCTACACTCTGCTTGTCTCTCTGCTATTTTGCTTTCTGTGCTCTTTTCTGTTCATTGGTCAGCCCAGAATGGTGTCTTGCACTCTGCGGCAAGTGTTGTTTGCCATCATCTTCTCTGTTGCCATTTCTTCAGTCTTGGGCAAAACTATCACAGTAATTCTGGCCTTCCTGGCTACCAAACCAGGGCACAGAATGCAGAAATGGGTAGGGAAGAGTTTGGTAGGGTCAATCATCATCCTCTCAACTCTCATTCAAACAGCTATTTGTGTTGCGTGGTTGTCTGTCTGTCCACCATTCTTGGAGTTGGATACGTGGTCTGAGATTCATCAGATCATTGTACAATGCAATGAAGGCTCCAATGTTATATTCTACATAGTCCTAAGCTATATGGGGCTGTTAGCTTTCATCAGCTTCACTGTAGCCTTCTTTGCCAGAAAGCTGCCTGGTGCTTTTAATGAAGCCAAGCTGATCACCTTCAGCATGTTGATGTTTTGCAGTGTTTGGGTGTCCTTTGTCCCCACATACCTGAGCACAAAGGGCAAATACATGGTGGCTGTGGAGATCTTCTCCATATTAACCTCTAGTGCTGGATTGTTGGGCTGCATTTTTATCCCTAAATTCTACATAATTGTCATAAGGCCTGAGTTGAACACCAGAGTTCATTTAGTAAGAAAAACAATAAAGATCTAGCTACGAGATGGCTAGCTTTATTTGTCAATTTCTAGGTGAACTTGCAATTAAAGAATTCCTTATTCTATCCTGTATAAATACTAAGATCCTTTAAAATCAGACATGTACTCATTTTAGCAATGTGTCTAGTACATTACAGAGTTCTAGGTACAACTCTTCATTATCCTATGATGAAAAAAAGCTTAACCACAGTGAATTATTGTGAGAAAGCATCTGATAAAATAAACAGAAGCCACACTTATTTTGATCCAAAATAAATTATTTTGACTTTAAGATTTGCCACAACTGAAACAGACATGTGATAGCCATGTCTGGTATGATATTTGGATCAGAAATTGGGTAGGGGGGATAATGCAGCATTTTTATCGAATTCCTTACATTTACTGTCATAGGCAGATTATTGACATCACTTAAACCCGGTGTTCCTCTTAACCCCAACAGTCTTCTAATGTTTCTTGTTCAGGATTCTGTCTTTAAATGACAAAGACATAGCTTCATATGTATGGCTGCATTGTATTCTTTGTCTTCATTTCCTTACAACATTTCCATTTATCATTTTACTTCTGGCATGATTCTCCCATTTCTTCATTCCCCCTCTTTAACATTATTATTCTTCGTTTCATACCCAAACTACAATTGAATGATTTAGCTTTTCTTCTATTTTAAATTCTACAATATTTCCCAGGAAGCAATCTTTTAAAATGCTTTTACAATGTTTGTGCCTCTTGCAATACCATCAAAAAATCAGCCATGTCTTTCATTAAGTCAATATCCCTTCTTGCCTCTTCTCTCTAGTTGCCCGCTTCGTCTCTCCATTTATTATTTTATTTGAACAGATGGCGCCTAAGAAGAAGCCTGTTTTAGGCTGCCTCTACACTGCAGAAATAATGCAGTTTGATGCCACTTTAACTGTAATGGCTCAATGCTATAGAATTCTGGGATTCATAGTTTTGTGAGATATTTAGCCTTCCCTGTCAGAGAGCTTTGGTGCCACAACAATCTACCAATCCCAGAATTCCATGGGAGGGAGCCATGGCAGTTAAAGTGGTATCTAGTTGTATAATTTCTGCTGTGCAGATGCAACCTTAGACTTCTCATTTTAAATTATATTCTTGCAATCCAATTATAACACCTTTAGATTTCCTAATAAAAGTTAAACCTCCATTCCGCCTTCCCATCATCCACTCCCTTTATTCTCAACAATCCCTTTTCACAGGTGTAAACATATGTCTGTCAATGAGGACATGGAGTAACAAACCCCTAGAATCACCACCATCTGTTTTCTTGTCTGTTATTCTCTGATAAACCAGGGACCATAATGGCACTGCACAATAGGGATGCAAATCTTTAATCTCAGGCTTCTCCCCTCTGGGTGAGATTTAAAAAGTTTATTTTATGCACATTTTTTCAATTAACTTTTGCATTTTTGGTGAAAGTTTGGTGAAGATTTTCAGGGGCAAAATCCAATGGTTTTCATAAAATATGTCATGTTTGCAGAGGGCATCTGTTCTTGCGAAGGAGCTCAAAAAAATCAAAGCAAAACAAAAAGAAATCCCACTCATGGCTCTAGCATATTTTTCCAGTTATACATTTTTTGTGTCCAACAGCTTTCACATGAAAGCTTGCTACCAAACATTGTTCTGGGTCATGAAATAATAATAATAATAATAATAATAATAATAATAATAATATGTTTTATTTATATACCGCTATTCCAAAGATCATAGCGGTGAACAGCAAGTAAGCTAATTAGCAAGTAAGCTAATTTGCCCCCAACAGTCTGGGTACTCATTTTAGCGACCTCAGAAGGATGCAAGCCTGAGTTGAGCTTGGGCCCTTTTGCTGGTCTTGAACTCGCAACCTTATGGTTTTGAGTGAATGGCTGCAGTACAGGCATTTAACCACTGCGCCACCAGGGCTCCTTCCCCAAACTTATTTCATTTGAGTTGGCCTCAGGTTCCCCCATTCATTTCCACAACAATGGGTTGCTGGTATGGAAAATGGGAACATATATTTCTAGCAAGGAAAATGATCAGAAAGGTAAAGACATTTGTTGGGTAAACCAAGATACTTAATGTTGGGTAAACTAAGATACGTAGCTTACCCAACACATGGGGGTGGCAAGCAGAAAACCATTTTCTACAGATGAATGTTGTTTTCTGTTTAGGGACCAAGTTTCTTGTGCAGAAAATAATATTTTTCCATGCAGAAAAAAACACATTTGTTGGAGGTTGAAATCACAAATAGCAAAGTAAATTTAAATAGTAAATTTACAGGAATTTAAAGTTTACTTCCTGGACCGAATCTTCCAGTACCTATATAGTCAGCAAAAGGAGGGGCCCACCTGCATTAATATCCTTCCATACCATCTGAACTGAGGAAAACAACTCCAAGCTGTCTTGGATGAAATCGATTATCTTGACCCATTTCAAACTGGCTTCAGGACAGGCTTTGGGGTTGAGACTGCCATGGTTGCCTTGACTGACGATCTGCGTCTGAACATCGACAGGGGCAGTGTGACCCTGTTGGTGCTTTTAGACCTTTCAGCGGCTTTTGACACAATAGATCATGGCATCCTCTTGGATCGCCTGAAAGGATTGGGAATTGGAGGCACTGCATTGCAGTGGCTCCATTCCTTCCTCTTGGCCAGATCCCAGAGGGTGATGCTCAGGGACAGTTGCTCCAATAAAAGGGAGCTCACCTTTGGAGTCCCACAGGGTGCTATCGTGTCCCCGATGTTGTTCAACATCTATATGAAGCCGCTGGGGGAGATGATTCAGAGTCATGGAGCTGGGTGTTATCAGTATGCTGATGACACCCAAATCTATTTCTCCATGTCTCGTTTGTCAACCTCGAATTCCGATGGCATCTCCTCTCTCAATGAATGTCTTCGGGCAGTAATGATGAGGAAAAACAGATTGAGACTGAATCCAGACAAAACGTAGGTGCTCACGGTAGCGGCCCCGAAACCAAGAATTGGGTTGCAACCTCAGGTCCTAGACGGGGTCACACTCTCCATCAAGGACTGGTTCACAGTCTGGGGGTGCTCCTTGATTCGTTGCTCCTGATGTCGAATCAGATAAATGTGACAGACAAGAGCACTTGTTATCAGCTTAGGCTGATACGCCAGGTGTGCCCTTTCCTGGAAGTAAGAGATCTTGAGACTGTCGTCCACGCGCTGGTAACCTCATGTCTAGATTTCTGTAATGTGCTTTACATGGGGCTACCCTCGTACTTGGTCCGGAAACTGCAACTAGTACAGAATATGGCAGCCAGAGTAATTTCCGGAACATCTAGGAGAGACCATATTACTCCGGTTCTAAAGTCCCTCCACTGGCTGCCTATTAATTTCCGGGCCCAGTACAAGGTGTTGGTTATTACCTTTAAAGCCCTAAATGGCTTGGGTCCAAACTATCTTCGGGACCGCCTTCTCCCCTATAATCCTCCCCGCGCACTCCGGTCCTCTGGGAGAGGCCTATTTCAGCCACAAACATCTAGGCTTTCAGCTACCTCCCAGAGGGCATTTTCCATCATCACCCCCAGACTGTGGAATGGTCTGCCGGATGAAATCCATCTGCTTACATCCTTAGACAGCTTAAAAAAGGCTGTTAAGACGAATCTCTTCCGGCAGGCCTTCCCAGAATAGAGAACCTGGCCTCAGGAAACTCCTATAAATAGATACCGCCGCTCCCATTGATTATTGTTATATTGTTTGACCTTTGGGTCAGTTTTAACTTGTATGGTTTTAATCCTCTACTAGATTTCATACCTTTTTAAGGGGGGCGAGGGTACTAGGGATTTGATATGTTTTGTATTTTTAACTTGTTAGCCGCTCTGATTGTTCTCAGAGGGGCAGGATACAAATACATTTTATTATTATTATTATTATTATTATTATTATTATTATTATTATTGCAACCACAACATCTTGACCAAATGCAGCACTATGACTAAAATCATAATTCCCCCAACACTTTTCTTTCTCCTGTTTGATGTTTAGTACCTTTTTCTGATGAAGAAGCCAGTGCAGCTTCAAAAGCTTGCATCATGTATAATATGCATTTTGTCTGGCCCAATAAAGATATCAGTGTTTTGTGGATTTTAGATGATACTATACTTTGCAATATGGCCAACACCACTACCCCTGGATATGTTTTCTGGATGTGAAGATACTGCATTTTAGCTGCCACCTAAACTATACCTAAAAAAACTTCCTGAGGCAAAAGTATGGAGACTTCCTGAGAAATCCAGCATTCTCTTCCTAACAAAGGAACTTGTAGCCCCAGAAAGGATTTGAGACAAACTGTATCTCAAAGGCAGTAGCTTTTCGTTTTGCAAATAGAATTTAAAATTTGTTGTAGCCCACTTCAAGCCTTGGAAAGAGGCGAGTAAGAAATAAAAAAGCATTATTATGTCACTATTGTTTTAGATTTCTTGTATTCTGCGTTGAATATAATTACTTGTTATATTCTGAGGTATGTATCTTAGTTTTTCTGTCTTTATTTTTTATATTGCTTGCAGTAGTGCTTCTTGCATGTTTATTTCTTGGATTTAAGTTACATTATTCCATTCTATTTCTGCATTTTTGTATTCTTGCCTGTTTGTTATTTATCTTGAATCTATCAATTACAATCACAAAAAGTCAACATGGATTTCAGAGAAAGAAGTCATGCCAGACAAATCTAATCTCTCTCTCTTTTTTTTTTATAAAATTACTAGCTTGTTAGATTAAGGGAATGCTGTGGATATAGTATATCTTGATTTCAGTAAGGCCTTTGATAGGGTTCCCCATGACATTCTTGCAGATAAGCTAGTGAAATGTGGGCTAGACAAGGTAACTGTTACATGGATTTGTAATTGGTTGACTGGCTGAAACCAAAGGGTGCTCAACAATGGCTCCTTTTCATCCTGGAGAGAAGTGACCAGTGGGGTCCCACAGGGCTCTGTCCTGGGCCCAGTGATATTCAACATCTTTATCAATGACTTGGAGGACAGAATTGGGGGCATACTTATCAAATTTGCAGATGACACCAAATTAGGAGGAGTAGTTAACACCCCAGAGGACAGGATCCAAATTCAAAATTACCTGAATAAACTAGAAAGTTGGGCCACAGCTAACAAAATGAACTTCATCAGGGAGAAATGTAAGGTACTGCACATAGGGCGGAAAAATGAAATGCACAGATATAGGATGAGTGACACCTGGCTGAATGAAACTACATGTGAAAGGGATCTGGGAGTCCAAGTCAACCACAGGTTGAACATGAGTCAACAGTGCGACGCAGCATCTAAATGGCCAATGCAATTTTAGGCTGCATCAATAAAAGTATAGTGTCTAGATCAAGAGAAATAATAGTGCCACTCTATTCTGCTTTGGTCAGGCCCCACGTGGAATATTGCATCCAGTTCTGGGTACGACAATTTAAAAAGGAAGTGGAGAAACTGGAGCATGTCCAAAGGAGAGTGACTATAATGGTGAAGGGTCTGGAAGCCATACCCTATGAGGAACGCCTTAGGGAGCTGGGGATGTTTAGCCTGGAGAAGAGAAGGTTAAGAGGTGATATGATAGCCCTGTTTAAATATTTGAAGGGATGTCATATTGAGGAGGGAGCAAGCTTGTTTTCTGCTGCTCCAGAAACTAGGACCTGGAACAATGGATGCAAGTTACAGCAAAAGAGATTCTACCTCAACATTAGGAAGAACTTCCTAACAGTAAGGGCTGTTCGACAGTGGAACACACTTCCTCGGAGTGTAGTGGAGTTTCCTTCCTTGGAGGTCTTTAAGCAGAGGCTGGATGGCCATCTGTTGGGGATGCTTTGATTTCCTGCATGCCAGGGGGTTGTACTGGATGGCCCTTGAGGACTCTTCCAACTCTATTATTCTGTGATTCTATGAATCATGCCATCGTTATGTAGTCTGCAACATTGTTTTATGCTTTCTTTATGTATTTACTATAGTCTTGTTTGGTTTATGTATCCATGGCTGAGACCCTTCTCTTCTCTATTTGCTGGTTCTCTTGAGAACATCTACAATACCTGGTATTTTGAAGACAGATGCATCAAAGTGTAGAGTAACAGAAAACATTTTCTCTAACATTTGGATAGACTTCACAGCATCTGTCATCGCTGGGGTAATTTTGATCACAAACAATCTGACTTTATTATTGTGAATCATTTTAGAAAAACAATGTACAAAACTGTTAAATCATTCTGCCTCCCCCATAAGCATGAGAATTGAATCAATGAAAAATGTATGCTGCAGCTATACCCAAGAAGGAATCAGATAAAACATAGAAATTCTTTTTTTGAAAAAGAAAAAGAAAAGTTAAGTAACTTATTTCCTTCTCCTTACTAGCTGTGTCTTTGTGTTCAGCTCAGGTCTCAATACAATGATAAAAACCTTTGGAAGAAAGAGGCAACACAGAATTCCAGAATTATATGCTAAGATAAAAAGGACTGCTGTAACAGTTATATATATCCCCTTTGCACTCTGATAGGCTGGGAGAAAAGATGCCAAAATACTGACATGTGCCAACATGCTAAAGGTGATAAGCTTGGTTTCATTAAAAGCACCAGGTAACTTTCTGGCAAAAAATGCTACAGTGAGGCTGACAATTGACAATAAATGGAGAAAGCCCTGGATAGTGTAGAACATGACAGCTGAGCCTTCTTTGCACTGCACTAGGATCTGTCCAATCTGGGACTTCATGTCAAACTCTGGAAAGGGAGGAGAGGTTATCAACCAGACTGTGTAGAAACTCATCTGAATAAGACACCAGAGAACAAAGGCTGTGATTCCTAGTCTCTTCCCTGCCCATTTCCACATCCTGTTTCCTGGCTTTGTGGCCCTGAAGGCCAAAATCACAATAATGGTTTTGCTCAATATACAGAAAACAGTGATTGAGAAAAAGATGCCATACATGGCATGTCGCAGAAAACAGATCACCTTTCCGGGCAGCCCAAAGTATAAGAAGGAGCTCAGAAAACAGAGAAGCAGAGAAGAAAGCAAGATGCACGTAATATTCCAGTTGTTAGCTTTGACAATGGGAGTATGGCGGTGGTGAATGAAGCTCCCCATTACCAGCAATGTGATCAGGGAAAAGAAAAGAGCAGAAGAAGCCAAAATGATCCCCAAGGGTTCTTCTAAGGTTAAGTAAGTTAAAACCTTGGGAATGCATTCATCCTGGTATTTGTTTGCATGTTGATCTTCTGGGCACCTCTTGCAATGATCAGCATCTGAAAAGAATATAGAATTTCTCAGTTTTTCCAACAACAACAGCAGCAGTAAAAATACACCAAGAGTTTTTTTTGTCTCAAATATAGTCCGTCTTCATTTCCAAAAATTGGTAAAGCCTTTCAACTCTGTGCTTGCTTTTGCTGGAAATTTCCAGAATGGGTAAGTGGATGTGGTTAATGTAATCTATTGTTAATCCTTTGGGGAGGGGCACATCTCACTGTATCTTAGAACATTCACCATGAAATAGGTTCAGCATCTTTGATAGGCCTTCTAAAATCTATAATAAAACCAAAAACAGATTCCGATTCTTTTCACACAGAAGCCACCAGATTTCACTGTACCCACTTCAAGTCCTAAACTGATTGTGGATCCAAATTATTAGATCTTCCTTGGTGAGTAATAAATTCTCACACTTCCCTTTATAAAAATTTCTGCCCTTTGCTCCTGCTCCACATATGCACTTTGCATTTCTTTTATTACTTGAAAACAACTAATTTACACCAACATACAGGGACCCTAATGGCATCACAGGGAAACCAGGAATCTCAGTGCAACCACATATACATGTCCTATTTTTCACTATGATTTTATGCATGTGAGCACATTGGACTTATGACAGTCCTGAAGTTGTGTTGATTTTCCATGTAAATCTGACAGGCAGAAGGAATGTAATTTGTAGTAGAACAACGTATCTGAAGTACATGACATGGGGAACATCATTCAGATCTAAAACCAAATCCAAATACTAAATTTTCCATCCTTGTCCATTTGTAAACACTCCGGCCCACAATTAGCTTCTTCAGCAATATTCTTGCCAGAAGTTACCTGCACTACCCCTTACTTACCCATCTGGATTGATATCATCCCTTCTGGACAAATAACACAATTGTAGCAGCAGACCTGTTCCCCTTGCTGAACAGTTTTGTGATATCCGGGATGACAACTCTTGGCACAAGTGGAAACAGGCAATGTCTAATAATATCCAAAAGAAAGAGTGTTTATGACAGAAACATAGTGCTTTCTGCTTCTCATGGAAAGAATACACATGCACTCACACACACAATCCAATTTCTTACTCTCATTCAATACTCCTCCCGCTCTTCTTTATTACCACTTCCTAGGAGAGCTGAAATGAATTTGAATATTACAAAGTTTTATGTGGGTTTTTGGGGCTATGTGGCCATGTTTTAGAAGAGTTTATTCCTGACGTTTTGCCAGCATCTGTGACTGGCATCTTCAGAGAAGATCTTCATTCTCTAAAGATGCCAGCCACAGATGCAGGTGAAACGTCAGGAATAGACACTTCTAGAACATGGCCACATAGCCCCAAAACCCCACATAAAACTATGGATGCTGGTCATGAAAGTGTTCGACTTCAAATTTGAATATTGCTACTGAGGCAGGATATCTCAAGAATTTTGAGGACATTCCAAGGACCTTTCTTAAAACTGTCAGCATTCCAGGAAGAGGGGCATTCAATCCATCATCAAATCTCAAATTCTAACCCTTTTCATACTTCCTTTCCCATTTTATTTCACTTCTACCCAGCAAGTGAAAGCTTCCATAGGTAGACTTCCTTACAATGTGGAAAATGCATCTACAAAAATGTCAAATGTCTCCCAAAATGTCTTGGGAGACCACAGCAATAATAACCTTGGCCAGCACCTTCAACTTGTGAATGAGGCAGTAAGTACAAACATCTATTTTTATGACTTTGATTTTCTTTGCATGGAAGGAGAATTCATTCAAGACCACATGTCACCATCACTACTACCTGATTTATGTCATCTGAACTGACCATCTTTCATCAGGAGTGTACATGGATCTATTAATGAAGACTAGAAGTTTCAACTCTCTAAATGTTCCCTTTCTTTTATTCTAAACTTTCATTGTTATGATGTGGTCTACTAAAGAAAGGACTCTTTTTATAAAGGGAGTGAGTGAGAGATAGAGAGAGTAAAATACATGTTCTTGTAATCTATAAATAATTTAGTAATATCAGATGATGTGTGGCAGATTGTCATCAGTTGGATCACCTGAACAGCTTTGTCCCACCAAGTTCAACATCTGTCAGTAACTACTAAGACTGGATTTCCAGGTTTTCTAAAAGTTTCCTTCTTTTCCAGAGAGAGATTGAACTGTGAGTTGTATGAAGGGATGTCATGTAAAAGATGAAGTGAGCTTTTCTTTCTGCTGCTCCAGAGATTAAAGCATGAATTAAAGTTACAAGAAAAGAGATTCCACCTAAACATCAGGGAAAACATTCATTCATTCATTGCTATACGATTTTGTTTTATTTTATTACTTCTTTACTGTAAGAACTATTCAACAGTGGGTTAGACTGCCTAAGAGAGTGGTGGAATTTACCATAGCCATTGGCCCCATGAACAATATTAGTATCCACATAAAGTCATTTGTTCTAGCACATCCTCTTTCTGTAAAGTATGGCCCTGTTGTGTCAATCCAGTACAGAATTATGGAGGCTGCAAATTATTGATCACAAGGAATATATCTTCCTGAAGGAACAGTGGCTTAATCTTAGCCGAGGACACGAAAGGTGGAAAACCTGAGAAATCCGAAGGCCAAAAGACATGAGATACTTCTGTGTTGACAAGAAAATCAGATATTTCACCCTTACAATGGGACTAGCCAATGGTGAGGTTTACTACCACCTGTCAGTAGATGGAGGAGATGTAGGATGGCCCTATCCTTGCACTATGGTCTAATATGCAAGACCAATAGTCCATATTATTCTCCCTAGCAACCCTATTGGGCTGAAGCCTAGCATTATAAAAAAATTATGGCATGAGAAAGAATTGACCATAGTAATCCTGGCCTGGAGTGTTTTCTGGTAAACACAGTAAGCATTTTAGAAGGCCAAGATTAATAAATACCTGCTTGAAGTAAGGATTCCACACAATGGCATCCTCATTGATGGTAAACACTTTGCCTTCAGGAGCGTGGCTAAGAATCCTTCCAACCTGTATTCTTCTGAAAGACCGATTGGGATATATGACCCAATTTACAATATCATAATGACCTTCCATTTCCATATTATTATTAATAAATATTTCTTCCCCTGCACTGTTGTTAAATCGGACATTGGTCAGAAAGCTGTGAAGCTAGATTGAAAGTGACAAGCAATTATCAAATCAGATCAATGGGAGATAATAACAGTGTTCAATAGATTTTATAAAGGTTGTAATTCTATATATAGTTTAATTCTATTTTTAAATATTTTTTATAGTTTTACTGATGTTTCTGTATGTATTTTAGTCTATATTTGTTTTAAGATATTGTAAGCTTCCTTGAGTCCCATATTCAGGAAAAGATGGGATAGAAATGAAATAATAATAATAATAATAATAATAATAATAACAACAGAATAACCTCAATAATAATAATCTCAATAGCTCCTATAATAATCCCATACTAATACTACTAATACTAGTTTACCCATAATACATTTTTCTCTACATTTCTATTAAAAGTAGTCCTATTGCAGCAGACATAGGCTATGATTGTAGATCAGCTACTGTATGTAACCACCTTAGTTACCTATTCAGATGTTTTTGAATTCAGATATTTCAGTCACTAGTTGCATTATCACCATCTTTCCTCAAGGCAGCAATTGCATTTGACTTAATGCCCCCTCCCCCCCCCCCCCCCCACTATTGGCTTATTGAAGACGAACAAGAAATCTTAATACAAAATATTAAGCTGTATTCACTGCAGACAAAAAGATGTAACAATAAGACATGACATTTTTGAAAAAAGGAATGGCTACACAAAAATAGAATGGGTGTTTGTTTTTTGGCTTGCCTCTCAGGCCTATCTGAGCCATATCTCTTAATTTTCATATGTAACTATAAAATTCTATGCATGTATCCATGTATTTTATTTATTGCACTTGTATCCCACCTTTCTCCCAAAATGGTGTCCAAGGCGACTTAAAATAGATCAAAAAACAAACAAACAAACGCTAAAACATGGACTACAAAAGTTAAAAGAGAATTTTAAAAGAGAGAATTAAATATCAGTATTGTTCAAACATGGTTAAAACAGTTAAAAACTTAAAACACATTCACACCATAGTTTCATTAAAAGATTAAAAAATTAAAAAATAATAAGAATTCACTTGTTCTCTCTCTTTTTCCTTTGATCAAAAATGAATGGTAAAGCTGTGGACATAAAATAATAACTACCACAACAGTAATAACTGTTGTTAACAGAAATGTCATCATCATCATCATCATCATCATCATCATCATCATCATCATCATCATCATCATCCACCATTATCCTGGTTCTTTCTGAAAAAGATCCCACCTGCCATGGTTGGACATTCATGAGATTCCATGTGACCCCACTTCTCATTGCTTTCTGCTTGTCTCTTGATGTATACATGGCATGAAGGGCATGCGCTACAACATAAACAGCATTGTAGATGCTGTAGCTCTGACTTGACACTCCCATTTCAAACATAGCTCCATGGAGGCTCTCTAGGTTATCCTGTCCAGTAGAGTTTTGAATGTCTGCAGTGTAAAGAGAATGACTAGGGAATGAACCATTGAAGGCATGCTGCCAAAACTTATGAAGGAAGTGCGGTGTGTAATTGTAAGGATTTATTGTATGAAGAAAGTTCTCAAATCCAGGTATCACCTTGGTATGGATTGTGAAGGATAGGGTACCATTCAAGGTTTGTGCAGGGATTTTGTTCTCATTGTCCATGATATCTGCATCCCACTGAGCTGATGTGATCCAAACCTTTCCTGAGTGGTACTTTTCATGTAATGCATTATATTCTAGAGCCCACTGAAAAACCTTGAAAAAATATGTATTCCAGTAGACAAGAATCACATTAGCTTTGGTGACCAATAGGGTAGTAGATATCTGGAGTAATTTATTAGGAAAGGCGTATGGAATCTTGGATGGAAAAATCACTGTTGGAATCATTTCCAGAAATGCAATGCAAATGTTGTTCTGGATGAGCATAGGTGCATGTTTCCACAGAACAATTTTTCCGTTGTCATCATCTGGCACAAGGAGGCCAACCCAAGTCCATCTGAAATGATTAAGCAGGTGAACAATCCCTATATACGGCAACATTTCGCTTGGCATCATCTGATAGAAAGAAGGGAACTGCGTTTTGTCACCTAGCCTTGAATCAAAGGATCCGTAACCAAGCTAATAAAAAGAACAAAATAATTTGATCATTGACAATGATCCTTTGACACATGTGGTGGATACCAAAATTACAATCTTACATCTTTGAAGGATTTCAATTTTCTCTGTGGGAAGTTTAGACAGAAGTGTCTTTTAATCTGGGGAGGGATGGCTCTTTACAGTCTGGAACTCTGGGACATGACAGTCTAGCAGAGATGAAGTAAAACTTGTTATGGTGCAGGAAGTTGAGCAGATCTACTTTTAAATATTGAGCAGTAAAAAAACAACAGGAACAGTCCATACACCACGAAAACAGAAAGAGGCAGGAACACTCAGAATGGAAATAGGAAAATATATGACCCTCCAGATGTTTTTTTGATTGCAACATCCATAAATCCCTCATTATAGGCTATGCTGACAAGGTGTGACTGAAGATGGAATCCAGCATCTGGAAGGGCACTTGTGTGCGACCCCTTGCTTTCAAAATATTTGCCTTTAATTAGTGCCTCTGATTATGTATATCTGTATGTGTAGAGTTGGCAAAGACCATAATGGTCACCTAGTCCAACCCCCTGCCATGAAGTGATATACTCCCCACACATGGCCATTCAGCCTCTGTTTAAAAACCGCCAAAGAAGGAGACTCCAGCACACTCTGACACAGTGTCTTCCATTGTCAAACAGCTCTTACTATCAGCAAGTTCTTCCTAATGTTTAGGTGGAAACACCTGCATTCCTACTTGCCTACCAAATTGCCTTGTATATCAACATACCTGTGGAATTTTGAAGATATTTAAGATGGTAGCCATCTGAATGGAATGCTGGAAGGTGAGCTGAACAATTACAGCAACCACTTTCTTGTTTTGTTCACACTTATAATTGGGAGGGTTCCTTTTTCCTGGGAAAAGTATATCCAGAATGTTCCAGTAGTTCTGGCTTGCACTGAAAACATTGTCATAGACCTTGAATCCCAGTGTGGCATCGGGCAAGAGTCTAGTGCTCTTGTTGATCTCGTGAATGGCAAAAACAAGAGCAAGGATATGCTGGAGGTCTTTAACAAGAGGTCTACAATCAGATTGTTAAAAAAGGAAGAAGAAAACTATGTGATAAAAAAAGGAAGTGATGCTAAGTTTTGCAAACAGTTCTTAAATGCCACATGATGTAGGAACGCCACAAAGCGTTGTTGGCAGAAAAGCTGGCTTTTTTCCAGCGCAAAATGGAGTGGCATTTTGCTGCTTCTTTTTGCACCAGAAAAGGGCTCAAGTGGGACCATATTGTGTGGTTGCCATGGCACCCACCCAGATTTTGAGGCAGTCTGCTTTGCCCCCAAGTTTACAAAAGCTTATGCTAAACAACTGTTAGTACAAAGATGCTATAAGATCCTTTTGTAAACTGACCAATTAAATAGACAAAGAATTTAGTACTGGACAGTCTTAAAATAAACAGACACAGAAGACAAATTAAAGGAGAAGAGTTAATTTTAAAAGAAGGGGAAAATTGAGTAGTAATTCACAAAATAATTATAAAAGATGCTTTTCTATTAGGCAAAGGACATAACAAATCCTAAGTGTCCTAGCCAATATGTCAGCAAATGTCAAGCAGGATTTTCAGCTCTAGCAAGGACTAATGTGTGGTAAGTTGTGCTGTACAGATACATACAAGATGGCAGCGTACAATGCCTTGCAGAACCATTATGTCAAGCATCTTCCCACGCTAGTTAACTAGCTCCAAAGCCACAACCTCTGAAATTTCTGTGGTCATGCAGAGTTCCACAAGAACAAACTGACAACTAAATCATCTTCACATGGGAAGATTATGTCACTTTGGGAGTCTGGTCTGGAGAAGTGATGAGCCAGGTGCAGTAAATTAACTATTGTGAGAAGATGAACCCAGCTGAGTCAGGCCATGCTAACAAGGAAAAAGAGCAATTGCAGTCATATGGCCTTGAAGATTTTGAATAGTATTAGCTTCGTGACAGCCAGGGTACCATCCTGAATAGGATGTCGGTCTCCTGTAGCCTCTAACAATATGCAACTATTTGTGTAATGGTATTTACATCAGTGTAAAGGCATAACAGAATTTTAGCCAGGGATCTGATCATTGTTTCTTGTTTTTATTTAAATGTTTTTACACCTACTTTCTTATCTTTTTGCAAAGGACTGTCATAATCAATGTACCATGTGGATTCATTCTACATTTACAGCCCCTCCTAGTCTCACTGTCCTTGACTAATTCCCCAGGAATTCTCCTTCCTTTCTTCTCCACTTTGAACCTCAATAAATTTACAGAACCATAGAATTGTAGAGTTGGAAACCAAAGAGCAACTTATCCAAACACTGTCAATGCACAGCTAAAGCCTTCTTCTCTGATGGCCATCCAGCCTCTGTTTTAACATTTCCAACAAGAGATAGTCCATCAACTTTTGAGGAAGTAGTCTATTTCAAGGCTGAACAGGTGTCATCATCAAGAGGTTCTTCCCAATGCTTAGTTGAGAAATCTTTTCTTGTAGTTAGAATCTATTAGATCAGGTCCTATGTTCTGAAGCAGCAAGGAGCAAACTTGATTCATATTTCCTATAAAAGGCTTTTACAATATGCTAAGAACTACTTACAAATTATTTCTTGAATAAGGTGGATTCTCTCTAAAGTTGAGTGAAGGCTCTTCAGCATAAATCAGTGACAAAAGCTGGCCCAGGATAATGTCACCCGTTGAGTTATGTGAGTTATCTTGTTCCATTTCCTTCCTGCTACACAAAGAGAAGTTTAAAGTCTTGCTGAAAGTATGGGGCAGAACCAAAAGTGAAAAGAGCAGCAAAAGTAGTTTGAGAGCTTGCAAACCTTGATCCCTGCCCCACCTGAAGAACTGCACTGTCACCAACACAAACATCACTATGAGTACCAGCTGCAGTAGTTTTAAGAGAATCCATTGGTAACAGTTCTCAAGCACCATAAGCATTAAACAAATTTCACCAGCCTGGAGTTTTTTATTGAAAGAAAAAGGCACTAAAGCATTTGGTGGCTAAGCCCTGCCAAGTTTACATCAACTAGGAGATAAACATATTTTGATGAGAGTCTTTATAGAGGGCAGTGTGTGATTTTCTTGGTGTTATGAATTTTGGAAATGGCCCATCACACTGGGACATCTGCAAGAATCTGAAGAAAATCATCATAATTTTAATAATTACACGGTTGCTTAGAAATTCTCTCAACAACCAAAGTCTCTGTGTAGACTGGATAATATGTTTATGAGATGACACCTTTCATTGTGACTGCTTTTCTTCCAATCATCACACAGGTACAGCTTAACATATTGTAATTATACCCAAGGTCAGCGCATGATTGTCTAAGCATAGACTTTATCAGGGCCTAGAAATTAAAATGAACCAAGAAACCAGGGAAGTCTGGCTAGACTATAATTCCTGCCACTACTGAAGATATTCATAGAATTGTATCTACTGTATTCACCTATTCTCCACATCTAGTGCGGGTTGCTTAAGCCAGTCAGAAGCAGTGTAGTATGATCCCAAGCACCTGCTGCCTGCCTCTTGCTATGGATTAAACAGATGAGCAACAGATTAAAATACAACACACAACACCAGTTAAAAACACATGACATTAATGAAAACACATGAACTAGTTACAAAAAAATGTAACAATAGTTTAAAATAACATATAAGAGCAATACATATTAAAACAACCAGACCATAGTTTAAAATTCATAATGTAAAAATCAACTGGATAGGCCTGTTCGAAGAGATTGGTCTTTACTGCTCATTTAAACTCAGATACCATCAGTAGCATTATTAGGGGTGACATCCAAGAAGAGGGGTGACACCCGGTCAGGCCTTCCTCCCCACTTTGGTGCCACTGTGTCATTCTCATGATGACATGGCAGCATCGAGGGAGATCAAACACCCCCCCCCCCCACACACACACACCTTGGTGTTGTCCCATAGTTCTCCTTATGGGGAGAACAATGCAGCAGTGCTCAGGGAGGCCAAGAGGGCCACCCCTGGAAGCCCTGTCCCCCCCTCATCAGAAGCCCTGCTCCTGGAAGCCCCTTCCCACACAATGGGTGGCATCAGGGGTGAAGATGACACTGGATAGCATCTTGACTGATGAATCTCTTCCAGCAGGTCATTCAACACTCTGGGGGCAACCAAAGAAAATGTCCTTTGGGTAACAGCCTAATTTGGCTGACTGAAGGAGATGTTTTCCAGACAACCTGAGTTTATGGAGTTTACATGGTGGGCTATATACAAGAAGGAGATCCTGTAGATAATCCAGACCCAAATGATGTAGGGTTTTAAAGGCAATAATCAACACTTCGTACTTTGCCCAGAAACTAATTGGCTGCCAGTGGCATGATTTTTAATATTGGTGTGTTATGATCACTCCCAGATGTACCAGTGACCAAGTTGGCCTACATGTTTTGAACTAAAAGAGGTTTCTAAAATTGTCGCAGAAATATTCTAATGTACAGTGCATTGCAAAGGTCAAGCCTTGAGGTTACCAGTGTGTCCACTACCAACAAGTAGTACATAATAAGGATGGGAAGTCTGTGTTTATCTTTAGCATTGAATTCTTCCCTCTCCCTCATCCTTCCTGCAAATTGCCTTAACTCAGGGTGCATCTACACTAACAGCAAAATTCACCTTATGTTTGAATTTCCCTGATCTGCAGTGATTATGGGCTCGTCTACATGACTGCCACACAGCGAGAAGTTCAAGAGAACTTTTCATGCAGGTCTCCCCTTCAAACTCATCATGATCTGAAAAATTGTAGTATGCATGGCCACACTGTTGTGGTGGCTCCGGTTTTGGGGAAGTGTTGTCCCCCCCTCCCAATGAATGTGAATATATGTATTACTGAACTCCTCTACCTAGCTCCACACTGACATTGCTATGGAGAGCAGTCCACATGTACAAATTTATATCCAGATTTTAAAATAAAAACTGGGATAAATCCCAACTTTTTTGGTCTAGATTAAAATCCGGAGGCACTGAAAAGACCTGGATTTGATCTCAATCATCTCATACACTGTCAAGACAGCTTTCTGTGAAGACCAGGTGAAATAATTTTATTTGACTCATATATAAATGCCATGAGTCTCACACAGCTAAAATGAATGGCTGAGACACTGTTACTTTTATTACTTAAGGGAGGGAAATCCTGGACATTTTGGGTGCCAAATTTTAGAGCTTATAAATATTTGAGCTGAGCATCAAGAAAACCAAAAATCCTATAGGTTTGACAAACAACAACGAGCTTGCATCACAACCGTAGGAGAGATGCCTGGCAGGAAGGACAAAGCAAAGTACCATAAAATACCTGAGGTATTGTGCCATTTTGTGGTAAGATTTTCAGGCCCTGAAAAAGTGTGTTCAGTCCCACCCCCTGTCTCCCCAACGCTCCCTTTCTCCCCAAAAGTCTGTTTTTGGAAAAGGAAATTGACCTTATATAATTGAATGAGAATAGCAAGATACAACTGCAATGAATTTAACATTGTAAAGCTGTATACATGTTGATGATGATGATTTAAATATCATCATCATCAATATTTAAATATTTGAAAGGATGTCATATTGAGGAGGGAGCAAGCTTGTTTTCTGCTGCTCCAGAGAAAAGGACCTGGAACAATGGATGCAAGCTACAGGAAAAGAGATTCCACCTCAACATTAGGAAGAACTTCCTGACAGTAAGGGCTGTTCCACAGTGGAACACACTCCCCCGGAGTGTAGTGGAGTCTCCTTCCTTGGAGGTCTTTAAGCAGAGGCTAGATGGCCATCTGTTGGGGATGCTTTGATTTGGATTTCCTGCATGGCAGAATGGGGTTGGATTGGATGGCAACGGGATTGGCTAACCTGGGGCCTTTTGTTTTTATGTTTTATGTAATTATTGTATGATTTTAGTGTTTATTGTTGATTGTATTTTTAATTGCTGTAAACCGCCCTGATCTGATGGAAGGGAGGTATATAAATAAAAATTTTATTATTATTTATTATTATTTATGGCCCGTGCGGTCTCTTCCAACTCTATGATTCTATGAGGATGAGGATTAGGATGATTTTGTACACTTCCAGTGATGATGGCACAGGTTACAGAAAAATCCATCAAAGTGCCACTCATCAAATACCGCAGGCTTTCTACAATGCTTTTCAGTTGAATGTAAACTTGACAATGAAATTGACGGATGTATATGTGTGCATATGTATGTGTATGGATATTGTTTTCTGTGAAAAAATGTTTTCTATGCAAAAATACCATGTCCAAAATACAACTTGAGCTGTGAATAGACTTTGAATACTACAGAGTTTTTGACGAATTTCTCACAGCAGGAAGACAATTATTCATCATCTTTAAGAAGAAAAGCAGGAAACAACTGTACATCTGACTTACATTATGGCATAATATACCACACCTCCTTGCACAATGTACAAAGAGCCATAACTTCTGAGATACAGGTATGAACTACTGCTTCTCAATCTAATTGATGTGGTAGACCAGCAGCCCCCCCAAAGTGTGCCAGGGGCCTGTTCTATATTGATGCCCATTGATTGCAATTGTTTGTTTCTTTCTTGGAAACTTGGGGCACTGGGAGCTGACAGTTCATGGACTGGCATCTATCTGCTTGTCAAAAATGCATAATAAAAATGTACGTGTTTGTGATTTATGAAGGTAAACAAACATTCAGAAACCAGTCGAGAAACAAGACAGCACATAAGACTGTTTGTAGAAAATGCAGACAATAAAGAAACTGAAATGAATGAATCTATACATCCCTTTGATTTCAGCTTGCAACAACTGGGTTCAGTTGATAATAGTATTTTTAATTTATGATATATATGAAATGGTGGAGTTCATATTCTGATCACTCATCGCTTGGGGTACAATTAGACACTCTAATAGGTAGACTCTAACCCATAATATGGTGGCATCAGATCACCATGCATCTCCAACTGCTTCCAGGATGGTACAGCAGCCATCTTGTAGGCCAGAAGTAAACACAGATAGCATGCACTAGCAGATATTACAGTGAGAATCAAGTGTGCTTTGCATGCTTTTGAAAGAAAGCAGTTTGATATATGACGGAGTCTTACAGGGTGGCAACAAGCTGCTATCTGGTCTCATGTTTGAAGGAAGACATATATTTTCTGCAAATAACCTGTTTCCAGAGATTTTCCATATGTCTGGAATATTGCCCCAATTAACTGTGAATTCAAGTAAGTGAATTTTCTCCCTGATGTGATGGTGAGGGACATAAAACTAGTCTCTTAGACTCAGACTTGTTTTCTCCAGTTGTCTATGGGTTTTAAGCACTTGGCAAATGTGATTATCTGCACATTTATTTTCTCAAATTACACTTGTGCAAGGATTTGAAACATTTGGGAGACACAATTCTCTGTTCTCTAATTATCACAATGACTCTGATTCAATTTCACATCCTTTGGGACCCCAACACATCAGATGAAGCAACTAGCAAAAAGGAATAACAGAAAAAGTGACACCAAACACAAGAGCTTCTGCTGTGCTGAAGTCTGATTATAAAGAGTCCATGCAAGTCAATGATAGCTGTGACAACTTAATTTCAGACTGTCAGAGAGCCCTGTCTCTATCTCCTCTTAGGAGTTTTCCTGTATCTCCATCCTGTTTGTTCTCAGGCACTGTGTAGACAAATATTCAGCAGCTAACTGATGTTGGCATTCAAAGCAGTTTGTTTACTTCTTCCCTTCCTCCCCTCATTTCACACATTTCAGACTTTGACCTCCACAAGCAGTTGGAAGATAAAAAATCAGCAAAACATCCTTGGTTCCAAAAAAGAAATTATCATTGGGGAATTTGTGTCAGTTGCATTTCCTGAAATACCTTGGCTCACCTTTAGGGAGCAATTGGACTCCTCTGCAACAGCCTGGTAAGTAATTCCTTAAAACAAGATCTGGGGTGCATTACAGTTTTGACATATTCTTTAATTATTCAATCAAATCTGGTTTGAAAGTGCCATTGGAATATACCATTACAGAGTCAGGTCTGCAGGTAAGACTTTCATCTCATACTAAATACATTGGCCAGGAACTCGCTTGAACCTGATGAAGCATAATGTTCCAAAAGGTGTACTGTAATTGTATTTCCTTTCCAACTGCCTCCTTCCCAACTAGTCCTCTCTAGCTAAGTGCGGCTCTCCAAGGACCCCCAGGAGGTCCAGAGGATGCCTGCTTCTCTGTTCTGCCAGCTACAGGAACACAGAATGCTATTTGGCCAGCCTTGCCCTCCTCCAGGCATTAAATGGCGGTGGAGGGTGCTTAGCCTGTGAGGCTATAGATGGAAAGCACAATGGTGCTGAATTCTTCCATTCACAGCAACCAGAGAGAGGGAGGCAGGGAGGGACCATAACTTGCCATTACCTCTGTGCCTTTCTATAATAGTGTTCCAGCCACTGATTTCCAATGAGCTCCATACAAACATTCAACCAACGGTGATCATGTGTACCATGGGCATGTGTAGGTCACACAAAGTACTAAATAATCATTTAGGTACAAACCCACATTAAGCCTTCAAGAATTAAGAGAAAAATGAGAATAGGCCAATTTTAGCAGTTCAAAGAAAATGAGTTTCATAAAGCTGAGGTGATGTCATTTTCCTAGACACTAGACACTCCCACACCAAACCTCGTCATTTTGCTTAATTTAGGCATGGTACAGACCATGCAAAAGCACTGTGCTGGCACCGATTTTAGGGTTAGGGACCTCGCGGCAACTGCACAGTCCCTAACCCTAATACGTGCCGGTGGCACAATAATGGTGGCATCCTGTGTACACAGGTGCCGCCATGATGATGTAACAGACGCATACCATCTGCATGTTGCAGATATATGAAACAAAAGAAACTTTAAAAAGTAAAATAAGAATGTTGAAACAAGCTCAAGCAAGAACCAAACGAATTGAATAATATGCCAAAGGAAAGGGGAGGGAGGGGTGTATAATTTGAAAATCATACAGGATATAGCAGAAATATATTGTTAAGCGAACACTAAAGAAAGAAACGAAGATGTAAATATAAGCAATGTACAATTATTGGAAATTTGTAATAAAAATAAAACAAAAACAAAATAGCATACTGTATAATGTCATGATTTATACTATGAAAGCAATGAATTTTGTGTTTTTCCTTTGTCACAAGATCAGTTTCTTGCAGTTGAAACAGATGCATTTGATTTAATTCGATGCAATCCGTTATGACAACACAAAAGACTTCAGAAATATTTGTCATTCATAAGAATATAAGACTAATTGAAACTCTTATTGCAGGATGATACCTAGAAACTACCAGCTTGTCCTTGCTTTTGCTTTTGCCATTCATGAGATCAACAAGAATGAAAAGCTGTTGCCCAATATCACACTGGGATCAAAGATCTATGACAATGTTTTTAATCCTAAAAGAGCCTTTGGGGCCACTCTGGATCTTCTCTTCACGGGACAGGGAAGAAAAACAAACTACAAATGTGACACAGAGAAGAATCTAATGGCTGTCATTGGTGGGCTCACCTCTGAAAACTCCATCCAGATGGCCAACATCTTAAACACGTATAAGATTCCACAGGTATCATGGTTCACACATATTCCTCAGTGACAGGTTCAGAGGTGTTGAGGTCCTTGAATTATTGACCTATAGAGATTTAATAGACAGTTTTATAGAGCTAAAAACTGTAATCTAGAGGGGAGCTTACACACACACACACACACACACACACACACACACAAAGTAATTCAACCTGTACCTGAATTAAATAGTAAAAAAAATATTGCTTTTACTTTTTTTATGTTCATTTCTTCAGAGAGTTTCTTGGATGAGAGGAATGAATTTATGTAGAATGTCCCCAAAAGATGAAACATTCCCCACAAAATGGCACTCAAAGTGTTTATATGTACTCTTAAAATGTAAATAAACAAATAATGAGAAAATGTGCCCAGTTATGCCAAAACAAAGGACATTTTTCATTATTAATTTGATTTTCATTTTATTAATTTGACTGAGCACAGGCAAAAGGACAGTCAACCTTTGTCACACAGTCAAGAAAATAGCGCACTCAAGCACAAATTGATCTGTTCAGGTGACACACACTGGTGCTGTCACTACTGTATGACATTATTGCTTTTTGGGGGCAATGCACTGGGGCCAGGTGGAAGGGTCACTGAGTAGAGGTGACCAGGTTGCATAGCTTGCCTTGACGCCACTAGATTAGATTGTTATCCACAGTCCAAAACACATTGCAGAAATAATGCAGTTTGAGACCGCTTTAACTATGGAGTTTACTGCATGAACTGTAAAAGCATTTTAAACCTCCTGGGCTGAAGCCAGGATGTGGGATGGAGGTAGGGATTATTGCATGCTAAATCGCTGCCTAATCGCAGCCCACCATCAGCCCGGGTCCAAGCCAGGCCCTGGCCACGCTCCACCAGCACTTTTTCAAAGTCAGAAGTTTTCATTCTTGCGATAAACCCCTAACCTGGCTTAATGCTAGTGAATTCTGGGAACTGTAGTTTTGTAAAACATTTATCCATCTCTGTCAGAGAGCTCTGGTGCCACAAAGGATTAAACAAATTACAATTAAAATTAATTTAAAATGAAGGCCGGGGTATTAATACTTTAAATAAATAAATAAACATTTTGGGATTTTCTCCATTCCTAGCTCAGTTATGCCACTTTTGACCCTGCACTGAGTGATAAAACAGAGTTTCCTTCTTTGTTCTGGATGGCTCCAAATGAAAGTGCTCAGTATATTGGAATCATTCAGCTCCTAAATTACTTTGGGTGGAACTGGATTGACCTCCTTATCCCAGACAATGACAATGGAGAAAGGTTTCTTCGAACTTTCAGTACAACTGTAATTGAAAATAGTATTTGTATTTCTTCGATTCACTCCATGCCCATAGTGACACATTATACATCAAACGAAGTTCTTCAGAAATCTCTTACTAGAACTGCATCAATGCTCTGGTCCAAGATGATTAATGTGATTCTAGTCTATGGTGATGTCCAGTCTATGGAGGGTTTACGAATAATTATTGAAAATTTTGAATTTCTTCTTCAGCAGCTGCCGAAAAGCGTTTGGATCATAAGTGCACAATGGGATGTCACAGCTGGAATCTCTGTTGAAAGATTCGCAGCAAAATCCTTTAATGGCTCCTTGTCTTTTTCCTTCCACACCAATGTGGTACCAGGATTTCAGCACTTTCTGGAAAACTTAAATCCTTATCAGGCTAATCTTTATTTTATTCATGAGTTCTGGTTCAGTGCATTTCTCTGTTCATTCCCGCAATTTAACATGCATTTACCAAACACGGGCAACTGCACTGGGCAGGAGAAGCTGGAGAGTCTTTCTGGAACAATATTTGAAATGGAAATGTCTGGCCAGAGCTACAGTGTTTACAATGCAGTCTATGCTGTAGCACATGCCCTCCATGCCATGCACTCATTCAGAGCCAAGCAAAGAGCTATGGGAAATGGAGACAGATGGAACCTTCAGAAAGCCCAACCATGGATGGTGCGTAACAGTTTCTATCCATGTGGCTATACTCAAGATGTAACTGTACTGATTAATTTTGTTTAAAAATAATCATAGTGAAATTATTATTATTTCCTTTTTAAAGATAAATGGGACTCATTTTAAGCAACGTTTGGACCAGTATATTACTTTATTGCAACATATGGCCCTCCAGCTATTGTTGGACTACAAGCCCCAGCATCTAGTAACTGGTGCAGCCTTTGTTGAGAAATGCTGAGAGTGGCAGTCCAATTTCATCCAGATCATGGAAGCTGTGCTACCTGAAGGCACATACACACACACATTGCAATCTCTGCAGCCTCTAGAACGTGAACTTAGTATCTGACCTTTTGCCTTATCAGGTCATCTTGTAATCTCCTTCACAGAAACATCAACCCTTTCTTGCTATCCATATTAATCTTCATTCCTCCATGACACTAGTGTCTATAGCTGAATTTATTCCACAGTCCAATATCAGTTCCTTCATTACTTGTCTCTTCCATGACGTGCCTGGTTTGCTGGTTGATTAAAATCTTCCAGCACTTCTTTCATCATCCATCTATTATCATCCTTAAACTGTAAACTCTTTATGTTCTTTATGTCTGTAAACATCTTCTTCATCAGCATTCTCACCAAATTAAACTCATACCAAATCATCTGACTCATACCCATCATTTCAGATGCCTATTCTCAGTTCATACAGACCATTTTGACAGCTAAATATTTCCCCTTTAACTGCAATGAACCACTTATCCATGAGATGCCACTGTTTCATTCATTCAACTGGCTGGTCCTCTAGCTTAAACTCTCATATTAGCTGGAACTTACGTATCAATTCATCAGCTTTCTCTTCCTCTCTGAAGATGAAGAAGATGGTTTTGATGTGATCACAAGTAAAGAAACAGTTCTTTCCTTTAACCACCACATTAAGTTGTTGTGCAACAAAATTAAATCCAAATATAATTGCCTTTAGTGGATAGTAAATTCAGGTTTTATTTTCCACTTTTTTTCAACAATTAAATGCTCCTTGTATTTTACATGCCATGCAAATAAGCTGTATGGTGAAATAAAAATGTTTCCCACTATGTTACTCACTTTATGTTCATAGAAGTTACTTGTCCCAATTTGTCAGCAAGCTCCTTAATTTCTATTTCTTATAGATTGTGCTTATGGGGGAGTTAAGAAAGTTGAATGGTCTCCACTATAAGCCTTGAGTGCAGTAGGGCATGTTGTTTCGTCTTAGTCCTCTCCACTCTTCCCATATCCAAACTACTGAAGAAGTGTGTTAGGATGCCCTCAATGGGATCCAGACTCATGTGTGGTTTGTCTTTGAGTTTCCCATACCAGGGAAGCAATTGTCACTGGTTACATGGTCTCTAACTAGAATCTGCCACTTTCAGTGCTTCCCCACTCCATGGAGCTTCTTTGGAAGGCTGCTTTACAAAGCCATCATCAACCTGGAAGTTCTCAGGTTTTGAAATCTTAACATGTTCAGAATACAGAAAATGTTCTTAATTGAAGGGCTAATAAGAAGAGAAATAGGTCACAAGGCAGCAAACTAAAATAATTAAGTATCAATCCCATTTTCATTATTTCCTTCTATTTGCCACCAATTTCTCCTCTAATTCAGCTGCTTCCATTTCTGAGAAACATCCACTTTAACAACAGTGCTGGAGAAGAAATATTTTTTGATGCAAACGGAGACCTAATATCTGGCTATGATGTGACCAACTTGGTCACATTCCCTAATAAATCTTTCCAGAAGGTTCAGGTAGGAAGAATGGACCCTCAGAATTCTTCAGGCAAAAGATTCACCATTAATGGAAGTGCAATCACTTGGAATCCAAAATTTATCCAGGTAAGAAACAGACACATGGAGATGCTAATTCTAAAGTTCTTGGAAGTCTGGAGCTAGGGATGAAATTGTGGAGGTCTGGAGAGGAAACTGGGGATAAGTGTGCTAGTTAATCAGGGACTGAGTCAAAAATCATCTCAAATCTCCCCAGTGAATGCTGGAGTCCTCTTGCATCTTGGGTTAATGGTCTACTTTTCAACATCCATTTCATTCACCAGCTTGGTATATAGATATTTCAGGGGGGAAATCTGACTTGTGGTATGTAAAAGAACAGTTTCCATCACAGGTTTCCTAGGTTCTGGATTTTCTACAGTCCAGTTCAATCAAGATACTTGTTCTCCTAACAGTGCAAATAGGAAATGAACAAGTTTGCCCTTCTTTGGATTCCATTTTGAGTTTAGTGAGAAACAGGTAGTTCAGCTCTGTCATAATATTTAACAGACATCAGAAGAAACTTTGTCAAACCAGGCATGAGAAAACATTTTGGCATTAAGAGTGAAGAAGCAGAAATATCAATGATATCAATGATGAGAAGCAAATCTGTTCATCCTAAATATTCCTCTTTGTGCTTTATATTAGACTCCCCCTGATTCCAGATGTGTTGAGAGCTGCCAGTCTGGATACTGCAAGATTGTCCAAGAGGGGAAACAAGAATGTTGCTATTACTGTATTCAATGTGCCAAGGGAAGTATTTCAAAAGACATTGGTAAGAAAAAGAATATAGAGTTAGGTGGCAGCGATGGGTAATCCAGTCTTTCCCTCGACTGGTGCCTACTCCATGTTGATTCTTTGTATAGGAAATCTACAAACTAAAGAGATGTACTGAATGGTATTGCCTTGGGTTCATCTATACTGTAGAAATAATCCTGTTTGATACAAGTTTAACTGCTGTGGCGCAGGTTTAGACTCAGAGGAAGGTTGAGTAAATATTGAAGGAAGGAATATCAACAACAAGCTGTACTCCATCCCATGGAATTCTGGGATTTGTAGTTTTCAAAGGCCTTTAGCCTTCCCTGCCAAAGAGTGCTCATGCCCCCAAGAAACTACAAATCTCAGGATTCAGTAGGATGGAGCCATAGCACTGACAGTGGTGTCAAACTGCATTATTTGTAAAGTGTAAAGGAACACATTGACACAAGTTTAGCTGTACACATAAAGTTTAAAGTAACATTATATACATTTTACATTAGGATTTTTTTTTCTTTTCCCATGCTTCTGTGTACTCTGCAGAAAAAGTAAATCAATGAAGTTTTAATGCCAAAAGGGGAAAAAATAATAATTTTACCATACCTCTTTCTCCTTTCTTCTCCACATCAGAGCATTTCTCATTTACCCAGGGCAAAAAAGAAAAGAAAAGGAAAAAAAAAGATGTAATTGGATTCACTTATATTTATATATATGCAGAAGAGAAAAACTTGTTAAGGGTAAATATGATCCCAATTACACTGAAGATATTTGCATATTCTAGAAATACTAAGGCCATGCTTATGAATTCCAGATGCAACGAAATGTGAGAAGTGCCCAGACAATCAGTATCCAAATAAGAAAAGGAATCAGTGCATCCCCAAAAGGAGCACCTACTTATCCTACGAAGAACCTTTGGGGGCCATTTTAACTTCTTGTGCCCTATTGTTTTCTGCAATCTCAGTTGTGGTGATGTGGATCTTCATTTATCACTGGAATACAGCCATTGTCAAAGCCAACAATGGGACAATCACCTGTACTTTGCTCTTCTCCCTACTGCTTTGTTTTTTGTGTTCATTCCTCTTCCTTGGTAGGCCTGGAAAAGTGTCCTGCACTCTACGGCAAACAGTATTTGGTATCCTTTTTACCATTGTGGTTTCATGTGTCTTGGCTAAAACAATTACTGTGATATTGGCCTTCAGGGCCACAAAACCAGGATGTAAAATAAGGAAATGGGTAGGGATGAAACTGGGATTATCAGTCATTATTTTCTGCTCTCTGATTCAAATTGGTATATGTGTGGCATGGCTCGCAGTCTCCCCACCATTCCCAGAGTCTGACACATACTCACAGGTGGATCAGATCATGCTGCAATGCAATGAGGGCTCTGATACTATGTTTTACCTTGTCCTGGGTTACATGTGGCTTCTGGCCATCATCAGCTTCATTGTGGCCTTCTTTGCTAGGCAGTTGCCAGATAGTTTTAATGAAGCCAAGCTGATCACCTTCAGCATGTTGATCTTTTGCTGTGTTTGGGTGTCCTTTGTTCCAAGCTATCTCAGCACCAAAGGGAAATATATGGTGGCAGTGGAAATCTGCTCCATTTTAGCCTCTAGTTTTGGTTTACTTGGTTTCTTCTTCCTTCCCAAATGTTATATTATTTTAGCAAAACCTGAACTGAACACAAGAAAGCAGCTGGTCAGTAAAAAATGGTGACACTTTGGAGAAAGTTTTTATGCTTTCTCCAGGTGAGTTAGCAAGTATAAAGGGACACATATGGCTATGCAACATCAGAGTATGACCAAGATGGCAAAAACTATTAATGAGGAAGAACACACAAACAAGGAGTGGCTGTAACAGTTTGCTTTTGTTTGAGGAGCTTATTACTTGGGCTTGGGTTGAAGCCTCGCTCAGCCAGCACTTTTTCAAAGTCGGGGAGCTTCCGACTTAAAAAATCAGCCGGCTTCAACCTGAGATGCATCCAAGCAGTGGCATCCCATCTAGACTGGTGGCAAGTTAGGTATGCTAACATCGGAGTGTATCCCGGATCCAGAACTGAAGCCAGAAGAGGTAAGCCGGCTTATTTGCCCAAGCGATAAGCTCCGGAGCCTACAGGGAAGGGCAATATTCTGCCTCTCCTCATCCCCAAATTGAATGCAGACTACTTTTGCAGTTTGAACTCAGTTTGCAGCCAGTTTAAATACATCATGTTTTGCTCTGAATCTCCCTGGAAAATTTTGAGCCCATCATTCTAATGCAGGTGACTGTTTGAAATGTGTCCCGGTCTGCCACCCAGTGTGTCTGCTTCTTCCTCTAGTGGTTTAGGCTGAGGTCAGAATGAGTTACCCAGCTATGTGATCAAGGCTGGACACTCATTCTGATCTCAGAATGAAGTAACCCATAGCGGCATTAGAACAAATGGCCTTTGCAATGAGGAAGGGTCAGAGCAGCTTTGGGACCAGAATACTGCAGGTTGCCCCATACCAGGAAATAACTAGCTAAACTCAATTAAATTATCAATTAATTATGTTTTTTTTAAATGAAAGGGAGAGCAAACTTAATTTTTTAAATGAACAGCTTATCGCTCAGCATTTTAAAGTGGTTCCAGCCTCCTGGGCTGGAGCCAAGACATGGGATGGAGGCGAGGATTATCGCTCACTAAATCACTAAACCGAACCACCAGTTGCCATCAGCCCAGATAATTTGTGATTTGTAAATATTTGTCAATATTTGCAAACCCATACTATGTGTTCAGGAATAAAGAGACTGAAGCAGTTTAGGCAAGTCAAAGAAAATGAACTTGGTGAACCTAGAAAGATTTCTTTGTCACGTATATTTGTTTCCCCAACACCACCCAGGTTATTTTAAATTTATACATTTCTAAGGTGTTGGAACGAGTTGTCTATTCACACTGTCTTGAGTTTCTTGAAACCAACTCCATTCTGGATCCCTTCCAGTCTGGTTTTCGCCCACAGCACTCCACAGAGACGGCCCTTACTAAGATCTCGAATGATCTTTTGCGGGCCAAGGCGAATGGCCTTTATTCTATCCTTGTCCTTCTCGATCTGTCTGCGGCCTTCGACACCGTGGACCACTGTCTCCTAATAGATGTACTCTCTGACCTTGGTTTCTCGGGCCATGTTCTCGATTGGTTCACATTTTACTTGTCAGATCGACCTTTTTCAGTGGTCTCGGGTGGTCAGACCTCATCTTCTGTCCCCTTATCTGTTGGAGTTCCTCAGGGCTCTGTTTTGGGTCCCCTTCTGTTCTCTTTATACACACTCTCTCTTGGCAAACTTATCAGTTCTTTTGGTTTCTCCTACCATCTGTACGCCGATGATACCCAGCTGTACCTTTCCACCCCTAATCTTTTGCCAGAGCTAGAGCAGCAAGTGTCATCCTGTTTAACAGCTGCCTCCCACTGGATGCACCATCGGCGTCTGAAGCTCAATATGTCCAAGACCGAGCTTCTTGTTTTCCCTCCTAAGCCCACCCTTCACTATTCCTTTTCTATTTCTGTCAATAACGTCTCTATCCAGCCGGTCCAGGAAGTCTTGGTTTCATCTTTGACTCCTCTTTGTCATTCATCCCCCAGATCCAGACTACAGCCAAAGTCTGTAGATTTTTTTCTCTATAATATCGCCAAAATCCGTCCATATCTCTCAGCTTCTACCGCAAAGACACTGGTCCATGCCCTAGTGGTCTCACGACTAGACTACTGTAACCTCCTCTTGGCAGGGCTTCCCCTCTCTCATCCCCACCCATTAATTTCTGTTCAGCATTCAGCTGCATGCATTATTTCACTCGCTCGCTATTATGATCATGTCTCCCCTCTGTTGTCCTCCCTTCACTGGCTCCCTTTTCCTTTCCGCATCAGGTACAAACTTTTGCTACTCACCTTTAAAGCCCTGCATGGGCTGGCCCCTCTTTATTTAACCGATCTTCTCTCTCCCTATATCCCTACTCGCACTCTCCACTCTAGTAGCCAAAGTCTCCTCTCTCAACCCAGGATCTCCTCTGCCCCATCCCGGATCCGTCCCTTCTTTCTTGCTGCCCCCCATTCCTGGAACCTTCTTCCTCTGCATGCACGGCTCATCACTTCCCTAACCAGCTTTAAGGCTGAGCTGAAAACCATATTGTTTAGGGAAGCGTTCTCAGGGAATTTGTGATAGTCATCTGGCTGTCTGATAATATTTGATGTGATGTGATTTGTTTTATATTTGATATTTTTAATTTGTTTTTTCTTCTCTATATGGTAATTTTATCTATTCCTCTTTTAATTGTTATTATCTTAGAATGTACGCCTTGGGCAGGCTTTTATATACTCTTTAATTTTACCGACTTTGTACAGCGCTGTGTATAATTACAGCGCTCTAGAAATAAAGTTTAATAATAATAATAATAAATAATAAAATACCTCCTCTCTGGTACATGGTACAGGAATGCATGACTTTTTGGTACAAGAACTCTCAGCAAAGAAATTTCCAGTCATCTTTGGAAGGTTGTTAAACTGTTTGGACCATCCTAATCCCACATAGTAGCCCTCCATATTCATGGATTTTTTTAACCACAGATTCAACCACCCACAGCTTGAAAATATTAAGTGTGTGTGTTTGCATGTGTTTTCCAAAAAGCAAACCATGATTATACTATTTTATATAAGGGACATACTTTTAATATGCCATTGTATTTAATGAGATTTAAACATCTACAGATTTTGGTACCCACGGGGGATCTTGGAATCAACCTGCCAGATGCAGAGGGCCCACTGTATTATTTTTCTAGAGATTTAATCTCCCCCTCCCCCGAATCAGGGTTCCTTGGTTTACTGACATCTACTGCAAATTTATCCACATCATTTCCCATATCCTTCCACCTTCTGTTCTTCTACTGAAAAAAAAGAAACAATTATCGATAGACTCCTGAAGCAGAGGTATCATTAGGGGGCTGCGGGAAATGTGGACCATACTAGCTGACACCTCGGAGGGGAGGTGTCACCTGGTGGGGTGGTGCACCTGGAGAGACTGGCACAGACACTGAATGAGCAAAAAAGAGCATTGCATCCCTTTCTCACTTGCCCAGCAACCACACCAGACTTTAAATGGGCCTTCCAGAGGCTTCAGTGCCACCCTCTTTAATAATGGCTGCTGCTGGGGGCAGGGGGGATGCCTTCCAGGTCCAGTGTAAGTAGCTGCACCAGACTCTGAAGACTTTCATGGGAGGGAGCTTCCTTTAGGGTCTGATGTAGCCACACCAGAGAGCATCCATGCCAGACCTTAAATAGGTGCTGTGGAGGCTGCAGCGCCACTCCCCCTCCTCAACAGTGGTCTGGGCAGGTGGACAGCCGGGGGGAGGGCAAAGCAGTTCACCCCTCTCCACACCTTCAGTGATGCTATTTTTCGGAACCAGTAGATATATTCAACTATTTCAGCATTGTCTTCACTTTTGCCTCCAAGTCAACCTTCCATAGTAGAAGCAGATGAATTTACTTAGAAGGCATAGGACCTGCTCTCCAAATACAAAGGACTTCAGAATTGTTTGTTTTTGTTGTAAAACTAAATAAACCTTTTACTGAAAGGACAATTTCAGAAATGTCCAACAGATCCTTGCCTTTATTTTTGCCATTCATGAGATTAACAAGAATGATAAACCCCTACACAACATCGCACTGGGATCAAAGATCTATGAAAATGCATTTCATCAAATGACAACTTTCTGGGCCACCCTGAATCCTCTCTTCACAGGAGAAGGAAACCTCCCACCCCCAATTACCATTTTGACTCAGGGAAGAGAAGAGAAAGAAATTTCTAGTTATGTTTGGAGTGTTCCGGTCATCCTGACCCAAAACAGTATAATACAGTCAGTCCATGGATTTCTTATCCATATATTCAACCATATTAAATATATATATATATATAAATTCCAAAAAGCAATCTTTGATTTTGACTTTGTATATTATGCTACTGTATTTAATGGGATTCAAGCTTTGACAGATTTTGGGATCCCTGGGAGTGGAGTGGCCTTAGTCCATACAGGCAATCTTACATTGGCCAGGATACCTGTCTGAAAAACAGACCACTTCGAGTGTATTTACCTAAGCCTGAAGGGAAAGGATACTTCAGGGATTCTGTTGGTATACGGTTCACCCCATTGTCTAACAGACTCCCTAACTGAACTGACACAACTGGTCTCAGAGCTGATGTTGGAGTTAATGCTATTCATGACAAACTTGGCCTATCCCAGGTAGTCTCCAGGCCTACACATTGTGCAGGACATACCCTTGATGTGATCTTTAGTACGGAACAGGTGAATCCATGGGTGGAGGTAATCAATATCACCACATTGTCATGGATGGATCATTTCCTGGTCAAGATTGGGCTGAAGGCTACTGTTCACCTCATCAGGGTGGAGGATCTACTAGAATAGTCTGCCCACGAAAGCTGATGGAGCCTGTTGGATTCCAGAAAGCCATAGAAGGATTAATGGTTGATAATACAGGGATTCTGTCGAGGCCTTGGTTGATACCTGGAACTGTGATCTTACGAAGGCCATAGACACAATTGCTCCCGAGCATCCTTTCCAGTCTGCTTCCAATTGTAAACCCTACTATATGAACGATTTTAGCAATATGAACTGGACTGGACAACGACTAGAGCGCCGCTGGCAGAAAACTCAGCTCCTATTGGAGAAGACATGCCATATCGGTTTTCTTCATTCCTATGGAGTGGCAATGCATGCAGCGAAGTAATCTTTCCGCTCTGCAAGCCTTGCATCTGCGAACTCTCATCTGGCCGAACTGTTCAGGTTGGTAAGAGATCTAACCCAGATGCCCACTTCCCAATACTCATGATTAGACTCTACTATAGCCTTTTGTGACACATTTAATAACCATTTCGCAGATAAAATCTCTCAAATAAGAGTCAAATTGGATGCTAGCATTATAACAGAAGTGATAGGTGAGGTGTCCAGCAGCTCTGTGAATAATGGTATACTGAATCGGTTTGAGTCTGTCAGTACTGAGAACACAGACAAGCTCCTAGGTAGTGTGAAGAAGACAACTTGCTCTTCATGGCTGGTTGTCCAAGGTGGAGATGCAACAATAGTGCTTCTGATGCATTTTGTTAATGCATCTCTTAGGGAGGGCCAGTTTCCACCCTGTTTAAAAGAAGTGGTGAGCCCGCTTCTGAAAACACCCTGCCTAGACCCCTTGGACAGGTATAACTATAAACCAGTCTCACATCTGTGAGTAAGATGATTGAGAGAGTTGTTGACCCTCACCTCCAAGTATCTTGGATGAAACTGATTATCTGGATCCATTTCAAACCGGCTTTAGGACAGGATATGGAGTTGAGACAGCCATGGTTGCCTTAGTGGACGATCTTTGTCTGAGTATCGACAGGGGAAGTGTGACCCTGTTGGTACTTTTGGACTGCTCAGTGGCTTTTGATACCATTGATTATGGCATCCTTCTGGGATGCCTGGGAAGGTTGGGAATTAGGGGCAAGGCATTGCAGTGGTTCCAATATTTCCTCTTAGGCAGAATTCAGAAGGTGATGCTCAGGGACAGTTACTCCTCAAAAGAGAGCTTAAATTTGGCATCCCTCAAGGCATCATTCTGTCCCCAGTGTTATTTAATACATATGAAGCCACTGGGAGAGATCATCTGGAGGTATGGGGCAGGGTGTTACCAGTATGCTGATGATACTCAGCGATACTTCTCCATGCCTCAGGGTACAGCATTGACTAAGGATGGCATCTCTCCTCTCAATGACTGTCTTAAGGCGGTAATGGACTGGATGATGAAAAACAGACTGAAATTGAATCCAGACAAGACAGAGGTACTTGTTGTCGGGCCCCCTAATCCAGGCATAGAGATATGTCAACCGGTCACACTCCCCCTAAAGGACTGTGTTTGCAGCTTGAGAGTGCTCCTGGACTCATCGCTTCAGACGTCAAATCAGATAAATGTGACAGTCAGGAGTACTTGTTATCAACTTCAGCTGATACTCCAGCTGCGTCCTTTCCTGGAGCCGCTGGTAAACTCACAACTTGACTTCTGTAATGAACTCTACATGGGGCTACCCTTGTGCCTAGTCCAGAAACTGTCAGGGATGATGGGAGTTGTGGCTCTTCACCTCTGGCCTGGAACTCACCACCTGGTTGTGCACCACGCTGACCAGTTTTGGCCAGTTGTTAAAGCTTTGCAAGAGTTGCAGAGAATAGGCTGAAGACCCTGACAAACTCTCCAAGCCTTCTCACTCTTGCTTCCACAGAAGTCTTCACCCTTCTTCACCAGGGTCCTGCTGGTTCTTGTAGCTTCACCCAAGACACCAGACAACTCAGTAGTCTTATATAAAAGATCTACTTT
The DNA here is from genome assembly GCA_023333645.1 of Sceloporus occidentalis. Taxonomy (NCBI): domain Eukaryota; kingdom Metazoa; phylum Chordata; class Lepidosauria; order Squamata; family Phrynosomatidae; genus Sceloporus; species Sceloporus occidentalis. The sequence continues at coordinate 11,098,722 of JALMGF010000014.1, read as the reverse complement.
ATTCTACTATATACACAGCTCCAAACTATCCAACAATACTCAACTCCTCACTCTCCAATCCACTACTACTACCCACTGCTACTACCCACAAAACATACTGGGATTCATAGTCATTATTATAGTCAAACCAAGGTACCACCTACTGTGGTCTGTTTCCACCCAGTAGGCGTGTACGTCATTCCCATTGGTTCTCTTGTTTCTATCCAGATTAGATGATTTCATCATCTCATCCTTGACCACTTTACAATTGTCAGGTGTGTCCAATTATTCACTATGCATTTCTTGTCCTTGGCACTCAGGACTTGTTAATTCTATTACCATGTACACCTGTGTGGTTCTCCATTGGCTTCTGCTGAGTCACTCTGACTCTCACATACATGTTTTATTTCAATCACTGTATGTCCCATGTGGCTTTTTCCTTAACAATCCCCTCCGAAATAAAATATTGTATGTGACTTAAAATGTCATTCCAACCATTTGTGTTAACCTTTCATGTTTCTCCACTGTTAGTGCTTTCGTGAACAAATCTGCAATGTTATATTGTGTCTCTATGTACCTTAACTCTATTTCTCCTTTTTGTACCATGTCTCTTACATTTTGGTATCTTACACCCACATATTTGGTTCTGTTTTTCAAACTTTCTGTTTCAGCCATTGCTATGCATGATTGTGAATCTTCTTGAATTTCCACTGGTACTCTGAAATTTTCATTCAGGTCAATTAACAATTGTTCAATCCACTGTACCTCGTTCACTATTTCGTTCAGTGCTGCAAATTCTGCCTCAGTTGTACTTAACGCTACGTTTGTTTGTTTTCTACTTCTCCAAACTATGGGACTTTCACTATACTTGATTATCATTCCTGTGACTGACTTCTTGTCTCCTGATTCTGATGCAAACGAACTGTCAACAAAACAATCTAGATCAGCGTTGCTGCTTCTTATGATCAACTTCTTGTCTAAAGTCCCTTTCAAGTATCTCAACAAATGTTTCACGGCTGTCCAATCCTCAATTTTAGGATTAGAAACTCTTCTAGATAAAATGTTCACAGAATACGCAATGTCTGGTCTAGTGTGGCAAGAAATGAATTGTAAAGATCCTATTACGCTCCTGAAAAATGTTTTGTCCTCAAAATCTCTGGTTGTTGGCTCAGAAACGAAACCAGTTGTCATTGGAGCTCTAACTGTCTTAGCATTCTGTAGTCCACACTTTTTTATCAAGTTCTCTATCTTCTTTCTCTGGCTTAACAAACAATGTCCTTCTTGTGTCCACTCAACATTAATGCCTAAATATGACTTCAACAAACCTAAATCCTTCAAAACAAACTTTTCTGACAATTCTCTCTTGACTGACTCTATTTCCTGTTTAGACTTTGCTGCTACGCACAAGTCATCAACATAAATCACAAGCACTATGTCTCCTTTTGTATATACACAAGCATCTGCCACGCTTCTCTTGTAACCTAGCTTCACTAGCTCATCATTGATACACAAATTCCATGCTCTGGCACTTTGTTTCAAACCATACAATGCCTTCTTCAATCTATAAACTTTCTGACTTCCATTCTCTTCAAAACCTTGTGGCTGTTCCATAAAAATTTCTTCATCCAAATTTGCATTTAAGTAAGCCGTTTCAAAATCAAAATGCTCTACTACTAAATTCCTTCTTGCTGCTACAGCTAACACCATTCTCAAACTTTCTGGCTTTGCTGTTGGAGAATAAGTCTTATCATAATTCTCATATTGCTGTTGTGCAAAACCCTTAGCTACCAATCTTGCTTTGTACTTAATGCTACCATCAGGCATTTCCTTTCTCTTATACACCCATTTACAACCAATCACTTTCTTATCTTTGGGTCTATCCACAACTTCAAAAACATCTTTGTTCACCAAGCAACTAAATTCACTTTCCATTGCCTCACACCATCTTTCCTGTTCTTCCCTAGAAAAAGTTTCTATCTCTTCAAAACTCTCAGGCTCTTCTATAACTGTACAAGCTCTAGCCTGCGTCACAACAAATCTATCTGGTGACTTTCTAATTCTGTGACTTCGCCTGGGTACGAATTCTGTCGTTCTGCCTCTTTCCTCATCACTGTCTGCACTAGTGGATGTTGTCTTTTTGCTAAATCTCTTGTCCTCTGTCATTCTAGTGGTCACTGGTCTTGTTTGTGACTCTCCATCTGAGGTACTACCACTACTGCTAGTAGAGGCTTCTGGCTTGACTGATACCCCTCCGTTTCCTGAAGTTGGTTCAGTCTGTGCTTGCTGCTCACTTGAGCTACCTAATCTCAAAAACACTTCCTTATTGGCATGCAGCTTGTCCCAGCCAGCATGTCTCTCAAAATTTGCAGACCTGGAGTACTGTATCTCTTTTCCTCTCATTAGAAACTTGTAGCTGTTCCCTGAATAACCTAGGAACATTAGCCTTTTGCTTTTGGCTTCTCCTTTCCTTCTGAAACAGGCAGGTATGTACACATGTGCAAATTGACCAAACACTCTTAGATATTTGAAATTTGGCACTCTCCCATACAAAACCCTGTAGGGAATGTCTTCAATCTCAGAGTGGTACATCCTATTACTTATATGTATTGCAGTCAGCGTAGCTTCTCCCCAGAGACTTTCACCTACGCCTGCATCTGCCATCATACATGCAGAAATCCTTTTGATGTCCTGGATTTTTCTCTCTGCTAAACCATCCTCACTTGGACAAGCAGGATTGGTGGTTTCATGCCTTATCCCCACTTTCTGAAACCAATTGTACAGTTGGTTATTTAAAAATTCGCCACCTCTATCTGTGACAATAGTCCCAACTTGACTATCAAACCTTCTTTCTATCATCCTGACCCATGCTTTTAAACTTTGCCCAGCTTCTGACTTATTTTTCAGTATTCTTACATATGCAAATCTTGAAAATCTATCAACAATTACCAGAAAATATTTGCTTCCCCCTAGTGACAAACAATTGGCTTGGGCTACATCCGCATGTACATATTGAAATGGTCTCTGAGCAATCCTTTTAGACTTCTTAGCAACTGGATATGCTCTGACCTTCACTTGGTTACATACAGTACAGTCTAAATGATTTTTACATTCTGCCACTTTCAAATCTGGACACATGCTTATTAAACTCTTCAAACACTTAAAGCTTGCATGGCCAAATTTTCTGTGCAGTTCATGTATGCAGTCTTTGTGCAATGGAACATTATCTATAGTATTAGCATTCTCTATCTTATAACTATCAACATTCTCTTCCAGAAAATAAAGCTTATCTTTCTTTAAGCCTATGCCACGCAGTTCCCCATTCAAAGTTATTTTACACAGGTTCTTTTCAAAAGTTACTATATAGTCTCTGTCTGTTAATTTGCTTACTGATAACAAATTGTTTTCTAATTCCTTAACATGCAAAACATCATTAAAGTTTTCTTTCAGCCCTGGAATGTAAACTGTTCCCATTTGATTCACAGTACTAAGCTCATTCCCATCTGCCAAAACTACGGCATTAACATTTGCTGGCTTTCTCTCACTAATTAAGTTAATGTTGTTACACATAGAGGACGAAGCTCCTGAATCTACAAGCCATTTAGAGTTTGCTTTTTGTTTTTCCTTTATCATTGTTGCAAACCCCTTATTATTATTCTTATTGTCCTTCAAAAATGGCGGCTTGGATTGCTTCTGCCTCTGGTCATGTCGAGGTTGCCACCTGCTCTGTTGCTTGCTTCTATCAGCAGCCAAAAGATTACAGTGCCTCTGCAGGTGTCCTATCTTTTTGCAGTAGAAACATCTCCGTTGCTCCCTTGAAGAAGCTGCCTGGACCATCCCACGCACATCAGGCTTGGCTTGCTCCCTTGGCACAGTCCTGGAAGTTGCTGCGTCATCTCTCTCAGACAGTCTCCTCTGGTTTTCTTCCAGAATTCTGGCCACAACTAAGTCTCTCGTTAATTCTTCAGTTGGTAAGTTCTGCAGAGCATTTGTGATGTTGCCCCAAGTAGAGTCTAGGGACTCAATCAAGATGTAACACTGTTGTTCTCTGCCAATTTCCACGCCTCTAAGCTCAGCTTGCACAAACAAATCTTGCATCTTTTTCAAATGCTCCACGACACACTGGCCCTTCTCCATCTTTTGTCTATAAATTCTTTTTGACCATAGCATTTTTGCAAAGGCAGTAGAAGGAGTGTGTAATCTCTGCAGAGTGTCCCACACATCTTTGGCGGTTTTCTTATCTCTAACATCGTTAATCAAGTCTTCTTCCAGCATTAGGAAAAGACAAGCCTTAGCTTTACTATCTTTCTCTTTCGTAGCTGCATTAGCATCGGCTGGCAGCCCGGCTAGAACAGTGTCCCATAAACTTTCTTTTACAAGCAGAGACTGGGCATAAATCTTCCAGGTGGAGTAGTTGCTTCTATTCAATTTGCTAAACTTCAAAATCTCCATTTTAATTTGTGCAGTGACTCAATTGACACAGTCCTTCTGAGTATGCACAGCTGACCCCTTTTGGGCTTAATCAAAATACAGGAGGAGTTACTCACGGAGCTTATCAGTGCAGCATAAAAAGCTTGCTCTGATCTGTCTTCCACTCTCTGGAACTTTCAGCTTCTGTGGATGCTGGGTGCTGCAGTGACTGGGCCCATAACCCTTGTCAGGGATGATGGGAGTTGTGGCTCTTCACCTCTGGCCTGGAACTCACCACCTGGTTGTGCACCACGCTGACCAGTTTTGGCCAGTTGTTAAAGCTTTGCAAGAGTTGCAGAGAATAGGCTGAAGACCCTGACAAACTCTCCAAGCCTTCTCACTCTTGCTTCCACAGAAGTCTTCACCCTTCTTCACCAGGGTCCTGCTGGTTCTTGTAGCTTCACCCAAGACACCAGACAACTCAGTAGTCTTATATAAAAGATCTACTTTATTCTACTATATACACAGCTCCAAACTATCCAACAATACTCAACTCCTCACTCTCCAATCCACTACTACTACCCACTGCTACTACCCACAAAACATACTGGGATTCATAGTCATTATTATAGTCAAACCAAGGTACCACCTACTGTGGTCTGTTTCCACCCAGTAGGCGTGTACGTCATTCCCATTGGTTCTCTTGTTTCTATCCAGATTAGATGATTTCATCATCTCATCCTTGACCACTTTACAATTGTCAGGTGTGTCCAATTATTCACTATGCATTTCTTGTCCTTGGCACTCAGGACTTGTTAATTCTATTACCATGTACACCTGTGTGGTTCTCCATTGGCTTCTGCTGAGTCACTCTGACTCTCACATACATGTTTTATTTCAATCACTGTATGTCCCATGTGGCTTTTTCCTTAACAGAAACTTCACCTGGTTCGAAATATGGCAGCCAGATTAGTCACCAGGAGAGCTAGAGGTGACCTCATAACACCGATTTTAAAATCTTTTCACTGGCTGCCCATTCGTTTCTGGGCACAGTACAAGGTGTCAGTGATGACCTATAGAGCCCTTCATGAGACTCAGTATCCAATTAATGGAGACCCTAATATGAACCTATCCAAGTGTTTACTTGGGATGATTTGTTAAGAGGGGGTTTGCCATTGCCTTCATCTGAGAACTAGACAATCTGAGTTGGCCAAAGTCACCCAGTTTCTGGACTAGGCACAAGTTTCATGAACAAGTTGGAATTAGCTGCTCACTTAGGTTGAATATCCCTTGGTGTCTTCAGCACTGCCTGTGTGTGTTCAATTTAATGGAAACTTCTAGTCCAAACCTCCTCAGTGCCTTACAGACCAACAATGCAATATGCGTGACTCTGTGTGTGTGTGTTTGTGTGTGTGTGTGTGTGTGTGTTTGTGTGTGTGTGTTTGTGTGTGTGTATGGGGGGTACTTTCAATAATTATGCCAGTCAGGGGACTAGGTCCAAAATTCCTACGTAGTCCACAAGCCTTCCAGCCAATGCCTACAATGATAACTTTATCACATGAACATTGGTCTCACCTCAGTCCTACCACAATTGTGTTATACTGGCCTTGGGTTTTTTCTTATCACATCTCTCATCAATAGCACAGTGGGGCCCACCCTTTTAACTACAACTTATTCCCCTATGCAGCATGGTGTATTTTTTTAATTATTTTTTTTAAATAATGGTAACACAGTTCTGGAGTTATGGGAATGTGATTTAGTTTTTTAAATAAAACAAAATAAAAGAAAGTGTGTGTGTGGAAACAGGCTGTCTAGAAAGAGCAAGGGGGCACAGCGGAATGAGTAAGGAGGAGACTGACATTGCATCACTGCCCAATATCAGGACTGCCACAGACTGTCACTTTCATACTTGTGGAGTAATGTGGTGGCAGCACAATTTGCCTTTTAGTGATGAGTTTTCCCAGCAATGGATCAAAGACAATGTCATGTGATAGTTACTGCTGAAGGTGCTATTCTTTTGCTACAATTGAAGTTTAAAACCTGCATGAGATAAAGTCCTCAGCTTCCAAGTTGGGATGCTGGCAGATTGAAAGCCAAAGAAGCAGCTGAAGAGGCAGAGCAGATTTGTGCAATCCAACTTGCCCTTGCAACCCATATTGGCTACACAATGGCCCATAGTATCATGATGTATTTTTCTGTCCTTGCCCTCAAAGGAACACAAATATGCCCTAGTCCTCTGCAGCAGCTACATATCCGTTCTCGAATTCTCTAAATTATCTGTATTTTCATTTCATTTCATTTTTTTTGCAATCTTAATATTGAAGTGAAGAATTGAAAGGAATGATGATTTAAAAAAACACGATGGTTATCCATGACACCTACAACCCTGATATACTCCTGAACCAATACCTGTCAGGAATATTAAAGAGGCCATGCATAAAACATGAGACAGAACTTTGTCAAATTGTCACTTCTTTTTCCTGATCAGCTGCTCTCTTGTGTTCAGCTCAGGTCTCCATAAAATAATGTAGCATTTAGGGAAGAACATACAAGCCAGTAAGCCAAAAGTTGAGACCAAGATAGAGAAGACTTCCACAGCCACCATATATTTCCCTTTAGTGCTCAGGTAACTTGGGACAAAGGAAATCCAAACGCTGCAGAACACCAACATGCTGAATGTGATCAGCTTGGCTTCATTGAAACTGTCTGGCAACTGCCTGGCAAAGAATGCAATAGTGAAACTGGTGAAGGACAGAAGTCCCATGAAGCCCAGGACAAGGTAGAACATGTGGTCTGAGCCCTCATTGCATTGCAGTATAATCTCTGCTGGCTGAGAGTGACTGTCAACCTCTGGAAATGGTGGAGAGGTTGTCAGCCACACTGCACCAATGCCTATTTGAATGAGAGAGCAAAAAAGAATGACCAATATTGCCAGCTTCATCCCTACATATTGCCTAATTTTGTTCCCTGGCTTTGTAGCCATAAAGGCCAGCACAACAATGATGGTTTTGGCCAACATGCAAGAAATGGCAATGGTGAAAATGTTACCAAAGACTGTTTGCCGGAGTATGCAGGAGACTTTTGTAGGTTTACCAAGGAAAAGAAAGATGCACAGAAAACAGAGCAACAGTGAAGTGAGCAGAACACAGGTGACACACCAGTTGTTGGCTTTAACTATGGGAGTGATCCTGTGATAAATGAAAATCCCCATTATCACAATGATGATTGCGCAAAAGAAAAGAGCAAAGGAAGCCAAGGTTGCTCCTAGGGGTTCTGTGTAGGACAAGTAAGTAACCACTTTTGGGATGCATTGATTTCTCCTTTTATTTGGATGTTGATCTTCTGGACACTTTTCACATTCATTTGCATCTGAAATCAATAACAAAACTCTCAATATTAGCAAAATACGCATGTATTCAGAAGCACCAATTTTTCATTTTTAGACATTAAGGTGTATGCCACTGCTGCCGGTTGCAGCGTCCTGGAACCGCAGCAGCCAAACAGCGCGGTTCCCAGACGGTGTCAAGAAGGAGCACGAAAATCGCACTCCTTCTTGCGGCCCGGAAGAGACGCCGTGAGGCGCTAGTCGCACACTCACGGCATCACATCCGCTGTGCAACATGCAGACGCACAGCGTCCGCTACGTCAAAATGGCAGTGGCTGCGTGGAACGGCCGCCGCCATTTGTTACAGACTCTGTCCGTAATAGGAGTAGGGGCGTCTATAAGAGACACCCCTTTTTCAAACTGGGATGTCCTGAGGACATCCGAAATGGTGGTCTGTAACCCGCCTAAGACTCAAAGAGTCTTATGGATGTGTTCACACATAGTCCCTTCATTTCTGGTTCTGAATTTATCTGCAACTACTTATATTGTTGTTGTTTAAATTACTCTTATAATGCCCATTTTGAATGCATTTTTGAGGACAGAAATGGGGAGGATGTGATATCCTCAGTTAGGTCCCAGATCCAATCTAAAATCACTCAAGTTTCCCCCCCACTATAATCCAGAGGTAAGAAAATCTCAAATTAGCAAACCATTTGATATACAAAGCAAAGGGGATCAAGTGGAGACTATTATACTTTGGCCACATCATGAGAAAGCATGGATCACTAGAAAAAAGAATAATGCCAGGAAAGATAGAGGATAGAAGAAAGAGAGGAAGACCCCAAAGCAGTGGAATAGAGTCAATTGGGGGAGTTATTGGCAAGGGCTTGCAGGATTTGGGCAAGGCAGTGGAAGATAGGGATTCTTGGAGATGTCTCATCCACAGGGTCGCCATGAGTTGGAACTGACTCAGTGGCAGCTAACAACAACAAAACATTTATTAAGTCATTGTATATAACAGGACTTGAACATCTATGGATTTTGCTATCTACAGGGGGGCCTGGGAACCAAAGTCCTGCAGACACCAAGATCCCACTGTACAACCCTTTTTCTTACCAAAGTGGATGGAAATCCTTTCAGCAGCACAATAAATGCAGTCATAACAACATATGTGGTTCCCCTGCTGAACAATCCTGCTGTATCCAGGATGGCATTTCTCAACACATCTAGCCTTGGGTAGCATCTAAATGAAAGCAAAAAGTTGGATTCTAAAGCCCATGGTGTAATCATATCTTTATCATGATATTCAGCATGGAAATGAACTCACTTTCTTCAAGGTTATCATTTCCAGCTTGAGTTGCTTTAGTCTAGGTATGTAGCCATTAATTCTCAGCCATGGTAGGAAACGTATTTGGAGCACCTGTTAGAACTCCTTTCAAAAGAGAGATGTGCTTTAAAATATGTTGAATCCTCCTCTGAGCTGGCAAAGAACTACTAAATTTCCCAGGTAATATTTTGGATTCATGCCTTTTTGATTCTACTGGATAGTGGTGATATTAAGAAACTGCTAGGGAAAGTACAATGGATGGAGGGAAAGTATATTAACTGATACACTTTGGTTTTAACTGACATTATGTGCTATGTTTTGATCTGTCACAGTTCTGTGACTCAATCCATGGAGAAAGGTGGGTAATTAACAACAGCAACAACTACAAATACAACAATATTAATAGAAGATCCATGAGGAATTTCTTTGTCCTCAATCACATTCACACACATCATGATGTTAAACTTCCCATTCTCTTCATTCTTATAGGGCTTGTCAACACAGGCCATTTCAATCAGTTTTCACCTGGCTCCACTATGATCTGTCTTCACAGCATAGAGCCAAAGCTTCATTCAGGGAGGCTTTGAATACATAATCATGGGATGGCTTTTATATGGGGTGCTTATTATATGGCGTGATTATGGTAGTTTTTAATGTATGTAATTTTATATTGTTCTTATTTGATGTTTTTACTTCTTTTTATTGTAAAGTCTTTTAAAATGTCTTTATGAGCCACCTCTGGGAGAAATGTAGTATAATAAATAAATAAATAAACAAACAAACAAACTATTCAACTCAAAATTGAATCTGAACCATCTCACCCTTTAACAGATTTAAAATCATTTCTTTTTGCTCCAGTTTTTCCAGACAAACCCAGAGCACTCCAGAGCGATGCCAGGGGACTGTTTATACATGGGTCCAGCTACACTGCTCCTTGCTGCCACCACTGGCATATGTCACTCCCTCTGAGGGAAGACATGTGATTGACCCTGGGTGCCTTGTTTTGAACTTCAGAGTGACCCATGGGAGTGGTGGCAGCGGTGAGAGGCATGGGGGACACATGTGTAGGTAGCCACTCAGCATCACACTTGAATGGACAGGTAATGCAGGGAATTTGAGCAGCTTCGGGACCAGAATACTTTGAGATCAGCCAGTGTAGATCCACCCTTAGTGTTCCATGGAAAGTAATGGGAGTAATATTATGTTTTCTAACTTGGAAGGAAAACTCAAGTCTGAAAGGTGGATAGTTTTCTCATAACTTACAAAGATGCTTCAACATATTTTGAGCGCCTATTAATCTTTGAGGGGCAAAGATTATCTCTAGATGGTATCCGATTTTGAATACTAGAGAACCTGGAATATATCACGTCTTTTAAAGTTTTATTTTTATAAAAAACATCCTCACCCCTTCAAATTTGTGATTCCACACAATATTGCTTCCATTGATGGTGAACCTTTTGCCTATGGGAGCCTGTGGGTCCATTCTTCCAACTCGGACTTTCTGGAAAGATTGATTAGGGAATGTGACCAAGTTGATAATGTCAAAAGCAGATGCCAGGTCTCCATTCTCATCAAAAGATATTTCCTCCCCAGCACTGTTATTAAAACGGATGTATCTCAGAAGTGAGTGAAGCTGAATTAGAAAAAAATGGTTGATAAATTTGGTTAACTGTCAGGAAAGGGGATTTGAATCAGTCAGTTTCATTCAAAAGGGAAGTCTATCTATCTATCTATCTATCTATCTATCTATCTATCTATCTATCTATCATCTATCTATCTACCTACCTATCTACCTACCTTTCACCTAGTGCAGGATCTACTCAAATAAAATACATCTCAAACAAATCAGATATAGCATTAAATACCAGCTAAAACATACAAACATATATCCTATTAAAATTAAGCAGTGAATTAAAACAGTTGTGAAGTGCTTAAAAGAGCTTCATACATTTTCCCATCAAATGTAATAGTAGAGGGACTGAGAGAGAGGTTGCAAATCTCAATCAGTTGAAATGGGGAGATATGGCCTTTCAGATAGTCTGGACTGAAGCTAAAAAGGGCTCTGTACTGTATGTTATGACCAGCACTTTGAAATGTAATACCAAAGACTTTCTGTTTTATTTCTTTTCAGTGGTTTGCTTTTGTAGTTCTGCCTTTCCATGATAAACTCCCATTTTTCATTTTTTTCCTATTTTTCCCAAATAGCAATCTTAAGTATCTAAATATCTCAGCAAAGTATAAATCCCAGAAATCCATACCATTGAGCCATGACAGTTAAAGCAGTGTCCAACCGTGCAGTAGAAATGCAGCCTAAATTTCAGTAATATTTATTAAATAATCTGTGGCTTCCCATGTTAAGAGTTCACATTCATCTGAACTGATATTGGATGGTTTGTTCCTTCAGTCCTTTGTAACCTTATAGGTTACAAATCTATCTATCTATCTATCTATCTATCTATCTATCTATCTATCTATCTATCTATCTATCATCTATCTTAAAAACAAACAAACAGGAATCCCTAACATGTGCAAAGCACAGCTATTACCCTAAGCTTTGGTGCATGAGAAAACAAAGTTGACATGGAGTGAGAGATTAGATTTCCTGCATCGCAGGGGGTTGTATTGGATGACCCTTGCAGTCTCTTCCAATTCTATGATTCTATGGTTCAGTACCTCTCCACATGCCATTGTCACACTGGAGAAATCTGTATCTCTCTCTGGAAGGAGAACATGATAGCATCTGGAGAAGCAAGGAGAAACCTGATTTTCTCTTCCTACATATTGGCTTTCAGAGATGCCGAAGGAGGAAGGGCTCAAAAGGCACCTCTCCCTTGTTCTCTCCAGCTTACAACACCTGGCAGCTGCAGCCTGAGACGTCTGTCTTCTCCTGCCCAATTCTCCTGCCCCGGACCATCTTAAGCCCAGCAGACTTGAGGCAGCTATTGGTAGATGCTCTTTGAGAGCAGCACTTTCAAAATGCCGGGCCTTTTCTTCTTCTTCCCAGACCACCTGGTTGCACCAGCCCAGAAAAGGATGCGAAGGAGAGCGGCAGGGTATTTCATGCTGGCTCCAACGCCCTCAGAACCCCTGGCTGCATCAGGCCAGAGTTTAACTATTCTAGATATGTAATTAATAATTGATTGTTGTTTTGCTGCTAGGGGACAGTTGAGGATTGTCATTTAGATTATCTGCTATGTTATTATTATGCTATGTCATGTATCCTGTATTATTATGTTATGCCATATATTTTGGATTTTTGTATTCTTTATCATGTATTTTTGGCTTTTTTGCATAATTAATTTATTGTTACTATGTTTGCTGTTATTTAATTGACAGGGGGGTTATTTTGTACTTTGTATCTGTAATCTTTTGCTACCTTTGCTTGTAATCTGCCTTGATTCCACAAGGAAAAGGCGGAATATAAATAAATTATTATTATTATTATTATTATTATTATTATTATTATTTTGTCATGTGATAAAACTGCCTGAGAAATTAGCCTGTACATTATGGCCCAATACAGACGGCGCAGAAGTGCCGTCCTAGGGCCAAAACTAGTGCTGGGGAGCACGCAGCAACCGCACACTCCCCAGCCCTAGTTCATATGGACGTCGCCATTTTGAAGGCGCACCGTCCATACACAGCTTGGGACAATGGTGTCACACATGCACCGCCTCCACACAGATCAAAACGGAGCTCCTTTTGGGCAGCGTTTCATTCCCGGGAATGAAGCCAGGGAGAAAGGGGGCCGAACAGCCCTTTTCTCCCATGGCTGTGCCTGTTGGGGTTGTCTGGGGGCATGCAGCCCCAAGGATACCCCTTTTCCAGGCCATGGGCTAGCCTGAAAAAGAAGAGCCCTCCCTCCGGTCCATCTGCCTTGGTCCAGGACTCAGAGGGAGAGAAGAATGCTGGACCTGATCCCCTCCGCCCCTCACCATTCCCTTCTCCTTTTGTGTCGTGTCTTTTAGATTGTAAGCCTGAAGGCAGGGAACTGTCTATTATCCCCTCTGTTGTAAACCGCTCGGATTCCCAGTGATTGGGCGGTATATAAATAAAACCTATTATTATTATTATTATTATTATTAGGAAGCGGTATATTGCAGCTTCTCCTTGGCCTGGAAAAGCGCTGGATTGGCGCTGCAAGGGCTGCCAGTGAGGCTGTCCTGCACCCAATCTGATGTGGAAAGGGGCGGCAGAGACCCTCCCCTTTTGAGCCGTCTGTATTGGCCTATATTAGGCTTCCTTAAGTCTTTATTTCAGCAGGTAAACCCCAGGATGTCTGCATAAACCATGGAAAGGGAAATTACAACCCATTGTCCTTGCACAGCCCTTATTCTGTGTTTTATGGCCCACCAGGGATTAATTTTTTTTGGCCATAAATGCTTTCTAGTGGGCATAGGAGGATTATGCAACGTTTTTGTCCTATCCCCAGGCGGTTTTTAGGCACAGAGGAGAACTTTCTAAGAAGTGAAGTTCTGTCCTGTAGGTTGCCTTGCATTTAACAGTGGTCAAATGCCAGTACTGGAGCTGAGAGTTTGATCCCAGGATCTGCAATGTTAACTCAGCCTTCCTTCCTTTTGTAGGTCGGTAAAATGAGTACCCAACTTGTTGGAGGCAAATAGCTTACAGATTGTAAACTGCTTGGAAAGTGCTGAGTTCACTGATAAGTGGGATAGAAATGTACATGCTAGTGCTATTGCTATCGTATATTAATAAGCAATGCATCACTCTTCCTAAGAAATATTAACTTACCTTCCAGGGCTGAACATTCAGGAGGTTCCTCTTCTCTTCAGTCACTAATGCTTTCTGCTTGGCCCGCAATGAATATGTGGCATGAAGAGCATGAGCTACAGCATAGACAGCATTGTAGACATTGTAGCTCTGGCCAGACATCTGCATTTCAAACACAGCTCCAGAGAGGGTCCCTAACCTCTCTTCACCTGTGCAATTGCTTGCATTTGGGTAATTCAGGTTATATTGAGGGAACGAACAGGTAAATGCACTAAACCAAAATTCATGTATGTTATGAATCTTTGACTGAAATGGATTTATGTTCTGCAGAAACTCCTGGAATCCTGGCACCACATTGGTGTGGAGGGCAAAGGACAAGGTGCCATTGAAGGATTTTTCTGTGAACCTTGCCCTAGAGAAAACAGTTGTGACATCCCACTGAGCAGTTGTGATCCAAACTCTCTCCATGGGCAGATTTTCATAATGTTCAAAAATTGCTAATATCATCCGTAAACCATCCATAGACTGAGCATGTCCAAAGACTAGGATCACATTAATTTTGTTTGACTGGAGAACATGGAGAACTACAGACAGTTTTTCCCTAGTATTTGGTGTGTAATCTGTAACTGCAGGCATCGTTTGGGTTAAAGAAATACAAATATCTCTCCCCTGGATGCTGGCACTGACGGTTTGAAGAAATCTTTCACCGCTTGCATCTTCTGGAATGAGGAGGCCTATCCAATTCCACCCAAAATATTCAAGGAGCTGAATAATGCCAGAATTCTGAGAGGTTTCATCTGGAACCATCCGGAGGAAATAAGGAAACTGAGTTTTATCACTTAGAACAGGATCAAAAGATCCACTGCTGATCTGAAAAAGGATTTTAAAAAACAACAACTGAGAAACATAATTCTTTGTTTGAATAAAACTGTTCTTTTGCTAGATGTTAGTGTGTCATCTCAGAGGAACGTTTAGTCCAGGGACCCAGAGTGGTGTATTGATTTTAGTGTTGGACTATAGCTGTAGAGATAAGGGCTTGAATCCTTGCTTTGCCATGGATTGTGTGACCTTTGGCAAGTCACATTCTCTCAGCCTCAGAAGAAAAAAAAGATAAACCCCCTGAAACAAATCTTCCATGGACACAATTCACAATCAAGCTGGTAAGCATCTTTTTGCCCTCATAATGAAACATAACTTGCTGCTTGTAATGGGCATGGTGTGGGTAATTTTACATACATTTCCTCCAGAGGCCATTTCAGTACCATTGATTATATATTAACCTCCAACAACACACCAATTGATAGAAATACATTTAAAGTAGTTACAAGAGCTGAGAGTGACCATTTTCCACTTGAATTGTTGCTCCCTCAAATGCCACCCCATAAAATATTAAAAGTAACAGATCAAACCCAATATGAGATTCTGGGCAGCAAGAGGTTAAAATGGAACAGTAAGCTTCAGGAGAAAATTTGTAAGTCCCTCGACTCTCCTAAATTTGTGAAACTTAGGGAAAATACCCTGCAAGAACCAAATGAGATTATAGGTGCATATCAGGCTCTAATATCACAAATAAAACCTTTATTATGTTTAACCTATGTGCCCCAAAATACCAGAATCAAACCTAAGACATGGTTTGACCAGGAGTGTAAAGAGTTTTAAAAAAGTCTAGTTAATGAAATTAGAAAACTGAAGACAAAGGGTATCGAAGGAAACACCTCAAAACAGATAGCCCAATTACGGCAAAATTATGAATGAATGAATGAATGAATGAAACTTTATTTTTATACCGCCGTTCCTGCGATCACGGCGGTTTACAACATATAATAAATACAAAATACATCACATAAAATCCCCCATATTAAGACAATACAAAACAGCATTAAAATCCATCATTCATTCCTAATAATTAAAACCAATTAAAAATCAATAAGACAATCTAAAACACGATCGCACAGTATACATACAATATCCAGGAGAGAATGGCAGTCAGGACATGTGGGGGAAGGCTTGGCGAAATAGATGAGTCTTAAGATTTCTCTTGAAAGACTCGAGGGAGGAGGCTGAGCGGAGCTCATCAGGGAGAGAGTTCCAAGACTGCGGGGCAACAGCAGAGAAAGCCCTTTGCGCAGTCACAGCATATCTCATCTTAGGAACTCTGAAGAGTTTTCTCCCACCTGACCTGAGAGTGCGGGGCGGATTATATGGGGAGAGGTGGTCCTCCAAGTACTCTGGGACCAAGCCATTTAGGGCTTTATAGGTAACGACCAACACCTTGTATTGCGCCCGGAAGCAAATAGGCAGCCAGTGCAGATCTTTCAAAATAGGTGTTATGTGGCTGGCCCTGGAGCTACCAGTGACCAGCCTTGTTGCCATATTTTGAACCAACTGTAGCTTCCGGGTTTGGTACAAGGGTTGCCCCATGTAGAGCGCATTACAGAAATCAAGTCGAGAGGTTACCAGTGCGTGTACCACTGTTTCAAGGTCCCCCCGGTCCAGGTAGGGTCGCAGCTGGCGTATCAGCTGAAGCTGATAACAGGCACCTCTGACTGTCGCATCCACCTGAGAAGTCAAGTGAAGCGACGAGTCCAGAAGCACCCCCAGACTGCGAACTGTGTCCTTCACGGGGAGCGTGACCCCATTCAGGACAGGTGGACAAACTTCTTTCCCGGGACCGGGGGAGCCTATCACTAGTACTTCCGTTTTCTCTGGATTCAGGCTGAGTCTATTTTCCCTCATCCAGCCCATTACCGACTCCAGACAGGCATTGAGCGGAGAGATGCCATCCCTAGTCACTGCATCAGTCGGAGACATAGAGAAAACTATCTGGGTGTCATCAGCGTACTGATAACACCGCACCCCGTGTCTCCGGATGATCTCTCCCAGCGGCTTCATGTAAATGTTGAATAGCATAGGGGACAAAATCGCTCCTTGAGGGACCCCTGATGTGAGGGCCCTCTTATTGGAGCGACAGTCCCCCAGCTCCACCATCTGGAATCTGCCCGAGAGGTAGGAACGGAACCACTGCAAAGCAATTCCCCCAGGCGATCCAGAAGGATACCATCGTCGATGGTATCGAAGGCCGCAGAGATGTCCAAGAGCACTAACAGGGACACGCTACCCCTGTCCATACCCAGATGGAGATCATCGACTAAGGCAACCATGGCAGTCTCAACCCCATAGCCCGCCCGGAAGCCGGTTTGAAATGGGTCCAGATAATCCGTATCCTCCAAGACCCTCTGTAGCTGGAAGGCAACTGCTCTCTCGATCACCTTCCCTAAGAATGGCAGCAGTGACACAGGCCGATAATTGTTTCGAATTAGGGGGTCAAGGGAGGGCTTTTTTAATAAAGATTTTACGATGGCCATTTTAAGATTAGATGGAAAACGGCCCTCCCTGAACGATGAATTAACAATACGGCGCAACATCCCAGTTGTCGCATTTCCCCCCTGAACTGCCAGCCATGAAGGGCAGGGATCGAGAGTGCAGGTCGTCTTCCTAACACTACTGAGGATCTTGTCCACATCCTCAGTACTAACAGACTCAAAATGATCCAGTACAACTGGACGCCTCTACTCTCAATTCTGATCCAATAACAGCATTGAGATCAGTCCTTAGCCAAGAGATTTTATCTGCGAAGAAGTTGTTAAACTCATCACAGCAGGCTTTAGATGGCTCCAATAATGGGTTCGGGGGGGGAGCCAATTGAGTGAGCTCTCTCACAACCCTGAACTGCTCTGCTGGACGCTACTCCGCGGACGCAATACGTGCAGCATAGAACGAATTCTTAGCTGCATCTATTGCCACTCCGTAGGCCTCCAAATGAGACTCTAGGAGTGTCTTGTCGGCTAAGTCCTGATGTGTCCGCCATTTGCGCTCTAGTTGTTGTGCGGCCTGCTTCCTTGCCCTGAGATCTTCCGTGTACCAGGGCTTTTTATTGGAAGCAGGCTGGAAAGGACACTTGGGAGCGATACTGTATATAGCCCTGGAGAGATCAGTATCCCAGATGTTAGTCAGGGCATCAACAGAATTGCCGTCAGTTCCAACCAAATAACCCTTTAGGGCTTCCTGGAACCTTTTGGGTTCCATCAGCCTTCAAGTGTGGACCATTCTAATAGGTCTGCCACCCCCAGGAGGGATCTGGGTAGTAGCCTTGATACTCACCTCAACCAAGAAATGATCCGTCCATGACAGGGCAGAGATATTAGTTACCTCTGCCCACGGAGACTCCATGTCCGTACAGAAGACAACATCGAGTGTATTACCAGCAGAATGCGTAGGCCCTGTGACCAATTGGGACAGGCCCATGGCAGTCATGGTAGCCATGAATTCCCGAGCCGCACCAGTTGGAACATGATTGGCCTCGAAGGGGATGTTGAGGTCCCCCAGGACAAGAAGCCTGGGGGACTCCAGCACCAGCTCCGAGACCAACTGTGTCAGCTCGGCCAGGGAGTCTGTTAGCGCACAGGGTGGCCTGTAGACCAACAGAATCCCTAACCTGTCCTTGGCCTTCAGGGTCAGGTATATACACTCGATGTAGTCCGTCTGGCGCACATGGTTCCTGGTCAAGGGAAGGGTGTTCTTATAGATCAAGGCAACTCCCCCCCCGCCCACTTACCCTGATCTGGTCCTTCACTGAGTACCCGGCAGGGAGGGCCTGTGCCCACACCGCTTCACTCTCAGGCCCAAGCCAGGTCTCAGTAATGCAAGCCAGGTCGCAGTTCTTATCTTCCAAAAGATCATACATTATGTGGGTCTTATTCCTAACAGACCTGGCATTGCACAGGAGCAGAGACAAGGTTTGTGGTACGGTTGGACTGACCCTCAGACCTCTTTGGCTAGGAGAGTGGGTGGAAGGTGAGATAGATATTACTCATCGATCCCGCCTTCCCTTGCGGTATTATAAAAAATTACTTAAAGAAAAGAAACAAAAATACTATGAGGCACAATGGAAATAATTAGGAGAGGCAGCTATTCAAAAAGTCTCCCAGAAATTCTGGTATTTAATAGCCCATGGCTCCAGAACATCAAAATATGTATTGGAGGCCGCAGTGCAAGGAAAAGACTGGGAGAGGCATTTCTCCAACATCTATAAATCTCAACACGATCTGTCGCAATCAATTTATCTTGCCAAACCATTAGATACCCCTGAATGGCCCGATGTCACTGTGAATCAAATTAAAGGAATCATCGCCAGACAATCTACCAACAAAGCACCCGGTGAGGATATGATACCAATTGAATTATATAAGGCAAAATTGGAATATTGGTCCCCGATCCTAGCGAAATTATTTACTCATATAAATCGCTCTGAATGTATTCCTGAAGGTTGGAAATTGAGTATTATTGCCCCAGTATATAAAAAAGGTGACAGGAAAGACCCAGACAATTACAGGCCCATTAGTCTTTTGGATATTGCCTCTAAATTATGCGCTAGGTACCTCTTGGAAAAAAACTGAAGACTGGGCAGATAGTAATAATCTATTGGCAGAAGTACAAGCCAGTTTCCAAAAGGGGAAGTCAACAATTGATTTGTGTTTTGTATTGAACTTCCTCATGTGCAAATATGTTCATAACCTGAAACAAAAATTGTATGTTGCCTTTGTTGACTTGAAATCTGCGTTTGATTCGATTTCTAGATTTTTGTTGTGGCAGAAACTGGAAAAAACAAATATTGACCACCGTTTATTATTTCTTGTAAAGTCATTGTATTCCGATACATCGTTACAGGTTAAAGTGGACCTGGCAGGACATCTTACTCCAAAGATTGATGCATCTGTAGGAGTTAAACAAGGTTGCATTTTATCTCCTTTCTTATTTAAATTTTTTATTAACGACATTGTAAAAGACCTGGAAGGTTTGCAATATGCCCCTGTCACAATTCTTGATACCAAAATGTCTTTGTTGATGTACACAGATGACATTGTATTGATTTCTAGAACGGAGGTACGTCTAAGGAGACTTCTTGCAAAACTCTCCACATATTGTAAAAACAACAAACTGACAATTAATTATGACAAAACCCAGGTTATGGTCTTTGGAAGATGCCCCCAAAAACATGTTTGGCACTTAGATAGAAACATTATAAGTCAAATAAAATCATTTAGATATTTAGGCCTAGTATATTCAGACACAACATCTTGGAAGGAACAACTGTTAAATTTAAAAGTTCAATCTTACAGATCGGCAAAAGCTACATTAAAGTTTGCGGCAACCAGAGGGGGAAATTTAGTAAACCCTGCCTTAATAGTATATAAAGCCAAAACAATGGCACAGTTTCTATATGGGGCAGAGGTTTGGGGTACCACATGTAAACCAAACATAAACCTGGAACCCCCTCAGAATTACTTCTTGAGGTCATTGCTGGGCCTCCCCAGAGACACACCAACTGCCATGCTTAGATTGGAAACCAACATGCTTAGTATAGTAAGCCTTATAGATAAGAGAATTTTATGTTACTGGCTTAAAGTTCAGAGGATGGATAATAATAGACTTCCAAAAAAAAGTTTGATAGAACTGAATAACAGCACGCCCAACAAGAACTGAGTACATCAGGCCTCGCAATTAATTATCAAATATGGAATTTCATTAGCTGAAATTAATGAACTCCAATTGGAAGCACAGATAAAGTCTATCAAGAACATAATAAGTGAAACATTGATACAAAAAGATCTCCATACTGCTTATCTGTCCTCATGTGTCCCCCTATACTATAAACTCATGAAGTTCTGCATTTTTCCACACTATTTTGTTAGTTTAACATTTGCAAACTTACGGAAAGCTTTTACCGAATTAAGATTAAATATGATGGATACAGCATACAGAGACGGAAGATATAGAGGTATTCCAGTAAAAGAACGTACTTGTGTATATGGTTGTCAAGAGGTAGAGGACCTTGTTCATTACATGATATTTTGCCCTCTCTACCAAGAACCAAGAGAAAGGTTCATTACACCTATAATAGAAACCAGTCCCAGTCAAAACCCACAGGATTTGATTTTTCATCTTCTACTGGACCTGAATAAATATGTAACCTGGAAAGTAGCTTTGTTTGCCTTAGCAGCTAAAAAAATCAGGAACAAGTATATAACTGGGATAGCCATAAACTGTAAAGGTGATGACTATATTTGACAAATTTTTTAACACATAATGACAATTGTTGTTCGTTTGTTTAGAAATTCTATACTAGATACGAGATACTCGCATTTAGATAGCTGTAGAGATAAGGGCTTGAATCCTTGCTTTCCCATGGATTGTGTGACCTTTGGCAAGTCACATTCTCTCAGCCTCAGAAGAAAGCAAAGGTAAACCCCCTGAAACAAATCTTGCCAAGAAAACCTAGTGATAGACTTTGGTTTGTAATAAGTCGGAAATGTCTTAAAAGTGCATAGTGTCCTCTCAAACAATCCTCATTGTCTGAAGCTGGAAAATATTTGCAGAATACCTGGAAATTTAATTGCATAGATATACAATAGTTTCGGGGGAAATAATCACACCCCCACGTTCGTGTCCTTTCCTTCTCTTGTCTGAAAACAGTAATGGACCCATCACTGGTTATTAACGGTAGTTCCTAAGTTAGCAAGAATTACAAGTAACATATCTAACCACTAGAGGGGTTGTGATTACACACATTACAATTTGATAACATCTATCAGTCTTGTTTCTCTGTACTTTCAGTCTTGAGTTTCACAAACCAAAGTCTTATTCCTTTCCCTGAGTAATTACTTTTGTCCATATTTAAAGGTAATTATAAGAACTTTAAATATAAATGTATAATTTGTTTCCATTTTGCTATTACTGAGTTGGAGATAGCACAGAACCTGAAAACAGGTTGCTTGCCCAAGAAGAACTCCTGGTGAAGTGTCTGGAAAACCTTATTAATGGAAAAGGTATCGGACAGGATCAATAGCCCCACTTTATGTCACACTCCTTTTGAGGAGAAATGGTTACCCCTTTTGACTCTTGTTAATTCTTTAGAACAGTCTCCTCTGCCACCGTCTCAACATTTGAACTTATGGAATGTTTTCTTCACCCATTGGCTCCATGATATATATTCATGCATTATTAACTTTCCTCAATGGATTATGATTTTAATAAATTAAAGGAAGGGGGGAATATGATCAGCCAGAAGAACCATTTACTATTTTGACCCAGATGTTCTCCCTGTCACTTTTCATATTGCAGTTTGGACTATAGCCCCAGAGTTAATTCTCGGATCAGAGGTTATGAATAGGAAATGTAGTTTCATATGAATAGAAAATGCTTCTGCTAAGGGTCTTAATGGGAATTAGTTCTATGCCAGGCTGATGAGAAATTTCCTCTCTTTAAACTACTATGCTATGAATTCAGGTCAAAGCAGAAACCAAGCCAGTGAGGAGACACTGTGGTAATTTCACTAAGACTAGTTCATAGCTATGGTGAAGTCAAACAGACACAAGACTATTAAGTGAGCAGCCATAAAGATTGTACAGAGCATTTCAAATTTGCAAATTATGAACTGGATATTGATAGGAGATGGAGATGGAACATCTCAACATTTCCTGTTTCCTGAAATCTACACCAAGGCATAATGTAGGAATATACCGGTTGTTATTGTTTTTGTGTGCCTTCAAGTCCTTTCTGACTTATGGCAATTCTAAGGTGAACCTCTTATTAGGTTTTCTTGTCAAGAATTGTTCAGAGGAGGTTTGTCAATGGCCTCTCCTAAAGCTGAGAGCATGTGACTTGTCCAAAGTGACCAGTGGGTTTCCTGACCAAGGGGAGAATTGAACCCTGGTCTCCAAAGTTATGGGGGAGGGGGCTTGCAACTACATGTGGGATATCCTAGTCGTAGGCATGATATAAGGTCTATGAGGACCAACAACTTACCTACAGCGACGGGATGTCCCTATATACCATATGAGATACCTTACAAGGCTGCTATATTAGTTTTATATGACCACTGACGAAGACGCTCCGGTCGAAACGCGTTTGGTTTTTGCTTTGTATTTCTTAACTGTAATGGGCATACTGTGTTATCCCTTTTAATTTGGTCTCTGTTGTGCACTCCCCAACTGAATGGACATACTATGTTATCTCTTTTAATTCCATTCTGAGAGGCACAAAGGAACTGGTATTATGTGTGCTTGATACCTCCTTATGGGATTTGCAGTTCCCTAGCCCAGTACTGACTGGTTAAATTAGCCTTGTGTTTGTTAGGGCGTGGCTCACAGGCCAGAACAAGCCTTTTTGTATTTAGGATATCATATACTCTTTGCTTTGTAATTTTTTCAATATCTTTTTAGCATTCTAGTGCAACATATTGTTTTAATAAAATTGCTGTGTTTTCTATTTTTATCCCCCCTAAACTTTTTGTCCACTCACTCCAAAGTTTTAGTCCAACACTGAAACCACTACATCACACTGGCTCTCTATGAAGAAACCTACCTGTGGAATTTTGTAGATATTTAAGATGTTGGCCATCTGGAGAGAATTCTGGGAGCTGAACCCAGTGATGAAGGCCTTGAGTCTCTTGTCCCAGACACACTTGTAATTCGGGAAATTCATTTGCTCCATGAACAGAAGGATCAGCGTGGATTCAATGGCTCTCCAGGAACTAAATCCATTGTTAGCGATTTTTGATCCCAATGTGATGTTGGGTAACAACTTGTGATTCTCGTTGATCTCATGAATGGCAAAAGCAAAGGCAAGAACAAGCTGGTAGTTCTTAGGTAATATCCTGCATTGAGAAATATGGTAAATGTTACATGGTTGAATCAGATGCATTTTACTTACAACTGTGAATTAAACATACACAGGATATAGCAGAAGAAGGTGAGCTCTGGTATAGAACCATCTACATAGCACAAGAATGATATATCTGATGCCCCCCCCCCCCCATGATATAGAATTGTGGTGTGTGCCATTCCCCTTAGAATGATAGTCTTGCTTCCAAATACAGAACATTGCCTCAGTGGAAGCTTGGGAATCACCATTTTGACATGCCGTTATCTGTCTACTGGGCTGAGCTAACTCTGGTTGTTTGATTAGGGAAGGTGACTTGATCTGGTAGAATCAAGCCACTGATTCAGGTTCACATGAGTTCTCATACAACAATTGAGTTCACCTGCATGCCACAAGTCAGTAATAGAATAACAGAAGTTTAGAGTTGGGTGATACCACATCCCTTGTGCAAGAATACACAATTAAATCACTTCTGAAAGATTCCCATCTGACCTGTGTTATCCCTTCAAAGTTCAGATGCCAGTCATGTAGACCTCATGACCAGTCCTTGAATCTGGCACCTGGCCTCTCTGCATTGGAAAGCATTGTCTCTGGCATGGTGTGAAACCCCTAACTCTAGTTCGGCAAATATTCAAATATACAGTGGGCTTTTGGTGTCGTCCGGGCTTTTGCCCCAGGGCCCCTAGTGAATAAAAAAATCTATGGATTCTCAAGTCCCATTATATACAATGGCATAGTAAAATGATATCCTTTATATAAAATGGCAAAATTAAGGTTTGCTCTTTGTATTTGTGTCTGTGTGTATGTGACGTTTTCCAGACTGGCAATGATTGACTCAGTGGATTCAGAATCTTTGGATACATAGGGCTGACTTTATTATAAACAGCTAGGAGCTCTAGTCACCCAAATAAATAGTAGCATATCTAAAACAGCTATCAGTTTGATTATACAATATAATAATAAAATCAAAACTTACTTGAATAAAATTAGACTACTCCAAAGACCCTCGTCAATCCCTCTTATTCTAAGAGCTACTTACCACATTGTGTAGGTGGAACTATCTGCTTCCTGAAAGTTGTTTAATGACATTTTATTGAATGCAAAGGACACAATTTCCCCAATGAGAATATCTTCTTTAAAGAGAAGGACATTGCATTGGATTTGTGATTGCCAGTTGCAAATGGAACCTAAGCTCTTGCTGAAGTTATCCAACATGAAGAAAAGGAAGGATAGCCAAATGTCTGCCAGTGGCTTTGCATGTTGCATCCAGCCCCATCTGGGTCCATGCATTTTCATCAACACACTATGACTGTGATTTCATGCAGTATCCAGCTCCAGAAAACCAAAAGCTCCAAAATAATATCTGGCACTCAGTGATGAGGTTGAACAGGGTGCCCTATGATCTCAAGGAGACATTGTCTTAAAAGGAACCCTTATAGACAGCATGAAGCCTAAGAGAATTATTGTAGCAAGCTGTCTTTGGTGAGCTGTTGCAATTCCACAGACATTCCAGGTCAAGCACAACAATCATGATAATTATGGGGCAAATAATTATCATTCAGAAATTTCATGCACAACTGGAAAAAACAACAACAATAAGTTTGATCCCAGGAGTAGTAAAGTCCCCTGAGAGTAGTAACTCCATGACAGCAGAAAAGCAGGGTATAAACTGAATGAATTGGTAAATAAACAAACAAATAAAGGTCATGTAAGGCACATGGGAGTCACAATGAATCCTGGGTACTAGTGGCCTGACTTTTGAAACAGGTGTGAAGAAAATGGTTAGGAGGAGGCTGCCCATTGGACAATCCACTATGGCGCTATATTCTAATATCCGTGTTCCCATTAATTACACTGGCTTAGTAAAGTGGTGTCTCTTATATAAATAGGGTTGCCATACCTGAGGACCTCCAAACCGGGACAAATGTAGGACAAGGTTTGAAAATGTAGGACTTTTTAAAAATTTCCTGGACAGGAAATTAAAAAAAAAGGTCCTACATTTTCAAACCTTGTCCTCCTCCTTCTCCTCCTGGCTTGGGAGAAAGCCTTGGCCTGCTCCCAGGCCGGGAAGAGGCGCGGGGGCCACTTGGCATCGCGGCGATTGCCACAGTGCCGAACAGCCTCCTCCTCCTCCCAGCTTGGACGAAAGCCTTGGCCTGCACCCAGGCCGGGAAGAGGCGCGGGGGCCGCTTGGAATCACTGTGATTGCTGCGGTGCCAAGTGGCCTCCTCCTCCTCCCCGGCCTCGCTGAGCTCTGACCACGGAGAGCGCTCCCAGGCCTCAGCGAAGCCTTGGAGGACCCCGCGGTGCACGCAGGGGGGAAGTGGCCGTGGGTGGTGCCATCCCAGTCTTGGCGCCAAACCGGACTGGGACCGGGATGGCACCGCCCAAAGCGGGATTGCCCCGCCTACAGGCGGGATATGGCATCCCTATATGTAAAATGGCAAAATCAAGATTTGCTTTTTAAAATTTATATTTTTTAAAATATTTTCAAGATGGGGATGGTTGAATCCATAAAGAAATAAACTGTGGATATGGATGGCTGGTTGATTTTGGCCTTCTCAGTCAGAGAGCTCTGTTGCCACACCAAACTACAAATCCCAAGATTCCATAGGATGGAGGCATGGCAATTAAAATGGTATAAAACTTCATGAATTCTGCAGACAGTAGTCTGAGAGTAGAGGAAGTGGGTGAACCTTCCTCTGAAGTAACAGGGTGGGGTTTTGTGGGTAGGATATACATTGCAGTGTTAAAGCCTAAAGTGAAGCAAGATACAGGAAAGAAGAGAAGAGAAGATCAAAGGGGTGCACAGAGGGACCCAGACAAATAGGTACAAAGTGAAGTAAAATGGAAGAAAGGAGATGTGGTTTGGAAGTTTCCCCTTATTTTCCTCTACATTATCCCTTATATGAGAGAGAGAGAGAGAGAGAGAGAGGTGATGTCTAAGTTGCTGTGCATGACAAAATATTGTTATTTCTGTTTTTGGTGTAGTTGTTGTTACTATTGCTGCTATTCCCATGTAACTGACTTAAAACAATGTTGTTTTCTCTGGAGGAAAATGCTGGGCCTTGATAGGTGGGTTATCAACAGGGCTGGAAGTGCCTCCCACTTTCTAACCGCAATGGGGCATGATCCCTAGGATCTGATGTTTCTCTGCAGTATGTAACTGACTAGCCTTTCTTCATGGGGAGATTTTAACAACCTGCAAGAGAAGCTATGGAGACTGATTCCACAGATTACCCCTTCCCATCATGAAGACTCTACAGAACTTACTTGCCAGCCTGGGAAATCCACCTCCCCCAAATGTGTCTTCTAGGTGCTCACTTAGGCTGAATATCCCTTGGTGTCTTATACACTGGCTCTTCAAGTGTGGCCCATTTAAGGGAAGCATCCAGTCCAAGCCACCAGTGCAATGTATATGTTGGGGGGTGGGGTGTCTAAGCCCCCTTTCAATAAGTATGCCTGTGACAGAGTCACTGGGAAGACCTGGGTTCCTGATACATAATCGTGGTTTGTTGGGCTGTCGGGAAACTACAGGGGAAGAAATAGATATAAAAGGCAAGAGTAAGTGACAGTGAGAGCATTTTTAAGAGGATGATGATGATGATGATGATTTGTACCCTGCCTCTCCAACAAGATCGAGGCGGCTTACATCAATAAAATTCATACAATTAAAATAGAATAAAATTCCATACTCCCCCTCCCTCCTTAACTCCTTATCAACAACAGTAAGTACAAACATAACAATAACTAGAATGAAATATCATTATGATCATTAAAACGATTACTAAAACAACAAATGGGGCAGTCAATGGGATAGTCAATAGGATGGTCTGTGTCAGCAGGGGGGACTGAGATAATTCTTCTGGGAAGGCCTGTTGGAAGAGATATATCATGAAAGCCTTTTTCAAGTTGTCAAGTTGGTAATATGTAGGATCTCCTCCGGAAGGCCATTCCATAATTTGGAAGTGACAGATGAAGAGGTCCTCTGGGTAACCGCAGACAGCCTGGTCTCTGTTGACTGCAATAAATTATTTCCAGAGGACCTAAGTGCGCAGGGCGGATTATACAGAAGAAGGCAATTCTGGCAGATAGGCTGGACCCAAGCCATGAAGGGCTTTAAAGGTCATCACCAACATCTTGTACTGTGCTGGGAAGTTAATAGGCAGTCAGTGAAGAGATTTTAAAATCAGTGTTATATGGTCTCCTCTCGATCTCGCAGTGATCAATCTGGCTGCCATGTTTTGGACTAATTGACATTTCTGAACTAGGCACAAGGGTAGCTCCATGTAGAGTGCATATTTTAAGAGAGATGAAGGGAGCTGAGGGAAGGTTTGAGTTCAGGTGAGGTTCTTGAGTGAGAATGAGGGTCAGATAAGGAATCTGACTGGGCTGAAAGAAAGTCAGAAAGGTATTCTGACAAGTAGAGAAACTGGAGGAAGAGACAAAGGGTCTCAGTACAGTCAGATAAGGATACTGACTGGGAGGGAAAGTGTATTGGAGGTTTTGAAGAGGGAACTGTGAAAAATCTGCAACTGTGAACCTACCTATGCTCCTTTCTTTCAATAAAGTTACCATTTATTTGTAATTAAAGAAGCCTCTGCCTGAGTGAAATTTAGACCATAGAGCCACAGACGAACATGCTACCTAGGATATTAAACTTATAAGAGGAAGACACTGGGGACCCTAGGCCTTATACATTTAGGGAAAGTGTACAAAGGGTGCAAGCAGGACAGGTGTCATTGAGGTGGGGCCTTTTATAAGGGAGAGGTAAAAGGTAACCTCAAGGCATATACAGAGGACCATGTCACAATGCCAACCAGGGAACTGGATCCCAAATTCCCATGTGGTCCAGAAGCATTCCAACTAAAGCCTACAATGACAACTTTATCACACAACTCTTATTCTCACCTCAGTCCTGCCACAATCATTTTATTTAAGGAACAGAAAGTCACTAGACTTGGGTTTTCTTTCTGATCACACCTCTCTTCAACAGTGTGATGAGAGCCATGACAGTCCCACACATTGTGTTTTTCATTCCCCCTTAACACCACCTTCCTGCTCCATGCCCTACCCAGCATGGTTTACTTTTATTTATATATTTTTAAAAATTGTAACACAATTCTGGAGTAATGGGAACATGATTTAGTTTTTTAAAAAGAAAAAGGAGAAGAAAAGAAAAGAAAGTGAGGAGCAAAGGAAAAAAACAAGACACCTAGAAATAGCAAGTGGCAGCATGTTTGGCTTCTTATTGATGGATTTTCCCATGAATGAAAGGATGCCCTTGGACAGCACTTCAGAGACACAATAGCAACAGATCAGAAACATGATTGTGCAATAGGTAACGCTGAAGGTGCTATTCTCTTGCTACAATTACCATTTAAAACCTGCATGAGATAGTCTTCAACTTCCAAGTTGGGAGGCTGGCAGATTGAAACCAAAGAAGCAATTGATAACTCAGGGAGATTTGTGCAATCCATCCCAACCTTGCCCTTATATTGGCTTTATAAAAACCCCAAGTATCATGATGTACTGTTTCTATCCTTACCCTCAAAGTACAGTCAGCCCTTCTTATACACGGATTTTTTATACACGGATTTAAGCATACACGGTTTGAAAATGTTCCAAAAAAGTATAAATTTACCTTGATTTTCCATTTTTTATAAGGGACACCATTTTGCTATGTCATTATATTTAATGGGACTTGAGCATACACGGATTTTGTTATACACGGGGGATCTTGGAACCAAACCCCAGCGTATAACAAGGGTCCACTGTAACACATATATGCGCTAGTACTCTGCAGCAGCCACATAGCAATTCTCCAATTGCCTAAACTATCTGTATTTTTACCCAGTTATAATATTGAAGTGGAGAAATGAAAGAAATGGTGTTTAAAATATATGACGATGGTTATTCATTAAATTTGCAACCTTGAACTATTTTTGAACACTTCTGTATCAGTTCCTCTTATTTAAAAAGAATCAGGAATATTAAAGAGGCCATGCCTAAAATATAACAGAGAACTTTGCCGAATTGTCACTTCTTTTTCCTGATCAGCTGCTCTCTTGTATTCAGCTCAGGTCTCCATAAAATAATGTAGCATTTAGGGAAGAACATGCAAGACAGTAAGCCAAAAGTTGAAACCAAGATAGAGAAGACTTCCACAGCCACCATGTATTTCCCTTTAGTGCTCAGGTAACTTGGGACAAAGGAAATCCAAACGCTGCAGAACACCAACATGCTGAAGGTGATCAGCTTGGCTTCATTGAAACTGTCTGGCAACTGTCTGGCAAAGAATGCAATAGTGAAACTGGTGAAAGACAGAAGTCCCATGAAGCCCAGGACAAGGTAGAACATGTGGTCTGAGCCCTCATTGCATTGCAGTATAATCTCTGCTGGCTGAGAGTGACTGTCAACCTCTGGAAATGGTGGAGAAGTTGTCAGCCACACTGCACCAATGCCTATTTGAATGAGAGAGCAAAAAAGAATGACCAATATTGCCAGCTTCATCCCTACATATTGCCTAATTTTGTTCCCTGGCTTTGTAGCCATAAAGGCCAGCACAACAATGATGGTTTTGGCCAACATGCAAGAAATGGCAATGGTGAAAATGTTACCAAAGACTGTTTGCCGGAGTATGCAGGAGACTTTTGTAGGTTTTCCAAGGAAAAGAAAGGAGCACAGAAAACAGAGCAACAGTGAAGTGAGCAGAACACAGGTGACACACCAGTTGTTGGCTTTAACTATGGGAGTGATCCTGTGAATAATGAAAATCCCCATTATCACAATGATGATTGTGCAAAGGAAAAGAGCAGAGGAAGCCAAGGTTGCTCCTAGGGGTTCTGTGTAGGACAAGTAAGTAACCACTTTTGGGATGCATTGATTTCTCCTTTTATTTGGATGTTGATCTTCTGGACACTTTTCACATTCATTTGCATCTGAAATCAATAACAAAACTCATAATATTAGCAAAATACACATGTATTCAGAAGCACCATTTTTTCATGATTAGACATTATGATCTTTGGAATAGCGGTATATAAATAAAACATATTATTATTATTATTATTATTATTATTATTATTATTCAGTTTCTTTCTCATCAAAGAGCCTTATGGATGTGTTCACACATAGTCCCTTCATTTCTGGTTCTGAATTTATCTGCAACTACTTATATTGTTGTTGTTTAAATTACTCTTATAATGCCCATTTTGAATGCATTTTTGAGGACAGAAATGGGGAGGATGTGATATCCTCAGTTAGGTCCCAGATCCAATCTAAAATCACTCAAGTTTCCCCCCACTATAATCGAGAGGTAAGAAAATCTCAAATTAGCAAACCATTTGATATACAAAGCAAAGAGGATCAAGTGGAGACTATTATACTTTGGCCACATCATGAGAAAGCATGAATCACTAGAAAAAAGAGTAATGCCAGGAAAGGTAGAGGATAGAAGAAAGAGAGGAAGACCCCCAATGCAGTTGGATAGAGTCAATCGGGGGAGTTATGGGCAAGGGCTTGCAGGATTTGGGCAAGGCAGTGGAAGATAGGGATTCTTGGAGATGTCTCATCCACAGGGTCGCCATGAGTCGGAAATGACTTGATGGCAGCTAACAACAACAAAAATTTTATTAAGCCATTGTATATAACAGGACTTAAACATCTATGGATTTTGCTATCTACAGGGGGGCCTGGGAACCAAAGCCCCGCAGACACCAAGATCCCACTGTACAACTCTTTTTCTTACCATAGTGTATGGAAATCCTTCCAGCAGCACAATAAATGCAGTCATAACAACATATGTGGTTCCCCTGCTGAACAATCCTGCTGTATCCAGGATGGCATTTCTCAACACATCTAGCCTTGGGTAGCACCTAAATGAAAGCAAAAAGTTGGATTCTAAAGCCCATGGTGTAATCATATCTTTATCATGATATTCAGCATGGAAATGAACTCACTTTCTTCAAGGTTATCATTTCCAGCTTGAGTTGCTTTAGTCTAGGTATGTAGCCATTAATTCTCAGCCATGGTAGGAAACGTATTTGGAGCACCTGTTAGAACTCCTTTCAAAAGAGAGATGTGCTTTAAAATATGTTGAATCCTCCTCTGAGCTGGCAAAGAACTACTAAATTTCCCAGGTAATATTTTGGATTCATGCCTTTTTGATTCTACTGGATAGTGGTGATATTAAGAAACTGCTAGGGAAAGTACAATGGATGGAGGGAAAGTATATTAACTGATACACTTTGGTTTTAACTGACATTATGTGCTATGTTTTGATCTGTCACAGTTCTGTGACTCAATCCATGGAGAAAGGTGGGTAATTAACAACAGCAACAACTACAAATACAACAATATTAATAGAAGATTCATGAGGAATTTCTTTGTCCTCAATCACATTCACACACATCATGATGTTAAACTTCCCATTCTCTTCATTCTTATAGGGCTTGTCAACACAGGCCATTTCAATCAGTTTTCCCCTGGCTCCAGTATGATCTTTCTTCACAGCATAGAGCCAACAGGCTTTGAATACATAATCATGGGATGGCTTTTATATGGGGTGCTTGTTATGTGGAGTGATTATGGTAGTTTTTAACGTATGTAATTTTATATTGTTCTTATTTGATGTTTTTAATTCTTTTTATTCTAAAGTCTTTATTTATGAGGCACCTCTTATGAGGCAAGAAAGCAAACAAACAATTCAACTCCACATTGAATCTGAACCATCTCACCATTAAACAGATTTAAAATCATTTCTTTTTGCTCCAGTTTTTCCAGAAAAATCCAGAGCACTCCAGAGTGATGCCAGGGGACTGTTTACAAATGGGTCCTGCTACACTGCTCCTTATTGCCGCCACTGGCACATGTCACTCCCTCTGAGGGAAGGTATGTGATTGACGCTGGGTGTCTCACTTTCAACCTCAGAGAGAGTGACCCATGGGAGTGGTGGTAGCAGTGGGAGGCATAGTGGGATGCATGTTTAAGTAGCCACTCAGCATCACACTCGAATGGACAGGTAATGCAGGGAATTTGAGCAGCTTCGGGACCAGAATACTTTGAGATCAGCCAGTGTAGATCCACCCTTAGTGTTCCATGGAAAGTAATGGGAGTAATATTATGTTTTCTAACTTGGAAGGAAAACTCAAGTCTGAAAGGTGGATAGTTTTCTCATAACTTACAAAGATGCTTCAACATATTTTGAGCGCCTATTAATCTTTGAGGGGCAAAGATTATCTCTAGATGGTATCCGATTTTGAATACTAGAGAACCTGGAAAATATCACATCTTTTAAAGTTTTATTTTTATAAAAAACATCCTCACCCCTTCAAATTTGTGATTCCACACAATATTGCTTCCATTGATGGTGAACCTTTTGCCTATGGGAGCCTGTGGGTCCATTCTTCCAACTCGGACTTTCTGGAAAGATTGATTAGGGAATATGACCAAGTTGATAATGTCAAAAGCAGATGCCAGGTCTCCATTCTCATCAAAAGATATTTCCTCCCCAGCACTGTTATTAAAACGGATGTATCTCAGAAGTGAGTGAAGCTGAATTAGAAAAAAATGGTTGATAAATTTGGTTAACTGTCAGAAAAGGGGATTTGAATCAGTCAATTTCAATCAAAAGGGAAGTCTATCTATCTATCTATCTATCTATCTATCTATCATCTTTCTATCTATCTAATTACCTTTCACCTAGTGCAGAAACTACTAAAATGAAATACATATCAAACAAATCAGATATACCAGTTAAAACATGCAAATATGTATCCTATTAAAATTAAGCAGTGGATTAAAACAGTTGTGAAGTGCTTAAAAGAGCTTCATACATTTCCCGACCAAATGTAATTGGATGGTTTGTCCCTTCAATCGTTTCCTTATAGCTTAGAATTCTCACTCTCTCTCTCTCTTAAAAAAAAATAGGAATTCCTAACATGTGCAAAGCACAGCTACTACCCTAAGCTTTGGTGCATGACAAAACAAAGTTGACATGGAGTGAGAGATTAGATTTCCTGCATGGCAGGGGGTTGGACTGGATGGCCCTTGTGGTCTCTTCCAACTCTATGATTCTATGGTTCATTACCTCTCCACATGCCATTGTCACACTGGAGAAATCTGTATCTCCCTCTGGAAGGAAAACATGATAGCATCTGGAGAAGCAAGGAGAAAGCTGATTATCTCTTCCTGCCGGTACTGGAGCTGAGAGCTTGATCCCAGGATCTGCAATATTGACTCTGCCTTCCATCCTTTTGTAGGTCGGTAAAATGAGTACCCAGCTTGTTGGAGGCAAATAGTTAACAGACTGTAAACTGCTTGGAAAGTGCTCAGTTCACTGATAAGTGGGATAGAAATGTACATGCTATTGCTATTGTTACCCTGTATCACTTAAGCAATGTATCACTCTTCCTAAGAAATATTAACTTACCTTCCAGGGCTGAACATTCAGAATGTTCCACTTCTCTTCAGTAACTAGTGCTTTCTGCTTGGCCCGCAATGAATATGTGGCATGAAGAGCATGAGCTACAGCATAGACAGCATTGTAGATATTGTAGCTCTGGCCAGACAGCTGCATTTCAAACACAGCTCCAGAGAGGGTCCCTAACCTCTCTTCACCTGTGCAATTGCTTGCATTTGGGTAATTCAGGTTATATTGAGGGAATGAACAGGTAAATGCACTAAACCAAAATTCATGTATGTTATGAATCTTTGACTGAAATGGATTTATGTTCTGCTGAAACTCCTGGAATCCTGGCACCACATTGGTGTGGAGGGCAAAGGACAAGGTGCCATTGAAGGATTTTTCTGTGAACCTTGCCCTAGAGAAAACAGTTGTGACATCCCACTGAGCAGTTGTGATCCAAACTCTCTCCATGGGCAGATTTTCATAATGTTCAAAAATTGCTAATATCATCCGTAAACCTTCCATAGACTGAGCATGTCCAAAGACTAGGATCACATTAATTTTGTTTGACTGGAGAACATGGAGAACTACAGACAGTTTTTCCCTAGTATTTGGTGTGTAATCTGTAACTGCAGGCATCGTTTGGGTTAAAGAAATACAAATATCTCTCCCCTGGATGCTGGCACTGAAGGTTCGAAGAAATCTTTCACCGCTTGCATCTTCTGGAATGAGGAGGCCTATCCAATTCCACCCAAAATATTCAAGGAGCTGAATAATGCCAGAATTCTGAGAGGTTTCATCTGGAACCATCCGGAGGAAATAAGGAAACTGAGTTTTATCACTTAGAACAGGATCAAAAGATCCACTGCTGATCT
Source organism: Sceloporus occidentalis (assembly GCA_023333645.1). Lineage (NCBI taxonomy): Eukaryota > Metazoa > Chordata > Lepidosauria > Squamata > Phrynosomatidae > Sceloporus > Sceloporus occidentalis. The sequence goes on along the minus strand of JALMGF010000014.1, from coordinate 11,063,950 downwards.
GAAAAAGGATTTTAAAAAACAACAACTGAGAAACATAATTCTTTGTTTGAACAAAACTGTTCTTTTGCTAGATGTTAGTGTGTCATCTCAGAGGAACGTTTAGTCCAGGGACCCAGAGTGGTGTATTGATTTTAGTGTTGGACTATAGCTGTAGAGATAAGGGCTTGAATCCTTGCTTTGCCATGGATTGTGTGACCTTTGGCAAGTCACATTCTCTCAGCCTCAGAAGAAAGCAAAGGTAAACCCCCTGAAACAAATCTTGCCAAGAAAACCTAGTGATAGACTTTGGTTTGTAATAAGTCGGAAATGTCTTAAAAGTGCATAGTGTCCTCTCAAACAATCCTCATTGTCTGAAGCTGGAAAATATTTGCAGAATACCTGGAAATTTAATTGCATAGATATACAATAGTTTCGGGGGAAATAATCACACCCCCACGTTCGTGTCCTTTCCTTCTCTTGTCTGAAAACAGTAATGGACCCATCACTGGTTATTAACGGTAGTTCCTAAGTTAGCAAGAATTACAAGTAACATATCTAACCACTAGAGGGGTTGTGATTACACACATTACAATTTGATAACATCTATCAGTCTTGTTTCTCTGTACTTTCAGTCTTGAGTTTCACAAACCAAAGTCTTATTCCTTTCCCTGAGTAATTACTTTTGTCCATATTTAAAGGTAATTATAAGAACTTTAAATATAAATGTATAATTTGTTTCCATTTTGCTATTACTGAGTTGGAGATAGCACAGAACCTGAAAACAGGTTGCTTGCCCAAGAAGAACTCCTGGTGAAGTGTCTGGAAAACCTTATTAATGGAAAAGGTATCGGACAGGATCAATAGCCCCACTTTATGTCACACTCCTTTTGAGGAGAAATGGTTACCCCTTTTGACTCTTGTTAATTCTTTAGAACAGTCTCCTCTGCCACCGTCTCAACATTTGAACTTATGGAATGTTTTCTTCACCCATTGGCTCCATGATATATATTCATGCATTATTAACTTTCCTCAATGGATTATGATTTTAATAAATTAAAGGAAGGGGGGAATATGATCAGCCAGAAGAACCATTTACTATTTTGACCCAGATGTTCTCCCTGTCACTTTTCATATTGCAGTTTGGACTATAGCCCCAGAGTTAATTCTCGGATCAGAGGTTATGAATAGGAAATGTAGTTTCATATGAATAGAAAATGCTTCTGCTAAGGGTCTTAATGGGAATTAGTTCTATGCCAGGCTGATGAGAAATTTCCTCTCTTTAAACTACTATGCTATGAATTCAGGTCAAAGCAGAAACCAAGCCAGTGAGGAGACACTGCGGTAATTTCACTAAGACTAGTTCATAGCTATGGTGAAGTCAAACAGACACAAGACTATTAAGTGAGCAGCCATAAAGATTGTACAGAGCATTTCAAATTTGCAAATTATGAACTGGATATTGATAGGAGATGGAGATGGAACATCTCAACATTTCCTGTTTCCTGAAATCTACACCAAGGCATAATGTAGGAATATACCGGTTGTTATTGTTTTTGTGTGCCTTCAAGTCCTTTCTGACTTATGGCAATTCTAAGGTGAAACTCTTATTAGGTTTTCTTGTCAAGAATTATTCAGAGGAGGTTTGTGAATGGCTTCTCCTAAAGCTGAGATCATGTGACTTGTCCAAAGTGACCAGTGGGTTTCATGATGAAGCGGAGAATTGAACCCTGGTCTCCAGAGTTTTAGTCCAACACTGAGATCACTACACCACACTGGCTCTCTATGAAGAAACCTGTGGAATTTTGTAGATATTTAAGATGTTGGCCATCTGGAGAGAATTCTGGGAGCTGAACCCAGTGATGAAGGCCTTGAGTCTCTTGTCCCAGACACACTTGTAATTCGGGAAATTCATTTGCTCCATGAACAGAAGGATCAGCGTGGATTCAATGGCTCTCCAGGAACTAAATCCATTGTTATCTATTTTTGATCCCAATGTGATGTTGGGTAACAACTTGTGATTCTCGTTGATCTCATGAATGGCAAAAGCAAAGGCAAGAACAAGCTGGTAGTTCTTAGGTAATATCCTGCATTGAGAAATATGGTACATGTTACATGATTGAATCAGGTGCATTTTACTTACAACTGTGAATTAAACATACACAGGATATAGCAGAAGAAGGTGGATATCAACCCAAATTTCTTTCATGGATCAAGCATGAGTGAGGAGGAATCTGCAAATCTAGTGGTCCCATTGTATGGCATCTGAGAAATCCTTTGTTTTGTAAAAGTTCCCTTATGTGAAACTTCAGAAACAAATGAAAAGGCATGATTTTGCTGGAGTCATTTTTGTATTCATTAAGGACCACTCACCATTTCTTTCATGAGTCAAGCACTAAATGAATTCTCGTGGCTTTATTGTTTCCATCACTTGTATCACTGAGAACTTGGCAATATAATCATTGATGCTGGAAAATATATATTAATGAGACTGAGAATGATGATGTAGCAATATTTAAAGCTACTGCATGAAATGGAATGAATGTTTTCATACTACTTTCCCTGAGCTCTAGTATAAAACTGTGTACATAGCACAAGCATGATACTTCTGTCCAGATCCTGGATGTCCCCCCCGACCCCACGATGTAGAATTGTGGTACGTGCCATTCCCCAAATACAGAACATTGTCTCAGTGGAAGCTGGAGCATCACTATTTTGACATGCCGTTATCTGTCTACTGGGCTGAGCTAACTCTGGTTGTTTGATTAGGGAAGGTGACTTGATCTGGTAGAATCAAGCCACTGATTCAGGTTCACATGAGTTCTCATGCATCACTTGAGTTCACCTGCATGCCCCAACTCAGTAATAGAATAACAAAAATTTTGAGTTGGGTGATACCACATCCCTTGTGCATAAATACACAATTAAGTGACATCTGAAAGATGCCCATCTGACCTCTGTTATACCTCCAAAGTTCAGATGCCAGTCATGTAGGCCTCATGACTGGTCCTTGAATCTGGCACCTGGCTTCTCTGCATTGGAAAGCATTGTCTCTGGCACGGTGTGAAACCCCTAACTCTAGTTCGTGATACAAGTGATACAATATTTATATTTAAATATTCAAATATAAAGTGGGCTTTTGGTGTCCTCTGGGCTTTTGCTCCAGAGCCCTTAGTGAACACCAAAATCTATGGATGCTCAAGTATCATTATATACAATGGCATAGTAAAATGATATCCTTTATATAAAAAGGCCAAATCAAGGTTTGCTTTTTGTATTTGTGTGTGTGTGTGTGTGTGTGTGTGTGTGAAGTTTCCTGTCGATGATTGACTCAGTGGATTCAGAATCTTTGGATACAGAGGACTGACTTTACTATAACAAGCTAGGAGCTCTAGTCACCCAAAGAAATATTAGCATATCCAAAATAGCTATAAATTTGATTATACCATACAATAATAAAAACAAAACTTACTTGAATAAAATTAGACTAATTCAAAGACCCTCTTCAATCCCTTGTATTCTAAGAGCTACTTACAATGCTGTGTAGGTGGAACTATCTGCTTCCTGAAAGTTGTTTAATGACATTTTATTGAATGCAAAGGACACAATTTCCCCAATGAGAATATCTTCTTTAAAGGGAAGGACATTGCATTGAATTTGTGGCTGCCAGTTGCAAATGGAGCTCAAACTCTTGCTGAAGGTATCAGGCAAGAAGAAAAGGAGGCAGAACCAAATGTCCGCCAGTGGCTTTGCGTGTTGCATCCAGCCCCATCTGGGTCCATGCATTTTCACCAACACACAATGACTGTGATTCATGCAGTATCCAGCTCCAGAAAACCAAAGGCTCCAAATTAATCTCTGGCACTCAGTGATGAGGCATCTCAGTTAAAGAGGGTGCCTTACTATCTGAAAGAGACATTGTATTAAAAGGATCTTTTATAGACAGCGTGAAGCCTAAGAGAATTATTGTAGCAAGCTGTCTTTGATGAGCTGTCACAATTCCACAGACATTCCAGGTCAAGCACAACAATCGTGATAATTATGGGGCAAATAATTATCATTCAGAAAGTTCATGCACAACTGGAAAAAAACAACAACAAGTGTGATCCCAGGAGTAGTAAAGTCCCATGAGAGTAGTTCCTCCATGACAGCAGAAAAACAAGATATATACTGAATGGACAAAGAAAGGACATGTGGATCACAGTGAATCCTGGGTAATAGTGGCCTGACATTTGAAACAGGTGCAAAGAAAATTGTTAGGAAAAGGCTGCCCATTGGACAATCCAGACTCACTATGGAGCCACATTCTAAAGCAACACAATGAGATCATCAAATCTTTAGCATGCCAATTCTGCATATGACCCTTAAAGCAAAGTAAGGAACTTCTGTGCTGTGATCCTTTCCATTTCCCTGCAGCCTCTTCCCTCCTCTATTTCTCATAAATCACTTCAGTTTTCTGAAAGCCTCACTGCCAGACATGTGGGGCAATGGGATAGTTGGGTGACTGAACCCTGCTGAATAAGGAAGAGCTCATAATCTTTTCCCTGTGCGGAGTCGAAGGCTTTCATGGCCGGCATCTATAGTTTTTTGTGTTGCTTCGGGCTATGTAGCCATGTTCTAGAAGGGTTTCTTCCTGTGCATTTCCCTGTGAATTGCTCTCCTACCTTTAAAATTAGCTACTCCTCATTTTTGCCATTCCCTTCGTTGATCCTAATGGATACCCTCCAACATTTCACAGATTAAAAACTGGGACACATGTGGCCAACCAACATAATGATGAAGTGACAGACCTGGTATGTGTGTGTTTTTGTGTATGTGAAAGAGAGATGTGGTGAGAGAGGATGATCTGAACAAGGAAGTATGTCTTCAGCGGCATCTACACTACAGAATTAATGCAGTTTGATATTATTTTAGTTGTGATGGCTCCATGCTATGTAAAGGGCAATGTGGAAAGGGCACCATAGCAGTTGACACCATTGCTTTTTTTCACTCCTTTGATGCTGCATCATCTTGATGCAGTGCCAGAGGAACGCAGTGATGCCACCCACTCTGCTGCACCGCGCGGGATCACACTGGCATGGCTCAGGGTCAGGGCATGTGTCATGCAGCTGCCATTCCCCCACTCCACCCCGATGCCAGCCTTCATGTCTGGTCTATACAGCCTTTAAGTCTCCAGTTGTATTTACAGTGCAGAAATAATGCAGTTTGACATTACTTTAACTGTGATGGCTCTGTGCTCTGGAATTCTGAGATTTGCAGCTTTGTGAGATAAAGTGGGTCCTTGGTAACTGCTGGGGTTGGGTCCAGCATCCCTGTGGATATCAATATCCATGTTCCCATTAATTACACTGGCTTAGTAAAGTGGTGTCATATATATAAAATGCCAAAACCAAGCTTTACTTTTTGACATTTATATTTTTTGAATATTTTCAAGTTGTGGACGGTTGAATCCATGGATAAAGAAACTGTGGATATGGAGAGGTACAAGGTACCCCTTCCCATCATGTGGACCCTACAGAACTTGACTTGGCAACCTGGGAAAACAGCCTCCACTAAATGTGTCCTCTAGGTGCTCACTAAGGCTGAGTATCCCTTGGTGTCTTCTGCACTGCCTCTTCAAGGGTGGCCCATTTAAGGGAATCACCAGTCCAAATGTCTTCAGTTTGTAGTGGTTGGAGTTGATGTTATTTGACGGAGCAAACTGATAGTTTGTATAGTTTTGTGAATATCCTGTATCTACAATAAATGCCCTCTTGAGAGATACCGGTTTTCCAGCAATTCATTCTCCCAAGAAAAATAGCAGTCTGCATGGGAGGATTTTTCCTTTGCAGCTTGGAGCTGAGCTGCACACACAGACCTTCTGCTGGCAATCCTGCCTACATGCTAGTCTTTTGCATGTGTGTATGTTAGATTTCTTAAGTCTACAGGTCTCAACAAATATAACAGTTGCAGTTGTTTCACAGTTTCCTCTTTACAACCTCCAATACTCTTTCTCTCCCAGTCAGTATCCTTATCTTGGGGCTCTTCCTGGGATGTCATCAGGTTTCGTGTCATGTGACAGCTGTGACTTTGCACAATTGAAGCCTGGTGGTTCCATCTCCTGGACCTGTGTCATCATCAGCTTCCTATGACTCAGAGCTCTTCGAATGCTGACTCATGATGGCTGTCACTTGAACTCTAGTGACCCTTTCACCTTTGTCCCAGTTCCATCTGTGGCCACATCCATGCTCTGACAATATTAACGTTGCCACGGGTGAACTATTCTACCCAAGCTACTTTCTCATCAACTGTTATTCAATAAAGATACCATTTAGTTGTTATAAAAGAAGCCTCTGCCAGAGTGAATTCTAGATCATATAGCCACAGAGAAACATGCTACCTAAGTTATTAAACTTATAAGAGGAAGACACTGGGGATCCTCATCCTTGTACATTTAGGCAAAGCGTATAAAGGGTGGAAGCAAGGCAGGTGTCATCGAGGAGGGGTCTTTTATAAGGGAGAACTAAAAGGTAACCTCAAGGCATATAAAGAGGGCCAGGTCACAACGCCAACCAGGGAACGGGCTCTAAAATTCCTATGTGGTCCACAAGCCTTCCAGCCAAAGTCTACACAAAGAACTGCAAATGACAAGATTGGTTGTGACTTCCCCAAAAACTTTTATTGCCTCTGCTCCTAAATTGTGGAATGGCCTGCCGGAAGAGATCCGTCTTAATACTAACTTGGATGCTGTTAAGAAAGCAGTCAAGATGAAGCTCTTCTGCCGTACCTATCCATCCAACCCTGTTTAGGACATCCCCCATTAACACTTGATGACGACCCTGTGCATTCCTACTGTTATAAAACTGTCGTATTATGATAACTTAGTTTTTATCTGACATTATTATTGTTGATGAGATGTATTGTATTAGTATTATTGTATTGATGCTCTTGAACATCACTTCAAAGTCACAGCAGCAACGGAGAGAAAGCGAGGGGAGGAGGCAGCCCCAGCCCTTTCATCTTGTGGTTGCTGGCGCTAGCACCCATGAGGAAAAAGGGAGGAGGGGGAGGCAGGGGGGAATCCCAACCTGGCGACCCCCAAGAAAGGGTTGTGCGACCCCCAAAGGGGTCACGACCCCCAGGTTGGGAACCCCTGATCTACCTGCATTTGCATGCTTTGAACTTCTAGGTTGGCAGAAGCTGGGACTAGTGATGGGAGCTCACTCCATCACACGGTGCTTAGGCCTCAAACTGCCAACCTTCTGACCTTATGATCACCAGAACTGGCATCTTAAGCACTAAACCACCATCTCCCTTCAATTTTAAACTCCAACTACTGTATATTGCACATGATCTCATATGTTCAAGATGAAAGAGAAGACTTTTTGTAAATGTATGTACTTGTTTTGTTTCTTAAACAGAAAATACCTAGACTAGTCCTCAAAATAGAAAAAGAAAAAGTATAGTTGGCCCTCCTTATCCAAGCAATTTGCATCCATGGATTCAACAAACCACAACTTTTGAAAAAAAAAATGATAAAATATCCCAAAAGCCAATGTTGATTTTACCATCTTATATAAAGGACACTATTTTACTGAGCCACTGAATATAATGGGACTTCAGCATCTATGGATTTTGGTATCTACAGGGGCATCCTGGAACTAAACCCCAACAATACACCAAATTCCCACTGTATTACGTTATGTTCTTTTTCTTACCAAAGAATGGAAATGAACTCACTTTCTTCAGGGTTATTATGTCAAGCTTCAATTGCTTTAATCCAAATGTTTTGCGCTCCAACCACTGTCTCTTTCTCTGAGTAACAAGGCATGTGATTGACTTTGGGAACCTAGTTTTCAACCTCAGAGAGAGTGACCCATGGGAGTGGTGGCAGGCATAGTGGGACAAGTGTGTAGGCAGCCACCCAGCATCACACTGGAGTACCCAGGTAATGGGGGGAGATTTGGAGCAGCTTCCAGACTGGAATACTTTGGGATCAGTCCAGAGAATTCTGGCCTTTAGTGTTCCATGGAGAGTAATGGAATAATGTTATGTCATTTAACTTGGTAGGAAAACTCAAGTCTAAAAGGCAGATAATTTTTCCATATCTTACAAAGATGCTCCAACATGTTTTAAGTGGCTGTTAATCTTTCAGGGCCAATGTTAATCTCAGCATGTCAAAGGGGATCTCTAGATGGTATCTGACTTTGAAATATCACATCCTATTCAGTTTTATTTTTATAAAGTATCCTCACCCCCTCAAATTTGTGATTCCACACAATATTGTTTCCATTGATGGTGAACCTTTTGCCTGTGGGAGCCTGTGGGTCCATACTTCCAACTTGGACTTTCTGGAAAGATTGATTAGGGAATGTGACCAAGTTGATAATGTCAAAAGCAGATGCCAGGTCTCCATTCTCATCAAAAAAAATTTCTTCCCCAGCACTGTTATTAAAACGGATGTATCTCAAAAGTGTGCGAAGCTGAATGAGAGAAGAAATGGTTGATAAATTGGGTTTGCTGGTGGGAAAAGAAATTTGACTAGCAACCTATCAGTCAGTTAATCAGTCAATCAATGAATACTTTTCTGGTAGTGCGGGAACTACTAAAATGAATACATCTCAAACAAATCAGACATAACATTAAATAGCAGTTAAACAATGCAAACGTGTATCATATTAAAACTAAACAGTGAATTAAAACAGTTGCAGAGTGCTTAAAAGAGTTTCATACATTTTTCCACCAAATGTAATGGTGGAGGGACTGAGAGAAAGGTTTCATATCTAAAGCAGTTGAAATGGGGAGATATGGCCATTCAGATAGTCTGGAATGAATCTACAGAATGCTCTGTATGTTATGACCAGCACTTTGAAATGTGATAATAAGGACATTTAACAAAGAGTTCAATTTTTTCAACTTTTTCTATTTTTCCCAAATAGCAATTGTAAATATCTAAACATCTTAGCAAAGTTGTAATCCCAGAATTCCATAGCACTGAGCCATGTCAGTTAAAGCAGTATCCAACTGCAGCGTTGTTGTATGACCATTCTGGGATAGGACAGAAGGAGGCCTAATGGAGAGCTGCTCAGGCAACAAGTAGTCCGTCCATCCAGGCTTCGAGTCAAGAGACCCAGCATGGCTGCTCTGGCTTTGCTTCACCCTGGAGCAGAGCAAAAAGGGGCCCCATCATTCCTGTTTGAGTGCCAAACTACTTGCCACACCCCCCACCACACCCAAGATCTCTCCTTTCCCGCCTGCCTTGGTTAGTTAGAACAAGCCAGTTAGCCAAGGCAAAAGGAAAAGGAGGGGAATAGATGTGCACAAGCTGTCTTCTTTCTCCCTTGCCTTGGCTAGCTAGCATGGGGGGTGGGGGTAGGGTTGTCACGCAAGAAAAAAGAGAGCGGTGGGCTGAAAAAGTTTGGGGACCACTGCTTTAATGCATGACAATTGTCTTCCTGAGCGAGATGTTTGTAAAAGCATGTTTTTTGTCACACTGTTTGGCAGAAGCATGCTTTTCTGGCCATCTCCCTCTGGAAGGAAAACATGATAGCACGCAGAGAAGCAAGGACAAAGCTACTTGTCTCTTCCTGCATGTTGGTTTTTGTCATGACATAAATCCGTCAGAGAACTGACCAAGTAGATTATGGCCCAGTACAAACGGGCCCAAAAGAGTGGGCTGGGGCCGCCTTTTGTTGCTGCTCAACAGCATCGCAGCAACTAAATTATGCTGCATTGCTGTGCAGCAAAAAATGAGCGCTAAAAAGTGGTTCCTTTTCGCACCACTGTAAGCAGCCTGCAGCAGCGTGAACACATCCATTTGGATGCAGTGCAACAGCGACATCATCACTGCATGCACTGTCTACATGGCGCTGCACAGCGATGATGCTCTAGTAATATGCTAGGGTTGCAGGGCCTGTGGGCACTCTGCCCTGAGGCAACCCTAGCACATGATGAGGGTGTCATTCAGAGTCCATTTGTACCGGGCCAATATTAGGCTACCTTCAGGCTTTATCTCAGCATTTAAACTTCAGGACATCTGTATAAATGATGGAAAGGGAAATTGCAGCCGATGGTCATCATGCAGCCTCCAAAGTCCTTATGGTATCCCTTAGGAATGACCAGGAATCAATTATTTATTTATTGTTTGGGTTTTGGCCATAAAAGCTTTGTAGTGGGCATGGGGAAGGGGGTATGTAACATTTTAGTCCTATTCCCCAGGCCATTTTTCGGCACAGGCAAAGGCTTTCTAAAAGCAAGAAGTGAAGTTTTGTCCTGGAAGTTGCCTTGCATCCTGAGCTGGGAGAAAGGCCACCTACTAAACAAACACAAACAAACTGAAAGTGATTTTTGAGTCATTTGTGTTTTTATTTGTTTGTTTTGTTTTAAAGGCCTCTGAAGGGCATAATATAGCATCCCCCCCCCCAAATGAAGTGAGAATAACCCTCAATTTTGGAAGCATTTGGTTGCAAATTTATTTTCATTTTATTTCAATGGGTGTGGGATGAGGATGTTCCCCTGCATATTCCCATGGAAAGCCAACATGGCTTCTACACCATGAAAGTTGCCCACCCCTGGCAGATCCCCCGTGGAAATACACTAGCACCTTGAATCTTGTATATGAATAAAATTTCTTCAGTAAAGCAATGCATCACACTTCCTAAGAAATATTAACTTGCCTGCCAGGGTTGAACATCCAGAAGGTTCCACTTCTTCCCAGTCACTCGTGTTTTCTTCTTGGCCTGCAATGAATATGTGGCATGAAGAGCATGAGCTACAGCATAGACAGCATTGTAGATATTGTAGCTCTGACCAGACATCCTCATTTCAAACAAATGTCCAGAGAGGGTGCTGAGCTTCTCTTTACCAGTGCAATTGCTTGCATTTGGGAAATTCAGGTTATATAGTGGAAATGAACAAGTAAACGCACTACACCAGAACAGATGTGTTTGATGAATCTCCGACCAAAATGGATTTATGTTCTGCAGAAACTCCTGGAATCCAGGCACCTCATTGGAGTGTAAGGCAAAGGCCAAGGTGCCATTGAAGGATTTTACTGTAAACTTTCCATCACCGAAAACAGTTGTGACATCCCACTGAGCAGTTGTGATCCAAACCCTCTCCATGGACACCTTGTGATCATATTCCAAACCTTCAAGAATTGACCGTAAACCCTCCATAGAATGAGCATTCCCACTGACTAGGATCACATTAATTTTGTATGACCAAAGAACATGGAAAACTGTATTAATTTTTTTTCATTGATTGGTATGTATTCGGTCACTGTAGGTATGAATTGGGTAAAAGAAATACAAATATCTCTCCCTTGGATGCTGGCACTGAAGGTACGAAGAAATCTTTCACCGCTTGCATCTTCTGGAATGAGGAGGCCTATCCAATTCCACCCAAAATATTCCAGGAGCTGAATAATGCCAGAATACTGAGAGGTTTCATCTGGAACCATCCGGAAGAAAGAGGGAAACTGGATTTTATCACTTAGAGCAGGATCAAAAGATCCACTGCTGATCTGAAAAATTGAAAAACAGAATTCTTTGATATTGAATGAATATTTTCTTTCCCTAGATTTTATTCTGTCATCTGAGAGAAACGTGTATCTTTAAAGCCAGAGTGGATTACTGATTTAATGTTGGAGGACAGAGAACAGCTGTATATTTCTCTTTCTCCTTTTGTGTCATGTCTTTTTAGATTGTAAGCCTGAGAGCAGGGAAATGTCCAATTACAAATCTGTAAACCGCTCTGAGAGTCTTTGTATCTGAATAGAGGGGTATAAATTTTCTAAATTAATAAATATATACATAAATATATTTGTGAGAAGAAAGATAAATTTCAGAGAGAAGAGTAACTAGAAGACAGAGAGAAACTGAAGTGCAAAACTAGACCCTAGGACAAGTTCAACGCATTTTTGGTGTTTGTTGTTGTGTGCCTTCATGTCATTTCTGGCTTATGGCAACTTAAGACCAACTTATTACAAGATTTTTCTTGTCAAGTATCTTCAGAGTGGGGTTGTGATTGTCATCCTCTGAGGCTGAGTGAGTGTGACTTTCACAAGGTCAACAGATTTTTCTGCTTCCTATTTCCTTGAAGACAATGCCATCACCCAAGAAATAAAATCTACATCATTACTTCCCCTACTCTACACCCCAAGGTTGTAGTCCACTAGAAGGGGCCTAGGATGGATACACACAGTTTTATCATCCATCGCCTTCTTGCCTCTTTACTATTCTCACTTCGCAGCAGTTTCTACCCAAAGCAAACACCTCATTGCAGCACTAACCAGAAAGGATGGGCGAATGTGTAAAACCTGAGATCACCAACATTGTCCAATTTGTATTTTAAGCTTTTTCCAGCTTTACTCTGGATCCACTACAAACTCTTTTTCCCCTTGAATTTCCTATATATGTCTGTGTACATATTTCAAAATGCATGCATGTTCAACAATGTTAGATCTATACATTTTGGGACATCATCACAAGCATATCTGGGCATATTTTAAAACTGTAAAGCAGGGGTCGGCAACCTCCGGCCCGCGGGCCGGATGCGGCCCGCGAAGGCCTGGCCGCCGGCCCCCGGCTGCCCCTGCCGCCGCCGCCGCCGCCGCGGCGGCCGCCCGTCGCGGCTTTTCGCCGCTCTGGGCGCCGCCATTTTGGGCGGCAAAATGGCGGCGAAGTCTCGCGCGACCTTCCCTGAGGTCGCGCGAGACTTCGCCGCGATTTTGGGCGAAAAAATGCCGGCGCCCATAGCGGCCTCTGGAGCTATGGGCGCCGCCATTTTTTCGCCCAAAATGGCGGCGAAGTCTCGCGCGACCTCGGGGGAGGTCGCGCGAGAGTTCGCCGCCATTTTGCCGCCCAAAATGGCGGCGCCCAGAGTGGCCGCCGTGGCAGCAGCGGCTATGGCGGCGGGCCTCTAGGAGGCCCGCTACCATCTCTGGGACCCTCCAGGAGGGCTCCCAGGGCGGCAGGGGGCCTCTGCAGGGCCCTCTGCCACCCTGGGAGCCCTCCTGCAGGGCCCCAGGGATGGCAGAGGGCCTCTGCGGGGCCCGCTGCCATCCCTGGGGCCCTGCTTTAGGGCTCCCAGGGTGGCAGGGGGCCTCTGCGGGGCCCACTGCCATCCCTGGGGCCCTGCTTTAGGGCTCCCAGGGTGGCAGGGGGCCTCTGCAGGGCCCTCTGCCATCCCTGGGGCCCTGCAGGAGGGCTCCCATGGTGGCAGGGGGCCTCTGCAGGGCCCTCTGCCATCCCTGGGGCCCTGCAGGAGGGCTCCCAGGGTGGCAGGGGGCCTCTGCGGGGCCCGCTGCCATCCCTGGGGCCCTGCTTTAGGGCTCCCAGGGTGGCAGGGGGCCTCTGCGGGGCCCGCTGCCATCCCTGGGGCCCTGCTTTAGGGCTCCCAGGGTGGCAGGGGGCCTCTGCAGGGCCCTCTGCCATCCCTGGGGCCCTGCAGGAGGGCTCCCAGGGCGGCAGGGGGCCTCTGCGGGGCCGGTGCCATCCTTGGGGCCCTGCTTTAGGGCTCCCAGGGCGGCAGGGGGCCTCTGCAGGGCCCTCTGCCATCCCTGGGGCCCTGCAGGAGGGCTCCCAGGGCGGCAGGGGGCCTCTGCGGGGCCCTCTGCCATCCCTGGGGCCCTGCTTTAGGGCTACCAGGGTGGCAGGGGGCCTCTGCAGGTCCCTCTGCCATCCCTGGGGCCCTGCAGGAGGGCTCCCAGGGCGGCAGGGGGCCTCTGCGGGGCCCGCTGCCATCCCTGGGGCCCTGCTTTAGGGCTCCCAGGGTGGCAGGGGGCCTCTGCAGGGCCCTCTGCCATCCCTGGGGCCCTGCAGGAGGGCTCCCAGGGTGGCAGGGGGCCTCTGCGGGGCCCGCTGCCATCCCTGGGGCCCTGCTTTAGGGCTCCCAGGGTGGCAGGGGGCCTCTGCAGGACCCTCTGCCATCCCTGGGGCCCTGCAGAGGCCCCCTGCCACCCTGGGAGCCCTCCTGCAGGGCCCCCTGCCGCCCTGGGAGCCCTCCTGCAGGGCCCCCTGCCGCCCTGGGAGCCCCCAGCTTTTTTGCTGGTCTCTGACGGGGCCCGTCAGGGGCCAGCAAAAATGGGGAGGCCTGGCCCCCGGAGGGTGGAAGCTCTGCCCCCGGCATGCGGCCCCGCCCCTGGAGGGTGGAAGCTCCACCCCCCAGCACACAGCCCCGCCCCGGAGGGTGGAAGCTCCACCCCCGGCACGTGGCCCCGCCCCAGAGGGTGGAAGCTCCACCCCTGGCACGTGGCCCCGCCCCGGAGGGTCGAAGCTCCACCCCCCAGCTTCGGCCCCCCAGTCGCCTGAGGGACAGCAACCCGGCCCCCGGCTCAAAAAGGTTGCCTACCCCTGCTGTAAAGCTTTCACCATACACTTCAATTATTTTTGAGGACTCTGTATTGTTGTCCAAATCACATTCCAATCTTTGAAAAGTAGGCAAGTAAGAATATGATTTTAGTTCAGGTCTGTGTTAGGCTCTGGAGAACACAAATTGGATGTATTGTGGTACAAAAATGCACTGGAGCATCTTTTTTCACCCATCCACAATGGTCACTGAAAGCATGCACATGCAAAATATCTTGGGAGTGGTTAAACTTGGGCTGTCTCTCTGTTTGCTCAGTTCATGAGCCTTTTCTGGAGGTCCTGTTTGTTTTTCCAGGTTGGCGGAAGAAAAAATATCCTGTTTAAGCAAAACTTCAAGAAATGTGGAAAGTTTTGTATTGGTCAGCTAGAAGAGCCTTTTTATATTTTGACCCAGATGTTTTCCTTGTTATTTTCCATAGTACAGTCTGGAATCTAATGGAAAAGATTCCTTTGGAATCAGAGGTTCTGCATAGGATATGCAATTTGATATGAAGAGAAAATTCCTGTAATTCCTGGGAAATGGTTCTATGCAAAAGTGGAAAGAAGTTTCTTACCTTTAAACTACTATGCAATGGTGTCACTCAAAGCAGCAAACAAGCAAGGATAGACATTGTGGTGCTTTCACTAAGACCAGTTTACACAAACAGACACAAGGCAACTGTTAAGTGAGCAATCATAAAGACAGAATAGAGCATTTCACATTTGCAAATTATGAACTGGATAGAGAGAGAAAGGAGATGGATCTTTATGTTTCTTGTTTCCTGATATCTAAACCAAAACATAAGGCATGAACACCACTGTTGTTGCTGTTGTGGTGGTTTGCCTTCAAATCATTTCCAACATGGCAATCCTGAGGCGAACCTCTCATGGGATTTTCTTGTCAGGAATTGTTGACAGCTGGTTTGCCATTGCTTTCCAGTAAAGGTGAGAGTATGTGACTTGCCCAAAGTCACCAGTGGCTTTCATGACCAAGCAGGGAATTGAACCCTGGTCTCCAGAGTTGTAGTCCAACACTGAAACCATTATGCCACACTGTCTCCTTAAGAAGAAACCTACCTGTGGAATTTTGTAGCTATTTAAGATGTTGGCCATCTGGAGAGAATTCTGGGAGCTGAACCCAGTGATGAAGGCCTTGAGTCTCTTGTCCCAGACACACTTGTAATTGAGGAAATTCATTTGTCCCATGAACAAAAAGGTCAGCGTGGACTCAATGGCTCTCCAGGAACTAAATCCATTGTTATTAATTTTGGATCCCAGTGTGATGTTGGGTAACAACTTATCATTCTCATTGATCTCGTGAATGGCAAAAACAAAGGCAAGAACAAGCTGATAGTTCTTAGGTAACACCCTGCATTGAGAATTGTGATACATCTTTCATAACTGAATCGGATGCATTTTACTTATTGTCTATGAATGAAACATAGACAGGATATAGCAGGAGAAAATAGATATGAAGCTTTTGGTATGTTTTTTAGTCAGATCGATAGACAAACCTGTAAAGCTCAATACATGTAATACATGTAGAGTTAAATATTCTGAGAACAGAGTTGTGGTTTGATATCAGAAGTGATAACAGTCCATCTATTTCAAGAATATACGGCAGAGAGGAGGGGGTAATGTTGTTGTTGCTACTAATTGAGAGTAAATAACCCTTGGCTATTTGCTCCAAATATATTGGTGAATCATAATCTACCTTCTTCTTTCCTTAGTCTAAAAAATTTGTAACATAAGTAGGATTTTAACATCAAAGGATTTCTTATTTGTTCCTTGGACACTTGAGAATTCTGCAGTGAAACTTTCTAGTCCTTGGAAATTAAATTACCTCTTTTGGGGGAGTGGAATTCATCACAGCTAATGTTGTTCACATTGTATGGAGTCTGAAAAATCAGTTTTGTCAAAGTCAAAGCCAGTATTAATTTCTTGAAGAGCCTCCCACCATTTCTTTCATAGATTAAGCACTAAATGAAAGCCTGTTGCTTTATTATTTCCACCACATTATCACTGAGAACTTGGCAATAGAATGATTGACTTGGGAAGATATATTTTAATGATACTGGGAACAAGGATGTAGCGGTACTTACAGCCACTGCATAATCCATGGATGCCCAAGTTGCATTATAAAGAAGGACATAGTAAAATGGTGTCCTTTATATGAAATGGCAAAACTGTCAATCTGAATCTACCATGAAATAATTTAAACAAAATGCCTTTCAGTTACATTATTTTTACCCAAAGGAAATTTAAAAGATAAACGCTTCCCATTTGACAAGATTGTCTAGTCGTGTCTGATTGTAGGGGGCAGTGCTCTGTTACTAAGCTGAGGAAGCCAGCTTTGTTGAAGACGACTTCCATGGTCAGGTGGCCAACATGACTGAACAGAACACTGTTACTTTCCCACTGAAGTGGTATCTCCTTATTTACCTGCACTTTTACAGGCTTTTAAAACTGCTAGGTTGGCAGAAGCTGGGGCTAGTGATGGGAGCTCAGCCCATCATGCGACGCTTGGGTCTCAAACTGCAGACCTGCTGGCCTTGTGATCATCAAAGTCAGAATCTTAAATGCTGAGCAACTGCATCCCTTTCAATTAAATTAGATTGATTCAAAGACCCTCTTCAATCACACTTATTCTTTCTAAGAGCCACTTACCATTCTGTGTAGGAGGATCTATCTGCTTCCCGAAAGTTGTTTAATGACATTTTATTGAATGCATACGTCACAATGTTCCCAATGAGAATATCTTCTCTGGAGCCAAAGATATTGCACTGGAGCCAAGGACATTGCCAGTTGCACATGAACCTCAAATTCTTGCTGAAGGTACCAGGCAAGATGAAAAGGAAGAACAGCCAAATGTCTGCCTGTGGCTTTTCGTGTTGCATCCAGACGCATCTGGATCTGTGCATTTTCCCCAACACACTATTGCTGTGATTTCCTGCAGTATCGATCTCCAGAAAACCAAAGGCTCCAAATTAATCTCTGGCACTCAGTGATGAGGTATCCAAGTTAGACAGGGTGCCCTGCCACCTCAAGTAGATATTGTCTTAAAAAGGATCCTTATAGACAGCATGAAGCCCAAGAGAATTCAGTTAGAGAGCTGTGTTTGGTGAGCAGTTGCAATTCCACAGGTATTTCAGATTAATCACTGCAAATAATTATCATTCAGAAAGTTCATGCACAACTGGAAAAATAACAAGTGCAATCCAAGGCCTAGTAAAATCCCATGACTGTAGTTCCTCCATAACAGCAGAAAAGCATGGTATAGATTAAATGAATGAATGAATGAATGAATGAATGAATGAATAAATAAATAAATAAAGATCACGTGACACACACAGGGGTCATAGTGAATCCTGGGTACTAGTGGCCTGTCTTTTGAAATAGGTGTCAATAAAATTGTGTGGAAAAGGCTGCCCATTGGACAATCCAGATTCAGTAGTGAGTCACACTGTGAAACAACACAATGAGATCATAAAATCTTTAGTATGTCAACACTGCCAAAGACTCTTGAAGCCAAAGTAAGGAACCTCTGTACCATGGTATCTCCCATTTTCCTATGGCCTCTCACCTCCTCTTTTTCCCCTCTTTCATCAATCAATGTAGCTTTCTGAAAGCCTCACATTAGACTGGTAGTTTCTCTGTGCAACACTGATGCTACCTTTAAAATGAGCTCCTCCTCCTTCTTGCCAATTCCTTCATTGATCCTAATGCATACCTCCCAACATTTCACAGATTTTCACACTGGGGCACAGATGAACAAGAAATATCAGAGTGTTGTCAGGATGACAAAAGTTATTGATGAGTAGGAACACATGAGCTGGGAGAGGCTATAGCAGTTTGCTTTTGTCTGAAGCTACAGGGAAGGACAAGATTCTGCCCCTTCCTTCCTGTCCTCTCCTCCACCATCAGCTAATTGATGCAAATCTACTTTTCTATTACTCCAACCATTTCCCTAACTTCTGAGCACTTAGTTCCTTGGGCTTCATCCAGACATGTGGGTCTTAGCTGCCTCTTGGTGACACTTCAAACTCTTAGATTCCCAAATGACCTCATCCAGTAGTTTCATCTTGATGGTAAATGACACAGCAGATAAAAATGGTAGTCAGTTCAGACTGAGACACCATTTCTAAGGAGCTCAACAAGAATCCAGAGCTACGCCTTCTAGAAATTGTCTCATTATGCAGGAATGGAACTACTGGAACTACTGCCTGAGTGAATGCTAGTTAAGGAGGACAGCATGCCCTCTCGATCCTTGCCCATCATGGTTGACCGCCCAGGGAGAGGATGCTGTTAAAATATTACTACTACAAATTTCCATCAAAATTAAAATTAGCGCTCTTTAAAAAACTCTCCCTGGACCCCCTGGTGAGAAACAATTACAGACCGGTCACCCTTTTACCATTCTTGGGCAAAGTGATCGAGAGGGCAGTTGTCTTCCAACTCCAGGCTGTCTTGGATGAAGCCCACTATCTGGACCCATTTCAAACAAGCTTCAGAGCGGGATCCGGAGTAGAGATGGCCATGATCGCCTTAGTCGATGATCTCTGTCTGGACATTGACAGGGGAAGTGTGACCCTACTGGTGCTCTTGGACATCTCAGTGGCCTTCGATACCATAGACCATGGTATCCTTCTGAGGGAGTTAGGAATTGGAGGCACTGCGCTCCAGTGGCTCCATTCCTACCTCTCGAGCAGATTCCAGATGGTGATACTGGGGGACAGTTGCTCTTCTAAGAGAGAGCTGACATCTGGTGTCCCTCAGGGCGCCCTTCTGTCCCCCATGTTGTTTTACATTTACATGAAGTCGCTGGGAGGGATCATCCAGAGACATGGGGCACGGTGTTATCAGTATGTTGATGACACCCAAATATGTTTCTCTTTGCCTCCGACTGCTGCAGTGACTAAGAATGGCCTCTCTCCTCTGAATGCCTGCCTTGAGTCGGTAATGGGCTGGATGAGGGGAAACAAACTCAAGTTGAATCCAGAGAAAACGGAGGTACTTGCAATAGGTACCCCAAGTTCAGGGATGGAATTTTGTCAACCTCTCCTGGACAGGATCACAGTTTGGGAATACTCCTGGATCGGTCTCTACAGTTGTCATCTCAAGTAGATGTGACGGACAGGAGTGCTTGGTACCAACTTTGGTTGATATGCCAACTGCATCCCTACCTGGACCGAAAAGACCTTGAAGCAGTGGTACATGCTCTGGTAATCTCTCATCTTGATTTCCGTAATGTGCTCTACTTGTACCTAGTTCAGAAGCTTCAATTAGTTCAAAATATGGCAGCCAGGTTGGTCACTGGTTCTTCAAGGTTTGACCATATAACACCAATTTTAAAAGATCTTCACTGGCTGCCAAATTGCTTCTGGGTGCAATACAAGGTGTTGGTTATTACCTTTAAAGCCCTATATGATTTGGACCCGAGTTACTTGAGGGAATGCCTCTCCCTATATAATCCGCAGCACACTCTCAGAATATCGGGGAAGAACGTGCTGGAATTAAAAACGACTAGACTAGCCTCAATTTCCCAAAGAGCTTTCACCATAGTCGCTGCAAGACTGTGGAACAGTCTCCCGGAAGAGATCCATCTTACTACCTCCTTGGAGACCTTTAAGTGGGCAGTTAAGACGTATCTTTTCCGGCGAGCATACCCACTGATCTTGTATAAGACACATGGATCCATCTTTTTGATCAGGATTGGAATATCTTTATCCCACTGTTGCTTTTTGATAGCTTGTTTTTAATCGTTAAGTGCTTGTGTATTTTATTGCTTATGTATTTGATTGTTGTGCTTTGTATTTGTATATTTATAACAGGTTGTACTCCTGCCTGAATCCACCTGCGAGAGGTGGGAAAACATAAATAAATTTTTTATTATTATTATATAGGTACAAATAAACACTCTACCTAGGATATTAAACTTATAAGAGGAAGACACTGGGAACCCCAGCCCTTATACATTTAGGGAAAGTGTATAAAGGGTGCAAGCAGGACAGGTGCCATTGAGGAGGGGCCTTCTATAAGGGCGAGCTAAAAGGTAACCTCAATGCATATAAAGAGGGCCATGTCACAATGCCAACCAGGGAACTGGGTCCAGAATTCCTATGTGTTCCAGAAGCCTTCTGGACAAAGCATACAATGACGACTTTATCACACGACTCTTGGTCTCACCTCAGTCCTGCCACAATCATTTTATTTAAATAAACAGAAACATACTAGACATGGGTTTTCTTTCTGATCACACCTCTTTTCAATAGTGCGATGAGAGTCACTGACAGTCCCACACATGGTGTTTCTCATTCCCTCTTTAACA
Source organism: Sceloporus occidentalis (assembly GCA_023333645.1). NCBI lineage: Eukaryota > Metazoa > Chordata > Lepidosauria > Squamata > Phrynosomatidae > Sceloporus > Sceloporus occidentalis. The sequence goes on along the minus strand of JALMGF010000014.1, from coordinate 11,043,319 downwards.
CTACCTTCCTGCTCCATGCCCCACTCAGCATGATTTACTTTTATTTATTTACTTTTAAAATTTTAACACAATTCTAGAGAAATGAGAACATGAAATATTTTTTTAAAAAAGAAAAGGAAGGAGTAGAAAAGACAAGAAAAGAAAGTGAGGAGCAATGAAAGAAAACAAGATGCTTAGAAATAACAAGCAGGAAGGGGAGAGTGGGTAAGGTGAAATCCTCAACTTCCATGTTGGGAGGCTGGCAGACTGAAACTACAGAAGCAGTTGATGGTTCAGGGAGATTTATGCAATCCATCCCACCCTTTCCCTATTTAGGCTTCATAAATGCCCTAAATATCATGATGTACCATTTCTGTCCTTGCCTTCAAAGGAACACAAATGTGCACCAGTACCCTTCAGCAGCCACATAGCCATTCTCAAATTCCCTGTCTAAGTTGTTTAGAGCTATGCTTATACAGCTGTAGGTCATCTGTGTTCTCAGTAGCTCTCCATTAACCCCGGTATGTTAGTGGTGGAGTGAGGAAGGTGCCAAGATGCACCAGACCCTTGACCAAGGGAATAGCCACAATGCTGACTGGGAAGACAAATGGAAAAAATTGTATGAATTTGTGAAAATTAATACATAATGAGGATTTAAGAGGGATAATAATACGGAAATAAAGGAAAAGTCCTATACAATACCGAAATACAGGTTGTAAGCCAACATTAACATAAAACACTACCATTATCTTCTATATAATAATTAGAGATGATTTCTGTAATCTGTGTCAATGAATGGAGGAAAAAAAGTTAATTGCCAAAGTTCAAACTCTGATTATGAAAATATCCAAGTTTAATTTGATAACATTTAAAAGCAAGAGAGTTATTTATGATTGCTTGACAATAACAATGCCGTTTCATGCGACGAATCTTATAGCAGAGAGGGGGGGACTGGGGGTAACATGTTGGGAGAAGAAATAGACAAAATCAGATCAAGAATTTATAAAGTGTAAAGTTTATTTGCTTTTATTACTTTTTTTGTATATGACATTTATGTTATATCTTGATCTAATAAAAAAAAAATAACCCTGTAATGGTTATTAACCCTATAATGCTCAAGTGTAGAGCTTGTTACTGTTCCAACAATATTGAAGTGGCAAAATGAAAGAAATGGTGTTTAAAATATATGAAGATGGTCATTCATTACATCTGCAACCTTGAGGTACTTCTGAACACTTCCCTGTCAGCTCCTCTTATTTAAAAAGAATCAGGAATATTAAACAGGCCATGCATAAAATATAACAGAGAACTTTGCCAAATTGTCACTTCTTTTTCCTGATCAGCTGCTCTCTTGTGTTGAGCTCAGGTCTCCATAAAAGAATGTAGCATTTAGGGAAGAACATGCAAGCCAGTAAGCCAAAAGTTGAAACCAAGATAGAGAAGACTTCCACAGCCACCATATATTTCCCTTTAGTGCTCAGGTAACTTGGGACAAAGGAAATCCAAACGCTGCAGAACACCAACATGCTGAAGGTGATCAGCTTGGCTTCATTGAAACAGTCAGGCAACTGCCTGGCAAAGAATGCAATAGTGAAACTGGTGAAGGACAGAAGTCCCATGAAGCCCAGGACAAGGTAGAACATGAGGTCTGAGCCCTCATTGCATTGCAATATAATCTCTGCTGGCTGGGAATGCAGGTCAGCCTCTGCAAATGGTGGAGAAGTTGTCAGCCACACTGCACTGATGCTAATTTGAATGAGAGAGCAAAAAAGAATGACCAATATTGCCAGCTTCATCCCTACATATTGCCTAATTTTGTTCCCTGGCTTTGTAGCCATAAAGGCCAGCACAACAGTGATGGTTTTGGCCAACATGCAAGAAATTGCAATGGTGAAAATGTTACTGAATACTGTTTGCCGGAGTATGCAGGAGACGTTTGTAGGTTTTCCAAGGAAAAGAAAGGAGCACAGAAAACAGAGCAACAGTGAAATGAGCAGAACACAGGTGACACACCAGTTGTTGGCTTTAACTATGGGAGTGATCCTGTGATAAATGAAAATCCCCATTATCACAATGATGATTGCGCAAAGGAAAAGAGCAGAGGAAGCCAAGGTTGCTCCTAGGGGTTCTGTGTAGGACAAGTAGGTAACCACTTTTGGGATGCATTGATTTCTCCCTTTATTTGGATATTGATCTTCTGGACACCTTTCACATTCGTTTGCGTCTGAAATCCATAACAAAAGTTTCAGTATTAGCAAAATGTGCATTTGTTCAGAACATCATTTTTTTTTTATGATGAGACATTTAGAAAACAATCTGTTTCTCATCAAAGAGACTTATGGGTGTTTTCACACATAGTCCCTTCATTCCTGTTTCTCAGTCCATCTGATACTATATACTTTTTTTAATTACTCTGAAAATGCACATTTTCAATGCATTTTTGAGTTGAGAGATGGAGAGGATGTGAGTTCCCAGATCCAATCTAAATTAACTCAGGATTTTCCCCACACTAATCCAGAATCAAGAAAGTCACAAATTAGTAAACCATCTCATGTAGGAAAAAGTCAGCCGCCCGACTCTGCGGGCAGGCCGTGTTGCTGCCGGAGCAGCCACGCAGGGCTGTGCACGCCTGAGAATGCACTGCTGGGGCGTGCTTGCCTGTGATTGGTGGATGGGGAGGGAAAGGGAGGGACTTACACCCCCAGATGGCTGCTCTGGGAGGTGGATAGCCCCTCTTGTTGGTTGCCCCAGTCCTCCGGGGCAGCTAATTGGGAGGCTGCTCTGGGGGCGGGGCGACTCCCTTCCCAGCCCCCACCTTTGCTTGGCCTATTTAAGGCCGCATGGTCCAGCACTCAGTGCCATTTTCTGCTCAGCTCGCCCACCCGCCCTCCCTAGGGTGCTGGTGTTTTTTGTCACAACTTCGGGGCGCCAGCAGAGGGTCTGGATCTGGTGGGCATGGTCTATAGGGTTGCGTAGCACTATATCGGGAGTCCCTATGGGACATGGGAGTGATGAGGGCATGTGTTGTGGCCATTGCGGGAGCCATAACGTGACATCGCTTCCTAGTGACTAGGGGCTTTATTATTAAATGCAATCAGTAGGTTGCATCGATAAGAGAGGGCATTCCATTAGCCCCTAGCTCATCCCGATGTCTTGCTGATATATGACTGCCTAGTATCTTACAGCAGTGGGTTGTATGATGATCCAGACCTCATGCTTTTGGCCAACCCTACCTTTGGTTGCTGGTTTTGCATTAATAAAGTTGTGGCCTTTCCTCCACATGTGGCTCATGTATTATTGTGGCGCCGCCCTCCCAGGCAATGATCTACCAGGGAAAGAAATTTTGGAGTGGTTATTGGACTTGAATGTTTGTTGAATTCCATATCTCCCCATTGATGACTGGGGTAACAGATTAGTTACCCCTGGAAAAACTGTGCTTTTTGTTGGCTGACTGTAACAAAGATATAACTTTTAGAACTGCTAAATTATTGGCTTTCTCCTTATGCTTGCATGCAAATACCTTATGCTTGCAAGAAAATCTGATTTTTGTAATTGTTACAGTAAAATTGTTTTTTAATTACAATAAAATTATGATTGACTGCTTGGGATTTTTTTTTTTTTTTACAGGACGTATTTTGGAATTTCAACAAGTGATCATCGATGGGTTTGGTTCTTAAGTTTAAAAGGAAAAGGTTTCCCCTTGACATGAATGTTGAATCATAACCGAATGTAGTGGGCGGTGCTCATCTCTTTTACTAACCCGAAGAGCCAGCGTTGTCCAAAGATGACTCCGGTAGTCATATATCCAGCATAACCATATGGAATGCTGTTATCTTTCCATTAAAGTTGTGCCTATTCATCTACCTGCATTTGCATGCTTTAGAACTACTAGGTTGGCAGAAACTGGGACTAGGGATGGGAGCTCACTCCAACACACGGTGCTTCAGCCTCAAACTGCCAACCTTCTGACCTTATGATCACCAGAACTGGCATCTTAAGCACTAAACCACCATCTCCCCTAAACTTTAAACTCCAACTACTGTATATTGCACATGATCTCATATGTCCAAGCTGAAAGAGAAGCCTTTTCGTAAATATATGTATTTGTTTTGTTTCTTAAACAGAAAATACCTAGACTAGTCCTCAAAATAGAAAAAGAAAAAGTATAGTTGGCCCTCCTTATCCAAGCATTTTGCATCCATGGATTCAACAAACCACAACTTTTGGAAAAAAAATGAAAAAATATCCCAAAAGCCAATGTTGATTTTACCATCTTATATAAAGGGCACTATTTTACTGAGCAAATGTATATAATGGGACTTGAGCATCTATGGATTTTGGTATCTACAGGGGCGTCCTGGAACCAAACCCCAACAACATATCAAGGTCCTATTGTATTACATTATGTTCTTTTCCTTACCAAAGTGGATGGAAATCCTTCCAGAAGCACAAGAAACACAGTCGTAACAACATATGTGGTTCCCCTGTTGGACAATCCTGTTGTTTCCAGGATGGCATTTCTGAACACACCTGGCTTTGGGTAGCATCTAAATGGAAGCAAAAAGATGGATTCTAAAGTCCATTATGTAGTAATATCTTTATTGTGATATTCAGGATGGAAACAAAGTCACTGTCTTCAGGGTTATTATGTCCAGCTTCAGTTGCTTTAACTCAAACGATCTATGCTCCCACCACTGGCAGCTGTCACTTTCTCTGAAGTCACAAGGCATGTGATTGACATTGGGAACCTAGTTTTCAACCTCAGAGAGAGTGACCCATGGGAGTGATGGTGGCAGGCATAGTGGGACACATATGTAGGCAGCTACCCAGCATCACACTGGAGTGCCCAGGTAATGGGGGGAGATTTGGAGAGGCTTCCAGACTGGAATACTTTGAGATCAGCCCAGAGAATTCTGGCCAGTGTAGGTCCACCCTTAGTGTTCCATGGAGAGTAATGGAGTGATGTTATGTCATCTAATTTGGGAGGAAAACTCATTCCTGAAAGGCAGATAATTTTTCCATATCTTACAAAGATGCACTAAAATGTTTTGAGTGGCTGCTAATTTTTCGGGACCAAAGTTAATCTCTGCATCAAATGTGACCTCTAGACGGTATCTGACTTTGGATACTCAACAACTTGGAAAATGTCACATCCTTTTAAGTTTGCCCTTTTTCTTTAAATATCCTCACCCCTTCAAATTTGTGATTCCACACAATATTGCTTCCATTGATGGTGAACCTTTTGCCCACGGGAGCCTGTGGGTCCATTCTTCCAACTTGAACTTTCTGGAAAGATTGATTAGGGAATGTGACCAAGTTGATAATGTCAAAAGCAGATGCCAGGTCTCCACTCTCATCAAAATAAATTTCCTCGCCAGCACTGTTATTAAAACGGATGTATCTCAGAAGTGAGCGAAGCTGAAGTAGACAACAAATGGTTGATAAATTTGGTTAGCTGGTGGGAAAAGGAATTTGACTACCAATCTATCAGTCAGTCAGTCTGTCTGTCTATCTATCTATCTATCTATCTATCTATCTATCTATCTATCTATCCCTTTCTACTAGTGCAGGAACTACTAAAATAAATTAATTTCAAACAAATCAGACATAGCATTAAATAGTAACTAACCCATGCAAATCTCTATCGTATTAAAGCTAAGCAATGGTGGTGCTGTGGTTAAATTCTGTACTGCTGCCACTCACAAACTATAAGGATGTGAGTTCAATACCAGTGAAAGGGCTCAATCTCGACTCAGGCTTGCATCCTTCTGAGGTCACTAAAATGAATACCCAGATTGTTGGGGGCAATTAGCTTACACTTTGTAACCGCTTAGCGAGTGCTTAAGTGCACTGATAAGCTGTATCGAAATGTACTTGCTATTGCTATTAAAACAGTTGTGGAGTGCTTAAAAGAGTTTCATACATTTTCTCACCAAACGTAATGGTGGAGGGATTGAGAGAAAGGTTTCATATCCCAAGCAGTTGAAATGGGGAGATATGGCCATTCCAATAGTCTGGGCTAAAGCTACAGAGGGTTCTGTATGGTATAATAATAATAATAATAATAATAATAATAATAATAATAATAATTTTTATTTATATATCCCGCCTCTTCCTACGGATCGAGGCAGGAGAACAGCACATATATAAATTTACACATAGTTAAAATACATTCTCATTATACAAAACAAAATTTAAAAACACATTAAAATACCTGTACATGTGCAATATCAAATTCTGGTTCCTCATCAAGTTCCGAGTGGAGTATCATCTTAAGCTGTTAAAGCAGGTCTGGGGGGTAGGCTCGCCGGTAGAGGTCTGTCTTGATTGCCTTCTTAAAGCCATCTAAGGTTGTAATGAGACGGATCTCCTCCGGCAAGCCATTCTACAATTTGGGAGCCAGCACAGTGAATGCCCTATGGGAAGTAGATCTTAATATAGTCTTCGGGCAGTCCAAGAGGTTCTTCCCTGTTGTTCTGAGAGTGCGGGGCAGATTTTGTAGGGAGAGGCGTTCCTTCAAGTAACTCAGGCCCAAGCCGTATAGGGCTTTAAAGGTAATGACCAACACTTTGTACTGCTCCCAGAAACTAATCGGCAGCCAGTGAAGAGATCTTAAAATTGGTGTTATATGGTCAGTCCTAAGTGTACCGGTGACCAGTCTGGCTGCTGCATTTTGTATTAATTGAAGTTTATGAACTTGATACAAAGGTAGCCCCATGTAGAATGCATTACAGAAGTAAAAACGAGAGATTACCAGTGCATGCACCACTGCTTCAAGGTTTTTTCGGTCCAGGTAGGGACGCAGTTGGCATATCAACCAAAGTTGGTACCGGCACTTCTGGCCATCGCATCTACTTGAGATGATAATTGTAGTGATGGATCCAGAAGAAACCCCAGACTGCGCACTTTGTCCTTTAGGGGAAGTGTGACCCCGTCCAGGACTGGTTGACAAATCTCCATCCCTGGACTTGGGGAACCTATCGCAAGTACCTCTGTTTTCTCTGGATTCAGCCTGAGTTTGTTTTCCCTCATCCAGCCCATTACCGACTCAAGGCATGCGTCTAGAGGAGAAATGCCATCCTTAGTCACTGCAGCAGTCAGAGCATAGAGAAATAAATTTGGGTGTCATCAGCGTACTGATAACAACACACCCCATGTCTTCGGATGATCTCTCCCTGCGGTTTCATGTAAATGTTAAACAGCATGGGGGACAAGACGGCACCCTGAGGGATGCCAGATGTCAGCTCTCTTTTGGAAGAGCATGAGTCCCCCAGCATCAACATCTGGAATCTGCCTGAGAGGTAGGAACGGATCCACTGAAGCACAGTGCCCCCAACACCTAATTCCCTCAGGCGTTCCAGAAGGATACCATGGTCAATGGTATCGAAAGCCGCTGAGATGTCCAAGAGCATCAACAAGGTCACACTTCCCTCATCGATGCCCAGATGGAGATCATCGCCTAAGGCGACCATGGCTGTCTCAACTCCGTATCCTGCCCTGAAGCCGGTTTGAAATGGGTCCAGATAATCGGTTTCATCCAAAACAGCTTGGAGTTGAAGGGAGACTGCCTTCTCGATAACCTTGCCCAAGAATGGTAACAGGGAGACCGGTCTGTAGTTATTTCTGATCAGGGAATCTAAAGAGGTTTTTTAAAAAATAGTGGTTTGACTATTGCTTGTTTTAATTCAGATGGAAAAATTCCCTCTTTAAGGAATGTATTAATTATAAGATGTAACAACATTTTCATCCCATTCCCCCCCTCCCGAACGGTCAACCATGATGGGCAAGGGTCGAGAGGGCACGTTGTCTTCTTCACACTTCCAAGGAGCTTGTCCACTTCATCAGTATTTACAAAGTGAAAGTGATCCAGAATAACTAAATCTGTGGAGTCACTGGACACCTCTCTTACTGATTCTGTTATAATGTTCGCGTCCAGATCAGCCTTTATCTGAAAGATTTTATCTGCAAAAAAGTCATTAAAAGCATCACAGCAGGCTTTAGAAGGTTCTAATAATGGGTTCTGGGTGGGAGGCAGTTGAGTTAGCTCTTTGACCACCCTGAACAGCTCTGCTGGAAGAGACTCTGCAGACGCAATTCGTGCAGCATAGAATAAACTCTTTGCTGCATCAATTGCCACTCCATAAGCCTTCAATAGGGTCTCATGGAGTGTCTTATCAGGCAAAAGCTGATGTTTCCGCCAACGGCACTCTAGTCGTTGCACGGCCCGCTTCATTTGACCAAGATCTTCCGTATACCAGGGTTTTTTATTTGAAGTGGGCCGGAAAGGACGCTTGGGAGCGATACTGTTTATAGCCCAGGTAAGATTGTTGTTCCAGGTATCGACCAGGGCATCAACAGAATCGCCATCATTCCCAGCCATAAAACCCTCTAAGACTTCTTGGAACCTTTTGGGTTCCATCAGTCTTCGAGGGCGGACCATTCTAATAGGTCCTCCACCCCCGAGGGGGATATAGGTGTTAGCCTTCAGTCCCACTTTGACCAGAAAGTGATCCATCCATGACAGAGCAGAGGCCTGTATTACCTCTGCCCATGGCTGTACCTGATCCTTACTAAAAACCACATCAAGTGTATTACCTGCACAATGTGTTGGACCCGAGACTAGTTGGGATAGGCCCATGGCTGTCATGGAGGCCATGAACTCCCAAGCCGCACCTGTGAGTTCTGATAAACTGGCCTGAAAGGGGATGTTGAGGTCCCCCAGGACAAGCAGCCTGGGAGACTCCTACAGCAGCTCCGAAACCAGCTGTGTCAGCTCGGCCAGGTAGTCTGTTAGGTTACGGAGTGGACAGTAAACCAACAGAATCCCCAAACTATCCCTAGCCTTCAGGGTCAGGTAAATGCACTCAGTGTAATCTGTTTTCCAGATAGGTTTTCTGGCCAAAGTGATGGCACATTTATGGACTAAGGCAATACCTCCCCATCGCCCACCCCTTGCCCACTTTTGACCAGCATTTTGAAATGTGACAATAAGCCCATTTAACAAAGAGTTTCTGTTCTATTTCCTGACAATGGTTTGCTTTTATAGTTCTGTCTTTATATGACAAACTCCATTTTTTCAACTTTTTCCATTTTTACCAAATAACAATATTAAATATCTTCCCATTCCTAAAAAGGGTATTTGGAAGCTTTTGGGTGCAAATTTATATTAATTTTATTTCAAAGGTTGTGGGATGACTATGTACCTCTTCATGTTCTCATGGAAAACCAACATGGCTTCCAGACCTTGACAATTGCACACCCCTGGCAGATACCCTGTGCAAATACACTAGAACTTAAAGTTTTGTATATGAATAAAATTTGCTTCAATAAAGCAATGCATCACGCTTCCTAAGAAATATTAACTTGCCTGCCAGGGCTGAACATTCAGAAGGTTCCACTTCTTCTCAGTCACTGGTGCTTTCTGCTTCACATGCAATGAATATGCAGCATGAAGCGCATGAGCTACAGCATAGACAGCATTGTAGATATTGTAGCTCTGGCCACACATCCTCATTTCAAACATAGGTCCTGGGAGGGTGCTGAGCTTCTCTTCACCAGTGCAATTGCTTGCATTTGGGAAATTCAGGTTATATAGTGGGAATGAACAAGTAAATGCACTACGCCAGAACGGATATATTTCATGAATCTCCGACTGAAATGGATTTATGTTCTGCAGAAACTCCTGGAATCCAGGCACCTCATTGGAGTGTAAGGCAAAGGCCAAGGTGCCATTGAAGGATGTTACTGCAAACCTTCCCCCACCAAAAACAGTTGTGACATCCCACTGAGCAGTTGTGATCCAAACCCTCTCCATGGACAACTTGTGATCATATTCCAAACCTTCAAGAATTGACCGTAAACCCTCCATAGAGTGAACATTTCCACTGACTAGAATTACATTAATTTTGTATGACCAGAGAACATGGAGAACTGTATTCATTTGTTTTTGAACACTTGGTATGTAATCTGTCACTGTAGGTATGGACTGGGTAAAAGAAATACAAATATCTCTCCCTTGGATGCTGGCACTGAAGGTACGAAGAAATCTTTCACCGCTTGCATCTTCTGGAATGAGGAGGCCTATCCAATTCCACCCAAAATATTCCAGGAGGTGAATAATGCCAGAATTCTGAGAGGCTTCATCCGGAACCATCCGGAAGAAAGAGGGAAACTGGGTTTTATCACTTAGAGCAGGATCAAAAGATCCACTGCTGATCTGAAAAAGGAAAACCAAACAAAAGTAAAATATGTTTAAAAAATGAGAAACAGAATTCTTTGATGTTGAATAAACATTCTCTTTTCCTAGATATTAGTGTGTCATCTCAGATAAACTTGTACTCTAGAGAGCCAGAGTGGTTTATTGGTTTTAGTGTTGAATTTTAGTGTTGATGTTAGTATTGGATTGGGTGACCACTGGTAAGTAACACTCTCTCAGCCTCAGAAGAAGGCAAATGTAAACCTCCGCTGATCAAATCTTGCCAAGAAATCCTAGTGATAGTCTTAGGTTTGTCTAATAATAATAATAATAATAATAATAATAATAAATTTTATTTATATACCGCTTTTCCACAGATCAAAGCGGTGTACAGACAATTAAAACCATACAATTACAGAACTCTAAGCACAATCATTCGCCTTCAAGGGTAAACAGGGAATTGATGGCAACATTGTAGATAACTTCATTCTTCGGGGGGAAGGCTTGACAAAAAAGAAGAGTTTTAAGCCTCTTTTTGAATGTTTCTAGGGGGCTTGTCAGACGGAGCTCCTCAGGTAGATCATTCCACATCCGTGGGGCCAACACTGAAAAGGCCATCTGGGATGTGGCAACATATTTGGAAGGTGGAATTACCAGTAAGTTCTTCCCAGATGTTCTGAGTGTGCGGGGCGGATCATATGGGGAGATGCGGTCCCTCAAGTAACTTGGGCCCAAGCCATGTAGGGCTTTATAGGTAGTGACCAACACCTTGTATTGCGCTTGGAAGTGAATGGGCAGCCAGTGAAGATCTTTCAAGATAGGTGTTATATGGTCAAAACTGGACACACCAGTGACTAATCTGGCTACCATATTTTGTACTAATTGAAGCTTCCGGACTTGGTACATGGGTAGCCCCATGTAGAGCGCATTACAGAAATCTAATCGAGAGGTTACCAGAGCATGTACCACAGTTTCAAGGTCCCTTTGGCCCAGAAAGGGCCGCAGTTGGCGTATCAACTGAAGTTGATAGCAAGCACTTCTGACCGTTGCATCTACTTGATATGTCAACTGCAGAGACGAGTCCAGAAGTACTCCTAAACTGCGAACTTCGTCCTTCAGGGGAAGTGTGACCCCGTTCAGGACAGGTGGATAAATTTCCTTTCTAAGGCCTGGGGGACCTATCACCAGTACTTCCATTTTCTCTGGATTCAGGCTGAGTTTGTTTTCCCTCATCCAGCCCATTACTGACTCCAGGCAGGCATTCAGAGGAGAGACGCCATCCTTAGTCAATGCATCAGTCGGAGACACAGAGAAGCATATTTAGTTGTCATCAACGTACTGATAACACCGCGCCCCGTGTCTCCGGATGATCTCTCCCAGCGGTAAACAAAGTGGGGGACAAAATAGCTACCTGAGGGACACCAGATGTCAGTTCCCTCTGAGAGGAGCAAGTGTCCCCCAACTGCACCATCTGGAATCTGCCCGAGAGGTAGGAACGGAACCACTGGAGCGCAGTGCCCCTGATGCCCAGCTCTCTCAGGCGTTCCAGAAGGATACCATGGTCAATGGTATTGAAAGCCGCTGAGATGTCCAAAAGCACCAACAAGGTCACACTTCCCCTGTCGATACCTAGACGGAGATCATCGACTAAGGCGACCATGGCAGTCTCAACTCCATAACCCGCTCTAAATCCAGTTTGAAATGGGTCCAGATAATCGGTTTCATCCAAGACTGCTTGGAGTTGGACAGCGACCGCTCTCTCGATCACCTTACCTAGAAATAGCAACAATGAGACCAGTCTGTAGTTATTCCTTACCAGGGGGTCCAAGGAGGGTTTTTTAAGCAACGGTTTAACTGTTGCTAGTTTTAGACTTGATGGAAATTTTCCCTCCCTGAATGATGCATTGATTATACGTTGTAACAGTAATGTTATAGCATCACCACCCTGGACGGTCAGCCAAGAAGGACAGGGATCGAGAGAGCATGTCGTCTTCCTAACACTTCCAAGAAGCTTGTCCACTTCATTGGTATGAACAAACTCAAAGTGATCCAGTTTAATAGAGTCCACAGAAGCTCTGGATACCTCTTCTATAGTTTCTGTTGAAATGCCAGCATCAAGATCAGCCCTTATTCGAGAGATTTTATCTGCAAAGAAGTTGTTAAAATCGTCACAGCAGGCTACAGTTGGTTCTAAAATAGGGTTCAGGGTGGGGGGAAGCTGAGTCAGCTCCCTGACCACCCTGAACAGCTCTGCTGGACGTGACTCCACAGACACAATATGCGCAGCATAGAAGGAGTTCTTTGCTGTGTCTATTGCCACTCCATATGACTTCAAACGAGCCTCATGGAGTGTCTTTTTGGATAAGCGCTGGTGTCTCTGCCAGCTGCATTCTAGTCGTTGTGCGGGCCGCTTCATTTCCCGGAGATCTTCTGTATACCATGGTTTTCTATTGGTAGCAGGCCGGAAAGGACGCTTAGGAGCGATACTGTGTATAGCCCTGGAGAGATCGTTGTCCCAGATGTTAGTCAGGGCATCAACAGAATCGCCATCAGATCCAACCATAAGCCCTTCTAAGGCTTCTTGGAACCTTTTGGGTTCCATCTGCCTTCGAGGGTGGACCATCCTAATTGGTCCTCCACCCCGGGGGGGATTTGGGTAGTTGCCTTAAGTCGAACCTCAACCAGGTAATGGTCTGTCCATGACAGAGCAGAGGTACTGCCTACCTCTGCCCACGGAGTGTCCCAGTCCATACTAAAGACAACATCGAGTGTATTACCTGCGCAATGTGTCAGACCCAAGACTAACTGGGATAGGCCCATGGCCATCATGGAAGCCATGAGCTCCCGAGCCGCACCTGTTAGATTTTGTCAGCCGGTCTCGAAAGGGATGTTGAGGTCTCCCAGAACCAGAAGTCTGGGAGACTCCAGCAACAGTTCCGAGACCAGCTGTGTCAGCTCAGCTAGGGAGTCTGTTAGCCCACAGGGTGGACGGTAGACCAACAGGATCCCCAGACTATCCTTAGCCTTCAAGGTCAGGTAAATACACTCGATGAAGTCCATTTTCTGGATGGGGTTCCTGGTTAAGGTGAGAATATTTTTATGGACTATAGCAACACCTCCCCCCACCACCCGCATGTCCTGGTCTGCTCCCTAACAGTATACCCGGCTGGAAGAGCCTGTGCCCACACTGCATTGCTCTCAGCCCCCAGCCAGGTCTCTGTAATGCAAGCCAGGTCACAGTTCTTGTCTTCCAAAAGATCGTAAATAATTTGGGTCTTATTCTTGATTGACCTGGCATTGCACAGAAGCAGAGACAGGGTCTGTGGTACCGTTGGATTGACCCTCGGTTCTTTTGGGTTAGGTGGGTGGATGGAAGGCAGGATAGGTATTAAGCATTGATCCTGCCTTCCCTTATATCGTAATTCCACTGTTCTACCCCCCATTCACCCTCCACACAGCTGTTCTTCAGGTTATCCCTGATGGAGCTGGGTCTGCCTCATCGCTCCCTCTCAGGCCAAGATGACAGTTAAGGAGGGAGGAGTCTCTTCCTTCAGGCAATCCCTGATGGAGCTGGGTCTGCCTGATAGCTCCCTCTCGGGCCAAGATGACAGTTAAGGAGGGAGGAGTCTCTTCCTTCAGGCAATCCCTGATGGAGCTGGGTCTGTCAGAAATAACTTGAAATTGCATAATGTCTACTCATACATTTCTCATTAACTGAGGCTCCAAATTCAAATTTGCAAAATGTTTGCCGAATACCTGGACGTTTAATTGCAGACATGTATATCTGTATGTATCATATGAAAGAACCAGCATGGCATAGTGAAATTATGGATCAATTTAAATGGGCCTATGCACCGCCCCTGTCACGTGCTAGGGGTTGGCCGTCCATACCGGCCTCACCCCTAGCATGTGACGGGGGCGTCAAAATGGCGGCCCCCTGTACACATGGGCGCTGCCCTTTTGATGTGATGGACGCATAGCGTCTGCATGTCCTGGCGCCTTTGTGGTGCCACAAGAAGAACTCGCTTTTTGCAGGTTCTTTTTGCTCCGTGACGGAGCCGCGTGGTTTGTCCGCTGTGTCTCCCTCGTGGAGCAAACCAGGCCGGTGACAGACCGCTCTTTTTGGGTGGTCTGTATCCCGCCTATGAAACTCACAGGGTGGGCCTGGGCAAACCACATTCACTCAGCCTCATTGGGAGACACGCTCTGAACAAATCTGGCCAAGAAAACTGTGTTCTAGGCTTGCCTTAGTTAGAGTTGCTGTATGTTGGAAATGACCTGAAGGCACACAACAACAAATATGAACACACAATATCCCTATCCAGTAGCCCCTTCTTGATCACATCTCTCTTTGAAACTACTTTTCGCTAATGCAGGTTGTCTCAGAAGAGAGGCCAGAAGACAGCTGGATATTTCCCTTTCTTTTGTGCTATGTCTTTTTAGATTGTAAGCCTGAGGGCAGGGAACTGTCCAGTTAAAAAATGGTAAGCCACTCTGAGAGCCTTTGTATCTGAAGAGCCGGGTATAAATAAAAATATTTGTGAGAAGAAAGATAATTTTCAGAGAGAAGAGGAGCCCCAAGAACAGAGAGAGAAACTGATGTGCAGAATTAGACCCCAGGACAAGTTCAACACATTTTTGGTGTTTGTTGTTGTATGCCTTCATGTCATGTCTGTCTTATGGTAACCTTAAACCAAACCTATTACAAGGTTTTCTTGTCAAGTATCTTCAGAGTGGGGTTGTGATTGCTATCCTCTGAGGCTGAGAGAGTGTGCCTCATATTTCCTGGCAGAGAGTATCATCACCCTTGCAAATGAAACCTACATCATTAATGATCCTACTCTACACCCCAAAGTTGCAGCCCCCTAGAAGGGACCTAGGATGGATACACACAATTTTATCATCAATCACCTTCTTGCCTTGGTACTATTCTCATTTAGCTGCAGTTTTTAGCTAGGAAAACACCACATTGTAGCATTAACCAGAAAGAATGGGCGGATGTGTAAAACCTAGATCACCAATGTTGTCCAATTTTTATTTCCAACTTTTTCCAGCTTTATTCTTGATCCAGGTTCAAACTCTATTTCCCCCTGCATGGAATTTCCTACATATGTCTGTTCCCATATTTCTAAATGCATCTATGTTCAACAGTTTTAGAACTATACATTTTTGAAAACCATCTGAAGCATATTTGGGCACATTTTAAAACTGTAAGGCTTTTACCATCCACTACATAGAATACTAATCATTTCTGAAAGCTTTGTTTTATTGTCCAAATCAGTTCCTATGGAATGACCTGCCAGAGGAGATCCGTAATATCTCCACTCTGACAGCTTTTAAGAAAGCACTCAAGGCGGATCTCTTCTGGCATGCCTTTCCAACTTAGTTACCCTCCCCAGATATAGAGATATTTGTCCCCTCATCTGTCTATTCGTCCCCACCTATGTTTCTGCCTATTTTTTATTGTTATTGTTTAATGTCTTTAATGTCTTTAATGTTTTTATACTGTTACTGTTTAATCCTGTTTTAGTACTGGGAATGGGGGGGAAGGGGGAGGTTAAAGGTTTGATTTTTTAAAAAACCTCTATTGTAATTTGATGTATTTTATTGTTGTAACCCGCCCGGATTCTTTGTGATTGGGCGGGCTAGAAATAAATTATTATTATTATTATTATTATTATTATTACTATTATTACTATTATTATTATTATTATTATTATTACTATGCTTGGAAAAGTAGGCAAGGCAGACTGTGATTTTTGTTCAGGTCTGTGTTAGTGTCTGGAAAGCATTATATGGATGAACTGTTGTATAAAATGCACTGGAACATCGTTCCTACTGATCCTCAATGCCCAACAAAAGCATTCTTGTGAATGGTGTAACTTTAGTTATCTCTCTGTTTGCTCATTTTTCTGGCGTTCCTATCTTTTTTCAGAAAAAAGGAATGTCCTGTGTTAGTAAAACATAAAATGTGTTGGGCTTTGGCTTGGCCAGCCAGAAGTACCATTTCATATTTTGGCTCAGACATACTCCCTGTCATTTCCCACAAGACAGTTTGGACTCCGGCCCCAAAGATTCCTCTAGAATGAGAGGTTCTGAATAGAACATATACTGTAGTTTGATATGAATATGTGGTTGTATATGGTTGTATGGATTCTATGTATGTTTTTATATATTCTTTTAAAACTGATAAAATTTATATAAAAATATCTCTTGGTTCCTAAAATCTATACTAAGGCATAATGCATAAATACTCCTGTTGTTGTTGTTGTTGTTGTTGCGGTTGTGATGGTGGTGTGCTTTCAGGTCATTTCTGACTTATGGCAATCCTAAAGTGAACTTTTAATGGGGTTTTCTTGGCAAGAGAAGGATTGCCATTCTCTTCTCTTAAGGCTGAGAGCATGTGACTTGCCCAAAGGCACCAGTGGCTTTCATGTCCACATGGGGAATTGAACCCTGGTCTCTAGAGTAATAGTCCAACACTGAAACCATTACGCCACACTGGCTCTCTATGAAGAAACCTACCTGTGGAATTTTGTAGATATTTAAGATGTTGGCCATCTGGAGAGAATTCTGGGAGCTGAACCCAGTGATGAAGGCCTTGAGTCTCTTGTCCCAGACACACTTGTAATTTGGGAAATTCATTTGATCCATGAACAGAAGGATCAGCGTGGACTCAATGGCTCTCCAGGAACTAAATCCATTGTTATCGATTTTTGATCCCAATGTAATGTTGGGTAACAACTTGTGATTCTCGTTGATCTCATGAATGGCAAAATCAAAGGCAAGAACAAGCTGGTAGTTTTTAGGTAACATCCTGAATTGAGAATTATAAAACATGGTTGAATAAGATGCATTTTACATACATTTGTGAATGAAACATAGACAAGATATAACAGGAGAAAGTGGTTATCAGTTCAAATTTCTTTCATGGATCAATCTTGGGCAGGGAGGAATCTGCAAAGCAAGTGGTCCCATTTTAAAAGCTGCCTTATGTGATACTTAGAAACATAAGAAAAGGCATGATTTTGCTATAGTCATTTTTGTTTTCATTAAGGACTACTCATAATTTCTTTCATGAATCAAGCACTATTTCCATCACTTGTATCACTGAGAACTTGGCAATATAATAATTGACGCTAGAAAATATATATTAATTACACTGGGAACGATGATGTAGCAATATTTAAAGCTACTGCAGGAAATGGAATGAATGTTTTCATCCTGCTTTCTCTGAGTTTTGGTATAGAACCATATACATAGCACAAGACTGGTATATCTGGATGTTTTCTCCCCCTGTGATATAGAATGGTGCTGTGTGCCATTCCCTTAGAATGATAGTCTTGCTTTCAAATACAGAACATTGCCTCAGTAGAAGCATGAGCATCACCATATTGACATGCTGTTATCTGTCTACTGGGCTGAGCTAACTCTGGGAAGGTGACTTGATCTGCTAAAGTCTATAATTCAGGTTCACATGAGTTCTCATACATCACTTTAGTTCATCTACATGCCACAAGTCAGTAATAGAATAACATAAGTTTTCAGTTGGGTGATACCACATCCCTTGTGCAGAAATACACAATTAAATCACTTCTGAAATCATCCGGAGACATGGAGTGCGGTGTTATCATACTTCCCATAGAGGTGAAAGTTCGCAGTTTCAAGTGAATGTGACAGCCAGGAGTGCTTTGTACCAACTTCGGTTCATACGCCAACTGTGCCCCTACCTGGACCAAAAGGACCTTGAAGCAGTGGTACATTCTCTGGTAATGTCACACCTTGATTTCTATAATGCGCTCTACATAGGGGCTACCCTTGTACCAAGTTCAGAACCTTCAATTAGTCCAAAATATGGCAGCCAGACTGGTCACTGGTTCTTTGAGGTTTGACCATATAACACCAGTCCTGAAAGATCTTCATTGGCTTCCAATTAACTTCTGGGCGCAATACAAGGTATGCGTTATTACCTATAAAGCCCTACATGGCTTGGTCCTGAGTTAATTGCGGGAACGCCTCTCCCTACATAATCCGCCCTGCACTCTCAGGATATCTGGGAAAAATCTGCTGGAATTACACTGAACTAGACTAGTCTCAACGTCTCAAAGAGCTTTTACAGCAGTGGCTCCTAAATTGTGGAACAGCCTCCCGGAAGAAATCTTTCTTATTACCTCTTTGGAGGCTTTTAAGAAGGCAGTTAAGACAGATCTCTTCAGTGATCCTACCCATCCAATCTACTATAAGAAATACTGTTCCATTCCTCTGTTTAGGATTAGAACACTCTATCCCACCATCGCTTTGACTGTATTGTTTTAATTGCTTTAACTGTCAAATGCTATATATCTTACTGTTATACTTTTTTTGTGTGTATATATATATGTGTGTGTGTGTGTGTGTACACACACGCACACACATATATATACTGGGTTATAATCCCGCCTCGATCCACCTGGGAGAGGTGAGAAAATATGAATAATTTTTTTAGTTTATTATTTTTTTATAGTAAAATGATATCCTTCATATAAAATGTCCAAATCAAGGTTTGCTTTTTGTATTTGTGTGTGTGTGTTAATGTGAAGTTTTCCAAGCTGTGGATGACTGACTCCGTGGATTCAGAATCTGTGGATACAGAGGGCTGACTTTACTATAACCAGCTAGGAGCTCTAGTCACCCAAAGAAAGAATAGCATATCTGAAGCAGCTATCATTCTTAGTGTACTGTACAATAATAAAAACAAAACTTACTTGAATTAAATTAGACAAATTCAAATTAGACAAATTATGCTAAGAGCTGCTTACCACATTGTGTAGGGGGAACTTTCTGCTTCCTGAAAGTTGTTTAACGACATTTTATTGAGTGTAAAGGACATAATTTCCCCAATGAGAATATCTTCTCTGAAGGCAAGGGCATTGCATTGGATTTCTGGCTGCCAATTGCAAATGGAGCCCAAACTCTTGCTGAAGTTATCAGAAAAGAAGAAAAGGAGGGAGAGCCAAACGTCTGTCAGTGGCTTTGCATGTTGTATCTGGCCCCATGCATTTTGCATGTTGTATCTGGGTCCATGCATTTTCACCAACACACGACGACTGTGATTCATGCAGTATCCAGCTTCAGAAAACCAAAGACTCCAAATTAATCTCTGTTACACAGTGATGAGGCATCTAAGTTAAAGAGGGTGCCTTACTCTCTGAAGGAGACATTGTATTAAAAGGATCCCTTATAGACAGCATGAAGCCTAAGAGAATTATTGTAGCAAACTGTCTTTGGTGAGCTGGTGCAATTCCACAAACATTCCAGATCAAGCACAACAATCGTGATAATTATGGGGCAAATAATTATCATTCAGAAAGTTCATACACAACTGAAAAAAACAAGAAGTGTGATCCCAGGAGTAGTAAAGTCCCATGAGAGTAGTTCCTCCATGACAGCAGAAAAACAAGATATATACTGAATGGACAAAGAAAGGACATGGGGGTCAAAGTGAATCCTGGGTAATAGTGGCCTGACATTTGAAACAGGTGCAAAGAAAATTGTTAGGAAAAGGCTGCCCATTGGACAATCCAGACTCAATTTTTATGTATATTATTTTATTTTCCTATGTTATATCTTATATTGATGCTGGTCTTTGACTGTAAAAAAAATCATTCATATCACTATGGAGCCACATTCTAAAGCAACACAATGAGATCATCAAATCTTTAGCATGCCAATACTGCATATGACCCTTAAAGCAAAGTAAGGGACTTCTGTGCTGTGATCCCTTCCATTTCCCTGCAGCCTCTTGCCTCCTCTATTTCCCTCTCTCTTTCTCCTGTCATTCTCCTCATCTATTTCAGCCACATCTATCTACATCTATTGTCTTGTCATTCTCCTCATCCATTTTAGCCACAGCCATATCTATTCTCTGTGTCACAGCCCCCATCCATTTATTATTATTATTAAGGTATTATTATTATTATTATTCACTGCAAAATAATCAGCATAGAAGCTGCAGTTTTACTTCGAAGTAAATCCTTTGCATCTGAAGCAGACCCATTTTAGAGGATTGCAGAAATGATCCAGTTTCCCTTATTCTCTATGCTCCCTAAAATACCACCTCCCTGAATCCAATCCACTCTCCTTCCCTTTGTAACAGTTGCCTACTCTTAGGTTGCATCCGCACTGGGGAGATAATCCGGTTTAACTCCACTTTAACTGTCCTGGCTCAGTGCTATGGAATTCTGGGAACTGTAGTGTTGTGAGACATTGAGCCTTGTCTGCCAGAGAGCTTTGGTGCCTCAGCAAACTAATAAATTATTATTATTATTATTATTATTATTATTATTATTATTATTATTTATTAATATCATCATTATTATTATTTTAAGATAAATTATTGTTATTATTATTTTAAAAATAAGTTATTATTATTATTATTATTATTATTATTATTGTGGGGTCCTTGCTCGAGGCTATGGAATTCTGGGAGTTAGAGCCTCTGCTCCTATCTCTCCCTCCAGCCTCCTGTTTCATTCCCTTCATACCTGTCATCTGGATCTGAATCTACCCTTTGTTTCATTACCTCCATCCCTTTCCAGTTTCATGTGAAAAATTGGGAATGTCACTTACTTGCTTACTTGCTAATTAGCTTACTTGCTGTTCACCGCTATGATCTTTGGAATAGCAGTATATAAATAAAACAAATTATTATTATTATTATCCCTAAATGCCCTCTGTTTCATCTGAATGCCTTTTTTGGAAGTTTGGGGGGTGTACCGGGATGGAAGCAAAGTTGCAAAGCTGCATTCCACACCAGACCAATTCAGAATGAAATCGAAGTGAGCTTGAATGCGAATTCTGTGAATTCACTTTTTACTGAAGTCACAAAAATGAGGAGTCACTCTGGATTCACTGCGGAAGTGCCACGGAAGGAGCGCCCAAAGAAAGGAATCGCGTCTGATAACACATTCACGTTATCACGTTAATTTGCATCGTTGGACCCACAGTCACGTGAGATCTGATCTGCAAAAAGCTCCAAAAAGCTCTGTGTGATAAACATCTATATCTGCAATGTTGAGCTACTCCTGAACACTTCTCTTATCAGTTCCTCTTAATTACAAACAATCAGGAATATTAAATATTAAAAAGGCTATGCATAAAAAATAACACAGAATTTTGTCAAATTGTCAGGTCTTCTTCCTGATGAGCTGTTCTCTTGTGTTCAGCTCAGGTCTCCATAAAATAATGTAGCATTTAGGGAAGAACATGCAAGACAGTAAGCCAAAAGTTGAGGCCAAGATAGAGAAGACTTCCACAGCCACCATGTATTTCCCTTTAGTGCTCAGGTAACTTGGGACAAAGGAAATCCAAACACTGCAGAACACCAACATGCTGAACGTAATCAGCTTGGCTTCATTGAAACTGTCTGGCAACTGTCTGGCAAAGAATGCAATAGTGAAGCTGGTGAAGGACAGAAGTCCCATGAAGCCCAGGACAAGGTAGAACATGTGGTCTGAGCCCTCATTGCATTGCAGTATAATCTCTGCTGGCTGAGAGTGACTGTCAGCCTCTGGAAATGGTGGAGAGGTTGTCAGCCACACTGCACCAATGCCTATTTGAATGAGAGAGCAAAAAAGAATGACCAATATTGCCAGCTTCATCCCTACATATTGCCTAATTTTGTTCCCTGGCTTTGTAGCCATGAAAGCCAGCACAACAATGATGGTTTTGGCCAACATGCAAGAAATGGCAATGGTGAAAATGTTACCAAAGACTGTTTGCCGGAGTATGCAGGAGACTTTTGTAGGTTTTCCAAGGAAAAGAAAGGAGCACAGAAAACAGAGCAACAGTGAAGTGAGCAGAACACAGGTGACACACCAGTTGTTGGCTTTAACTATGGGAGTGATCCTGTGATAAATGAAAATCCCCATTATCACAATGATGACTGCGCAAAAGAAAAGAGCAAAGGAAGCCAAGGTTGCTCCTAGGGGTTCTGTGTAGGACAAGTAGGTAACCACTTTGGGGATGCATTGATTTCTCCTTTTATTTGGATATTGATCTTCTGGACATTTTTCACATTCATTTGCGTCTGAAATCCATAAAAAAAAGTCTCAGTATTAGCAAAATATGCATGTATTCAGATGCACAATTTTTTCATGATTAGACATTAGAATTCAGTTTCTTACTCACATATAGTCCCTTCATTCCTGGTTCTGAATTTATCTGCAACTAGTTATATTGTTGTTGTTTAAATTACTCTCATAATGCACATTTTGAATGCATTTTTTGAGGACAGAAATGGGGAGGATGTGACATCTTTAGTTATGTCCCAGATCCAGTATAAAACCACTCAGGTTTTTCCCCACTATAATCCAGAGGTAAGAAAATCTCAAATTAGCAAACCATCTCATATACAAAGCAAAGAGGATCAAGTGGAGACTATCGCACTTAGGCCACATCATGAGAAGGCATGGAGCACAAGAAAAAAGAATAATGTCAAGAAAGGTAGAGGATAGATGAAAGAGACGAAGATCCCAAACCAGTTGAATAGAGTCAGTCAGGGGACTTATGGACAAGGGCTTACAGGATTTGAGCAAGGCAATGGAAGGTAGGGATTCTTGGAGATGTCTCATCCACAGGGTCGCCATGAGTCAGAACTGACTCGAGGGCAGCAAGCACTGAGCAACAACTACAACAATTTTTTTTTTTTACTAAGCCATTGTATATAATGGGACTTGAACATCTGAGGGGTTTATCACACGGAGATTTTTGGAGATTTTTGCAGCTCAGTTCCGAGGTGACTGTGGGTCCAACGATGCAAATTCATGCTAAAACGTGATGTGTTATCTCATGTGATTGCTTTTGTATGGGCGGTGCTTAGGAGGCGCTTCCGCATTCAGTCTGCACTGATTCCTCATTTTGGTGAATTCAGAAACAAGCGAATCTGCTTGTAAGCTCACTTTGATTTCACTTCAAATTGGTCTGGTATGGAAGATCACTCCGATGTCGCCCCCCTTGGCCCCTGCGTCCTGCTTCTTCATTCCTCTCCTCCTCCTTCACCCCATCTCATCCTCTCTGCCACCCTGCCACCCATACCATAATCCCCTGAGTGCTCCTGCATTCCGATCCTGGCCTCAGTGACCCCCTGCCACCCATCCCATCATCCCCTGAGTTCTCCTACAACCCGATGAAGGATGATAGCTAAGGAAGGGGCAGGGAAAGAGGACAGTGTCCAGAGCCCCACTGAGCATGCACAAGGGTGCCTTTTCGAATCGTTGAACCCTCTGGTGTGGTAATACAATGTGCACTCACCCCGCTTTGCTTGAATCCGCATAATGTGACTTACTTGGAATAAAACTGACTCTGCTTCCCCCTTGATTTGGAAGGGCAACGGAAAGGCAACCAGGTGTGGTAAAACATCACATTTTAACGAGAATTCGCATTGCTAGACAGGAGTGGATCTGGTGTGAAAAAACATCATGCTTTATGTTGCTAGAAAAGGAGTGACTGCGGATCTGAGCTGCAAACCCCCCACGTGTGATAAGGCCATGGGGTTTGGTATCTACAGGGGGGCCTGGGAACCAAACCCCCACAGACACCAAGGTCCCACTGTACAACTGTGTCTCTTACCAAATTGGATGGAAATCCTTCCAGCAGCACAACAAATGCAGTCGTAACAACATATGTAGTTCCCTTGCTGAACAATCCTGCTGTATCCAGGATGGCATTTCTCGACACATCTAGCCTTGGGTAGCATCTAAATGAAAGCAAAAAGATGGATTTCAAAGCCCATGGTGAACTCATATCTTTATCATGATATTCAGGATGGAAATGAATTGACTTCTTCAAAGTTATCATTTCCACCTTGAGTTGCTTTAGTCCAGGTATGTAGCCATTAATTCTCAGCCATGGTAATAAAAAGTATTTGGAGCATCTATTAAAGCTCTCTTCAAAAGAAAGATGTGCTTTAAAATATGCTGAATCCTCCTCTGAGCTGGCAAAGAACTATTAGAATTCCCAAGTAATAATTTGGATTCATGCCTTCTTGATTCCACTGGATAGTGGAGATATTAAGAAACTGCTAGGGAAAGTACAATGGATGGAGGGAAAGTATATTAACTGATGCACTTTGGTTTTAACTGACATTATGTGCTATGTTTTGATCTGTCACAGTTCATGGAGAGAGGTGAGTAATTAACAACAACTACAACTAATACAACAATATTAATAGAGGACCTATGAGGAATTCCTTTGCCCTCCATCACATTCACAAACATCATGATGTTGAACTTCCCATTCCCTACATTCTTATAGGGCATGTCAACACAGGCCATTTAAAACAATTTCCCCCTTGCCCCACTATGATCTGTCTTCACAGCATAGAGCCAAAGCTTCATTCAGGGAGGCTTTGAATACATAATCATGGGATGGCTTTTATATGGGGTGCTTATTATATGGTGTGATTATGGTAGTTTTTAATGTATGTAATTTTATATTGTTCTTATTTGGTGTTTTTAATTCTTTTTATTGTAATGTCTTTTAAAGTGTCTTATTTATGAGCCACCTCTGGGAGAAAGGTAGTAAAATAAATAAATAAATAAATAAATAAATAAATAAATAAACTATTCAACTTCACATTGAATCTGAACCATCTCACCATTAAACAGATTTAAAATAATTTCTTTTTGCTCCAGTTTTCCCAAACAAATCCAGAGCACTCCAGAGCAATGCCAGGGGACTGTTTACACATAGGTCATGCTACACTGCTCCATGCTGCTGCCACTGGCACATATCCTCTAAGGCAACACATGTGATTGACCCTGGATGTCTTGTTTTGAACCTCAGAGAGAGTGACCCATGGGAGGGGTGGCAGCGGTGAGAGGCATAGTGGGACACATGTGTAGGTAGCCACTCCACATCACACTCGAATGTACAGGTAATGAAGGGAATTTGAACAGCTTCGGGACCAGAATACTTTGAGATCAACCAGTGTAGGTCCACCCTTCATGTCCCATTGAAAGTAATGGAGTAATGTTATGTTTTCTAACTTGGTAGGAAAATTCAAGTCTGAAAGGTGGATAATTTTTCCATAACTTACAAAGATGCTCTAACATGTTTTGAGTGCCTATTAATTTTTGAGGGACAAAGATTCTCTCTAGATGATATCCGACTTTGGATACTAGAGAACCTGGAAAATATCATTTCTGTTGATTTTTTTTTATTAAAAAATATCCTCACCTCTTCAAATTTGTGATTCCACACAATATTGCTTCCATTGATGGTGAACCTTTTGCCTATGGGAGCCTGTGGGTCCATTCTTCCAACTTGCACTTTCTGGAAAGATTGATCAGGGAATGTGACCAAGTTGATAATGTCAAAAGCAGATGCCAGGTCTCCATTCTCATCAAAAAATATTTCCTCCCCAGCACTGTTATTAAAACAGATGTATCTCAGAAGTGAGTGAAGCTGAATTAGAGAACAAATGGTTGATAAATTTGGTTAACTAGTGGGAAAGGGGATTTCAATCAGTCAGTTTCAATCAAAAGGGAAATCTAGCAATCAATCAGTCTATCATTCTATCTAATTACCTTTTACCTAGTGCAGGAACTACTCAAATAAAATACATCTATGAAAAATTAAGCATAGCATTAAATACCAGTTAAAATGTGAAACTTGTATCATATTGAAACTAAGCAGTGAATTAAAACAGTTGTAGAGTGTTGGGGGTGGAGGATGGGGAAGAAGTGAGAGGAGGAAAAGCCCAGGAAGGCCTATGTGTGTCTCTGGTGCTCTGGTGCTCCCTCCTTCCTGCCCCTTCTTTCTCTCCCTTCTCTTCCCTTTTGGTGCTTCTACTTCCCTGGGAAGAGAATCCTCAGGGAGAGAGAGGTGTGGAGCAGTCCAGGGCAAGGCGATGCTCCTTCGCCTAGCTGTCATCCAGAAAATCCCCCCCCTCCCGGATCCCAGCCTGTCAGGAGGAGGAGGAAGGAAGGAAGGAAAGAAAGAAGAAAGGAAGGAAGGAAGGAAGAGGAAGGAAGGAAGGAAGGTAGGAAAGAAGGAAGAGGAAGGAAGGAAAGAAGGTAGGCAGGAGGAGGAGGTGTGTGTGTGTGTGTGTGCACGCACACGCGCGCACACATGCCCCCCTCTGTTGAAAAGCAAGCCTTTGCCAACAGCTCATGCTGCTGGAGGGAAGAAAGGAGGAGGAGGAAGGAAGAAGGAAGGAAAGAGAAAGGAAGGAAAGAAGGAGGAGGAGGAGGAAGGAAGAAAGGTACCCGGGAAGAGAAGGAGGACAAGGAACACACCAAGTTTTTTTTAAAAAAAACAACAAACAAAATAAATTTAAGCAAAAAATCGATGGAATGGCTTAGAAACTACTTGCCTTTGCAGTTAGTTGCAAGATCAATCTATTGATTAATCGATTAATTTTATTTTTTTGAAAAGGACCCATGTCACAACCACAAACTCAAAAGGCAGCACTGTGTGTGACATCTCTGGAGAGGGATGGTACACACCCCTGTGCCATTTGTTCCTCCCCTCTGAAAGAACTGAATCTGACCTGGTGTTCCCACTTATTGGACACACGTCAGAATTGATTCTTCTCAAAAGAACCACTTTCAAACTGCTATCAAATAACCCTGGGTTTTTTTGCATTTGCCCCACTTTATCCTAACTGAAATCGTTCCAATGAGGATTGGAGTCAGTTTCCAGTGGGAACGAGGATCATTCACCCCGTATCACAATTTGTTTCAGGTTGCAGTGGGAATGACCCCTTAAGTATCTAAATATCTTAGCAAAGTAGAAATCCCAAAATTACATACCATTAACCATGGCAGTTAAAGCAGTGTCCAACTGCAGTGGAAATTTCAGTAATATCTATTAAATAATCTGTGACTTCCTGTTTTAAGAGTTCACATTCATCTGAACTGATATCTGATGGTTTGTCCCTTCAGTCCTTTCCTTATAGTGCATGACAAAAGAAAGTTGACATGGAGTGAGAAACAAGTGGCTTTCTCAGTACCTCTCCACATGCCATTGATACACTTCTTTTGTGTTCCTGAGGAAGACGGTTGTAAAAGCATGTCTTTTGCCACACTGGAAATATCTGTTTGGAAAAACATGCTTTTCCAATCATCTTCCTCTCGAAAGAGTAAATGATAGCATGTGGAAAAGCAAGGAGAAAGCCACTTTTCTCTTCCTGCACATGCACTTTTGTCATGTGATAAATCTTCCTGATCAAATGAGTACGTAGATTATATTAGGCTTCCTTAAGTCTTTATCTCAGCATTTAAACCCCAGGATGTCTGCATAAACCATGGAAAGGGAAATTGCAGCCCATGGTCCTTGCGCAGCCCCCAAAGCCCTTAGTCTGTCCTTTAGGGCCCATCAGGGACGAATTTTGTTTTGGCCATAAATGCTTTGTAGTGGGCATGGGAGGATTATGCAACATTTTAGTCCTATCTCCAGGCACCCAGGAGAACTTTCTAAAAGCAAGAAGTGAAGACCTGTCCTGTAAGTTGCCTTGCATCCTGTTCTTGAAGAAGGGTCGGCTGTTAAACAAACATACAAAAAAACTGAAAGTGATATTTGGGTCATTTGGGTTTTTTTGTTTTTGTTTTAAAGGCCTCTGAAGGGCATAAAATAGCATGCCCCCCCTAAAAATGAACTTAATACTCAAACTTCCTGCTCCTGAAATGGATATTGTGGAGCTTTTTGCTACAAATTTCATTTCATTTCATTTCAAAAGGTTTGGCATGGAGATGTGCCCCTCCATGTTCTACTGGGAAATCAACATGACCCCCAAACTTTGACAGTTGCCCACCCCAGGCAGATACCCTGTGGAAATATATTGGGACCTTGAATCAGGAGCCCTGGTGGCACAGTGGTTAAATGTCGGTACTGGAGCTGTGAGTTTGATCCCAGGATCTGCAATGTTGACTTAGTCTTCCTTCCTTTTGTAGATTGGTAAAATGAGTACCCAGCTTGTTGGGGGCAAATAGCTTACAAATTGTAAACTGCTTGGAAAGTGCTGAGTTCACTGATGAGTGGGATAGAAATGTACATTCTATTGCTTTTGCATCTTGTATCACTCTTCCTAAGAAATGTAAACTTGCCTTCCAGGGCTGAACATTCAAAAGGTTCCACTTCTCTTCAGTAACTAGTGCTTTCTGCTTGGCCCGCAATGAATATGTGGCATGAAGAGCATGAGCTACAGCATAGACAGCATTGTAGACATTGTAGCTCTGGCCAGACAGCTGCATTTCAAACACAGCTCCAGAGAGGGTCCCTAACCTCTCTTCACCTGTGCAATTGCTTGCATTTGGGTAATTCAGGTTATATTGAGGGAATGAACAGGTAAATGCACTAAACCAAAATTCATGTATGTTATGAATCTTTGACTGAAATGGATTTATGTTCTGCTGAAACTCCTGGAATCCTGGCACCACATTGGTGTGGAGGGCAAAGGACAAGGTGCCATTGAAGGATTTTTCTGTGAACTTTTCCCAAGAGAAAACAGTTGTGACATCCCACTGAGCAGTTGTGACCCAAACTCTTTCCATAGGCAGATTTTCATAATGTTCTAATGTTGTTAATATTGTCCTTAAACCCTCCATAGACTCAGCATGTCCAAAGACAAGGATCACATTAATTTCATTTGACAGGAGAACATGAAGAACTACAGACAGTTTTTTCCTAGTATTTGGTGCATAATCTGTAACTGCAGGCATGGATTGGATGAAAGAAATACAAATATCTCTCCCCTGGATGCTGGCACTGAAGGTTCGAAGAAATCTTTCACCGCTTGCATCTTCTGGAATGAGGAGGCCTATCCAATTCCACCCAAAATATTCAAGGAGCTGAATAATGCCAGAATTCTGAGAGGTTTCATCTGGAACCATCCGGAGGAAATAAGGAAACTGAGTTTTATCACTTAGAACAGGATCAAAAGATCCACTGCTGAGCTGAAAAAAGAAAACACACACACACATATAAATGAGAAACAGAATTCTTTGTTTGAATAAAACTTTTGTTTTGTTAGTCCAGAGACCCAGAGTGGTGTATTGGTTTTAGTGTTGGACTATAGCTGTAGAGATAAGGGCTTGAATCCTTGCTTTGCCATGGATTGTGTGACCTTTGGCAAGTCACATTCTCTCAACCTCAGAAGAAAAAAAAGATAAACCCCCTGAAACAAATCTTGCCAAGAAAACCTAGTGATAGACTTTGGTTTGTAGTAAGTCGGAAATGTCTTAAAAGTGCATAGTGTCCTCTCAAATATTCCTCATTGTCTGAGGCTCCTAATTCACATCTGGAAAATATTTGCAGAATACCTGGAAATTTAATTGCATAGATATACAATAGATCGGGGGGAAATAATCACACCCCCACGTTCGTGTCCTTTCCTTCTCTTGTCTGAAAACAGTAATGGACCCATCACTGGTTATTAACGGTAGTTCCTAAGTTAGCAAGAATTACAAGTAACATATCTAACTGCTAGAGGGTTGTGATTACACACATTACATTGTGATAAGATCTATCAATTTTGGTTCTCTGTACTTTCAGTCTTGAATATCACAAACCAAAGTCTTGTTCCTTTTTCTGAGTAATAACTTTTCTCCATATTTAGAGGTAATTATAAGAACTTTAAATATAAATGGATAATTTGTTTCCATCTTGCTATTCCTCAGTTGGAGATAGCACAGAACCGGAAAACAGGCTGCTTGCCCAAGAAGAACTCCGGGTGAAGTGTCTGGAAAACCTTATTAATAGAAAAGGTATCAGACAGGATCAATAGCCCCACTTTGTATCACACTCCTTTTGAGGAGAAATGGGCGGGTTACAGACCGCCGAAAATCAGCGGTCTGCTGCTGCCGCCGGTTTCAACATCCGGGAACCGCAGCAGCCAAATGGCGCGGTTCCTGGACGCCGCAAAGAAGGAGCGCGAAAATTGTGCTCCTTCCTGCTCCCCGGAAGAGACGCCACAAGTGCCGAAGTGCGCACTCGCAGCATCATTTCCAGGGCGTGACGTGTGGATGCAGCGCATCCGCTACGTCAAGATGGCAGCGGCTGTGTGGAACGGCCGCTGCCATTTTGTACGGACTCAGTCCGTACTAGGGTTAGGGGCATCTGGAAGAGACGCCCCTTTCTAACCCTAGTAAGGACTGAGTCCGTGCTAGGGTGCCCGTCTGTAACGCGCCCTGGTTACCCTTTTTGATCCTTGTTAATTCTTTAGAACCGTCTCCTCTGCCACCGTCTCAGCATTTGAACTTATGGAATGATATTTTCTGATTTCACCCATTGGCTCCATGTATTCATGAATTTTTAACTTTCCTCAGTGGATTATAAATTTAATAAATTAAAGGATGGGGGAAATATGATCAACCAGAAGAACCATTTACTATTTTGACCTAGATGTTCTCCCTGTCACTTTTCATATTGCAGTTTGGACTACAGCCCCAGAGTTAATTCTAGGATCAGATGTTATGAACAGGAAATGTAGTTTCATATGAATCGAAAATGCTTCTGCTAAGGGCCTTAATGAGAATTAGTTCAATGCCAGGCTGATGAGAAATTTCTTCTCTTTAAACTACTATGCTATGATGTCAGGACAAAGCGGAAACCAAGCCAATGAAGAGTGTGGTGCTTTCACTAAGAGTAATTCACAGCCACAGTGAAGTCAAACAGACATAAGACTATTCATTGAGCAGCCATAAAGATTGTACAGAACATTTCAAATTTGCAAATTATGAACTGGATAAAGATAGGAGATGGAGCATCTCAACATTTCTTGTTTCCCGAAATCTACACCAAGGCACAATGTAGAAATATACCGGTTGTTGTTGTTGTTGTTGTTGTTGTTGTGAGCCTTCAAGTAATTTCTGACTTATGGCAATTCTAAGGTGAACCTCTTATTAGATTTTCTTGTCAAGAATTGTGCAGAGGAGGTTCGTCATCGGCTTCCCCTAAAGCTGAGAGCATGAAACTTGTCCAAAGTGACCAGTTGGTTTCATGACCAAACAGAGAATTGAACCCTGGTCTTGAGAGTAATAGTCCAACACTGAAACAATTATGTCACACTGGCTCTCTATGAAGAAACCTACCTGTGGAATTTTGTAGCTATTTAAGATGTTGGCCATCTGGAGAGAATTCTGGGAGCTGAACCCAGTGATGAAGGCCTTGAGTCTCTTGTCCCAGACACACTTGTAATTGAGGAAATTCATTTGTCCCATGAACAAAAAGGTCAGCGTGGACTCAATGGCTCTCCAGGAACTAAATCCATTGTTATTAATTTTGGATCCCAGTGTGATGTTGGGTAACAACTTATCGTTCCCATTGATCTCGTGAATGGCAAAAACAAAGGCAAGAACAAGCTGGTAGTTCTTAGGTAACACCCTGCATTGAGAATTGTGATACATCTTTCATAACTGAATCAGATGCACATTACTCATTTTCTATGAATGAAACATAAACAGAATATAGCAGGAGAAAATGGATATGAAGCTTTTGGTATGTTTTATAGCCAGATTGAAAGACAAACATATAAAGATATATGATCACAATACCTAACACTTGTATAGTTAAATATTCTGAGAACAGAGTTGTGGTTTGATATCAGAAGTGATAACAGTCCATCTATTTCAAGAATATACTGCAGAGAGGAGGGGGTATTGTTGTTGTTGCTACTAACTGAGAGTAAATAATCCTTGACTATTGCTCCAAATATATTGGTGAATCATAATCTACCTTATTCTTTCCTTAGTCTAAAAAGTTCATAATATATAGCAAGTAGCATTTTAATATCAAAGGATTTCTTATCTGTACCTTGGACACTTGAGAATTCTGCAGTGAAACTTTCTGGTCCTTGGAAATTAAATTATCTTTTTTTAGGGGGGGGGGGGGCGGTGGGATTTGTCAAAGCTAATGTTCACATTGTATGGGGTCTGAAAAATCATTTTTGTCAAAGTCAAAGCCAGTCTTAATTTCTTGAAGAGCCTTCCACCATTTCTTTCATAGATTAAGCACTAAATGAAAGCCTGTTGCTTTATTATTTCTACCACATTATCACTGAGAACTTGGCAATAGAATGATTGACTTGGGAAGATATATTTTAATGACACTGGGAACAAGGATGTAGCAGTACTTACAGCTACTGCATAATCCATGGATGCCCAAGTTGCATTATAAAGAATGACATAGTAAAATGGTGTCCTTTATATGAAAAGGCAAAACCAAGGTTTGCTTTTTGGATATTTGTGTCTGTGTGCGAATATTTTCAACTCATGGACGGTTGACTCCATGGATGAAGAATCTGTGGATACATAGGACTGGCTGTACTATAACCACTTGGAGATCCAATCACCCAAAGAAATATTGGCATATCCGAAGCAGCTGTCAATCTGGATCTACCATGAAATAATTTAAACTAAACATCTTTCAATTAAATTATTTTTAATTAAAGGAAATTTAAAAGATAAACACTTCCGCTTTGACAAGATTGACTATTCGGGTCCAAGTGTGGGGGGCAGTACTCATCTCTATTACTAAGCTGAGGAAGCCAGCTTTGTTGAAGACGACTTCCATGGTCAGGTGGCCAACATGATTGAACAGAACACTGTTACTTTCCCACTGAAGTGGTATCATCTACCTGCACTTTTACAGGCTTTGAAACTGCTAGGTTGGCAGAAGCTTGGGCTAGTGATGGGAGCTCAGCCCATCATGCAACGCTTGGGTCTCGAACTGCAGACCTGTTGGCACTGTCATAATCAGAGTCAGTGTTTTAACTGCTGAGCCACTGCATCTCCTTCAATTAAATTAGATTAATTCAAAGACCCTCTTCAATCCCTCTTATTCTTTCTAAGAGCAGCTTACCATTCTTTGTAGGAGGATCTATCTGCTTCCTGAAAGTTGTTGAATGACATTTTATTGAATGCGTAGGTCACAATGTTCCCAATGAGAATATCTTCTCTGGAGCCAAGGATATTGCACTGGAGCGAAGGACATTGCCAGTTGCACATGGAGCCCAAACTCTTGCTGAAGGTACCAGGCAAGATGAAAAGGAAGAATAGCCACATGTCTGCCAGTGGCTTTTTGTTTTGCATCCAGACGCATCTGGATCTGTGCATTTTCCCCAACACACTATTGCTGTGATTTCCTGCAGTATCGATCTCCAGAAAACCAAAGGCTCCAAATTAATCTCTGGCACTCAGTGATGAGGTATCCAAGTTAGACAGGGTGCCCTGCCACCTCAAGTAGATATCGTCTTAAAAAGAATCCTTATAGACAGCATGAAGCCCAAGAGAATTCAGTTAGAAAGCTGTGTTTGGTGAGCAGTTGCAATTCCACAGGTATTCCAGGTTAATCACTGCAATTGTGATAATTATGGGGCAAATAATTATCATTCAGAAAGTTCATGCACAACTGGAAAAATAACAAGTGCAATCCAAGGCCTAGTAAAATCCCATGACCGTAGAAAAGCATGGTATAGATTAAATGAATGAATGAATGAATGAATGAATAAATAATCATTCAGAAAGTTCATGGACAACTGGAAAAACAACAATTGCAATCGAAGGAGTAGTAAAGCCCCATGACAGTAGTTGCTCCATAACAGCAGAAAAGCATGGTATGAAATGAATAAATGAATGAATGAATGAATAAAGATCATGTGACACACACATAGGGGTCATAGTGAATCCTGGGTACTAGTGGCATGACTTTTGAAACAGGTGTCAATAAAAGTGTGTGGAAAAGGCTGCCCATTGGAAAATCCAGATTCAGTAGTGAATCACACTGTGAAGCAACACTATGAGATCATAAAGTCTTTAGCATGTCAACACTGCCAAAGACTCTTGAAGCCAAAGTAAGGAACCGCTGTACCATGGTATCTCCCATTTTCCCATGGCCTCTCACCTCCTCTATTTCTCCTCTTCCATCAATCAATGTAGCTTTCTGAAAGCCTCACAGCAGACTGGTGGGGCAATGGAGTGGTTGGGCGGATGAATGATCCTGAATATGGAAGCGATAATAATCTTTTCTCTGTGCAACACTCCTGCTACTTTTACAATGAGCTCCTCCTCCTTCTTGCCAATTCTCTCATTGATCGTAATGCATACCTCCCAACATTTCACAGATTTTTACACTGGGGCATAGATGACCAAGCAATATGAGAGTGTTGTCAGGATGACAAAAGTTATTGATGAGTACGAACACGTGAAGCTACAGGGAAGGTCAAGATTCTGTCTGTTCCTTCCTGTCCTCCCCTCCACTATGAGCTAATTGATGCAAATCTACTTTTCTATTGCTCCAACCATTTACCTAACTTCTAGGCACTTAGTTCATTGGGCTTCATCCAGACGTGTCGGTGTTAGCTGCCTCTTGCTGACACTTCAAACTCTCAGATTCCCAAAAGACCTCATCCAGTAGTTTCATCTTGATGTTAAATTACACAGCAGATAAAAATGGTAGTCAGTGCAATCTTAGACACCATTTCTAAGGAGCTCAACAAGAATCCAGAGCTACGCCTTCTAGAAATTGTCTCGTTATGCAGGATTGGAACTACTGGAACTACTGCCTGAGTGAATGCGAGTTAAGGAGGACAACATACCCTCTCGATCCTTGCCCATCATGGTTGACCGCCCAGGGAGGGGATGCTGTGAAAATATTACTATAATCTATAATCAATGCATCCTTCAGGGAGAGTAAATTGCATCAAAATTAGCAGTGGTAAAACCACTCTTTAAAAAGCTCTCCATGAACCCCCTGGTGAGAAACAATTACAGACCGGTCTCCCTTTTACCATTCTTGGGCAAAGTGATCGAGAGGGGCAGTTGCCTTCCAACTCCAGGCTTTCTTGGATGAAGCCGACTATCTGGACCCATTTCAAACCAGCTTCAGGATGGGATATGGAGTGGAGTTGGCCATGGTTGCCTTAGTCGATGATCTCTGTCTGGACATCGACAGGGGAAGTGTGACCCTGCTGGTGCTCTTGGACATCTCAGTGGCCTTTGATACCATAGACCAGGGGGCGGCAACCTCTGGCCCGCGGTCCGGATGCGGCCTGCGGAGGCCTTTCGGCCGGCCCCTGCACAGTCCTGCCGCCGATTGCCGCCCCACTTCCTCGCCGCTCCAGGCGCCATTTTGTTTTTCAAAATGGCGGCCAAAGTCTAGCGTGACCTTTCCTGTCGCGGGGCATGGCGGGAAAGGTCACATGAGACTTTGCTGCCATTTTGAAAAACAAAATGGCGGCGGGCCTCTAGGAGGCCCGGTGCGCTCGCCGGAGTCCTGTTGGAGGGCTCCGACAGCTGCATCGGGCCTCCAGGAGGGCCAGTGCACTCGCCGGAGCCCTGTTGGAGGGCTCCGACGGCTGCATTGGGCCTCCAAGTGGGCTTCGGTGGCCGCATCGGGCCTCCTGCTTTTCCCTCCCTTCCCACAGCTGTGACAGCCGCGGAGAGGAAGGGAAAGGGGTGGGGGTCCTCCTCCTCCTTCCCGCCCTACCCACGGCTGCCCTTCTCGCGGGGGAAGAGGAGGAGGAAGAGAAGGAGGAGGGAGAAAGGAAGGAGCAGGAGGAGGAGGGAGGAAGGAAGGAAGGGTGGAAGGAAGGAAGGAAGGAAGGAGGAGGAGGAAGAGGAGGAGGAAGGAGGAGGAGGAGGAGGGAGGGAGGGAGGAGCAGGAGGAAGAGGGAGGAAGGAAGGAGGAGGAAGGAGGAAGAGGAGGAGGAGGAAGAAGGAGGGGGAGGAGGGAGGAAGGAAGGAGCAGGAGGAGGAGGAGGAAGAGGAAGAAGAAGAAGACTCTTTCTGAAGGTGAGACAGTGTGACTTTCCAAAGTGCATTTCTGTGTATTTTTGGTGCTTTTAACCCTAAAAGGTCTGCTTTAACAATGATAGTGGTGATGATGATGATGATGATGATGATGATGATGATGATGATGATGATATCAGTCAGTTTCTGAGACATGCACTCACTCCTTCTGAAAGTGAGACAGTGTGACTTTCCAAAGTGCATTTCTGTGTATTTTCGGTGCTTTTAATGCTAAAAGGTCTGCTTTAACAATGATAGTGGTTTCGGCCAAAGGGAAGAGCCGAAGGGAATGGTCTGGGATGGGTGCCCAAGCCCTTCCCTTTGGCATCCCTCCCCTTGGAGCCTGTTCGGCCGAAGGAAGGGGCTGTCATGCCCAGCCTGGAAGATGGCTTGGAGGACTCAGAGGATGAGCTAGAGCCTCTGGGATCTGAACCTATAACGGAGGAGCCAGAGCCCCAGGGGCTTGAACCTGTAATGGAGGAGCCAGAGGCTGGCCCTAGTTATGCTGGAGCAGAGTCTGTGGCCCCTCCAGAGGTTCAGCAGTCAAGTTTGCCTGGTGCCGAGGCTGTGGACATGGAGGAGGATCTGGGCAGTGTGCCTACCTTCAATGAGCGTCGAGCAGAAAGAGAGGGCCTTCGAAGATCTCGGAGGCTTTATCAGAAGCGTCTTCGCAATCAGGCACAGCTGAAGGCCAGCTCCTTGCCTTTATAAACACCTGGAGCATGTGTGGTTCTTTGCCAGTGGATATCTGACTCTTTTAGAGGAAAGACTCTGTCTCTGGCTCCTTGGCTTCTTGTCTTGAATACCCGGAAACCTTGACCTTGGACTGCTTCATCGACCTGCCTATCTGTTGCCCTGAACCTCGGACTGTCTGACAATTCTCTTGGTAATCCCTTTTGGTAAAGCTACTGCATCTCTCTAGGACTGACTTTGCTGTGCTGGGAAAGAACCACACATGCTCCAGGTGTTTATAAAGGCAAGGAGCTGGCCTTCAGCTGTGCCTGATTGCGAAGACGCTTCTGATAAAGCCTCCGAGATCTTCGAAGGCCCTCTCTTTCTGCTCGACGCTCATTGAAGGTAGGCACACTGCCCAGATCCTCCTCCATGTCCACAACCTCGGCACCAGGCAAACTTGACTGCTGAACCTCTGGAGGGGCCACAGACTCTGCTCCAGCAGAACTAGGGCCAGCCTCTGGCTCCTCCATTACAGGTTCAAGCCCCTGGGGCTCTGGCTCCTCCGTTATAGGTTCAGATCCCAGAGGCTTTAGCTCATCCTCTGAGTCCTCCAAGCCATCTTCCAGGCTGGGCATGACAGGGGCTGAGGAGGAGAGGGCGGGTGCACGCCTCCTCCTCCTCCCCGCAGAGCTTCGGCAGACCTGAGGTGTCCTTCGGAGGACACCTCAGGCGTGGCAAAGTCCCGAGGAAAGGAGCAGGGGCCGCACGCCTGTTGCTCCTGCCCCTCACGGGCCCTTACTGGTCCCCAGCTGTCTCTGAGAGGCAGCTGGGGGCCAAGGAAGGGCAGGAGGAGCAGGTGTGGGCCTGTCACTCCCTCTCCCAATCCCTCCCCACTTCTAGCTGTCTCTCAGACAGCTGGAGGTCAGGAAAGGGAGCATAGAAAGCCTCGCCCCTGGAGGGTAGAAGCTCCGCCCCGGGAATGCGGCTCCGCCCCCGGAGGGTGGAAGCTCAACCCCCGGCACGCGGCCCCGCCCCCGGAGGGTAGAAGCTCCCCCCTGGCTTCGGCCCCCCAGTTGTCTGAGAGACAGCAACCCGGGCCCTGGCTCAAAAAGGTTGCCTACCCCTGCTATAGACCATGGTATCCTTCTGAGGGAGTTAGGAATTGGAGGCAATGTGCTCCGGTGGCTCCATTCCTACCTCTCGGGCAGATTCCAGATGGTGATGCTGGGGGACAGTTGCTCTTCTAAGAGAGAGCTGATATCTGGCGTTCCTTGGGGAATCATTCTGTCCCCCATGCTGTTTTACATTTACATGAAGTCGCTGGGAGGGATCATCCAGAGACATGGGCCATGGTGTTATCAGTTCACTGATGACACCCAAATATGTTTCTTTTTGCCTCTGACTGCTGCAGTGACTAAGGATGGCATCTCTCCTCTGAATGCCTGCCTTGAGTCGGTAATGGGCTGGATGAGGGGAAACAAACTCAAGTTGAATCCAAAGAAAACGGAGGTACTTGAGATAGGTACCCCAAGTCCAGGGACAGAATTTTTCAACCTGTCCTGGACAGGATCACACTTCCCCTAAAGGATGAAGTTCACAATTTGGAAGTACTCCTGGATCTGTCTCTCCAGTTGTCATCTCAAGTAGATACGGCTACTAGAAGAGCTTGGTACCAACTTCAGTTGATATGCCAACTGCGTCCCTACCTGGACTGAAAAGACCTTGAAGCAGTGGTACATGCTCTGGTAATCTCTCATCTTGATTTCCGTAATGCGCTCTACTTGTACCTAGTTCAGAAGCTTCAATTAGTTCAAAATATGGCAGCCAGGTTGGTCAACGGCTCTTCAAGGATTGACCATATAACACCAGTTTTAAAATAACTTCACTTGCTGCCAATTTGCTTCTGGGCACAATACAAGGTGTTGGTTATTACCTTTAAAGCCCTATATGGCATGGGCCCGAGTTCCTTGCGGGAACGCCTCTCCCTACATAATCCTCCGCACACTCTCAGAATATCGTGGAAGAACTTGCTGGAATTAAAAACAACTAGACTAGCCTCAATTTCCCAAAGAGCTTTCACCATAGTCGCTGCAAGACTGTGGAACAGTCTCCCGGAAGAGATCCGTCTTACTACCTCCTTGGAGACCTTTAAGAGGGCAGTTAAGACATATCTCTTCCAGTGAGCATACCCACTGATCTTGTATAAGATACATGGATCCTTCTCTTTGATCAGGATTGGAATATCTTTATCCCACTGTTGCTTTTTGATAGCTTGTTTTTAATTGTTAAGTGCTTATGTATTTTATTGCTTATGTATTTGATTGTTGTGCTTTGTATTTGTATATTTATGACAGGTTGCAATCCTGCCTGAATCCACCTGGGAGAGGTGGGAAAATATAAATAAAAATTATTATTATTATATAGCTACAAACAAACACTCTACCTACGATATTAAACTTATAAGAGGAAGACACTGGGAACCCCAACCCTTGTACATTTAGGGAAAATGTAAAAGGGTGCAAGCAGGACAGGTGTAATTGAGGAGGGGCCTTCTATAAGGGCGAGCTAAAAGGTAACCTCAATGCATATAAAGAGGGCCATGTCACAATGCCAACCAGGGAACTGGGTCCAGAATTCCTATATGTTCCAGAAGCCTTCTGGACAAAGCATACAATGACGACTCCAACACATGACTCTTCATCTCACCTCAGTCCTGCCACAATCATTTTGTTTAAATAAATAGAAACATACTAGACTTGGGTTTTCTTTCTTTCTGATCACACCTCTTTTCAATAGTGTGATGGGAGCCACTGACAGTTCCACACTTTGTGTTTCTCATTCCCTTTTAACACCACCTAGCTGCTCCATTCCCCAGCCAGCATGGTTTACTTTTATTTATTTACTTTTAAAAAATTTAACACATTTCTGGAGTAATGAGAACATGAAATAATTTTTTAAATACGAAAAAGGAGAAGAAAATAAAATAAAAGAAAGCGAGGAGCAATGAAAGAAAACAAGATGCTTAGAAATAGCAAACAGAAAGGTGAAAGTGGATAAGGAGGAGACTGACACTGTGTGACTCCCAAGTATCGGAACTGCCACAGAATGTCACTATTGTACTTGTAGAGTAATGGTGTGGCAGCGTGGTTGGCTTTTCATTGATGGATTTTCCCAGGAATGAAAAGATGCCCTTGGACAACACTTCAGAGTCACAGTAGCATCAGATTGGAGGCAAGGTTGTGCAACAGGTACTGGTAAATGTTCTTTTCTCTTGTTACAATTCCAGTTCAGAATTTGCATGATATAAAGTCCTCAACTAACATGTTGGGAGGCTGACAGATTGAAACTATAGACGCAGTTGATGGTTCAGGGAGATTTATGCAATCCATCCCATCCTTGCCCCCCAGACTGGCTTCATAAATACCCTAAATATCATGATGTACCATTTCTGTCCTTGCCCTCAAAGGGACACAAATGTGCACCAGACACTGCAGCAGCCACATAGCCATTCTCAGATTCCCTATCTAATTTGTTTAGAGCTATGCATATACAGCTGTTGGTCATCTGTGTTCTCAGTTGCTCTCCATTAACCCTGTAATGGTTATTAACCCTATAATGGCTCAAGTGTAGAGCTTGTTACTGTTCCAATAATATTGAAGTGGCAAAATGAATGAAATGGTGATTAAAAATTAGATGATGGTCATTCATTACATCTGCAGCCTTGAGCTATTTTTGAACACTTCTGTATCGGGTCCTCTTATTTAAAAAGAATCAGGAAAATTAAACAGGCCATGCATAAAATATAACAGAGAACTTTGCCGAATTGTCACTTCTTTTTCCTGATCAGCTGCTCTCTTGTGTTCAGCTCAGGTCTCCATAAAATAATGTAGCATTTAGGGAAGAACATGCAAGACAGTAAGCCAAAAGTTGAAACCAAGATAGAGAAGACTTCCACAGCCACCATATATTTCCCTTTAGTGCTCAGGTAACTTGGCACAAAGGAAATCCAAACACTGCAGAACACCAACATGCTGAAGGTGATCAGCTTGGCTTCATTGAAACTGTCAGGCAACTGCCTGGCAAAGAATGCAATAGTGAAGCTGGTGAAAGACAGAAGTCCCATGAAGCCCAGGACAAGGTAGAACATGAGGTCTGAGCCCTCATTGCATTGCAATATAATCTCTGCTGGCTGAGAGTGACTGTCAGCCTCTGGAAATGGTGGAGAAGTTGTCAGCCACACTGCACCAATGCCTATTTGAATGAGAGAGCAAAAAAGAATGACCAATATTGCCAGCTTCATCCCTACATATTGCCTAACTTTGTTCCCTGGCTTTGTAGCCATAAAGGCCAGCACAACAATGATGGTTTTGGCCAACATGCAAGAAACTGCAATAGTGAAAATGTTACCAAAGACTGTTTGCCGGAGTATGCAGGAGACTTTTGTAGGTTTACCAAGGAAAAGAAAGATGCACAGAAAACAGAGCAACAGTGAAGTGAGCAGAACACAGGTGACACACCAGTTGTTGGCTTTAACTATGGGAGTGATCCTGTGATAAATGAAAATCCCCATTATCACAATGATGATTGCGCAAAAGAAAAGAGCAAAGGAAGCCAAGGTTGCTCCTAGGGGTTCTGTGTAGGACAAGTAGGTAACCACTTTGGGGATGCATTGATTTCTTCTTTTATTTGGATATTGATCTTCTGGACATTTTTCACATTCGTTTGCATCTAAAATTCATATCAAAAGTCTCAGTATTAGCATTTGTTAAGAATCATCATTTTTTTATAATTAGACATTTAGAAAACAATCTGTTTCTCATCAAAGAGACTTATGGATGTGTTCACACATAGTCCCATCATTCCTGTTTCTTAGTCCATTTGATACTACCTATGTTTTTTTTATTTACTTAGATTAGTCTTCAAAATAGACTAGAATTGGCCTTCCTTATCCAAGCATTCTGCATCCATGGATGCAACGAGCCACAACCTGATTTTTTATCAAAAAAACAAATCCTTACATCGTATGTTGATTTTACCACATTATGTAAAGGACACTATTTTACTGAGAAAATGTATATAATGGGACTTGAGAATCTATGGATTTTGGTATCTACAAGGGCATCCTGGAACCAAACCCCAACAACATATCAAGGTCCTATTGTATTAGATTATGTTCTTTTCCTTACCAAAGTGGATGGAAATCCTTCCAGAAGCACAAGAAACACAGTCATAACAACACCTGTGGTTCCCCTGTTGAACAATCCTGTTGTATCCAGGATGGCATTCCTGAACACATCTGCCTTGGGGTAGCATCTAAATGGAAGCAAAAAAGATGGATTCTAAAGTCAATTATGTAGTAATATCTTTATTGTGATATACAGGATGGAAACACCCTCACTTTCCTCAGGGTTATTATGTCCAGCTTCAGTTGCTTTTACCCAAATTATCCGCTCTCTCACCATTGGGAACATAGTTTTCAATCTCAGAGAGAGTGACCCATGGGGGGGGGGTGGCAGGCATAGTGGGACAGGTGTGTAGGCAGCCACCCAGCATCACACTGGAGTGCCCAGGTAATGGGGGGAGATTTGGAGCAGCTTCCAGACTGGAATACTTTGGGATCAGCCCAGAGAATTCTGGCCTTTAGTGTTCCATGGAGAGTAATGGAATAATGTTATGTCATCTAATTTGGTCGGAAAACTCAAGTCTGAAAGGAAGATAATTTTTCCTTATCTTACAAAGATGCTCCAACATGTTTTGAGTGGCTGTTAAGTTTTTGGGGCCAAAGTTAATCTCTGCATCAAATATGATCCCTAGCTGGAATCAGACTTTGGATACTCAAGAATATCACATCCCTTATATTTTCCCTTTTTCTTTAAATATCCTCACCCCTTCAAATTTGTCATTCCACATAATATTGCTTCCATTGATGGTGAACCTTTTGCCCACGGGAGCCTGTGGATCCATACTTCCAACTTGGACTTTCTGGAAAGACTGATTAGGGAATGTGACCAAGTTGATAATGTCAAAAGCAGATGCCAGGTCTCCATTCTCATCAAAAAATATTTCTTCCCCAGCACTGTTATTAAAACGGATGTATCTCAAAAGTGTGCGAAGCTGAATGACAGAAGAAATGGTTGATAAATTGGGTTAGCTGGTGGGAAAGGGGATTTGACTAGCAACCTATCAGTCAGTTAATCAATCAATCAATGAATACTTTCTTGGTAGTGCAGGAACTACCAAAATGAAATACATCTCAAACAAATCAGACATAGCATTAAATAGCAGTTAAACAATGCAAACGTGTATCATATTAAAACTAAGCAGTGAATTAAAACAGTTGCAGAGTGCTTAAATGAGTTTCATACATTTTCCCACCAAATATAATGATGGAGGGACTGAGAGAAAGGTTTAATATCTCAAGCAATTGAAATTGGGAGATATGGCCATTGAGATAGTCTGGACTGAAGCTACAGAAGGCTCTGTATGTTATGACCAGGACTTTGAAATGTGATAATAAGCACATTTAACGAAGAGTTCCATGTTTTCAACTTTTTCTTTTTTTCCCAAATAGCAATTGTAAATATCTCAACATCTTAGCAAACAAGTAGTTGGTCCATCCAGGCTGTGAGTTAAGAGACCCAGCATGGCTCCTCTGGCTTTGCTTCACCCTGGAGCAGGGCAAAAAAGGACCCCACCATTCCTCTTTGAGTGCCAAACTACATGCCACACCCACCCACCACACCCAAGATCTCTCATTTCCCGCTTGTCTTAGTTAGTTAGAACAAGCCAGTTAGCCAAGGCAAAAAGAAAAGGAGGGGAATAGATGTGCACAATCTGTCTTCTTTCTCCCTTGCCTTGGCTAGCTAGCATGGGGGCGGGGGGGGGGGGGCTAGGGTTGTCACACAAGAAAAAAAGGGGGTGATGGGCTGAAAAAGTTTGGGGACTACTGCTTTCATGCATGACAATTGTCTTCCTGAAGGAGATGTATGTAAAAGCATGTCTTTTGTCACACTATTTGGCAGAAGCATACTTTTCTTATCATCTCCCTCTGAAAGGAAAACACGATAGCATGCAGAGTATCAAGGACAAAGCTACTTGTGTCTTCTTGCATGTTGGTTTTCTTTTGTCATGAGATAAAGCTGCCGGAGAAACTGACCAAGTAGATTGTGGCCCGGTACAAATGGGCTGGAAAGGGTCGACTGGAGCCACTTTCATTGCTGCACAGCAGCGCCACAGCAACTAAATTGTGTGGCATTTTTGTGCAGCAAAAAAGGAGTGCTAAAAAGCAGCTCCTTTTTGCACTGCCGCAAGCAGCCTGCGGCAGCATGACCACATCACTGCTGCATCACTCCATTTGGAATCAGTCCAGCAGCAACATCATCACTGCATGCACCTTCTATACGGCGCTGCACAGCGATGATGCCCTAGTCATATGCTAGGGTTGCAGGGCCTATGGGCACTCTGCCACGAGGCAACCGTAGCACATAATGAGGGTGTCATTCAGAGCCCGTTTGTACTGGACCAATATTAGGCTTCCCTCAGGCTTTATCTCAGCATTTAAACTTCAGGACATCTGTATAAAGAACGGAAAGTGAAATTGCAGCCCATGGCCCTCATGCAGCCTCCAAAGTCCTTATCGTATCCCTTAGGGAGCACCAGGGATCAATTATTTATTTATTGTTTGGTTTTTTTGACC
The DNA here is from genome assembly GCA_023333645.1 of Sceloporus occidentalis. Lineage (NCBI taxonomy): Eukaryota > Metazoa > Chordata > Lepidosauria > Squamata > Phrynosomatidae > Sceloporus > Sceloporus occidentalis. The sequence goes on along the minus strand of JALMGF010000014.1, from coordinate 10,999,008 downwards.
ATAAAAGCTTTGTAGTGGAAATGGGGAGGGGGGGCATGTAACATTTTAGTCCTATTCCCCAGGCCATTTTTCAGCACAGGCAAAGGCTTTCTAAAAGCAAGAAGTAAAGTCTTGTCCTAGAAGTTGCCTTGCATCCTGAGCTGGGAAAAAGGCCAGCTACTAAACAAATACACAAACTGAAAGTGATTTTTGAGTCACTTGTGTTTTTTACTTTGTTTTAAAGCCCTCTGAAGGGCATGATGTAGCCTCCCCCCCCCCCCCAAATGAAGTGAGAATAACCCTCAATTTTTGAAGCTTTTGGGTGCAAATTCATTTTAATTTTATTTTAAACATTGTGGGATGACTATGTACCCCTTCACGTTCTCATGGAAAGACAACATGGCTCCCACACCTTGACAATTGCACACCCCTGGCAGATATCCTGTGCAAATACACTAGAACCTTGGATTTTGTATATGAATAAAATTGCTTCAGTAAAGCAATGCATCACGCTTCCTAAGAAATATTAACTTGCCTGCCAGGGCTGAACATTCAGAAGGTTCCACTTCTTCTCAGTCACTGGTGCTTTCTGCTTCACATGGAATGAATATGCAGCATGAAGCGCATGAGCTACAGCATAGACAGCATTGTAGATATTGTAGCTCTGACCAGACATCCTCATTTCAAACAAATGTCCAGAGAGGGTGCTGAGTTTCTCTTCACCAGTGCAATTGCTTGCATTTGGGAAATTCAGGTTATATAGTGGAAATGAACAAGTAAACACACTACACCAGAACAGATGTATTTGATGAATCTCCAACCGAAATGGATTTATGTTCTGCAGAAACTCCTGGAATCCAGGCACCTCATTGGAGTGTAAGGCAAAGGCCAAGGTGCCATTGAAGGATGTTACTGCAAACCTTCCCCCACCAAAAACAGTTGTGACATCCCACTGAGCAGTTGTGATCCAAACCCTCTCCATGGACAACTTGTGATCATATTCCAAACCTTCAAGAATTGACCGTAAACCCTCCATAGAATGAGCATTCCCACTGACTAGGATCACATTAATCTTGTATGACCTGAGAACATTTAAAACAGTATTCATTTTTTTTTTAACACTTGGTATGTAATCTGTCACTGTAGGTATGGATTGGGTAAAAGAAATACAAATATCTCTCCCCTGGATGCTGGCACTGAAGGTTCGAAGAAATCTTTCACCGCTTGCATCTTCTGGAATGAGGAGGCCTATCCAATTCCACCCAAAATATTCAAGGAGCTGAATAATGCCAGAATTCTGAGAGGCTTCATCTGGAACCATCCGGAAGAAAGAGGGAAACTGGGTTTTATCACTTAGAGCAGGATCAAAAGATCCACTGCTGATCTGAAAAAAGGGCAAACCAAAATATTTTTAAAATTGAAAAACGGAATTCTTTGATATTGAATAAATATTTTCTTTTCCTAGATTTTAGTGTGTCATCTCAGAGAAACGTGTATCTTGAAAGCCAGAGTGGATTACTCATTTTATGTTGGAGGAAAGAGAACGGCTGGATATTTCTCTTTCTCCTTTTGTGTCATGTCTTTTTAAATTGTAAGCCTAAGTCACCAGTGGCTTTCATGACCAAGCAGGGAATTGAACTGTTGTCTCCAGAGTTGTGTCCAACACTGAAACCACTGCACCTGACTGTCTCCTTAAGAAGAAACCTACCTGTGGAATTTTGTAGCTATTTAAGATGTTGGCCATCTGGAGAGAATTCTGGGAGCTGAACCCAGTGATGAAGGCCTTGAGTCTCTTGTCCCAGACACACTTGTAATTGAGGAAATTCATTTGTCCCATGAACAAAAAGATCAGTGTGGACTCAATGGCTCTCCAGGAACTAAATCCATTGTTATTAATTTTGGATCCCAGTGTGATGTTGGGTAACAACTTATCATTCTCATTGATCTCGTGAATGGCAAAAACAAAGGCAAGAACAAGCTGATAGTTCTTAGGTAACACCCTGCATTGAGAATTGCGATACATCATACATAACTGAATCGCATTTACTTACTTTCTATAAATGAAATATAGACAGGATATAGCAGGAGAAAATGGATATGAACCTTTTGGTATGTTTTTTAGCTTGATCAATAGACAAACCTATAAAGATATACGCTCAAAACACATAACACATGTAGAGTGAAATATTTTGAGAACAGAGTTGTGGTTTGGTATCAGAAGTGATAACTGTCCATCTATTTCAAGAATATACTGCAGAGGGGAGGGAGTAATGTTGTTGTTGCTAGTAATTGAGAGTAAATATTCCTTGGCTATTTGCTCCAAATATATTGGTGAATTGTAATCTACCTTCTTCTTTCCTTAGTCTAAAACGTTCATAACATACAGTAAGAAAGATTTTAATATCAAAGGATTTCTTATCTGTTCCTTGGACACTTGAGAATTCTGCAGTGAAACTTTCTGGTCCTTGGAAATTAAATTGTCTTTCTGGTGGTGGTGGAATTTGTCAAAGCTAATGTTCACATTGCATGGGGTCTGAAAAATCAGTTTTGTCAAAGGCAAAGCCAGTTTGAATTTCTTGAAGAGCCTCCTACCATTTCTTTCATAGATTAAGCACTAAATGAAAGCCTGTTGCTTTATTATTTCCTCCACATCTATCACTGAGAACTTGGCAATAGAATGATTGACTTGGGAAGATATATTTTAATGACACTGGGAACAAGGATGTAGCGGTACTTACAGCCACTGCATAATCCATGGATGCCCAAGTTGCATTATAAAGAAAGACATAGTAAAATGGTGTCCTTTATATGAAATGGCAAAACCAAGGTTTGCTTTTTGGCGATTTGTTTGTGTCTCTGTGTGACTATTTTCAAGTAATGGACAATTGACTCCATGGATGAAGAATCTGTGGATACATAGGACTGGCTGTACTATAACCACTTGGAGCTCCAGTCATCCAAAGAAATATTGGCATATCTGAAGCAGCTGTCAGTCTGAATCTACCATGAAATAATTTAAACTAAACATCTTTCAATTAAATTATTTTTAATTAAAGGAAATTTAAAAGATAAACACTTCCCCTTTGACAAGATTGTCTAGTCGTGTCTGATTGTAGGGGGCAGTGCTGTTACTAAGCTGAGGAAGCCAGCTTTTTTGAAGACAACTTCCATGGTCAGGTGGCCAACATGACTGAACAGAACACTGTTACTTTCCCACTGAAGTGGTATCTACTTATCTACCTGCACTTTTACAGGCTTTCAAACTGCTAGGTTGGCAGAAGCTGGGACTAGTGATGGGAGCTCAGCCCATCCCGTGACTCTTGGGTTTCGAACTGCAGACCTGCTGACCTTGTGATCATCAGAGTCAGCATCTTAACTGCTGAGCCACTGCATCCTTTTCAATTTAATTAGACTAATTCAAAGACCCTCTTCAATCACTCTTATTCTTTTTAAGAGCAGCTTACCATTCTTTGTAGGAGGATCTATCTGCTTCCCGAAAGTTCTTTATTGACATTTTATTGAATGCATAGGTCACAATGTTCCCAATGAGAATATCTTCTCTGGAGTCAAGAATATTGCACTGGAGCCAAGGCCATTGCCAGTTGCACACAGAGCTCAAACTCTTGCTGAAGGTCCCAGGCAAGATTAAAAGGAAGAATAGCCAAATGTCTGCCAGTGGCTTTTTGTGTTGCATCCAGCCACATCTGGATCTGTACATTTTTCCCAACACACTATTGCTGTGATTTCCTGCAGTATCAATCTCCAGAAAACCAATGGCTCCAAATTAATCTCTGGCACTCAGTGATGAAGTATCCAAGTTAGACAGGGTGCCCTGCCACCTCAAGCAGATATTGTCTTGAAAGAGGTCCTTATAGACAGCATGAATCCCAAGAGAATTCAGTTAGAAAGCTGTCTTTGGTGAGCAGTTGCAATTCCACAGGTATTCCAGATTAATCACTGCAATTGTGATAATTATGGGGCAAATAATTATCATTCAGAAAGTTCATGCACAACTGGAAAAACAACAACAAGTGCAATCCAAGGAGTAGTAAAGTCCCATAACAGTAGTTCCTCCATAACAGCAGAAAAGCAGGGCATAAATTGAATGAATGAATGAATGAATGAATGAATGAATGAATGAATAAAGATCATGTGACACACACATAGGGGTCATGGTGAATCCTGGGTACTAGTGGCCTGACTTTTGAAATAGGTGTCAATAAAATTGTGTGGAAAAGCCTGCACATTGGACAATCCAGATTCAGTAGTGAGTCACACTGTGAAGCAACACAATGAGATCATAAAATCTTTAGCATGTCAACACTGCCAAAGACTCTTGAAGCCAAAGTAAGGAACCTCTATACCATGGTATCTCCCATTTTCCCATGGCTTCTCACCTCCTCTTTTTCCCCTCTCCGATCAATCAATGTAGCTTTCTAAAAGCCTCACAGCACAGCAGACTGATGGGACAATGGAGTTTTTGGGTGACTGAACGCTCCTGAATATGAAAGCGATAATAATCTTTTCTCTATGCAACACTGATGCTACCTTTAAAATGAGCTCCTCCTCCTTCTTGCCAATTCCTTCACTGATCGTAATGCATACCTCCCAACATTTCACAGATTTTCACACTGGGGCACAGGTGACCTAGCAATATCAGAGTGTTTTCAGGATGACAAAAATTATTGATGAGTAGCAACACATGAGCTGGGAGAAGCTATAGCAGTTTCCTTTTGCCTGAAGCTACAGGGAAGGTCAAGATTCTGCCCCTTCCTTCCTGTCCTCTCCTCCACCATGAGCTAATTGATTCAAATCTACTTTTCTATTGCTCCAACCATTTCCCTAACTTCTGAGCACTTAGTTCCTTGGGCTTCATCCAGACGTGTGGGTGTTAGCTGCCTCTTGCTGACACTTCAAACTCTCAGATTCCCAAATGACCTCATCCAGTAGTTTCATCTTGATGTTGAATGACATAGCAGATAAAAATGGTAGTCTGTGCAGTCTGAGACACCATTTCTAAGGAGCTCAACAAGAATCCAGAGCTACGCCTTCTAGAAATTGTCTCATTATGCAGGATTGGAACTACTGGAACTATTGGCTGAGTGAATGCTAGGTAAGGAGGACAACCTGCCCTCTCGATCCTTGCCCATCATGGTTGACCACCCAGGGAGGGGATGCTGTTAAAATATTACTACAATCTATAATCAATGCATCCTTCAGGGAGGATAAATTTCCATCAAAATTAAAATTAGCAGTGGTTAATCCTGTGGGTAACACTGCTGGTGCTCTTGGACATCTCAGTGGCCTTCAATACCATAGACCATGGTATCCTTCTGAGGGAGTTTGGAATTGGAGGTACTGCGCTCCGTTCCTACCTGTGGGGCAGATTCCAGATGGTGATGCTGGGGAACAGTTACTCTTCTAAGGTAGAGCTGACATCTGGCATCCCTCAGGGTGCCATTCTGTCCTCCATGGTGTTTTACATTTATATGAAGCTGCCGGGAGAGAACATCCAGAGACATGGGGCACAGTGTTATCAGTTAACTAATGACACCCAAATATGTTTCTCTTTCCCTCTGACTGCTGCAGTGACTAAGGATGGCATCTCTCCTCTGAATGCCTGCCTTGAGTCGGTAATGGGCTGGATGAGGGGAAACAAACCCAAGTTGAATCCAGAGAAAATAGAGGTACTTGCGATAGGAACCTCAGGTCTGGGGAAGGAAATTTGAGAGCCATTAGGGCTGAAGGGCGGGATATAAATACCTAAATAAATAAATAAATTTGTCAACCTGTCCTTGACAGGATCAAACTTCCCCTAAAGGATGAAGTTTGCAATTTGGGAGTACTCCTGGATCTGTCTCTACAGTTGTCATCTCAAGTAGATGTGACGGCCAGGAGTGCTTCATACCAACTTCGATTGATATGCCAACTGCATCGCTACCTGGACTGAAAGGACCTTGAAGCAGTGGGAGGGATCATCCAGAGACATGGGGCATGCTGTTATCAGTATGCTGATGACACCTTTAAAGCCCTATATGGCTTGGGCCCAAGTTACTTGTGGGAACTCTTCTCCCAATATAATCCTCTGCACAGAATATTGGGGAAGGGCTTGCTGGAATTAAAAACGACTAGACTAATCTCAACTTCCCAAAGAACTTTCACCATAGTGACTCCAAGACTGTGGAACAGTCTCTCAGAAGAGATCCATCTAACTACCTCCTTGGAGACCTTTAAGCCCCAATGTCCTGGTTGGGGCCGTCCTCTGCCCTGATTGGTGGGCTGGGCGGAAGGGCCCGCCCCTTCCACGCGTGCCGCTCTATAGGGGCGGAGGAAGCCTCTATGGTGAGGCCAACCAATGAGCTGCCCTGGAAGAGGAGCCTCACCATGGGGTGAGGAGGCGGGGCCTTGCCCTATATATATAGGCCTTGGGGCCAGGCCCCGCAGCCATTTGCTGCTCAGCTCTCCCACCTACCCTCCTCTAGGGTGCTGGGTTTTCTGTCACAATTTGGGGCGGCAACATAGGCCAGGATCTGGTTGGTTTGGTTACCAGGGCTATGGAGAACTGGTTTGGGAGTCAATAGGGGGCGAGCTGGGCATGCGTTGTGGCCATTGCGGGGGCCACAACATGGTTAAGCCACCTGGTGAAAAGGGGCTATGAGAACAAGAGAGTGCCTGGTGTGATGGCAGCTAGTTGGCGTTCCTTAGCCCCTAGATCATCCCAACGGTATGCTGCTTATCGATTAACCGTGGGGTTATTCGATGCTTCACTACCTGACCTTATGCTTTGTGCCAACCCTTCTGTTCTGGTTTGCTGTTGCTAATAAAGTTGTGGCCTTTCATCCAATTTAGTTTCATGTGGTTTTTTTGCGCGGGCCTCCCAGACAATGGTGATTAAAAATTAGAAGATGGTCATTCGTTACATATGCAGCTTTGAGCTATTTTTGAACACTTCTGTATCAGGTCTTCTTGTTTAAAAGAATCAGGAATATTAAACAGGCCATGGATAAAATATAACAGAGAACTTTGATAAAGTGTCACTTCTTCTTCCTGATCAGCTGCGCTCTTGTGTTCAGCTCCGGTCTCCATAAAATCATGTAGCATTTAGGGAAGAACATGCAAGCCAGTAAGCCAAAAGTTGAAACCAAGATAGAGAAGACTTCCACAGCCACCATATATTTCCCTTTAGTGCTCAGGTAACTTGGCACAAAGGAAATCCAAACACTGCAGAACACCAACATGCTGAAGGTGATCAGCTTGGCTTCATTGAAACTGTCAGGCAACTGCCTGGCAAAGAATGCAATAGTGAAGCTGGTGAAAGACAGAAGTCCCATGAAGCCCAGGACAAGGTAGAACATGAGGTCTGAGCCCTCATTGCATTGCAATATAATCTCTGCTGGCTGGGAATGCAGGTCAGCCTCTGGAAATGGTGGAGAAGTTGTCAGCCACACTGCACTGATGCTAATTTGAATGAGAGAGCAGAAAAGAATGATCAATATTGCCAGCTTCATCCCTACATATTTCCTCATTGTGTTTCCTGGCTTTGTAGCCACAAAGGCCAGCAAAACAATGATGGTTTTGGCCAACATGCAAGAAATGGCAATGGTGAAAATGTTACCAAAGACTGTTTGCCGGAGTATGCAGGATCCTTTTGTAGGTTTACCAAGAAAAAGAAATGCGCACAGAAAACAGAGCAACAGTGAAGTGAGCAGAACACAGGTGACACACCAGTTGTTGGCTTTAACTATGGGAGTGATCCTGTGATAAATGAAAATCCCCATTATCATAATGATGATTGCGCAAAAGAAAAGAGCAGAGGAAGCCAAGGTTGCTCCTAGGGGTTCTGTGTAGGACAAGTAGGTAACCACTTTTGGGATGCATTGATTTCTTCTTTTATTTGGATATTGATCTTCGGGACACTTTTCACATTCGTTTGCATCTGAAATTCATAACAAAAGTCTCAGTATTAGCAAAATGTGCATTTGTTCAGAATCATCATTTTTTATGATTAGGCATTTAGAAAACAGTCTCTTTCTCATCAAAGAGACTTATGGATGTGTTCACACATAGTCCCTTCATTCCTGTTTCTCAATCCATCTGATACTACATGTGTTTATTTTAATTACTCTCAAAATGCACATTTTAATGCATTTTTGAGTTGAGAGATGGAGAGGATGTGACATCCTTAGCTAGGCCCCAGATCCAATATAAAATCACTCAGGATTTCCCCACTAATCCAGAAGCAAGAAAGTCCCAAATTAGTAAACCATCTCATGTAGAAATTAATCTACCAGGGAAAGAAATTTTGGATTGGTTATTGGACTTGAATGTTTTTTGAATTCCATCTCTCCCCATTGATGACTGGGGTAACAGGTTAGTCACCCCTGGAAAAACTGTGATTTTTGTTGGATGATTGTAACAAAGATAAAACTTTTAGAATATTGGGCTTGTCCTTATGCTTGCATGCAAAGACCTGATGTTTGCAAGCAAATCTGATCTTTGTAATTGTTACAATAAAATTGTTTGTTAGTTATAATAAAATTATGACTGATTGCTTAGGAATTTTTTTTACAGGACACATTTTGGAATTTCAGCAAGTGATCATCCCTGGGATTGATTCTTAAGGTATAAAAGGTAAAGGTAAAGGTTTCCCCTTGACATGAATGTTGAGCCGTAACCAAATGTGCTCATCTCTGTTACTAAGCCGAAGAGCCAGCGTTGTCCAAAGATGACTCCAGTGGTCATGTGGCCAGAATAACTGTATGGAATGCTGTTACCTTCCCACTAAAGTGGTACCTAATCATTTATCTGCATTTGCAGGTTTTTGAACTACTAGGTTGGCCGAAACTGGGACTAGTGATGGGAGCTCACTCAGTCACACGGAGCTTAGGCCTCAAACTGCCAACCTTCTGACCTTATAATCACCAGAACTGGCATCTTAACCACTAAACCATCATCTCCCTTCAACTTTAATTTCCATCTATATTTCACATGATCTCATGTCCAAGCTGAAAGAGAAGCCCTTTCAAAAATATATATACTTGTTTTGTTTGATAAACAGAAAATAGGTAGACTAGTCCTCAGAATAAAAAATAAAATAAAAAGTATGCTTCTTACCCAAGGATTTTGCATCCATGGATTCAACAAACCACAACTTTTTTTTTTTTTTGGGGGGGGGGTTTGAAAAAAATCCCCAAAGCTAATGTTGATTTTACCATCTTATATAAAGGACACTATTTTACTGAGACACTGTATATAATGGGTCTTGAGGATCTATTGATTTTGGTAACTATAGGTATGTCCGGGAACCAAACCCAAACAATACACCAAGGTCCTAATGTATTATACTGTATTACGTTATGTTCTTTTTCTTACCATAGTGGGTGGAAATCCTTCCAGAAGCACAAGAAACACAGTCGTAACAACATTTGTGGTTCCCTTGTTGAACAATCTTGTTGTATCCAAGATGGCATTCCTCAACACATCTGGCCTTGGGTAGCATCTAAATGGAAGCAAAAAGATGGATTCTAAAGTCCATTATGTAGTAATAGCTTTATTGTTATATTCAGGATGGAAACAAAGTCACTGTCTTCAGGGTTATTATGTTCAGCTTCAGTTGCTTTAACCCAAGTGATCCGTGCTACCACCACTGACACCTGTCACTTTCTCTGAGGTCACAAGGCATGTGATTGACATTGGGAGCCTAGTTTTCAACCTCAGAGAGAGTGACCCATGGGAGCGATGGTGGCAGGCATAGTAGGACAGGTGTGTAGGCAGCCACCCAGCATCACACTGGAGTGCCCAGGTAATGGGGGGAGATTTGGGGCAGCTTCCAGACATGAATACTTTGTTATCATCCCAGAGTACTCTGGCCCATGTAGGTCCACCCTTAGTGTTCCATGGAAAGTAATGGAGTAATGTTATGTCAGCTGGCTTGGTAGGAAAACTCAAGTCTGAAGGGCAGATAATTTTTCCATAACTTACAAAGATGCACCAATATGTTTTGAGTGGCTGTTAATTTTTCGGGACCAAAGTTAATCTCTGCATCAAATGTGATCTCTAGATTGTATCTGACTTTGGATACTCAAGAACCTGGAAATATCCCACCCTTTTAAGTTTTGTTTTTATAAAAAACATCTTCACCCCTTCAAATTTGTGATTCCACGCAATATTGCTTCCATTGATGGTGAACCTTTTGCCTACGGGAGCCTGTGGGTCCATTCTTCCAACTTGAACTTTCTGGAAAGATTGATTAGGGAAAGTGACCAAGTTGATAATGTCTAAAGCAGATGCCAGGTCTCCATTCTCATCAAAATAAATTTCTTCCCCAGCACTGTTATTAAAACGGATGTATTTCAAAAGTGTGCGAAGCTGAATTAGTGAACAAATGGTTGATAAATTTGGTTAGCTGGTGGGAAAAGGGATTTGACTACCAACCTATTAGTCATTCAATCAATCAGTCACTCAATCAATATCTTTCAAGTAGTGCAGGGACCTACTAAAATGAAATACACCTCAAACAGATCACACATACCATCAAATAGCAATTAAAACATGCAAACATGTATTATATTAATACAGTTGCTGAGTACTTAAAAGTTTCATATATTTCTCCACCAAATGTAATGGTGGAGGGACTGAGTGAAAGGTTTCATACCTGAAGCAGTTGAAATGGGGAGATATGGCCATTTAAATAGTCTGGACTAATGCCACAGAGGGCTCTTTAGTTTATGACCAGCACTTTGAAATGTGATAATAAACCCATTTAACAAAGACTTTCTGTTCTATTTCCTGTCAATGGTTTGCTTTTATAGTACTGCCTTTCTGTGACAAACTCCCCTTTTTTTCAAAATTTTCCATTTATCTATCTAAACATCTTAGTAAAGTACTAATCTCAGAATTCCATAGCAGTGAGCCATGTCAGTTAAAGCAGTGTCCAATTGCAGTGCAGATACAGCCTGGATTTCAGTAATCTCTATTAAAAAATCTGTGACTTCCTGTGTTAAAAGTTAATGTTCATCTGAATTGATATCTCATGGTTTTGAGGGGAGGGGGGGTTCGGGCTATGTGGCCATGTTTTTGAAGAGTTTATTCCTCGTATTTTGACAGCATCTGTGGCTGGTATATTCAGAGAAACCAACATTCTCAGAACATGCCAGCTACAGCTGCTGGTGAAACGCCAGAAATAAACTCTTCTAGAACATGGCCACATCACCCAAAAAACCTTTGACTACACACTGATATCTGATGGTTTGTCCCTTCAGTCTGTTTTTTATAGCTTACAATTCTCTCTCTATTGTTTTAAAATAATAAACATCTATATCATGTGAAAAGTACAGTAATTACCCAAAGCTTTAGTGCAGTGATTCCCAAAGTGGGCAGTAGCACCCCAATGGGGGCATTGGAAAACTCCAAGGGAGGCTGGGAGAACAAACACAGCGGAGGGGGGGGGTGAGGAAGAAGGAAGACTTCAGGGAATTGTGGGGTGAGGGTTGTATGAAACTTCTTTTGTGCACCCTTCTGGGACAGGACAGAGGGAGGCCTAATGGAGATCTGCTCAGGCAACACTCTGTCTGTCCATCCAAGCTGCAAGACAAGAGACCCACCATTTCTCCTCCAGCTTTGCTTCATGCTAGAGCAGAGAAAAAAGGGGAACCCCATCATTCCTCTTTCCTCCCCTCTTTGGGAGGCAAGGTACTTGCATGCCCACCTTTCTGCACAAACTTCTCAGGTCCTCCAAGCTGAGAGCCCATGGAGGAAAGACACTTCAAGTAATACATAAAAAGGAAGGGGTGCAGGCACATGCGTGATCTCCCCCTTGCCTTGGCTACGTAGCTCAAGCCAGCTGTCCATGGCAAAAAGGAGCTCAAGGGGCTGGTAGGCTAAAAAAGTTTGAGGACTATTGCTTTAATGCATGGCAAAAGAAAGTCAACATGCAGCAAGAGAGAAGATGCTTTCTCAGTACCTCTCCACATGCCATTGATGCACTTCTGTTCTCTTCTCAACCGAAAGCAGAGAAGCAAGGACAAAGTCACTTGTCTCTTCCTGCATGTTGACTTTGTTTTGTCATGTGATAAAGCTACCGGATAAACTGGGCAGCTAGATTATATTGGGCTTCCATAAGACTTTATCTCAGCATTTAAACTTCAGGACATCTGCATAAGCCATGGAAAGGGACATTGCAGCCCATTGGCTTCGTGCATCCAGCCCCTAAAAATTAAGTGAGAATAGCCCTCCATCTTCCTGCTCCTAAAAAGGGTGTTTGGAAGCAAATTTATTTTAATTTTATATGAAAGGTTGTGGGTGATGATGTACCCCTTCATGTTCTCAAGGAAACCCAACATGGCTCCCAGACTTTGGCAACTGCACACCCCTGGCAGATACCCTGTGGAAATACACCGGCACCTTGAATCTTGTATATGAATAAAATTGCTTCAGTAAAGCAATGCATCACACTTCCTAAGAAATATTAACTTGCCTGCCAGGGCTGAACATTCAGAAGGTTCCACTTCTTCCCAGTCACTCGTGTTTTCTGCTTGGCCTGCAATGAATATGCGGCATGAAGAGCATGAGCTACAGCATAGACAGCATTGTAGATATTGTAGCTCTGGCCACACATCCTCATTTCAAAGAGAAGTCCAGAGAGGGTGCTGAGCTTCTCTTTACCAGTGCAATTGCTTACATTTGGGTAATTCAGATTATATAGTGGAAATGAACAAGTAAATGCACTACACCAGAACTGGTGTATTTCATGAATCCCTGACCGAAATGGATTTATGTTCTGCTGAAACTCCTGGAATCCAGGCACCACCTTGGAGTGTAAGGCAAAGGCCAAGGTGCCATTGAAGGATTTTACTGCAAACCTTCTCCCATCAAAAACAGTTGTGACATCCCACTGAGCGGTTGTGATCCAAACCTTCTCCATGGACAACTTGTCATAATATTCCAAACCTTCAAGAATTGACTGTAAACCCTCCATAGATTGAACATTCCCACTGACTAGGATCACATTAATTTTGTATGACCACAGAACATGGAAAACTGTATTCAGTTTTTTTTCAACAATTGGTATGTAATCTGTCACTGTAGGTATGGATTGGGTAAAAGAAATACAAATATCTCTCCCCTGGATGGTGGCACTGAAGGTCCGAAGAAATCTTTCACCGCTTGCATCTTCTGGAATGAGGAGGCCTATCCAATTCCACCCAAAATATTCAAGGAGCTGAATAATGCCAGAATACTGAGAGGTTTCATCTGGAACCATCCGGAAGAAAGAGGGAAACTGGGTTTTATCACTTAGAGCAGGATCAAAAGATCCACTGCTGAGCTGAAAAAGGAAAACCAAACAAAATGTGTTTAAAAACTGAGAAATTCTTTGATTTTGAATAAACGTTCTCTTTTCCTAGATGGTAGTGTGTCATCTCAGGTAAACTTGTCCTCTAGAGAGCCAGAATGGTTTATTGGTTTTAGTGTTGAATTTTAGTGTTGATGTTAGGGTTGGATTGGGTGTTGGTGACCCTTGGTAAGTAACACTCTCTCAGCCTCAGAAGAAGGCAAAGGTAAACCCCCTCTGAACATATCTTGCTATGAAAACCTAGTCTTTTGTGTCGTGTCTTTTTAGATTGTAAGCCTTAGGGCAGGGAACCATCCAATTAAAAAGATTGTATGTACAGTGCTGTGTAAATTTACAGCTCTTTATAAATAAAGGTTAATAATAATAATAATAATAATAATAATAATAATAATAATAATATGTCAAAAATGACTTGAAAATGTATAATGTCTCCTCATACATTTCTCATTGACTGAGGCTCCTAATTCTGACCTGCAAAATGTTTGCAGAATACCTGGACGTTTAATTGCAGAGATATATATCTGTATGTATAATATGAAAGAACCAGCATGGCATAGCAAAACTATGAAACTCACAGGGTGGACCTGGGCAAACCACATTCTCGCAGCCTCAGTGGGAGACAAAGACAAACACGCTCGGAGCAAATCTGGCCAAGAAAACTGTGTTCTAGGTTTGCCTTAGAGTTGCAGTATGCTGAAAATGACCTGAAGGCACACAACAAAAAATATGAACACACAATTTCTACCCCCACTCATATCCCAATCTAGTAGCCCCTTCTTGATCACATTTGTCTTTGAAACTACTTTTTGCTAATGCAGGTTGTCTCAGTAGGGAGGCCAGAAAACAGCTGGATATTTCCCTTTCTTTTGTGTTATGTCTTTTTAGATTGTAAGCCTGAGGACAAGGGACTGTCCAATTAAAAATGGTAAGCCACTCTGAAAGCCTTTGTATCTGAAGAGTAGGTTTGTGATTTTCATTCTCTGAGGCTGAGAGAGTGTGACTTCCACAAGGTCAACACTTTTTTCTATCTCATATTTCATTGCAGAGAGTATCATCACCCTTGAAATGAAACCTACATAATTATTGCTCCTACGCTACACCCCACAGTTGCAGGTCCCTAGAAGGTAACAAGGATGGATACACAGTTTTATCATCCATCACCTTCTTGCCTCTTTACTATTCTCATTTAGCAGGAGTTTTCAGCTAGACAAAAAAACCACATCGCAGCACAAACCAGAAAGGATGGGTGGATGTGTAAAACCTGAGATCACCAATATTGTCCAATTGGTATTTCAAGCTTTTACCAGCTTTATTCTTGATCCAGCTACAAACTCTATTTCTCCCCTGCATGGAATTTCCTATGTATGTCTGTTCACATATGTCTAAATGCATGCATGTTCAACAGTTTTAGAACTATACATTTTTTTAAATGATCTTAAGCGTATTTGGGCACATTTTAAAACTATGAGGCTTTCACCATCCACTACATAGAATACTAATCATTTCTGAAGGCTTTGTTTTATTGTCCAAATCAGTTTCTATGATTGGAAAAGTAGGCAAGGCAGACTGTGATTTTTGTTCAGGTCTGTGTTAGGGTCTGGAAAGCATGACTTGCATGAACTGTTGTATAAAAATGCAATGGAACATCGTTCCTACTGATCCTCAATGCCCACCAAAAGCATTCTTGTGAATTATGTAACTTGAGGTATTTCTCTGATTGTTCATTTTTCTGGAGGTCCTATCTTTTTTCAGAAAAAAGGAAAACATAAAATGTGTTGGGCTTTGGCTTGGCCAACCAGAAGTACCATTTAATATTTTGGCTCAGACATACTCCCTGTCATTTCCCACAGTACAGTTTGGACTATATATGTTCATTATATATTCTTTTAAAACTAATAAAATTTCTATAAAAAGTATTTCTTGGTTCCTACAATCTATACTAAGGCATAATGCATAAACACACCTGTTGTTGTTCTTCTTCTTCTTGTTGTGTGCCTTTAGGTCATTTCTGACTTATGGCAATCCTAAAGTGAGGTTTTCATGGGGTTTTCTTGGCAAGAGAAGGATTGCCATTCTCTTCATGTAAGGCTGAGAACATGTGACTTGCCCAAAGTCTCCAGTGACTTTCATATCCAGGAGAATTGAACCATGGTCTCTAGCGTAATATTCCAACACTGAAACCACTACATCACACTGGCTCTCTATGAAGAAACCTACCTGTGGAATTTTGTAGATATTTAAGATGTTGGCCATCTGGAGAGAATTCTGGGAGCTGAACCCAGTGATGAAGGCCTTGAGTCTCTTGTCCCAGACACACTTGTAATTCGGGAAATTCATTTGCTCCATGAACAGAAGGATCAGCGTGGATTCAATGGCTCTCCAGGAACTAAATCCATTGTTAGCGATTTTTGATCCCAATGTGATGTTGGGTAACAACTTGTGATTCTCGTTGATCTCATGAATGGCAAAATTAAAGGCAAGAACAAGCTGGTAGTTCTTAGGTAACATCCTGGATTGAGAATTATAAAACATCTTACATGGTTGAATCAGATGCATTTTACAAACAATTGTGAATGAAACATAGACAGGGTATAGCAGGAGAAGGTGATTATCAACTCAAATTTCTTTCATGGATCAAGCATGGGCAGGGAGGAATCTGCAAATCAAGTGGTCTCATTGTAAAAGCTGCCTTATGTGATACTTAGAAACATATGAAAAGGCATGATTTGGCTGGAGTCATTTTTGTTTTCATTAAGGACCACTCACCATTTTTTTCATGGATCAAGCACTAAATGAAAGCCTGTGGCTTTATTATTTCCATTGCTTATATCACTGAGAACTTGGCAATATAATGATTAATGCTGGAAAATATATATTAATTACACTGGAAACGATGATGTAGCAATATTTAAAGCTACTGCAGGAAATGGAATGAATGTTTTCATCCTGCTTTCTCTGAGCTCTGGTATGGAACCATATACATAGCACAAGACTGATATATCTGGATGTTCCCCCCCCCCCCATGATATAGAATTTTGGTGTGTGCCATTCCCTTAGAATGATAGTCTTGCTTCCAAATACAGAACATTGCCTCAGTGGAAGCTGGAGTAACACCATTTTGACATGCCATTATCTGTCTACTGGGCTGAGCTAACTCTGGCTGTTTGATTAAGGAAGGTGATTTGATCTGGTAGAATCAAGCCACTGATCCAGTTCACATGAGTTCTCATACATCACCTGAGTTCACCTGCATACCACAAGTCAGTAATAGGATAACAGAACTGTTGAGTTGGGTGATACCATGTCCCTTGTGTAGAAATACACAATTAAATCACTTCTGAAATCATCCGGAGACATGGTATGCTGATGACACCCAAATATGCTTCTCTATGCCTCCAACTGCTACACTGACTAAAGATGGAGACTCTGAATGCTTGCCTAGAGTTGCTAATGGGCTGGATGAGGGACAACAAACTCAAATTGATTCCAGAGAAAACAGAGGTACTCACAATAGGTACCCTAGATCCGGGGAAGGAAATTTGTCAACCTGTCCTGGACTGGGTCACACTTCCCATAAAGGACAAAGTTCACAGTTTGGGAGTACACCTGGACCCATCAGTACAATTGTCATCTCAAGTGGATACGAAAGCCAGGAGTGCTTGGTACCAACTTCGGTTGTTATGCCAACTGTGCTCTTACCTGGACTGAAAGGACCTTGAAGCAGTGGTACATTCTCTGGTAATCTCTCATCTTGATTTCTGTAGTGCACCCTACATGGGGCTACCCTTGTACCAAGTTCAGAAGCTTCACTTAATTCAAAATATGGAAGCCAGACTGGTCAACAGTTCTTTAAGGTTTGACCATATAACACCAGTCCTGAAAGATCTTCATTGACTACTGATTAGCTTCCGGGTGCAATACAAGGTGTTTGTTATTACCTATTAAGGCCTACTTTGCTTGGCCCCGAGTTAATTGCAGGAATGCCTCTCCCTACATAATCCGCTCTGCATTCTCAGGATATCTGGGGAAAATCTGCTTGAATTACACTCAACAAGACTAGTCTCAATGTCTCAAAGAGCTTTTACAACAGTGGCTCCTAAATTGTGGAACAGCCTCCCAGAAGAGATCTTTCTTATTACCTCCTTGGAGGCTTTTAAGAAGGCAGTTAAGACAGATCTCTTCCGGTGAGCCTACCCATCCAATCTACTATAAGAAATACTGTTCCATTCCTCTGTTCAGGATTATAACACTCTATCCCACAGTCGCTTTGACTGTATTGTTTTAACTGTTTTAACTGTCAAATGCTATATACCTTACTGTTTTACTTTTTATTGTATATATACTCTCTGTGTGTGTGTGGTTGTAATCCCGCCTTGATCCACCTGGAAGAGGTAGGAAAATATAAATAATTTTTTTTAATTTTTTATAGTAAAATGATATCCTTCATATAAAATGTCCAAATCAAGATTTGCTTTTTGTATTTGTGTGTGTGTGTTTATGTGAAGTTTTCTAAGGCATAGATAACTGACTCCATGGATTCAGAATCTGTGGATAGAGAGAGCTGACTTTCCTATAACCAGCTAGAAGCTCTAGTCACTCAAAGAAAGAATAGCATATCTGAAGCAGCTGTCAATCTGAGTATAACGGTCAACAGTAAAAAGAAAATTTACTTGAATTAAATTCAAATTAGACAAATCATGCTAAGAGCGGCTTACCACATTGTGTAGGTGGAACTATCTGCTTCCTGAAAGTTGTTTAATGATATTTTATTGAATGTAAAGGACACAATTTCCCCAATGAGAATATCTTCTCTAAAGGCAAGGGCATTGCATTGGATTTGTGGCTGCCAGTTGCAAATGGAGCCCAAACTATTGCTGAAGGTATCGGGCAAGAAGAAAAGGAGGGAGAGCCAAACGTCTGCCAGTGGCTTTGCATGTTGCATCCAGCCCCATCTGGGTCCATGCATTTTCACCAACACACAATTACTGTGATTCATGCAGTATCCAGCTCCAGAAAACCAAAGGCTCCAAATTAATCTCTGGCACTCAGTGATGAGGCATCTAAGTTAAAAGGGGTGCCCTACCATCTAAATTAAAGAGGGTGCCCTACCGTCTGAAGGAGACGTTGTCTTAAAAGGAACCCTTATAGACAGCATGAAGCCTAAGAGAATTCATGCAGGAAGCTGTCTTTTGTGTTGCAAAAGAATTATTGTAGCAAACTGTCTTTGGTGAGCCGTTGCAATTCCACAGACATTCTAGGTCAAGCACAACAATTGTGATAATTATGGGGCAAATAATTATCATTCAGAAAGTTCATGCACAACTGGAAAAAACAACAAGTGTGATCCCAGGAGTAGTAAAGTCCCATGAAAGTAGTTCCTACATGACAGCAGAAAAGCAAGATATATTATATTGAATGAACAAAGAAAGGACACAGAGGTCACAGTGAATCCTGGGTACTAGTGGCCTGACATTTGAAACAGGTGCAAAGAAAATTGTTAGGAAAAGGCTGCCCATTGGACAATCCAGACTTACTTTTTATGTGTATTATTTTATTTTCCTATGTTATATCTTATATTGATGCTGGTCTTTGACCGTAATAAAGAATTTCATTCATATCACTATGGAGTCACATTCTAAAGCAACACAATGAGACCATAAAATCTTTGGCATGGCAATGCTGCATATGACTCTTAAAGCCACAGTAAAGAACTTCTGTGCGATGATCCCTTCCATTTCCCTGCAGCCTCTCATCTCCTCTATTTCTCATTAATCACTTCACTTTTCTGAAATCCTCACTACCAGACTGGTGGGGCAATGGGTTACCTGGGTGAATGAACACTCCTGAATAAGGAAGAGCTCATAATCTTTTCCTGTGCAGAGTCGAAGGCTTTCATGGCCGGCATCTATAGTTTTTTGTGGGGTTTCAGGCTATGTGGCCATGTTCTAGAAGGGTTTCTTCCTGTGCATTTCCCTGTGATTTGCTCTCCTACCTTTAAAATTAGCTACTCATTTTTGCCATTCCCTTCATTGATCCTAATGCATACCCTCCAACATTTCACAGAATAAAAACTGAGACACATGTGGCCAAGCAACATAATGATGAAGTGACAGACCTAGTGTGTGTGTGTGTGTGTGAAAGGGTGAGAGATGGTGAGAGTGGATGATGTGAACAAGGGAATATGTCTCCAGCTGCATCTACACTGCAGAATTAATGCAGTTTGACATTACAGTCATCCCTTCCCTTACGCAGGGGATCTGTTCCGGACCCCAGCCCGCCCACCCCCGCGTAAGGGAAAAAACGCGAATGCACAAGGCCCATTGTTTCCTTCCGGAGCACGCCTCCCTTACTTCCGGCACAGCTTCCAGCATATGCTGGAAGATGTGTAAAATGTGCCCACGTATAATGCAGGCGCACTGTACTTTAACTGTGATGACTCCCTGCAATGGAATTCTGAGATTTGCAGTTTTATGAGCTACAGTAGGCCCTTGGTAACTGCTGGGCTTGGTCATGTGGATATCAGTATCCATGGTCCCATTAATTACACTGGCTTAGTAAAGTGGTATGCCATATATATATATATATGGCAAAATCAATCTTTGCTTTTTGACATTTATATTTTTTTGGAATATTTACAAGATGTGCATGGTTGAATCTATTGATAAAGAAACTGTGGATATGGAGGGCTGATTGTATTTGGCCTTCTCAGTCAGAGAGCTCTAGGCCCCACCAAACAACAATCCCAAGATTTGATAAGATGGAAGGCATGGCAATTAAAGTGGTATAAAACTGCATTAATTCTGCAGGCAGTATCCTGGGAGAAGGGGAAGTGTGTGAACCTACCTCTGAAGTAACAGGGTGGTTTTCTTTGTGGGTAGGATATACTTTGCATTGTTAAAGCCTAACGTGAAGCAAGAAAAAGAGAATATCAGAGGGGGTGCACGTAGGGACCCAGACAAATAGGTACAAAGTGAGATAAAATGGAAGGAAGGAGACATGCTTTGGAAGTTTTCCCTTACCTTTGTCTACATTATCCCCTATGACCATTGCCTCTTGAGGGGCTTCCTGTGATATTGTCATGCACCGCTACCATTTTGTTATTAGTATGGGGATGTGCATGTACACACACACACACACACACAGAGAAAGAAAGCAAGAAAGAGAAGTGATCTGCAAGTGGCTCTGCATGGCAAAATATTGTTACTTCTGTTGTTGGTGTAGTTGTTGTTACTATTGCTGCTATTACCATGTAACTGACTTAAAACAATGTTGCTTTCTCTGGATGAAAATGAATGGTCTTGATAGGGTGGACTGTCAACAAAGGGGCAAGATCCCTGGGATCTGAATCCAGACTGTTTCTCTGCATTATGTAACTGGCCAGCAATATTTCATGGGGTGATTTTAACAACCTGGAAGAGAATCATAGCCCCTACCATCATTGGACCATACAGAACTTGTCTCTCCAGCCTAGGAAATCACTCTCCCCCAAATGTGTGCTCACTTGGGCTGATTATCCCTTGGCATCTCCTGCACTGCCTCTTCAAGGGTGGCCCATTTAAGGGAAGCACCCAGTCCAAATGTCTTCAATGCCTTACAAGCCACAACTGCAATGTATATGTTGGAGGGGTATATTAAGCCCCCTTTCAATAAGTATGCATGTGACAGACTTGGGTTCCTGAGAGACAATCACGATTTCTTTGGCTATCAGGAAACTGCAGGGGAAGGAGTAGATATAAAAGGCAAGAGTGGGTGATTGTGAGAGGATTTTTAGAGGAATTTTCAGAGAGAATTGAAGGGAGCTGAGGGAAGGTTTGAGTTCAAGGGAGGTTCTTGAATGAGAGCCCTATAGAGAGGGTCAGATAAGGAATCTGAATAGGCCTAGAGAAAGTCAGACAGGTATTCTGAGAAGCCAGTAGAGAAACTGGAGAAAGAGACAAAGGGTCTCAATATAGTCAGATAAAGATACTGACTGGGAGAGAAAGAGTATTGGAGATTTTAAAAAGGAAACTTTGAAACACCTGCAACTGTTATATTAATGGAACTGTACCACGTGTGAACTATTCTATCTATGCTCCTTTTTTACGAACTATTATTAAATAAAGTTACAATTTATTTGTTGTAAAAGAAGCCTCTGCCTGAGTGAATTCTAGACCATATAGCCACAGACAAACACATTACCTAGGACATTGAATTTATAAGAGGAAGACACTGGAGACCCTAGCCCTTATACATTTAGGGAACGTGTATAAAGGGTGGAAGCAGGGCAGGTGTCATTGAGGGGGAACCTTCTATAAGGGGGAGCTAAAAGGTAACCCAGTGCATATAAAGAGGGCCATGTCACGATGACAACCAGGGAACTGGGTCCAAAATTCTTATGTGTTCCAGAAACCTTCCAGCCAAAGCATGGACTTTATCACACAAGTCTTGGTCCAATCTCAGTCCTGCCAGAATAGTTTTATTTAAATAAAAATAAACATACTAGAGTTCGGTTTTCTTTCTGATCACATCTCCTTCAATAGTGTGATCGGAGCCCTTGACAGTCCCACAGATTGTGTTTGTCATTCCCACTTAACACCACCTTGCTGCTCCATGCATGGCTTACTTTTGTTTATTTACTTTTAAAATTTTAACACAATTATGGAGTAATGAGAACATGATTTAGTTTTTTTAAAAAATAAAAAGAAGGAGAAGAAAAGAAAATAAAAGAAAAAAAGTGAGGAGCAAAAAAAGAAAACAAGATACTTAGAAATAGCAAGCGGAAAGGGGAAAGCAGTAAGGAGGAGACTGACACTGTGTGACTCTCCAATGTCAGGACTGCCACAGAATGTAACTATTGTACTTGTGGAGTAATGAGGCAGTGTGACTGGCTTTTTATTGATGGATTTTCGCATAGATGCCATTGGACAAAACTTCAGAATCACAGTAGCAACAGATTGGAGGCAAGGTTGTGTGATAGGTACTGCTGAATGTTCTGTTCTCTTCATACAATTACATGAGAGACTTCTTTTTTCTTGTTAACATCACCTTCTACTTCTCCTCCATGTAAATCAGGTTTACATCCTCACCTATCCCATGGCTTCTATTGGTTTTTTTACCTTAATATGTGTATTTTATGTAATGACTGTGTTTTAACTATATTGTAACTCACCTCAAGCCGTGAGGAGAGGCGGGTAAGAAATAAAATTATTATTATTATTATTATTATTATTATTATTATTATTATTTTAAAAAACCCAAAGAAGCGGTTGATGATTCAGGGAGATTTATGCAATCCACCCCATCCTTGTCTCCCACATTGGCTTCATAAAAACCCTAAGTATCAAGATGCCCTGTTTCTGTCCTTACCCTCAAAGTAACACAAATATGCACTAGTACCCTGCAGCAGCCACATAGCTATTCCCCATTTGCCTAAACTATCTGTATTTTAACCCAATTATAATATTTAAGTGGAGAAATGAAAGAAATTGTGATTTTAAAAAATATATGAAGATGGTCATTCATTACATCTGCAATCTTGAGCTACTCCTGAACACTTCCCTGTCAGGTCCTCTTATTTAAAAAGAATCAGGAATATTAAAGAGGCCATGCATAAAGTATAAAACAGAAGTTTGCCAGATTTTCATGTCTTCTTCCTAATAAGCTGCTCTCTTGTGTTCAGCTCAGGTCTCCATAAAATAATGTAGCATTTAGGGAAGAACATGCAAGCCAGTAAGCCAAAAGTTGAGACCAAGATAGAGAAGACTTCCACAGCCACCATATATTTCCCTTTAGTGCTCAGGTAACTTGGGACAAAGGAAATCCAAACACTGCAGAACACCAACATGCTGAAGGTGATCAGCTTGGCTTCATTGAAACTGTCAGGCAACTGCCTGGCAAAGAATGCAATAGTGAAGCTGGTGAAGGACAGAAGTCCCATGTAGCCCAGGACAAGGTAGAACATGAGGTCTGAGCCCTCATTGCATTGCAGTATAATCTCTGTTGGCTGGGAATGCAGGTCAGCCTCTGGAAATGGTGGAGAGGTTGTCAGCCACACTGCACTGATGCTAATTTGAATGAGAGAGCAGAAAATAATGACAAATATTGCCAGCTTCATCCCTACATATTTCCTCATTTTGTTTCCTGGCTTTGTAGCCATGAATGCCAGCACCACAGTGATGGTTTTGGCCAACATACAAGAAATGGCAATGGTGAAAATGTTACCGAATACTGTTTGCCGGAGTATTTGTCGGAGTATGCAGGAGACTTTTGTAGGTTTTCCAAGGAAAAGAAAGGTGCACAGAAAACAGAGCAACAGTGAAATGAGCAGAACACAGGTGACACACCAGTTGTTGGCTTTAACTATGGGAGTGATCCTGTGATAAATGAAAATCCCCATTATCACAATGATGATTGCGCAAAAGAAAAGAGCAGAGGAAGCCAAGGTTGCTCCTAGGGGTTCTGTGTAGGACAAGTAGGTAACCACTTTTGGGATGCATTGATTTCTTCTTTTATTTGGATATTGATCTTCTGGACATTTTTCACATTCGTTTGCATCTGAAATTCATAACAAAAGTCTCAGTATTAGCAAAATGTGCATTTGTTCAGAATCATCATCTTTTTATAATTAGCCATTAGAAAACAGTTTTTTTTCTCATCAAAGAGACTTATGGGTGTGTTCACACATAGTCCCTCCTTTCCTGTTTCTCAGTCCATCTGATACTACTTACTGTATGTTTTTCTTTTTAATTACTCTCAAACTGCACATTTTAATGCAGGAGTTCCCAACCTGGGGGTCACAACCCCTTTGGGGGTCGCTCGACCCTTTTTTGGAGGTCACCAGGTTGGGATTCCCCCCTGCCTCCCACCTCCTTTTTTCTCCGCGGGTGCCGGCACTAGCGCCGGCAACCGCGAGGAGAAGGGGAAAGGGCCGGGGCCTCCTCCTCCTCTTCCCTTCTCCCCACGGGTGCCAATGAAGGGGACAATGATGGGGCTGCAAGTCCCAGCGGCCTTTGTGGCTGGAGGTCCTGCCCCTTCTTCACTGGTGACCTCCCTGATTGGTTGGGAGGCCAGGTAGTGACAGGACCTCCGGCCGCAAAGGCCATTGGGGCTTGTAGGCGATCGAAAGTCCCACCCCCATCTGGCCTCCCAACCAATCAGGGAGGTCTCAGGCAGGAATTTTGCCCACAATGGGGGTTGCGGCCCAACAAAGTTTGGGAACCGCTGTTTTAATGCATTTTGAGTTGAGAGATGGAGAGGATGTGAGGTCCCTGATCCAGTCTAAAATCACTCAAGATTTCCCCCACATTAATCCAGAAACAAGAAAGTCACAAATTAGAAACTAATCTACCCGGGTAAGAAATTATGGATTGGTTATTGGCCTTGAATGCTTGTTGAATTCCTTATCTCCCTACTGATGACTGGGGTAACAGGTTAGTTATCCCTGGAAAAACTGTGCTTTTTACTGACTGACTGTA
The DNA here is from genome assembly GCA_023333645.1 of Sceloporus occidentalis. Taxonomy (NCBI): domain Eukaryota; kingdom Metazoa; phylum Chordata; class Lepidosauria; order Squamata; family Phrynosomatidae; genus Sceloporus; species Sceloporus occidentalis. Next base: position 10,974,225 of record JALMGF010000014.1, on the reverse strand, counting down.
ACAAAGATATAACTTTTAGAACTGATAAATTCTTGGCTTTTCCCTTATGCTTGCATGCAAAGACCATTTTCTTGCACGCAAACGTGATGTTTGTAATACATTAGCATAATAGTTGTTTGTTGTTTACAATAAAATTGTGACTGGCTCCTTAGGATTGAGCCCAGGAACACAGCAAAATTTTACAGCACATGTTTTGGAATATCAGCAAGTAATCATCCATAGGATTATCTTTAAGAAGTCAAGGTAAAGGTAAAGGTTTCCCCTTGACAAGAATTTTGAGTCATAACCAACTGTAGAGGGTGATGCCCATCTCTGTTACTAACCCGAAGAGCCAGCGTTGTCCAAAGATGATTCCGGTGGTCATGTGGCCAAAATAACTGCATGAAATGCTGCTATCTTTCCAAGAAAGTGGTGCCTGTTTATCTACCTGCATTTACATGCTTTTGAACTATTAGGTTGGAAGACGCTGGGACTAGTGGTAGGAGCTCACTCCATCACACGGTGCTTGGGCCTCAAATTGCCATCCTTCTGACCTTATGATCACCAGAACTGGCATCTTAACCATTAAGCCACCATCTCCCTTAAGCTTTAAACTACATCTATATTGCACATGTTCTCACATGTCCAAGTTGAAAGAGAAGCCTTTTGGTAAATATATGTGATTTTTTAAAATTAGACTAGCTATCAAAATAAAAAAGAAAAAGTATAGTTGTCCCTCCTTATCCAAGGATTCTATATCCATGGATTCAGTAACCACAACTTGAAAAAAGAGTGGGTTTTTGGTTTTTTTAAAATCCTGAAAGCAAATGTTTCTTTTACCATCTTATATATTTTTGACACTATTTACTGAGCCACTGTATATAATGGGACTTGAGCATCTATGGATTTTGGTATCTACAGGAGCATCCTGGAACCAAACCCCAACAATACACCAAGGTCCTAATGTATTATACTATATTACATTATGTTCTTTTTCTTACCATAGTGGATGGAAATCCTTCCAGAAGCACAATAAACACATTCGTAACAACATATGTGGTTCTCCTCTTGAACAATTTTGTTGTATCGAGGATGGCATTCCTCAACACATCTGCCATTGGGTAGCATCTAAATGGAAGCAAAAAGAAGGATTCTAAAGTCCATTATGTAGTAATATCTTTATCGTGATATTCAGGATGGAAACAAACTCACTTTCTTCAGGGTTATTATGTCCAGCTTCAGTTGCTTTAACCCAAGTGATCCGTGCTCCCACCACTGACACCTGTCACTTTCTCTGAGGTCACAAGGCATGTGATTGACATTGGGAGCCTAGTTTTCAACCTCAGAGAGAGTGACCCATGGGAGCGATGGTGGCAGGCATAGTAGGACAGGTGTGTAGGCAGCCACCCAGCATCACACTGGAGTGCCCAGGTAATGGGGGGAGATTTGGGGCAGCTTCCAGACATGAATACTTTGAGATCAGCCCAGAGAATGCTGGACCATGTAGGTCCACTCTAAGTGTTCCATGGAGAGTAATGGAGTAATGTTATGTCATCTAATTTGGTAGGAAAACTCAAGTCTGAAAGGAAGATAATTTTTCCATATCTTACAAAGAGGCTCCAAAATGTTTTGAGTGGCTGCTAATTTTTCGGGGCCAAAGTTAATCTCTGCATCAAATGTGATCTCTAGATGGTATCTGACTTTGAATACTCAAGAACCACGAAAATATCCCATCCTTTTAAGTTTTATCTTTATAAAGTATCCTCACCCCTTCAAATTTGTGATTCCACACAATATTGCTTCCATTGATGGTGAACCTTTTGCCTACGGGAGCCTGTGAGTCCATTCTTCCAACTTGAACTTTCTGGAAAGATTGATTAGGGAATGTGACCAAGTTGATAATGTCAAAAGCAGATGCCAGGTCTCCATTCTCATCAAAATAAATTTCTTCCCCAGCACTGTTATAAATAATAAATAATAATAAATGGTTTATTTATATACCGCCCTTCCAAAGATCAGGGCGGTTCACAATAGTTAAAATTACATAAAATTCCATTATACAATATTAAAATACAAACAGTACAAAAGCAAAAAAACAACAACAGATGCCCCCGGGTTAGCAAACCATTGCCTGTGCGGCCTTATGGCGGGGGGGTCTATGAGGACTAATCGGGGAATGCGATATTAAACAGGTGGGTCTTCAACTCCCGTTTAAATTGGGCCAGGGAGGTGACTGAGCGGAGCTCTATGGGCAGCGTGTTCCAAAGGGCCGGGGCGGCGATGGAGAAAGACCTCCTAGAAGTGGAGGATAACCTCGCCCCGGGAACCCTAAGGAGTTGCTGCCCAGATGTTCTGAGGGTGCGAGGCGGAATGTATGGGGAGAGGCGGTCCTTCAGGTAACCTGGGCCCAAGCCATTTAGGACTTTATAGGTCATTACCAGCACCTTGTATTGCGCCCGGAAGCAAATGGGCAGCCAATGGAGGTTTTTTAAAACCGGTGTTATATGGCTGGCCCTGGACGTGCCAGTGACCAGCCTTGCAGCCATGTTCTGCACCAATTGAAGCTTCCGGGTTAGGTACAAGGGCTGTCCCATGTAGAGTCCGTTGCAGAAATCCAATCTCGAGGTTACCAGGGCATGTACCACAGTTTCAAGGTCCCTCTGGGCCAGGTATTAAAACGGATGTATCTCAGAAGTAAGTGAAGCTGAATTAGACAAAAATGGTTGATAAATTTGGTTAGCTGGTGGGAAAAGGGATTTGACTACCAACCTATCAGTCAGTCTGTCAATCAATCAGTCAATCAATCAATATCTTTAAAGTAGTGCAGGAACCTAGTAAAATGAAATACACCTCAAACAGATCAGACATAGCATCAAATAGCAGTTAAACCATGCAAACGTGTATCATATTAAAGCTAAGCAGTGAGTTAAAACAGTTGCGGAGTGCTTAAAAGAGCTTCATACATTTTCCACCAAATGTAATGGTGGAGGTTTCATGTCTCTGTATGTCATGGCCAGCACTTTGAAATGTGACAATAAGCACATTCAACAAAGCATTTCTCTTCTATTTCCTGTCAGTGGTTTGCTTTTATAGTTCTACCTTTCCATGGTAAACTCCATTTTTCAACTTTTTCTATATTTCCCAAATAGCAGTCGTAAATATATTAAGATCTAAGCAAAGTACTAATTCCAGAATTCTATAGCACTGAGCCATGTCAGTTGGAATTGTGTCCAAATGCAGTGCAGATGAAGCCTAGATTTCAGTGATATCTATTAAATAGTGACTTCCTGTGTTAAGAGTTCATGTTCATCTGAGCTAAGATCTAATGGATTGTTCCTTCACTCCTTTTCTTATAGGTTACAATTCTCTCTCTCTGTGTGTGTGTGTTTAAAAAAAAATAGGCATCCGTAACATGTGCAAAGTACCGTAATGCAGTGATTCCCAAAGTGGGCAGTAGCACTGCCATCAGGGCATTGGGCACTGGAAAATCCAGGGGAGGCTTGGGGGGGAAAGGGCTGCAGAGGGGAAGCGAGGAACAAGGGAGACATCATGGAATTGTGGGGTTGAGAGTTGTATGAAACTTCTTTTGTGCACCATTCTGGGACAGGACAGAAGGAGGCCTAATGGAGAGCTGGTCAGGCAACAAGCTGTCCGTCCATCCAGGCTGCAAGACAAGAGACCCACCATGGCTCCTCCAGCTTTGCTTCACCCTGGAGCAGAGAAAAAGGGTACCCCATCATTCCTCTTTCCTCCCCTCTTTGGGTGCCAAACTACTTGCCACACCCACCTTTTTGCAGAAACTGCTCAACTCCTCCATGCCAGGAGCCCATGGAGGAAAGCCTCTTGAAGTAAGAAATAGAAGGGAAGGGGGGGGGGCAGGCATATGCGTGCTCTCCCTGTTTCCCCCTTACCTTTGCTACTTAGAGCAAGCCATCTAGCCAAAGCAAATGGGAAGGGGGAGGGCAGGTGCACACAAGCTCTCTCCTTTCCCCCCTTTCCTTGGCTACCTAGCTCAAGCCAGCTGTCCATGGCAAAAGGGAGCTCAAGCCAGCTAGCCAAGGCAAAAGGGAAAGGAGAGGGGCAGACACTCACAGTCTTCTTTCTCCCTTGCCTTGGCTAGCTAGCATGGGGGTGGGGGTGGGAGATAGGGTTGTCACCCAAGAGTAAAAGGGGAGGGTAGACTGAAAAAGTTTGGGGACCACTGCTTTAATGCATGGCAAAAGAAAGTCGACATGCAGCAAGAGAGAAGAGGCTTTCCCAGTACCTCTCCACATGCCATTGAAGTACTTCTGTGGTCTTCCCAAGAGATATGGTTGTAAAAGCATGTCTTTTGTCACACTGGAAAAATCTGTTTGGCAAAAGCATGCTGTTTATGACCATCTACCTCTGGAAGAATAACACAATAGCATGAAGAGAAGCAAGGACAAAGCTATTTTTCTCTTTCTGCATATTGGCTTTCTGATGGAAAAACTGAGCAGGTAGATTATATTAGGTTTCCTTAAGGCTTTATCTCAGCATTTAAACTTCAGGAAATCTATATAAACCACAGAAAGGGAAATTGTAGCCCATGGTCCTCATGCAGACCACAAAACCCTTAGCGTATTCCTTAGGGGCCACCAGTGATCAATTCTTTAACAAACATACATAAAAAGACACATACAAACAGAAAAAAAATTGGTCAATTTCTATTTTTGCTTTAAAGGCTTCTCAAGGGCATAATATAGCATGCCCCCACCCTTAAAAATGAAGTGAGAATAACCGTCAAACATCCCGCTCCTAAAAGGAGTGTTTAGAAGCTTTTGTGTGGAAATTTCTTTTAGTTTATTTCAAAGAATGTGGGATGAGGATGTGCCTCTGCATATTCTCATGGAATCAAACATGGATACCAGACCTTGGCAGTTGCCCACCCCTGGAGGAAACCCTGTGGGAATACACTGGCACCTTGATTTTATAGATATTTGTTTCAATAAAGCAATGCATCATGCTTCCTAAGAAATATTAATAATAAAAAATATTCTCTTGCCTGCCAGGGCTGAACATTCAGAAGGTTCCACTTCTTCTCAGTCACTGGTGCTTTCTGCTTGGCCTGCAATGAATATGCGGCATGCAGAGCATGAGCTACAGCATAGACAGCATTGTAGATATTGTAGCTCTGGCCACACATCCTCATTTCAAACACAGGTCCAGAGAGGGTGCTGAGCTTCTCTTCACCAGTGCAATTGCTTGCATTTGGGAAATTCAGGTTATATAGTGGGAATGAACAAGTAAATGCATTCCACCAGAACAGATGTATTTGATGAATCTCCAATTGAAATGGATTTATGTTCTGCAGAAACTCCTGGAATCCAGGCACCACCTTGGAGTGTAAGGAAAAGGCCAAGGTGCCATTGAAGGATTTTACTGCAAACCTTCTCCCACCGAAAACAGTTGTGACATCCCATTGAGCGGTTGTGATCCAAACCCTCTCCATGGACACCTTGTGATCATATTCCAAACCTTCAAGAATTGACCATAAACCCTCCATAGATTGAACATTTCCACTGACTAGGATCACATTAATTTTGTATGACCTGAGAACATTTAAAAGAGTATTCAATTTTTTTTTAACACTTGGTATGTAATCTGTCACTGTAGGTATGGATTGGGTAAAAGAAATACAAATATCTCTCCCCTGGATGCTGGCACTGAAGGTTCGAAGAAATCTTTCACCGCTTGCATCTTCTGGAATGAGGAGGCCTATCCAATTCCACCCAAAATATTCAAGGAGCTGAATAATGCCAGAATTCTGAGAGGCTTCATCTGGAACCATCCGGAAGAAAGAGGGAAACTGGGTTTTATCACTTAGAGCAGGATCAAAAGATCCACTGCTGAGCTGAAAAAGGAAAACAAAACAAAGCCAAAATTAGTATAAAAACTGAGAAATTCTTTGATGTTGAATAAACATTTTCTTTTCTTAGATGAAAGTGTGTCATCTTAGAGAAACTTGTACTCTAGAGAGCCAGGGTGGTTTATTAATTTCAGTGCTGGACTTTGACTGTAGATAGAAGGATTTGAGAGCCTTTGTATCTGAAGAGTGGGGTATAAATTTTCTAAATAAATATATTTGTGAGAAGAAAAATAAATTTCAGAGAGAAGAGGAGCTAGAAGAAGGAAGAGAGAAACTGAAGTGCAGAATTAGACCCTAGGACAAGTTGAACACATTTTTGGTGTTTGTTGTTGTGTGCCTTCATGTCATTTCTGGCTTATGGCAACTTAAGACAAACCTATTAGAAGATTTTTCTTGTCAAGTATCTTTAGAGTGGGGTTGTGATTGTCATTCTCTGAGGCTGAGAGAGTGTGACTTTCATAAGGTCAATACTTTTTTCGGTCTCATATTTCCTTGCAGAGAATAGCATCACCCTAGCAAATTAAATCTACATTATTACTACTCTTACTCGACACCTTAAGGTTGTAGGCCACTAGAATGGGACTTGGATAGATACACACAGTTTTATCATCCATTGTCTTCTTGCCTCTTTACTATTCTCACTTCGCAGCAGTTTCCACCGAAATACCACATTGCAGCACTAACCAGAAAGGATAAGCGAATGTGTAAAATCTGAGATCACCAACATTGTCCAATTTGTATTTTAAGCTTTCCCCAGCTTTAATCTGGATTCAGCTACAAATTCTTTTTCTTCCCACAGCACAGTTTGGACCCTGGCCCCAAAGTTTCCTCTATGAGAGGTTCTGAATAAAACATATAGTTTGATATGAATGTAAAATCCTTCTGCTAAGAATCTTACTAGGAATTGGTTTTATACTGGGGTGGAGAGAAAGTTCTTATCTTTAAACTACTATCTCATGATTTATTTTATTTATTTTTAATTAATTAATTAATTAATTAATTTCTATGCCACCTTTCTCCCAGAGAGGGACCTAAGGTGGCTCACACATAAAAATTCTTTAAAAACCTAGTACAATAAAATAATTGAAACATCATATAAAAATATAAAATTGGAAATTTTAAAGCCACAATAAAACCACTATACACACACCCCATATTGCAAACACACCATTTAAAAATGATGCCAGGTCAAAGCAGAAAGTAAGCCAATGAGGGTACACAGTGGTGCTTTCAGAAAGACCAGTTCACAGCCATGGTGAAGTCAAAAAAAGTTCACAGCCATGGTGAAGATAACAGTTAAGTGAGCAGTCACAGAGCATTTCAAATTTGCTTAATTGTGATGTGGATAGAGAGAGAAAGGAGATGGAGAACCTCAATATTTCTTGTTTCCTGAAATCTATAATAAGGCATAATGCACAAATACACCAGATCATTTCTGACTTATGGAAATCCTAAAGTGAACTTTTCATTGGGTTTACTTGGCAAGAGAAGGCTGAAAGCATGTGACATGTCCAAAGTTACCAGTGGCTTTCATGTCCACATGGGGAATTCTGGTCTCCAGAGTAATAGTCCAACACTGAAACCATTAAGCCATGCTGGCTCTCTATGAAGAAACCTACCTGTGGAATTTTGTAGATATTTAAGATGTTGGCCATCTGGAGAGAATTCTGGGAGCTGAACCCAGTGATGAAGGCCTTGAGTCTCTTGTCCCAGACACACTTGTAATTTGGGAAATTCATTTGATCCATGAACAGAAGGATCAGCGTGGATTCAATGGCTCTCCAGGAACTAAATCCATTGTTAGCGATTTTTGATCCCAATGTAATGTTGGGTAACAACTTGTGATTCTTGTTGATCTCATGAATGGCAAAAACAAAGGCAAGAACAAACTTTTAGTTCTTAGGTAACATCCTGCATTGAGAATTATGGTACATCTTACATGGTTGAATCAAATTCAGTTTATTTACTAGCTGTGAATGAAACATAGACACAATATAGCAGCAGAAGATGGATATCAAGCTTTTGGTATTGTTTTAACCAGATCGATAAACAAACCTACTAAGATACTGTATACACTCAAAATACAAGGCACAAGTCGAATTAAATCTTTTGAGAACAGGGTTGTGGTTTGGTATCAGAAGTGATAACAGTCCATCTATGTCAAGAATATAAAGCAAAGGAGGGTGATTTTGTCATTGCCACTCATTGAGAGTAATTAATCCTTGGCTATATGCTACAAATATCCTGGTGAATCGTAATCTACTTTCTTCTAGCCCTTTGAATAAAACGTTCATTACTAAGTAGCATTTTAATATGGAAGGATTTCTAACTCCTTCCCAGGGAAGTTGAAAATTCAATAGTGAAGCTTTCTGGTCCATCAAAAATTATTTTTTTTAAAAAAAGGGGGGGTAGTGGGATTCTGCAAAGCAAGTCCTCATTGTATGAGGTCTTCTCCTTTTTCTTTTCTTTCTTTCTTTTTCTTTTTTTGCAAAAGCTGCCTTACGTAATATTTTAGACACAAACAAAGAGTCATGATTTTGCTGAAATTTGGAAGGGCAGAGAGGAGTCATATTTGATTTCATGATTTTCACCCACCATTTCTTTCATGGATCAAGCACTAAATGGAATTCTGTTGCTTTATTATTTCCATCACTTGTATCACTGAGAACTTGACAATATAATGATTGACTTGGGAAGGTATATATTAATGACTCTGGGAACGATGATTCAGCAATATTTGAAACTACTGCATGAAATGGAATAAATGCTCTCATCCTACTTTCCCTGAGCTCTGGTACAGGACCATATACATGGCACAAGTATGATACATCGGTCCAGATCCTGGATGTTTTGTTCCCCTGTGGTGTAGAATGGTGTGTGGTGTGTGTGATTCCTCTTAGAATGATAGTCTTGCTTCTAATCACAGCACGTTGCTTCAGTGGAAGCTTAAACGTCACTATTTTGACATGCTGCTAGCTGTCAAATGAGCTGAGCTAACTTAGGGTGTTTAATTAGGAAAAGTGACCTGATCTGGGAGAATCAAACCATTGATTTAGGATCACATGAGGGCTCATACATCACTTGATTTCTCCTTCATGGCACAGATCTGATGACTGGTATCTGAATCTGGTACCTGATCTCTATGCATTGGAAAGCTTTGTGTCTGACAGGGTGTGAAAACCCTAACTCTAGTTCTTCAATATGCAATTCGAATATACAGTAGGCCTTTGGTATCCACTGGGGTTTGGATCCAGGACCTCACATGGAAACCAAACTCCAGGGATGTTCAAGTCCCATTATAAAGAATGACATAGTAAAACAATGTCTCTGATATAGAATGGCAAAATCAAAGTTTGCATTTTGGATGTGTGTGTGTGTGTGTGTGTGAGAGAGAGAGAGAGAGAGAGAGAGAGAGAGAGAATATTTTCAAGCTATGGATGGTACAATCCATGGATGCAGAATCTGCATAAAACAAAATTTGCTTAAATTAAATTATAATAATTCAAAGACCCTCTTCCCTCCCTCCCATTCTTTCTAAGATCTGCTTACCATGCTATGTAGGATGATGTATCTGCTTCCCGAAAGTTTTCTAATGACATTTTATTGAATGCAAAAGACACAATTTCCCCAATGAGGATATCTTCTCTGGAGTCAAGGACATTGCATTGGATTTGCGGCTGCCGGTTGCAAATGGAGCCCAAGCTCTTTCTGAAGGTACCAGGCAAGAAGAAAAGGAGGGATAGCCAAACCTTTGCCACTGGCCTTGCATGTTGCATCCAGTCCCATGTAGGTTCCTGCATTTTCACCAACACAACTATTTCTGTGACTTCATGCAGTATCCATCTCTAGAAAATCAAACTCATCCAAGGACCATTAGACGGTGTGCCCTACCACTTCAAGGAGACATTGTCTTAAAAGAAACCCTTATAGACAACATGAAGCCTAAGAGAATTTATGCAGCAATCTGTCTTTGGTGAGCTGTTGCAATTCCACAGGCATCCAAGGTCAATCACTGCAATTGTGAAAACTATAGGGCAAATAATTATCATTCAGAAAGTTCATGCACAACTGGGAAAACAACAGGAGTAGTAAAGTCCCATGAGAGTAGTTCCTCCATAACAGCAGAAAAGCAGGGAATAACATACATACATACATACATACATACATACATACATACATAACCAAAAGCCATGTAAGACATATGGGGGTCATAGTAAGCACTGGGTACTAGTAGCCTGACCTTTGAAACCATACTTTAAAATTAGCTGCTTCTCATTTTTGTCTTTCCCTTCATTGATTCTAATGCAGATTAAAAACTGGGACACATGTGGCCATGCAGCATCAGAGTGTGATCACCATGGCCAGAGTTATTAATGAGGATAAACGCACGAACTAGGGGAGGCTGCAGCAGTTTGCTTTTGCCTGAGCCAACTAGAATAAGGCCCTCCCTCCAGTCCATTTGCCATAGTCCAGGCCTCACAAGGAGAGAAGAACCACTGGACTTGATCCTCTTCCCCATTGCTGCTCCCTTCTCCTTTTGTGCCATGTCTCTTTTAGATTGTAAATCTGAGGGCAGGGAACTGTCTAATTAACAATTTGTAAACCACTCTGAGAGCCTTTGTGGCTCAAGAATGGGGTATAAATACTCTAAATAAATAAATAAATAAGATTCTGCCTCCTCCTTCCTCTCCTCTCCTCCACTCTGAGTTAGTTGAATGCAAATTTATTTTTGTATTCCTCCAACCATTTCCCTGGCTTCTGTGAATTTAGTTCCTTAGGCTTCATCCACAACGGTGGTATTATCTTCCTGCTGTGACCCTTCAGATTCCTAGATCACCTCATCCAGTGGTTTCATCTTGATGTTAAATGACACATCAACTAATGTGCGAGTCTGTGCAGTCTGACACACCATTTCCAAGGAGCTTTGCAGAACTCAGAGCAACACTTTCTGGAAATTGTCAAACTATGCAACATTGGAACTTTTGCAGCTAATGGAGTGAGATTTAGGATATATGTATTGGTGAAGTAGCAGGTGACTGTGTGCCTATATGAAAGAGACATGGGTGTGTATCTACACTGCAGAATTAATGCAAGTTGACATTGCTTGTACTGTGATGGCTCAGTGCTATGAAATTGTGGGATTTGTAGTTTTGTCCTTGGTATCCACTGAGAATTGATTCCAGGACCTCCTGTGAATATCAGTATGCATGGTCCCACTAAAGACACACTGGGACACTAAACTGGCATTCCATATGTAAAATGGCAAAATCAAGCTCTGCTTTTTGGAATAGATAGATAGATAGATAGATAGATAGATAGATAGATAGATAGATAGATAGATATAGATATAAATTCAAGCTGTGGATGTCTGTGTGCATGGATTAAATAAAAACTGTGGATAGGGAGGACTGACTGTATTTAGCCTTTCCTGTCAGGCAGCTCTGGTGCCCCAACAAATCCCAGGTTTCCATAGGGTGGAGCCATGACAGTTAAAATGATATCAAACTGTATCAATTCTGCAGTGTAACACAGCCTGAGAATCAAGGAGAGGTAGTGAACGTTCCTCTGAATTAGCAAGGTGGAGTTTTTGTGAGAAGGGTATACTTTGCTTGAGTATGTAAAGACAAAGGAGAGAGAGAAACATGTGCCAGGCATTGTTACCTGTAATTCCCTGAGCATGAGTATTTGTATTGTTTCAGGGCTAGCTGGAGAGTGAGATGCCCCAGTTGAATGGAAAAGTAAAACACAAACCAGCTTTTCAAGAGGGTAATTTTCCCATTGAATATTTCCTGTTGAGATAATAATAATAATAATAATAATAATAATAATAATAATAATAATAATAGGATTTATTTATATGCTGCCCAATCACTGGGAATCCGGGCGGCTTACAACTGAGGGGATAATAGACAGTTCCCTGCCCTCAGGCTTACAATCTATAAAGACACGACACAAAAGGAGAAGGGAATGGTGGGGAGGGAGGGGATCAGGTCCAGCATTCTTCTCTCCCTCTGAGGCTTGGACCAAGGCAGATGGACTGGAGGGAGGGCTCTTCTTCTTCAATTTGAGTTGTAAATTTCATTCTCCTGTAAATAACTGTGTACTCACCCATGCCGTTCCTATAAACTAGTTTACCTTTTCTAAAACAACATTGTGAAGTAACTGTCTCCTGTGGCACTAAATGCAGGGAGGAAGTCCAACACTACTAATGTCATCTTCAATAACAAAATTGTCATTTTCTTTGAAAATGTTTAAAGGAAACGAGGTCCCACAGGCTGTGATGGCCCACAAACTTTACTATCTTAAAAAGCCCAACGTCTTCCAGCCTTGCCACAAATTGGCCTTCTTCATGGGCTATTATAAATAATTTTTTTTTAGTAATTAATTTATTTCAGCCAACAAGCCATCAACATCAATATATATATAAAAAATATAAAACATATAAAACATTTGAAATATTTAAAACATTAAAAACATTAAAATATGTGGACTTTTTAAAATAAAATCATGGAATATATATTCATAACCTGCGCAAAGGATAGAAATTTATATTTATACAGAAAAGCTCTCCAAAAAAAATTGTATAATATGAGGCCTTAGGCACAAAGCCTAGATAAATATTTATTTGGATATACCAAGTGCAAGTTGCAAAAGGCCAAGCTGTTCAATTATGTTGACTCATAGTCTTGCGTGTTTTAACAGCCGAACAAAGAAACTTAGCCACTGTTTCCGTTTTGCTTTTCTTGGCATCGTTCAGCAGGTATTCCATATACCAACTGTTCGATCTGCCCGGAAACTTGAGCAGGAGGGGAGAAATTAATCTTGACCTCTCATCTCTATAAAAGGTATAAAAGAATAAAACATGTTCTAACGACTCAATAGAACCATCACCACAGGGACAAATCCCGTTCATGGTGAGAGGTTCCCTTGAACCGACCCTCTAGAAGTGCTGAAGGAATTACATTAAATCTGGCTTTGGAGAACACAGCTCGGTACTTTGGAATAGTCAAGTTTTGCAAATAAAATGCCTCCCTCTCTAAATTAAACTGTAGCCCTAGGAGAGCAGGTGGTACAAGCAGAAGATAAAGAATATTGAGTAGCAATATCTTTTATGCGGCGTATCATAATCTGCTGGGCTCTCGAAAGGTCTTGTGACATTAAAAAATTACTTGAGAAACCCATTCTCAACAGTTTCTCCTGGATATTTTTAGACCATAGGGTGGTATAATTGTCTTTCCGTACAAGATGCCAGAGACCTGAGTCAGGGCCCGCATAAAAGAGTTTCAACCAGTACTTTAAAGTCCACGTCCAAGCAGAGCATTCCAGAGAGTGACAGCCCGCTTCAAGTCGTAAAGCAGCTGAAGGGATGCAATTAGGTACTCCAAATAATTTGCGAAGGGGTTGTTCCCACTTAAGATTTGAAACGATTTAAAATACAACGTTTTTAATAAAATCGATTCAAAATAACACTGTTCTTATCCCGCTATCCGAATCGCTTTGTTCATCGTTCCCATCTGGTTATTTAAATCGAAGTTTTTACCTGCAAGCGTTCTTACTTGGCATGAAATCGGTGTTTAAATAAAGCGATTCTTCTCCTCCATACCTTATTTGGAGCTGTCAATCAATAGTACGTCAGAATGACGTAACGTTAATCCGGAATATTTGGAAGCGATTTATCTTTTGGCATCTTTTCCATTTCATTGACTGTTTGTGAATTTAGCGAATTTAGGAAAGCGAATTTAGGAAACCCAAGCTCTTTCCAGAGGAACTATGAGATAGGTTTTGCATGACAGCATCCCCTCTTCATGTCTCCCAAAAGACAGCCAGGGAGAATCCCTTCAGAGAGCACAGAGATCAATGGGAGAGGCTTCTGGCAAAGCGAAGCTCTTTCCAGAGGAACTATGGGATAGGTTTTGGAGGGCAGCATCCTGTCTCCCAAGACAGCCAGGGAGAATCCCTTCAGAGAGCACAGAGATCAATGGGAGAGGCTTCTGGCAAAGCGAAGCTCTTTCCAGAGGAACTATGGGATAGGTTTTGGAGGGCAGCATCCTGTCTCCCAAGACAGCCAGGGAGAATCCCTTCAGAGAGCCCAGAGATCAATGAAGGAGGCTGCTGGAAAAGCAGGGAGGGAGCACTCTTCCCAAAGATTCTCTTTCCAGGGTTGGAGGAGAAGGCAGATTCCATTTGAGAAATGGAGGGAGAAAGGCTCTATCCCCCCCCCCCCATTGATCAGAGCCCTTCCTTGCCTGGGCGAGATCAGATGCCTCCTCGCGAGGAGCCTTCCCTTCCCTGTCTGGGCGAGATCAGATGCCTCCTCGCGAGGAGCCTTCCCTTCCCTGCCTGGGCGAGATCAGATGCCTCCTCGCGAGGAGCCTTCCCTTCCCTGCCTGGGCAAGATCAGATGCCTCCTCGCGAGGAGCCTTCCCTTCCCTGCCTGGGCGAGATCAGATGCCTCCTCGCGAGGAGCCTTCCCTTCCCTGCCTGGGCGAGATCAGATGCCTCCTCGCGAGGAGCCTTCCCTTCCCTGCCTGGGCGAGATCAGATGCCTCCTCGCGAGGAGCCTTCCCTTCCCTGCCTGGGCGAGATCAGATGCCTCCTCGCGAGGAGCCTTCCCTTCCCTGCCTGGGCGAGATCAGATGCCTCCTCGCGAGGAGCCTTCCCTTCCCTGCCTGGGCGAGATCAGATGCCTCCTCGCGAGGAGCCTTCCCTTCCCTGCCTGGGCGAGATCAGATGCCTCCTCGCGAGGAGCCTTCCCTTCCCTGCCTGGGCGAGATCAGATGCCTCCTCGCGAGGAGCCTTCCCTTCCCTGCCTGGGCGAGATCAGTGCCCAAGCGGGCAGGGAATGCCTCTTTGAGAGGAGCCTTCCCTTCCTGCCTCTCCTCCGTTAGAAATGGGCTCTCCCCACACAGAGGGGAGGTTGCAATCCACCGGGGGAAGCCTTGTAGTCCTTTGGCAGATGCAGGCGCTTGAGCAGCCGGGACTTCAGGCGCTTAAAGCGCTGAAGAGATTAAGCACCTGTAAACCATTAAAATAAAAAATAAAAATAATCCTTATCTCTTATTGAAAGACCACAGCGGACAAAGGGGTGAGGGAAGCAAAAATGGCGACAGCCAGACGGATGGGGACAGAAAGGGCAACTCCCCCAAGGACAGCCCCATCGCACTCCGCTCCTCCCATTCATCTAACGCAATTTCAAAGGCTGTCGTTCCTATTTAAATGCTCCGGTTCCTAAATCGAATCAATGGAAAAACGTAGGTCAGACCCTAGTGTTTTTTTAACACGCGTTAAATGAGGAAAACTCGAATCAAAATTTTATTCCGCTCTACAATTCGATTTGTAGTGGAGACAATTGCGGGTTGCTCTAGAACCGTTCTAGGTTTAAATCGGATCCTAATAGGAACGCCACTCCTTGGATTCGATTCAGAACGCGGGGTTTCACCTAGTGAGAACAACCCCGAAGATAAGCGGAAAGGACCTGTTCTAATTTTACAGAAAAACCTTGGATCCAGATGGGTATTATAAATAAATAAAAGTACATTCGTTATAGTTGTGCTACTGGGATAACACATAAATCATCTCTAAAAACATAATTTCTTAACAATCAAACAGCATCTATTATCCATTTTATCATAAACATACCTATTACCAGAAATTTCTGGAGTTGTAGTCTGTGCTCACAATACAGTCTGGGTATTAGAAGGAAGGGACTAGGACTACCAATCGGTTCATATTTATGGATTTTTGAAGAACCATCATCGAAGAGAACCAAAATAAGATGGAGTTTTGTGAAAGTATCAATTTGTTTTCCTTAGTTTCTGATCTCTTGCATTCGGCTCGGGTTGTAACAGAATAATGTAGCACTTGAGGAAGAAGATACAAGTTAGTCATGTATTTCTCCTTGGTTCTTAGGTAACTTGGGATAATGGAAACCCAAACACTGCAAAAGACCAGCATGCTGAAGGTGATAAGCTTGGCTGCATTGAAGCTGTCTGGCAGCTTCCTGGCATAGAAAGCAACAGTGAAACCGATGGTGGCAAAAAGCCACGGGTAACTCAGGACAAGGTGGAACATGGAGTCTGTTACAAATAGTTACAAAATAAAAAAACTAAAATATACAAGTATGTAATCACATACATTGAATTGTCAGAGAAGCAATGTTTATGAGTCATAAAGCTAACAGGGATTACAGCTGTAAGTATTGCATATATCTATACATGTGTGTATGTATTTCTTGGAAGCTCTGCCAGCTACTGCTCTCCTGCCAGAAGAGAGAGAGGCACGGATCAGCACATCCAATACCAAAAATGCACAATATTGGCTGATATACCTAAATATTGCAGTGATTTGATTCACTGACTTAGAATATTGAGTTGCAAGTCACCACTGAATTAGGAAAATTATTTAGACTAGTTGTTCCATTACTCATTCTGATGTACTTCAATGATTTGTTTTGAAAATAAAATAAGAAGGAGATACATGTATATGCACTGAGTAAAGCTAGGATGTAATTGTAATTAATAAATATACGTATAAGTTCCTCTTTGCACTAATTTGAAGAAAAAGAATGAAAGAACAAAAGAGACCCAGCCCTAGGCCCTCTCAAAGGGGATTATCACATTGCCTTTTCTACCGAGACGCAGGATGGAAACTTCAACAGTCAGATTTTATCACACACACTTGTGCCCAGGCAGTAGGCACACTTTACCCAATTTGGGTATCCTGTACCCATTCTGGGCTTCTCCTGTACCTTGCAAAGAAAAACCCATTCTGTGCAAAGGATGGTGTAATAATCTCCATTGTTTGCTCAGGTGCAAGAAGGGCCTGACTTTGCCAGCCTTGGCATGTAGTGGAGATCAAGAAGGAGAAATACAGCATGGCAGAGTGACACCATGACATCAAAGTTTGGAGGCAGAGATAGAGGGCTTTTAAGCATCAGCTAGTCCCAAGACTAACTAGGCCCTCCCACCATCTTCTAGTGCAGTCTACACTTCTCTTGGTCACATTCAGGAAGGAAGGAAGGAAGGAAGGAAGGAAGGAAGGAAGGAAGGAAGATAGACAGGTAGGCTATAAAATTTATTTCCTCGACTCTGCTGTTTCAATTTTTCATGTTATGACATCCTCAAGGTTTTCAGAGTAAAGAATTTCAAATATTAAGAATATCATCAAACTACTTATTCAGTGAAATAAACTAAAGCACAAGTTATAGCAAAAAAGGATCCAACATTAAAGTGTCTCCTATAACTATTGGCTCTCTCAAACCTAAATTACTTGGGGAATTTGGCAAAATAATTTTTCTCAACTTCAGGGTAAAAGGGAAAGAACAGTAGTCTTAAAACATGGGAGACAGCCATTGTTCTTCAGCCAGCAGACTTGATCCATCTGAGGAAGTAGACTCAAGTCTATGAAAACTCATTTTACCAACTTCTTTTTTTCAGTTAGTCTCAGAAGTGCTACAACTTATAATATCTCTTTGCATCCTGATTTTCCAGATAAACAAGACTAGGAGGTTTCTCACACAGAGATATTTAGAGCTTTTGCAGCTCATTTCCGACATGAGTGCGGGTCCAATGATATGAATTCACGTCATAACGCGAATGTGTTTTCAGGCGCGATTCCTTTCTATGGGAGCTCCCTCCATGGGGCTTCCGCAGTGAATCCAAAGTGACTCCTCATTTTGATGAATTCCAGAAAAAAGGGAACTCACAGAATTCGAATTCAAGCTCACTTTGATTTCACTTTAAATTGGTCTGGTGTGGAAGATCACTCCGATGTCGCCCCCCTTGGCCCGGTGAATCCTGCTCCTCCATCCTCCTCTCCTCCTTCATGCCATCTCCTCCCCCCTGCCACCCATCCCATCATCCCCTTTCTTCTCCTACACCCCAATCTGCTCCCCTCCTTCACCTTGCTGCCTATCTCATCATCTCCTGCCTTCTCCTACACCCCAATCTGCTCCCCTTCTTCACTCTGCCGCCTATCCCATCATCCCCTGCCTTTTCCTAGACCCCAATCTGCTCCACTCCCTCAACCTGCCACCTATCCCATCATCTCCTGCCTTTTCCTAGACCCCCATCTACTCCCCTCCTCCACCCTACTGCCTATCCAATATTATCCAATATTATCCAATATTATCCAATATTATCCAATATTATTATTATTTATATCCTGCCTTTTCTGATTGAGGATTGAGGTGGGTAACAACAAAGAAAATACAATATACAACAATAAAAACAACAAGCCCCACAAAACTCCAATCCAACCATCCCTCCCAACTATAAAATTAAACAGTAAAAAAAAATGTTAAAAAGTACATAACAATACATCAAAGTTAAAAACAAATCACAAGTAAGAAAAATAATAAAAGGGGGATTCAATTGGTTCTGGACATTATCAATCGGGGAAGGCCTGCCGGAAGAGAAAGGTTTTTGTCGCCTTTTAAAAAGCCTCGAGTGAAGATAATTGGCGAATCTCTTCCAGCAGGTCATTCCAACTTTTTGGAGCGGTGACAGAGGAGGACCTCCGGGAGGTCACCGCCAGTCTGGTCTTTCTAGATTGTAAAAGATTTTTTCCGGAGGATCGGAGTGTATGGGAAGGATTGTATGGGAGGAGGCATTCCTTCAAGTAGACTGGATCCAGGCCATGTAGGGCTTTATAGGTGATAACCAACACCTTGTACTGTGCCCGGAAGCTAATAGGCAGCCAATGTAGTGATTTTAAAATAGGTGTAATATGGTCGAACTTGGATTTTCTGGCGACCAGTCTGGCTGCCATATATCAATTGGAGCTTCCAGACGAGGCACAAAGGTTGCCCCATGTAGAGCACATTGCAGAAATCAAGGCGGGAGGTCACTAGAGCATGTACGACCATTTCTAGGTCCTGCTGCTCCAGGTAGGGGCACAATTGGCATATCAGCCGAAGCTGATAACAGGCACTCCTGGCTGTTGCATCAATCTGAGAAGACAGTTGAAGCAACAAATCCAGGAGCCCACCTAAACTGCGGACACAGTCTTTCAGGGTAAGTGTAACCCCATCTAGAACTGGTGAACTATTCGCCATACCCAGATTGGGGTTACCTATCACAAGAACCTCCGTTTTATTTGGATTCAGCTTAAGTCTATTTTCCCTCATCCAATCCATTACCGACTTCAGGCAGACATTCAGCGGGGAGATGCCCTCCTTGGTCACTGAAGCAGCCCAAGACATAGAGAAATAAATTTGGGAGTCATCAGCGTACTGATAATACCCTGCCCCATGTCTCTGGACAATCTCACCCAGCGGCTTCATGTAAATGTTAAACAGCATGGGGGACAGAATGGCGTCCTGAGGGACACCAGATGTCAGCTCTCTTGTAGAGTAGCAGCTGTCCCCCAGCCTCCTCCTAGACCCTGATCTGCTCCCCTCCTTCACCCTGCCGCCTATCCCATCATCCCCTGACTCCTCCTAGACCCCGATCTTCTCCCCTCCGTCAACCTTCCACCCATCCCATCATTCCCTGCCTCCTCCTAGACCTTGATCTTCTCCTCTCCTTCAACCTGCCACCCATCCCATCATCCCTTGCCTCCTCCTTCAGCTCGATTAAAGATGACAGCTAAGGAGGGGGCAGGGAAGGAAGAAAGCATCCAGAGCCCCACTGAGCATGCACAAGGGTTTCTATTTGAAGCACTGAACACTCAAATTATGTTCCGGTGTGGTAATACAATGTGCATTCATTCTGGTTTGCACGTTTTAATGTGAATTTGCATTGCTAGACAGGAGTGACTCCGGATCTGGTGTGAAAAAACATGAGGTTTCGCATTGCTAGAACAGGAGTGACTGCAGATCTGATCTGCAAACCCCCACGTGTGATAAGGGCCTAGGCCTTTGATTTGATGGATCGATGGTTATAAAGTCTGTAGTCAATAAACAATTTTCTACAACATCAATGAGGAAAACAAAAGGGTAAAAAGCACATACACATTCACTACCAGACCTTATCAACTAGCATTGCCTAACAGAGGATCATTTTCTTTTACAAATGGATATATTAAATAACAGTACGCATAAATAATAAGATGGAATGAATATCAATACTTCTTCTTTACTAACTGTTCTTTTACATTTAGCTCAGGTCTGAATAGAATCATGTAGCATTTTGGGAAGAAGATGCAAGCCAGTAATGCAAAACTAGAGACCAAGATGGAGAAGACTTCCACAGTCACCATATTTGTCCCTTTGGTGCTCATGTAACTTGGGACAAAGGAAACCCAAACACTGCAAAAGACCAACATGCTGAAGGTGATCAGCTTGGCTTCATTGAAACTGTCAGGCAGCTTCCTGGCTAAGAAAGCAACTGTGAAGCTGATGAAAGCCAAGAGCCACATGTAACTCAGGACAAGGTAGAACATAGTCTCAGAGCCTTCATTGCATTGCAAGATGGTCTCAGCTGGCTGGGAGTGCATGTCAGCCTCTGGAAATGGCGGTGCAGTTATTAACCAAACAGCACAGATCAGAGTTTGAATAACAGAACAGACAAAGATCACTGATGTTGCCAGCTTCTTTCCAATCCATTTCCTCATCTTGTTCCCTGGCTTTGTGGCAATGAAGGCCAGCACCACAGTGATAGTTTTGGCCAACATGCAAGAAACAGCTATAGAAAAGACAACCCCAAAGACTGTTTGCCGGAGAAGGCAAGAAACCTTCCCTGGAGTGCCAAGGAAAAGAAAGGAGCAAAGAAAGCAGAGCAACAGAGAGACAAGCAGAATACAGGTAATGGTCCAGTTGTTGGCTTTGACAATGGGAGTTTCTTGGTAATGAATGAAAGTCCCCATTACCAGAATCGTAATTATTGAAAAGAAGACTGCAGAGGAAGCCAAAACTGCTCCCAGGGGTTCTGTGTAGGATAGATAAATGGCTCTTTTAGGAAGGCATTGATCTTGCTTCTCATTTGGATAGTGATCGTCTGGACACTTTGCACATTCACTTGCATCTGAAATACATGAAAAAGCTCTCAATGTTTCCCAAACCACTGCAAATATTCTTCAAATTCCATTTAAAATTCATTCTTGCTTAGCTCTGAATTAACCAAATTTTGTCCTTTCTTCCATGAGAATATTTGATAAGTTTGCTATAAATAATTCGGTTTTGTTTCTAAATAAGATATAATTTCATTTGCATGTGTATTTCAAAGAATTTTTCCCAAACATATGTATTTTAATTACCTATTTGAACATAGAAAAATACTTAAACTAGAACTGGCTACTTTCTTATGCTCTTTACCAGTGATGCCCAATGTGGGCAGGCGTCTTGGGGTGGTGGAAAGATCCAGGGAGAAGTAAGGGAAAGGGAGATGGCAGGGCAGCCTTCAACTGGAGACAAGGGGAGAGGTCTCTGATGGCAATGAGGCCATTTATAACAACGGAACTTGAGCATCCACGGATTTTAGTTTCTGCAGGGGGGGGGGGGTGGTCCGAGACCTGATCCATTGCAGATACCCAGAGCCAACTATATCTCATTGATCACAAATACCACTGACTCCGATTGAGCCCTATTAGTATCCTCATATTACAAATCTTTTATATAACAGAACAGTGAGACATTGGCTGCAAAGTTTACTGTAGAGGCTCAGTGAATTAGGACAAACATAAAACTCAAAGGGGATGCATTCACACTATTTTGGGAATAGTTAAATTTCTGTCAGTTCCCATTGGGATTCTTTGTAAAATCCTGCTCAAAATTCATGCTACATTGTGAATCTTAGCAACGTACACATGGGGAATACCATAAAGAACTATGTCAGAGGAGGCTGAACTAGCTCTACTCAAAATGTGTATTTTTAGCAATCCAAAGTTGTAGAGAGATCTCCAAAACAAAATCAAGAAAACCTGGGACCTTCAGTGATTTTCTTTTCCTGTCTGGAGTTCCTCTTAATCATAACTGGGATTTTCCCATCTCTCCTTCTTCCGAGGGGCAGATAAGAAGGGTCATAATAATTCACAAGAGAACATCCTCTCAATGTATACCAAACAAATTATTTGCTGTTGTGTTGTGTGCCTAGAAATCATTTCTGACTCATGAGAACCCCAAGATGAGATCATCATGGGGTTTTCTTGGCAACATTTGTTGAGAAGAAATTCAGCCCAAAACTCCTCCCTCATGTCCTGAACAATTTCAGAGCTTTCTTCCGGAGGCAGATCTTTCAGACCAATTATTGTCAGAGGACTTTCATTTGAAGTTCCCAGAAATGTTGAAGCCCTTTTCTAGTGAAACACACAGATACTTCTTGCTATGCTTAATTCTGCATAGGCTTTCCTAAAAAATGATGCACTTGCAAAGTCTGGTATCCTAAGCATAAACTGAACCCCTATTTTCCTTCCTCTAACATAAAATGTACCAACATTTGCTGCTGGAACCTGAGGAATACACACTGCAAATTCTTGAGCTGGAAAACATTATGGTAACTATGGGGCTCTACAGACTTTAGCTAAGGGGAGGTGGGAGGCTGCCGCTTTCCTGGCCAGGTCAGGGCCATGGCAAACTCACGCTGCGGCCCTGACCCGAGCTTAGGAGGGTGCAAAAAGGAGCTGCAAAAAGTGGCTCCTTTTTGCACCATCCAAAGGGTGCCATAACTGTGGCGGCACGGCTATATGGTGCACCATCGGTGCTGTGTCATCTGGACGCAATGGCAGAGATGCCCCATGATGCTGCACACTGTCTGGGGCAACATGTGGCATCATGTCACCCTAGGGGCAGAGTCAGGGCATGCGTCATCAGAATGCTGTGCCCCGACACCAACCACACCGGTCTGTATAGGGCCTATCTGTTGTTTTTTCCCCCATAAGACTCAAGCCCAAGAACCAGTCTTTCTTAGAATCTTTTTATTTCTGTGGCTTGTAAGAAAGGAAGTGGTTGGGGTCTAGATTACTCCCCTATGTAAAGCAGATTAAGTATTCCCCATATGACACAATATTCTTTTTCTTACCAAGGTGGTCTGAAATCCTCCCATCAGCACATTGAACACAGTCATAGCAACAGACATAATTCCCCGGCTGAATAAGCCTGCTGTATCCTGGCTGGCAGTTCTCAACACATTTTGAAAAAGGAGGCATCTAATGTGAAGCACAAAGATGAGAATTCAGAATGGTGAAAAATTCACTCTTCCTATGTGAGATGAGGTGGTTCACTATCTTTCCATTTCTTTAGAGGTGGAGAAGAACCTTTACATTTTTTATGTAATCACATGAGACTTTTAAACCATGATTTAATTGAGAAGGAAGTGGCATCGGCAACACTGATAGCACCATGCCATTTCCCTCCTGTAGCTGCCCCATGCCCAGCTGTTCCTTCTCCTGTGAATGGGCTTCCAATTGCGTGACGCCATGGGTGGGAAAAGCCATTCCCGGGGCATTTGTGCAATTCGCACTCACATGATGCTATTTTCCCCTCTTCCCCCCTTGCTATTTTATTAAAAATAACCCTTTGGTTTTCACACAAATCCACAGCTCTGAAGCCTCACAGTAGTGTTGTTTGTTTAAAAATTAAAAATTAAAACATTAAATCAGAGCTACAGAGCTGCAGAACTACACAACAAAAGTTGAAAAGCTCAAAAGAACCCAAAGGCATGATGGGAAGTGAGGGAGGGAGGAGGGAAGGGAAGAGAGTGCAATGGGGGCAGCAGCCCTAAGATAATCAATGTGAAGATGGCTGCCTTCAAAGTGCTAAGTTACCATTTCAATTTTTTACTGTGATTGCAGTGAGAAACAAGTGGGTGTGATAAAGTTCTTGGTTGGATAATGATTCTTTGGACCGGCGCATGCCAAAATGGCCCCTGGGGGCGGGGTTAGTGTATCCAGCATGAGGACACTGCACCCTGACTCCGCCCACAGGACAGCACTTTCTGCTGGTCTGTATAGGGTCAGGGGTATCTTACAAAAATACCGTTTAACTCAAAGATGCTATGATTTTAGGATGCAAACTCTTTGGAATGACTATTAATCCCCATGTGGCAAAGGTAACCTTTGAGTGTCAAAAGTGATCTCTTGTTTTTCTCTAGTTTTCATTTGCAAAGAATCTCTTTTCCAGACAAATAAAGGCAAATCTACCTTCTCAAACTTGTGATTCCACACAACAGCACTGCCATTCATGGTGAACCTTTTGCCTGCAGAAGCCTGGGGATCAATTCCTCCGACTCGGACTTTTTGGAAAGATTGATTAGAGAAAGTGACCAAGTTGATAACATCAAATCCAGAGACCAGATCCCCATTTTCATTGAAAAAGATTTCTTCCCCAGCACTATTGTTAAAGCGGATGTATCTCAGAAATGAGCATAGCTAAATTGGAGCAGGACAAAAAAGATGATTATGTGGCAAAATAAAGCTGCTTTGGTTCACTTTGGATGTATGCTGTTTAAATGATCGATGAGTCCTAAGAGGCTGGAAGCTACGCCAAAGCCACACTCCAGTCTTAAGGAATGGAGAAAATCTTTGGTGCATCTTCTGGCCTTCTGCGATCCATGTGTCATTTAAACAGCTTACCTCCAATGTAACCCAAAGTAGCTTTATTTTGGCCTGTCTGTTTGGGCTGTTCGTGGGAGTAGGGATTTGCTTTCTAACTAGGTAGCTATTATCTGTCTGTCATACTGCCTTTGTTCTAGTTCCAGATTCTTCATTTCTTATCACACAAATGAATAGAAATGCAGCTGAAACCATTTAGTTATAATGGTATAGAAAAAATAAGACTGGTTAAATACCATTTCCTATTAAAAGAGAGGAGTAAATTAAGAGAGCTAAATAGCATTTAAAATATAATGAAAGGGGGGAAAGAAGTACAACTTCTGCTGCCAAAACTATTTCTGAACATAGGCTAATGAAATGAGTGCAGAGAGGTAGCCTGCCTGGGTTCCCATGGAATGGAATTTCACAGCCTTGGAGCAACCAGCAAGAGTCTCTTATATAGTGCTGCGATTCCAGTTTTACTGTTCTGGCTACCTCCTGTTGCATTTTCAGGTTTGTATTTCAGTGAGACCTAAATGTCCCTCCTTAAACTGCAAATCCCAGAAAGCAACAGGACACAGCCAGAGCAGTTAAAAGTGGGATAACAAAGCTATAATAGTTTAGTGCTGTAGTCTAAGCTGTCATGTTTGGCTGCCACCAAATGGTCCTGTGATAGTGATGGGACTGAAAAAAAGCCTTTGTGAAAACATCTAAAATTCAGCCAGGGTTTAATGAGAAGAGTATGTTTTTTTTTTTTAAACCCAAGCTTCATAGGTCCTGGCAAGTACTTTGAATTCTACATGGGGATATTTAGGAGAAGATCCTGAAAAGAGCTTTTATAAGAATTTGAAATATTATACAAATTCTCCTTCCTTAGAATCATAGAATCATAGAATAATAGAGTTGGAAGAAACTGCAAGGGCCATCTAGACCAACCCCCTGCCATGCAGGAAATCCAATTCAAATCATCCCGAAACAGATGGCCATCTAGTCTCTGTTTAAAGACCCCCAAGGAAGGAGACTCCACTACAATCTGAGGGAGTGTGTTCCACTGTCGGACAGCCCTTATTGTCAGGAAGTACTTCCTAATGTTGAGGTGGACTCTCTTTTCCTGTAGCTTGCATCCATTGCTCCGGGTCCTAGTCTCTGGAGCAAGTGAAAACAAGTCAGCTCCCTCCTCAGTATAGCATCCCTTCAAGTATTTAAACAGGGCTATCATATCACCTCTTAACCTTCTCTTCTCCAGGCTAAACATCCCCAGCTCCTTAAGTCATTCCTCATAGGACATGGTTTCTAGACCTTTCACCATTTTACTTGCCCTCCTTTGGACATGTTCCAGTTTTTCAACATCCTTTTTGAATTGTGGCGCCCAGAACTGGACACAGTATTCCAGGTGGGGCCTTCCCCGCTTCATAAACAATCCCTGAGCATCGTGTCTGGCATGTCTGTTTAAAAGTTGGTGGGTTTGTGTGCATGCATACACAAGCACACATGATGAAAACGACAGCCAGTGTATAGTGTGACTAGGAGACTGGCATGTGAATCCCAGTTCAGTCATGAAAACCAGTGGGGGACCTTGAGCAAGCCACAATCTCTCGGCATCATAGCAAAGCAAAGGCAATGCCACCCCAACTACAAATCATGTCAAGAAAACCCTGTGATACTTTTGCCTTACAGTTTTCATATGTTGAAAATGACCTGAAGGCACAACAACAATTATTAAAATGATAGAATTATAAATAATGTTATTGTGAGGGATGTTTTTGTTTGTCTGATTAAGTGACTCATCTTAGCTGACAGGTAATGAGAAATTTATCTAAGTAGTCATTTTACCCTGGACATACCTGCCAGGGCTGAATATTCAGAAGTCTCCAACTGTTCCCAGTATCCTTTGCTTTCCATTTGGTGCTCAATGAATTGGCAGCATGAAGAGCATGGGCTACAGCATAGACAGCATTGTAAACACTGTAGCTCTGACCAGTCATCCTCATTTCAAAGAGAGATCCAGGAAGGTTTCCAACTTTCTCTTTCCCAGTGCAATTGTTTGCATCTGGGTAATTCAGGTTATACAGTGGGAGAGAACACATAAAGGCACTGGACCAAAACTCCTTTAGGTGATCAATCTTGGACTGAATGGGATTTAGGTTCTGCAGAAACTTCTGAAATCCTGGCACCACATTGGTATGAAGGGCAAAGGAAAAGGTGCCATTGAGGGATCTTTCTGTGAACCTGTTCCCTGAGAAAACACTTGTGACATCCAACTGAGCAGTTATGATCCAAACTCTTTCCATAGGTTGCTTCTGAAAAAACTCACGCCTTCCTAGAATAACTTGAAAACCCTCCATAGATTGAGAGTCCCCATAAACCAGGATCGCATTAATATTCTTTGAGAGAAGAGCAGTGGCAATGGCATTTAGGCTTTTATGAAGGAATGATAACTTGTCATTTGTCATTGTGGGAACAGATAGTGTCAAAGCAATGCAAATATCCTTCTGGACAAGACTTGCACTGAGGATTCGATGAAATCTCTCTCCACTTTCATCCTCTGGAATGAGGAGACCAATCCAATTCCATTCAAAATACTCAAACAGTTGAATAATCCCAAAATACTGAATGATTTCATCTGGCACCATCCGGAAAAGAGAGGGAAATTGAAATTTATCACTAAAGATGGGGTCAAAAGACCCATAACTGAGCTAGAAGTGGAGAGGAAACACATATTTTTGAAAGAAATAAAATGAAATGCAGTTCTTCTTTTAGTTAGGGGAACATGACCCTTTTAGCTTTTGGAACAAAGAGATAAAAAGAAGAGAGGGTTATTTAAAAACACTCTGGTCCAGATGCCAGAATTTGAGCAGAGCAAGACTCACTCACTTGGCAGTGTAGGAAAATTATACCCATTTTGAATTACTGTGAAAGTTAAGTTTTCCCTTGCAAACACATTGTTCCCCTTTCCCCACAATGTTCAGCTCATTCACCATGGTGCAGAATAATATGTTTTACATATTTTAACATGTGATTAATCTTGTTTGTCTTTTGCAGAATACAGTCTGTCCTCCACATTTGCCGTTTTGACTTTTGCAGATATGGTTATTGACAGATTTGATTAGTGTGCTCTCTCTAGGAATCTCTAGTTACTCCAATGATGCTCTATGGTCAACATCAGCCAGAGGTCATGCTGGAGGACCTGGAGATTCCTACATTGGGGTTCTCTCAGGTTAAAAAATAGGGGTTTTTGTTATTTGCGGGGTTTCCACTTTCCCAGAGACCTGTGCTCCTAACCCCAGCCAATGTGGAGGGCCCACTATGTTGCACAATTCACTTAAAGTGATGGTGCTACAGTTTGGCTTCACATAAGTTATACTTTTGATTCTGTATTCCTTCAAAGGAGCCATGTGTTGCACTTCCTTCACCACAGTCCTTTGGGGCCTTTTGGAACCAGCCTTTACAAACAAAGGCCCAAACTCTGTTGTTAGTCCTGAGAAAAAAAGCCCATTGAATTCGTTGGCTTTCTCTACATGTCGACTGAACTTTCAACAACTGATTGATGCATTTGTGCTGCTCCTGCCATTGAGGACATTACACACATCCTCTTTGACTGTTGCTTATATGATAATGAGAGAGCCCACCTTTTACAACCATTTTTGGTTAGATTGACCTATTGGGATCCTCTGTCAGATTGTCCTATTTCCTTTCCGGTGAGAATTTACATCTTTTGTGCTGAGTAGTAAAATTTATTGTAAAAGTTGCTCGACTGAGAGATCAATGTATCATGCAAAACTGTGCTTCATGCCACGGAGATGAGTTCATTTAAACATTTCCAACATCCCTTCCTTCCTCCCCACTCTGTTTTAGATCGTTGTAGACTGTAGTTTGTTTTATATAATTTTTTAATTTAAATTTTACTTGTATTTGTTTTAACTTTTTAATTAAGTTTATATGAGTTTTTAAGTGTGATCAATTTTTTATCCTTGTATGTATTTGGATATCCTAACATTTAGATTTTGTATTATGTATTTTGTATTTTGTCTTCTATTGATATGGTCAGCTGACTAATCAATAAGATTTTTCATTGAAATTTGTTGTTAGCAACTGATTCATTGGGTCTACTCTCATGGAGACTAACTAATATGATGGCAGCTAAACAGTTTCTCTCTTTTCAGAAGCTGAAAATAAGGTGGGAAATGTTCATAGAAATATAACTGTTGAAATGAGACTGAAGCCTGCACCTAGGAGCAAGTTTATTTACTCCAGAAAAGAACATGTTCTTGATCATGTATTCTGTCTAAGAAGCTTTTTTCCTTTTCATTTTGAAAAGCATTAAGCATATTTTCTGCCTGCAAATCCCCTTTTCTAAGCAGCAAAGCCATGTGTAATTTTGAAATCTATCCCTACAGTAAATTATGGGAAATATGCATAGTACTTGAAACAATCACAGAAACCCTCATATTCTCATAGAAAGGGATTATATCTACTTGCATAGGGGGGGAAAAAGAAGGTTTACAAGCCCACCTTCCTTTCCAGTTTTTCCCTATTTTGGTCTGGACTGGACTGCAAAAGCCTTTCAATCCGTCACAGAATTGATTGTTTATTTCTTTACTTACTTTTCCAAATGCAAATATTTTTGGA
The DNA here is from genome assembly GCA_023333645.1 of Sceloporus occidentalis. NCBI lineage: Eukaryota > Metazoa > Chordata > Lepidosauria > Squamata > Phrynosomatidae > Sceloporus > Sceloporus occidentalis. The sequence goes on along the minus strand of JALMGF010000014.1, from coordinate 10,945,265 downwards.
GCATTTATAAAATTTAAGCCACTGTGACCACACTGTAAACCTCATCTATGCACATTCCAAAAATACATGCTTTATTCCATAGTCATTCACCTAATGTACACAGTTTTGGAACACTGTTCTGCTGTCCCAAACTTGGAAACATCTAGAATTCTGCACATGGCTTCTTTTCAGGAGTGTATGGAGTTATGCCAGGTATGAAATGGATAAGGTCCCCTCCCCAAATGAATTAAAATGTACTTTTCTCCCATCCCTTGTGTTGGTAGAAGCATGCATCACATGAATATGTGGAGTACCTTCTGGATTGTGAGGCTTAGCCTCGCTATCTGTTTGCTTAGTTAAGGGATCCTAGCTTTTATCCCTCTTTTGACAAAGACATTTTCCCCATCATCCATCCTACTACAGTTAGAAATAATGTTTTCCAAATCTTCTCCAAAACCAGGAGGGAAGTGGGCAGAGTGGTGCAGGTCTATTTCAGCATGGAATCATTGCACTTAATTTCACACGGAGTGGTTTCTATGAAAGCATGCAGAGATGTATCTTACATTTACTCTGCTAGAGCATGGAACTCAGATGCCAGGCCCAAACAGAAATCAAGGCAATGAAAAGCAAGTTTGGAGCTTTTACTAAAGCAAATTCACACCAATGGCAAAGTCACAACTGAACTGTTAACTGAGTAGACACACAGTACTGACAAGATCATTTCAAATTATCCGATTAGGAGAAGGATATAGAAGTAGAGGCAATGGAAGAAAAAATCTGTACTAAGGCATGAAGTATGACCATTCTTACCTGTGGAAATTTATAGATATTTAAGATATTGGCAATCTGGAGGGACGTTTGAGAGGTGTGACCACCGATGATGGCTATGAGATTGTATTCCCAATTGCATTTGTAATTGGGAACTTTCTGTCGTCCCATTGAGAGGAAACCCAATGTGGCCAAACTGGCTTTCAGTGAACTATATGAATTGTCCCAGATTGCTGCTTGCATTGTGATGTTGGGCAGAAACTTGTCATTCTTGTTGATCTCATAAATGGCAAAAGCAAAGGCAAAGACAAGCTGGTAGTTCTTAGTCAACATCCTGCATTCAGAATTAATTTTACAAGTTTATATCAAAGGTAGAAATGCACTTTATTTACTTATTATACCAGGGGAAACCTTGAGAATAAAATAGGAAACATATAAGAGTAGCAGATGGACTTGTGATATTCTCTTGCAGAGCTTTCATCCATCAATTGTATCGTGATGCAGAGACATACATTTAGACTACAACTAGAATTAAAGAATTTAAAGACAGAGATGTGGTTTGGTACAAAATTGATGTAAGTTCTTACTATTTCTTTTGAAAGAAACATGGTTCCTAGTCTCTGTGCCACATCAGTCCTTCAAGAATATAATTGTCTACGGAGGAATAATTTCTGTTTAGTATTCTTTGAGCACCTGGAAGTAATTAATCTGCTGCAAATATACCAGTATAAATTAGTCTATATTCTTTCAAATCCAGCATGCAGTTTGTAACTATGTAGCATTTTCATTGATTTCCCTCAGCCCCTGAACATTTGAAAATTATGATTCTTTTATAAAAAAAATTTTTTAAATCATCACATTTTAACCAAATCTTCACTATGTCTATATAAATACATTTAGGTTGTGTATACAATATTGTAATTTGAAGATAGAATTTTAATTTTGCTAGTTTTATGAGAATTATGATTTAACATTAGTCCAGAAAAGCCTAAGGAGTATAGAGTGAAATGAGAGGGACACCAACTTTAGGGACACCACTGATCCATCTGTGTCAACACTAAAACACTTTAAACCAGACCCACTTAAATCATACTAAACTGAGTCAAAGCCATTCTTCTAGCCTCTTCTTCTTCCTTACCAAAATCTGTAGGATGTTCCCGGTGCTTCCCTAAAGTCATTTAATAACATTTCTGCAGATGTAATGGACACAAATGCCCCGATGAGAAGATCTCCTTTGGAACGAACAGAATTTTGTTGAATGTGGCATTGCCAGCTGCACATGGAGCCCAAACGTTTGTTCAAAATATCAGTCAAGAGAAAGATGAGGAGTAATGAAACCTCTGAAAGTGCCATTACAGTTTGTGCTCATTCCCAATGATGCACAAGCGTCCAAACTTGCATCTCTTGCTCTGTTTTCATGCAATACCCAGCTATAAACAACCACCCTCACCCAAGCAGCAGCTTTTTCTGGTCCAAAGACTCCAGATTAAGCATTGGCAGAAAATGATGAGCTGTCCAAGCTTCATTGTTAGCCTCAAGCAGATGTATGGCAATTTAAGGAAATCCAGATTATTTGGCTCTTAATTTTCCAAGCTCTTGTTGGTGCTGCAATTCCACAGGCAGCCAGAATCACAAGTTTGGAAATTATAGGTTAGATAATCATCATTCTCAAAGCTTTAGAGTTCATGCGGAACTGGAGAAAACATGTTTGATACCATCTGTGCTTGAAGGAGTAGTAAATATCACATTATACATTAGGGAATCCTAGTGCATGATGAGTGATCTGACATTCTGAGCAGAAAGAAGGAAATGTGTTGGAAAGGATCACCAAGACAGCATAGATTCACTATACCCTTCACACTCTCAGAAATTAAAACAATTTATCATAATTCCAAAACTCTATTAACAAGGGCATCCGTAATATTCGTATCAACCAGTGCAGGATGATAAGTGGTACTGGGTGACTTTCCCCTGATAAACAGATAGCTGCACACAGAGACCATGACAGCAGATCAGTGCTAGTCACATTCAAACCTAACCCAGTCACTAATCACCATCAGCATATATGATATTCTCTTTTTTATTTATTTAGATTTAACATTCTTTCCATACATATATGTACTTTTCCATCTTATTCATTATTTTTTTACAAAAAAACCCTAAATATAATAAATAATAATACGTTTTATTTATAAATCGCTATTCCAAATAGATCATAGAAGAAAAGTACAAGAAAAAATCTACAATAGATATATAAAACTAATAAAACATTACAAATATGGATAAAATACACGTTAAGATACACTGTATCTTCAGGCTAGCCTCTGATGACACTGAGCCAGCCTGTACTCTCCCTCAACGGCCGAAAGATGACAGTTATGGAGGGAGGGCACCCCTCAGTGCACCCCTTTCCCCCCGGAGCCATTCCCTTCTTTATACTCCATCCAAATTTTTAACTCTTCCTGTGGAGGTAATTTCCCATCTTCTTTTCTTAATACATTTTCAATAATTTTTTTCCATATTTCATCAAAATCATTTCTTTTTCATAAACCTTTTTTTATTTTTACTTTGCCTGATAATTTGTCATTAATTGCTAACTTCCAATCTTCTTTATACCAGTCCTCCAATTTCACATTTATTTTTGTTTTCCAATTTCTTGCTATGATTAATCGCGGAACAGTAAACAAAATTGTTACAAGGTTTTTTCCTCTTTCCATTCTACTTCATTGTATATTGATAACAATCGTATGTTTGGTTTTCTATCTATCTTTATATTCATAATATTTTCTATCTATCTACTATTACTATTTCGGAACATTTTTGTACATATTTACATTGCCACCACATATGTATATAATATGATCCTACTTTCTGACAGCCTCTCCAACAATATTTTGAATTATCTTTGTTTATATTATGTAATTTCACTGCCGTCAAATACCATTTCCAGATCAGTTTATAATAATTTTCCTTAATTCGCACTGATACATTTTTCAAATGTCTTTGTTCACAAATCCTATTCCATTCATTATCACAAATTTTGCGTCCTAATTCAACTTCCCATATTTCTTTTAAAATAATTTGATTTAATTTTTACCTCTTATTTTCCATTCATATTTTCTAAATTTTACTAGTTGTACCTTTCATATTTTCGTCTTAATTTCTTTTCCTTTCTGGATTATTTGTTCAAATTGTGTATATTTTCCTTTTTCGATGTTTTTTTTTCTTCCAATTTTTAAACCATTGTTCTATTGGCATAAAATGTAACCAGGACATATTTATTCCCCTAAGTTTTTCTTTTATATTTTCTTTTCCTATTTTTAATTCCATCCAATTTTCTATTTTATCTATTTTCCTTTCCTTTAATTCTTTATCCAATAAATCTTTTAAATTTTTTGAAAAGAATTTCCATTATTACTGGTCTTATCATTGAGTTTTCATTCATTAATCCTTTTTTATATTTATTCCATATTTCTAATATATTTTTCATAAATGGGTTTTCAATTTCTTTAATTTCTTTCCTACTAAATTCTTTAAAACTAAATTTCTCTATTTTCATATCTATCTCTTTTCCCCCCATTTCTAACCAATCCAAATGTGGTACATCCAACATACCTTCTATTACATATCTTAAGTGGTTGGCTTCATAATATCCTTTTATATTAGGGAGGCCTAACCCTCCCTTTTTCTGAGCTCGTACCAAAATTGTTTATTTAATCTACTTCTTTTTCCTCCATTACAATATACATTTAGTAACCGTTGCCATTTATGTAATTCTACCTCTGATATTGTTAGTGGTATCATTCTGAATAAAAAATTTAATTTTGGTAAAATTTACATTTTGACTAATGCTGTTCTTCCAAACCATGATATTTGAATTTTCTTATATTCTACTAATTTTTTTTCAACTTCTTTCCGTAGTACTATAAAAAAATTCCCTTCCTTTTCTTTTAAATCTTTTGTTATATTTATTCCTAAATATATTATATTACTTTTTATTCTTATCCCTAACTCTTTTTGTTTCATAAACTCCAACTCTTCTTTTTTTGTATAATTAAATAACATCATTTCTGATTTATTCCAATTAATTTGAAGTCCTGTTATCTCTCCAAATAGATTCAAATGTTCTTTAATTTTTCCTATTTTGTCCTTTAAATATTTAAGAGTTAATAACATGTCGTCGGCAAATAAACTGATTTTATGTTTTTTTCCAGTCCTATTCCTTCCAAACAACTATCTTTCCTTATAACATTTGCTAACATTTCTATAACCATTACGAATAATATTGGTGAAAGCGGGCATCCTTGTCTTGTACCTCTCCTTACTTTTATTTCCTTCGTAATTCCATCATTGACAATTACTTTAATTGAATTATTACAATATAATTGGTCTATTAAGGCCTTTACTTTTTCCTCCATTATGAACTTTTTCATAATTATTTTTAATGTTGGCCATGCCACACAGTCAAATGCTTTAACTATATCTAATGCCAAGATCCCTGCTTTTGATTTTATTGTCCCCATCACACATATTTTACTCGAAACTCTACCTACTAAATTAGACATCTGTCTTCCTTTCACAAATCCACATTGATCTTTCCCTATATATTTATACATACATTTATTCATTCTATTTGCTATTATTCCTGTTAATATCTTTGCATCCTGATTTATTAATGATATAGGTCTATATGACCCTGGATCTGTTAAATCTTTATCTATTTTTGGTATTAATATTACCAATGATTGCTGCCATGATGCCAGGATTTTTTTCTCCATTTATTATTCCATTATATAACTCTAACAATTTTGGAACTAGTATTTTTTCAAACATCTTTTAATATTCAGGTCCTAAACCGTCCAATCCTAGAGTTTTCCCATTTTTTAATTTCTTAATTACTTCTATTATCTCTACCTTTTCAATGGGTTTTTCCAGTAATTCATTATCTTCTTCCTTTAATATTTGTCCCCAATTTTCTTCTACATATTTTTCTATTTGATCTAATGGGTTTTTTTCCTGCTTGATATAAATGTTTATAAAATTCTTCAAAAAATTATATTTTTTCTTTCATCAATCTGCACATATTCCCAGCTTTATCCTTCACTATATTTATCATACTTTCCATTTTCTTTTTCTGTGTGGACCTGGCCAGCATTTTTGAGTTTCTATTACTATATTTGAAATATTCCCTTCTTAAATAAATCAAATTTTCTTGTACTTTATTTCTATCTTTGGCAATTCCTCCCTTTTTGCCTTTAATTCCATATAAATCTGCTTATTTTTATTAACTATATATTTATTCTCCAATTGTTCTATATCTGTTTCTAATTTCTTTTTCTTTCTTCTTGTCTTTTTCGAAGGTTGTGTGATTCTTTTATACATATTCTTCTTGTTACTGCCTTCATCATATCCCATAGCAAACCTTTTGTCACATCTTTATTATTTATATCCCATATTTCTCGCCATTCCTTTCCAATGCTATCTACTATATCTTTATAATTCAGTATCTTGGTATTTAACCTCCACTGCTTTGTCTGTTCATAATCTTTCTTAATAATAATTTCTGCACTCACCAAAGCATGGTCACTTATTTTTATACTTGATATTTCAGTATCTAAAACTTTATTTATCATAATTTTTGAAACAAAAATGTAATCTATTCTAGTATATATTTTATGTACAGCAGAATAATATGTATATTTCTTTTCATCCCCTTTTACTGATCTCCAGACAACTTTAAATTCCCTTTTTTCATTATGTTATTTAAGTTTGTTATATTTCTATGTTTATCCTTTACTGAGGGGTTAGATTTGTCTTTAATCTTATCCATTTGCATGTTAAAGTCTCTGGCTATGATCACATATTGTTTTTGTATTTTTTCCAATTTATTTAACATTTTCTCATAAAACTCTTCTTGTTTTTCATTTGGTGCATATGCATTCACAAATACATAATTATCCTCACCTAGTTCTCCCTGTATTATTATGTATCTTCTTTCATAACCATTTATTACCTTATTTATTACAAAATTACATTTTTTTGCAATTATTATTGCTACACCCTTTGATTTAGAACTTCCAAATGCTTTCTCATAATTCTTTGCCCAGTTCAGTTTCAGTTCATTTTCCCCCTCTTTCCGTTGGTGCTTCTCTTGAATAAGGATAACCTCTGCTGCGTCCCTTCGTAATAAAGCTTCAATTCTTTGTTTAATCCCTGAACCTTTGGTGTTTAAAGTTGAAATTTTCAGTTTATCTAACATAGTACTGTTTATTTCTTTCTCCAATGGCTCCAATTTGTGCAACACATATCCCTTCCCTCCTCCGCGTGTTTCCCCTCCACTCCCTCCCCACGTCCCATTTACCTCTCCACTTCTTCTTGCTAGAGCGCATTGCTCTAGCCCCAGTCACTGAAGCTACCCCTGTGGAGAGGGGTGACGAAGACATCCCAAGGGCCAAAGAAACTGCCCACCCCCCCCCCCCCCACTGCTCATAAAAACAATAAACTTGACTTTAAACTTGATTGCTTAAATTCTCCTTTCCTCTATGGAAATTCACTTCCTCCACATGCTCCCAGTAGTTCTTCTCCTCCGAGCTTTCCAACCTGAATGACTTCTCCACTTCCTTCAGATTTTCTCAACTCTCCAGTTGTTCTTTTTTCTTTGTTATATGTGCCAAGATCTTTCAACAATTGTAGTCCTTGTTCCACTGATTCAATCCTATATCTTTTCCCTGCTTTTTGAAATTTCAGAAGTACAGGATAATAATAATAATAATAATAATAATAATAATAATAATAAACTGTTTATTTTTATACTGCTTTTCCTGCATGTCCCCATGTATAATAAATTCCCGCTCTCATCAATGCAATAGTGCATGGTTTCATCGACATCCTCCACATTTTCGTTTGCAAGCAGCAATCATTATTTTTACTTTGGCCTCATCAAATTTTAATTTTTCTGGATTCTTCCTCATCATATTCATCAATCCTTCCTTTTAGTTGTAATTTGTTACTCTTACTATTACATCTCATGGTGTTATCTTGTTCATCCCTGGTCCGATGCGGTGTACCTTTCCAAATCTGACTCAGTCCAATTGAGAGATGAGGAGATTTTTTGTAACCATTTCAAAATTTCTGTTTTCAAATCATATTTTCTGTCTCTTTTCCCAGACTCTGGTATATGTTTGATAACAAAATTGGTTCTTCTTTGATAATCCTGTAGATATATGAGTCTTTTATCTATTTCTGAAAGCTTGTCTCTATTAACTTGAATCTCTCTTTGGTGTCTTCCTTGTGTGACTTTGCATTCTTTACTGTCTAATTTTAATGCTTGCACATCTTCTAGTATTTGTTTTATATTTCTTTGTATTTCCATACATTTTCTGTCAGAATTTTTCCTTTCAAGTTGCATTTGTAATTGGAATTGCTTTGTCACAGCCTCTCTTTCATTCTGAATTGCTGTCAAAAAAACCTTGCTTTTCCGCTTCTCTTGCTTGGACTATTTCATTTTTCTGTCTTTCCAGAAGATGGTTCATCTCCTTAAATCTCATATCATTTTCCTGTTTCATAATTTGTGTGAGTTTATTCATCATTTGTTCACAGTCCATCATTCCTGCTTTTACTCCTGTTCCTGAATCTGCACCTCCTTGTTCTTGTTTTTCCTCACCCTTTTCTTCTCCTTGATTCACTGGGAGTGTATTTGAAGGAGTAGCCATTTTTAGGAGAACTTCTTAACATTTCTGTTTGTTCAGTTTGTTCTAATCTAGACAGTCTTCCAAAAGCTCTGTCTGAATGGTTATCTTTCTCAGTCTGTCTTACACCTCTATTCCAAAGTTTCCCCCCTAATATTTTTGACTTTTTTGACATTTATTTGGCATTTATTCGGTCTTCTCCACCTCCCAGCTTCCTCCTTCTCCCTCTCTGTCTTAACTTTAAGGCAGCTAACAGCTAGCAGGGGGTTCCCCCCCTTTTAAACAATTAACAGTGAACAGTCCTCTTTTCTCTTCTCATTCAAGCTACTGTCCATTTATAATTTATGGGTTAATTACACCCGATTTAAGGCAGATACAAGGCTGAAGTTCTTATCTCAAAATTCTTTTCAATAGCCTCTAGCTGCCTCATTTGTCTTTTTAATGGCGGACAGAATTCCTCCATGATTTTCCATCCTACACAATAATGAAACTAAAATGTTCTGAATCTTCATGAGACAATAATAGGGTTTATTTTTTTACCTTTTTGTGTTCCTTTTACCTTCTTCTTATGGATCCACCTGAAAGAATCAACATTTCTTTGGGAGCTTTTTTTTTTTTTTACTGCAATTATCCATTTCCGAGCATTGGGAAGATTCAGGCAGACCTACCGAGCCATTGCTCAGTCCCCGCCCCAGCATATATGATATTCTCACCCCTCTCCAGAAGGAATCATTTCCTTAAGATATGTCATGCATATACCATACACATTTGTTGCTGTTGTTCTGGGCCTTCGGGTCGATTCTGACTTATGGCAACCCAAAGGTGAACCTTTCAGAGGGTGTTCATTGCATGTTTCTTCAGAGGGGTTTGTCACGGCTATCCTCTGAGGCTGAGAAAATGTGACTTACCCAAGGTTATACTGTGGGTTTCTCTGGTCGAGGCAGGATTCAAACTCTGTTACTCCAGTGTCTTATTCCAGTGCTCAAACTGCTACACCACTTTGGCCCTCCATAATACAATACAAGACAGTATATTATATCATAGAAAGACAAGAGTATTTATAAAATGTTCAAAACATCACAGAAATCTATTTGCCTTGTGATTTTGCATTAATGGGAAGACCAAAGATGTCTGCCACAGGACATATTTGAATAGTGCATTGAGATTTGGCATATATAAACGTGAAATATCAGTCCAGTGGAAAGAGAGAAGAGAGAAAGAGTGAGCAGAGTTTTACTGGGAAGTCTTAAGTCTGAGCATGGACTTAAGCTCAGTGGCAAAGAGGAAAAGCCAACAAGGCATGATCAGCTGGGCAGGGAGATTTCAAGCACATGTGTCCAGAAGCAATGGAGAGTGACCACATTTTCCTGTACAGTAGTAGAATGGACTTTTGTGGTTTTCTTATGCTTTATTAGAGTAAGCAAAGAGAGGCAGGAAGGAGAGGAGTGGAGAGGGAGAGAGAAGAAGTGTGTGACAGAGAGAACAAAGCCTGATTACCCATAGTTACTTAGTCATGGAGTGTTTGTATCTTTTCAGAGATGGCAGGAGTATAGGATGCTGCAGTTCAATGTCAAACTGGAACAGAAAGTATCTTTTCAAGAGCCATGACATCATAAAAACATTTTGTTACAGGTAACTTTCATGAAGAGCCACTGTCATCTGAGCACTGAACTATGCCTCCAGTGGTCAAGGTTCAATTCCTGAGTGGCCATGGAAACCCATTGAGTGACCATGAGCAAGTCACACACTCTCAACCTCAGAAGATGGCAACGACAAACCACTTCCAAAGAAACTTGCCAAGGAAAACTCATGATAGGTCACCTTTCCACTTTCATTGGTATTACACCTTTCAACTTTTATTGGTAATACAACAAAATGGTAAAGTGAAATGATGGGTGGAATCCTATTTGTGGCCTATTGTACATAACCTGGACTTACATGTGTGTATGTCTTTTCCTGGAAGCTCTTCCAGATACTATTGCCCACTGATCTTGGAAAACTATTTAGATTAGTTGTTCCTTTAATCTTCCTGATGTACTTCAACAATCTGATTTGAATTGTTTTGAGCATGAAATGAGAAGGAGAGACGTGTATATGTACTGACAAAAATTAGAATGTAATTCTAATTCATAAATATACATATAAATTGCTCTTTCCATTAATTTGAAGAAAAAGAATGAAAGAACAAGAGAGACCCAGCCCTAGTCCAAAGGAGATTATCACACTGCCTTTTCTCCTGAGACACGGGATGTAAACGTCAACAGTCGGATTTTATCACACATATTTGGGCCCAGGCAGTAGGCATCCTATACTCAATGTGGGCTTCTCCTATACCTTGCAAAGAAAAGAAAAACGCTTCTGTGCAAAGGGTGGTGTGATAATCTCCATTGTTTGCTCAGTTGCAGGAAGGGCCTGACTTTGCCAGCCTTGGCATGAATTGGAGGCCAAGAAGGAGAAATACATCGTGGCAGAATGACACCATGACATCAAAGTTTGGAGGCAGAGATAGAGGGCTATTAAGTATCAGCTAGTCCCAAGATTAACTTTCCTGAAGGTATCACTAGGGTTTTCCACCATCTTTTATTACATTGTAGGCTTCTTTTGGTCACAATAAGAAGGGGAAGAAATTAAGTTTCCATAGGTATCTTTGTGTCTTCTTATCTGAAGAGTGGGGTTACAAGGGAGACAGAGGACAGAGCAGGAAGGAAGGAAGGAAGGAAGGAAGGAAGGAAGGAAGGAAGGAAGGAATTGAGGCATACAGCCAGGCAGGCTTTAAAATTTATTTCTTCCACTCTACTGTTTTAATTTTTCATGTTATGATTTCATCAAGGTTATCAGAGTAAAAATCATCAAACTGCTTATTCAGTGAAATAAACCAAAGCCCCAGTTCTATCCAGCATCACAGTGTCTCCTTCTACAGTTGTTGGCACTCTAAAAATAAATTACCTTGGGAATTTGGCAAAATGTTTTTTCTCAACTTCAGGGTAAAAGGGAAAGAATATGGTAGTAGTCTTAATACATGGGAGCCAAACATTGTTCTTCAGCCAATGGACCCAGCCCATCTGAGGAAGTAGACTCAAGTCTATGAAAGCTCATGTTACCAGTTTCTTATTTTCAGTTCGTGCTACAACTTAAAAGATCTCTTTGTATACCAGTTTTCCAGAAAAACATGGCTAGGTCTGTGATATGTATATGGTTATAAATTCTGAAGGCAATAAATATTTTCTTCAACATCAATTTGAATCTGAGGAGAGCGGGGGAGAAAAATAGCACATTCACATCCACTAGTAGTCTTAATTCTATAGCATTCCCTAACAGATAATCATTTTCTTTTATAAATGGCTATATTAATGAGATTATGCATAACAAATAAGATACAAATATCAATGCTTCTTCTTTACTAACTGTTCTTTCACATTTAGCTGAGGTCTGAATAGAATCATGTAGCATTTGGGGAAGAAGATGCAAGCCAGTAATGCAAAACTGGAAACCAAGATGGAGAAGACTTCTACAGCCACCATATTTGTCCCTTTGGTGCTCAGGTAACTTGGGACAAAGGAAACCCAAACACTGCAAAAGACCAACATGCTGAAGGTGATCAGCTTGGCTTCATTGAAACTGTCAGGCAGCTTCCTGGCGAAGAAAGCAACTGTGAAGCTGATGAAAGCCAAGAGCCACATGTAACTCAGGACAAGGTAGAACATAGTCTCAGAGCCTTCATTGCACTGCAAGATGGTCTCAGCCGGCTGGGAGTGCATGTCAGCCTCTGGAAATGGCGGTGCAGTTATTAACCAAACAGCACAGATCAGAGTTTGAATAACAGAACAGACAAAGATCACTGATGTTGCCAGCTTCTTCCCAATCCATTTCCTCATCTTGTTCCCTGGCTTTGTGGCAATGAAGGCCAGCACCACAGTGATAGTTTTGGCCAACATGCAAGAAATAGCTATAGAAAAGACAACCCCAAAGACTGTTTGCCGGAGAAGGCAAGAAACCTTCCCTGGAGTGCCAAGGAAAAGAAAGGAGCAAAGAAAGCAGAGCAACAGAGAGACAAGCAGAATACAGGTAATGGTCCAGTTGTTGGCTTTGACAATGGGAGTTTCTTTGTATTGAATGAAAGTTCGTATTACCATAACTGTGATTAGTGAAAAGAAGACTGCAAAGGAAGTCAGAACTGCTCCTAGAGGTTCTGTGTAGGACAAATAAATGGCTCTTTTAGGACGGCATTGGACTTGCTTCTCATTTGGATAGTGATCGTCTGGACACTTTGCACATTCACTTGCATCTGAAATACATGAAAAAGCTCTCAGTGTTTCCCAAACCACTGCAAATATTCTTTAAATTTCATTTAGAAATCAATCTTGCTTACATCTGAATGAACCAAATTTTGTTCTTTCTTCCATGTGAATATTTGATGTCTTTGCTATAAATAATTCCTTTTTGTTTCTAAACAAGGTCCAGTACATACCAGCCCAGAAGGATGCCCTCATCACGTGTGAGGGGCACCCTGCTTAAATGCCCCTCGTACGTGACGATGGCATCCTCACTGCGTGGCACCAAATAGACGGCATGCGTATCAATGATGTCACTCCTGCGCAGCATCCAAATTGAGCTGCACAGGAGCGACGTGCTCGTGCCCCCGCAAGGTATTTGCAGTGGCACAAAAAGGAGCATGTTTTTAGCGGTACTTTTTCACATAACATTGCCACGCAATTTGGTTGCTGTGGCGCTGCTACATAGCAACAAGAGGCAGCTCCCGGACGCCTCTTCCTGGTGCTCTGTACCGCGCCTAAGTTATTATTTCATTTGCATGTGTATTTCAGACATTTTCCCCCCAAAGATACATCTTTCAACTGCATATTTGAGCACAGAAATGTACTGACACTAGAACTGGCTTTCTTCCTCATGCTCTATACCAGTGATTCCCAGGGTGCGTAGGGGGTCTTGGGTGGTGGAAAGATCCAGGGGGCAGAGAGGAAAAGGGAGCTGCCAGGGCAGCCTTCAATCAAAGTACAAGCATGAAAGAAAGACAAGGGGAACCAGGGGACTTTAGGGCCATAGTGGGGAAGAGGAGTTACAGGACTTGGTGGAAGGGGAGAAGCTGTGGCAAAAAAAGATCTTTCACATTTGGGACTCTGCCTAAGCTTTGGGAGTTGTGCTAAGACTGGGATGGTAAGGGAGAGTTGCACTGCTGCTCCTTCTTTCTTTTATCAAACCAGCTCAAAGAGAAGAGACAGTAGAAGAAACAATGTCTGTGTGTGGAGGGGACCACTTCAAATTGTGACTGATTCTTCAAAAGATTGCCTTTGCCTCTCTCAGAGTGGGAGGTTTTCTTTGCTGGGAAGAAAAGTGGGAATCTGGTTGTGCCCCTCTCCCTCCTGGTGAAGAAGGATTGAGAGTCCTTCCTAGCCAGAGGAGAAGCTTCCCTGTTTGCACTTGGGGTCAGTGCACCTGGGATCAGTGGCTGAGCAGCTGGTCAAGCAGTGAATATGAAGCCTTTCACCCACGCTGTTTTTTGCTGTAAGACCAGCATGAGCAAAAGGTTTCTCAGGGGCTGCTCAGGACAAAGGAACTTGAGCATCCATGGATTTTTGTTTCTGCAGGGAGAGTCCCAAAACTGATCCCTCATAGATTCTGAGGGCCAACTATATCTCACTGATCACAAATTCCACTTGCTCAGGTTTAGCCCTGTTAGTATTCTCATATTACAAATCTTTTGTATAACAGAACAAGCTGTAAAGGAAGAAAACCTGGGAACATCACTGATTTTTTCCCCGTCTGGAGATCCTCTTAATCATAACTGGGGTTTTCCCTTCTCTCCTTCTTACAATTGACAGATAAGAAGGGTCACAATAATTCACAAGAGAACATCCTCTCAATGTATACCAAACCCATTATTTGCTGTTGTTTTGTGCGCCTAGAAATCATTTCTGACTTATGAGAACCCCAAGGCAAGCTGGTCATGGGGTATTCTTGGCAACATTTGTTGAGAAGAGATTCTGCCAAAAACTAATTTGAGAGTTTCTTCTGGAGGCAGATCTTTCAGACCAATCATTCTTAGAGGACCTTCATTTGAAGTTCACAAAAATGTTGAAGCCCCTTTCTAGTGGAACACACAGATACTTTTTTCTAGAATTAATTCTGCAGAGGCTCTCCTAAACAATGATGTACTTGCAAAGTCTGGTTTCCTAAGCACAAATTGAACCCCTATTTTCCTTCTTCCAATGTAAAAAAAATAACTGTATCGACATTTGCTGATAGAAACTGAGCCGGAAAACATAATAACTATCTGTTGTTTTTCCCCCCATATGACTCAAGTCCAAGAATCAGTCTTTTCTAGAATCTTTTTTCCCCCCCGCGGCTTGTAAGAAAGGAAGCGGTTGGGGTTTAGAATACTCCTCTATGTAAAGCAGATTAGGTATTCCCCATATGATCGTGTACCAGAAATTTCAGGAAACTTAAATTTCTAGGATTTGCAGAACAATAGAATTGGCAAGAGGACCTAGTAATTGAAAATCCATAAGTTTATTTCCAATTGTCGACAAAGGAAAACAATGAACTCAGTGGAATTCAAGTTCCAAAAGCTGAGACCCCGAACAAGACAAAATGGCTCTTTTTATATTATTCAAGACAAAGAAGCTTCTTCTATACACCTGATTGGCTAATTACAATTTAAACATACAGAATTCTTACAATCAGAACAGAAATACATGCATACATTAAAACTGCATCATCACTCCTTACCCCCTCCTGTAGGAATTCAGTGGCTTTCCTCCTAACCTTGCTCCTGAATGTCCTTATCTCAGTAGTTTATGTTATGTCTTTTTACTGGTGCCAGCTTCCATCCAGGTCAAGATGCACTCCTTATTCCTTTGCTCTAGTTTTCTAAACTCCAAGCCTTTATTTCAAAAACCATCTCTCTGGCTGACAAAGGTGACTCCATCTTTCTATAGTTTTTATTTCAACAAGGAATATTTCCACCACAATAGAATATTCTTTTTCTTACCAATGTGATCTGAAATCCTCCCATCAGCACATTGAACACAGTCATAGCAACAGACATAATTCCCCGGCTGAACAATCCTGCTGTATCCTGGCTGGCATTTCTCAACACATCTGGAACGAGGCGGCATCTAATGTGAAGCACAAAGATGAGAATTCAGAAGGGTGAAAAATTCACTCTTCCTATCTGAGATCATGTGGTTCACTATTTTTCCATTTCTTTAGAAATGCAGGAGAACCTTTAGAATTTTTATGTAATCACATGAGAACTTTAAACCACGATTTAATTGAGAAGGAAGTGGCATCGGCGACACTGATAGCACATCACATGACACCACTTCCCTCCTGTAGCTGACCCATCCCCCAGATGTTCCTTCCATTCAAGGGGAAAAACCCATGAATGAGCTTCCAATTGCCCTAGGCCATGGGTGCCACAAGCCATTCCCGGAGCATTTGTGCAATTCGCACTCACATGATGCTATTGTCCCCTCTTCCCCCCTTGCTATTTTATTAAAAATAACCCTTTGGTTTTCACACAAATCCACAGCTCTGAAGCCTCACAGTGTTGTTTTTTTTATTAAAAATTAAAACATCAAATCCGAGCTACAGAGCTGCAGAACTGCACAACAAAAGTTGAAAAGCTCAAAACACCCAAAGTCATGATGGGAAGGGAGTGAGGGAGGGAGAGAGGAGGGAAGGGAAGAGAGTGCAATGTGGGCAGCAGCCCTAAGATAATCAATGTGAAGATGGCTGCCTTCAAAGCGCTAAGTTACCATTTCAATTTTTATTGTGATTGCAGTGAGAAACAGGTTGGTGTGATAAAACCCTTGGTTAGATAATGATTCTTTGGACCAGCGCATACCAAAATAGCCCCCTGAGGGCAGGGTTAGGGTATCCAGCATGAGGACGCTGCACCCTGACTCCACCCACAGGACAACACTTTCTGCCAGTCTGTATAAGCAGAAAATGCACAACAAAAAATGGAAAAGCACCAAAAAAGGCCTGCTGGAAAGAGGGAGGATGGAAGGAAGAGAGAAGACAGGAAGGGAGTACAATGGGGGCAGCAGCCCTCAGTTGCCAAAAAGATAATCAATGTGATGATGGCTGCAAAGCTTTAGGTTCCCATTTCATTTTTGAAAATGTAATTGCAGCGAGAAACAGACTGATAAAGCCCTTGGTTGGATAATGATTGTGATTACGTTGGATAGGGAAGAAATGAAGAGTCTGTTCTGAAAAATTCAATGGTTGTGAGGAAACTCCATGACTTATAATGGAAATTTCTACTGCCATATGCAAACACTGATAGGATTTCTTCTCAAAATTTGTTCACTCTCTCATAGAAAGTCATGGAGTAAAATTGTCCCACTGCATTTTGAAACTGAACAGTCTGACAATTTGGATACCTTTTCCAGATGTAAAGTAGGTACCTTACAAAAATACCTTCCAACTCAAAGATTCTATGATTTTAGGATGCAAACTATTTGGAATGACTGTTAATTTCTGTATGCCAAAGATAACCTTTGAGTGTCAAAAGTGCTCTTCTTTTTCTCTAGTTTTGTTTGCAAAGAATCTCCCTTTCACACAAATAAAGGAAAATCTACCTTCTTAAACTTGTGATTCCACACAACAGCACTGCCATTCATGGTGAACCTTTTGCCTGCAGAAGCCTGGGGATCAATTCCTCCGACTCTGACTTTTTGGAAAGATTGATTAGAGAAAGTGACCAAGTTGATGACATCAAATCCAGAGGCCAGATCCCCATTCTCATCGAAAAAGACTTCTTCCCCAGCACTATTGTTAAAGCGGATGTATCTCAAAAATGAGCGTAGCTGAATTGAAGGGGGAAAATTACCTGGGTCAACTAGTGGGAAGGGGCATTTGCTATTAACTGTGTATCTATCATCTATCTATCATACTACCTTTGTTCTTGTTCAGGATCCCTGATTTCTTACCACTGGAATGAAAAGAAATTCAACTGAAACCATTTAGTTCTATTTGTGCAGTAAAAGTAAAACTGGTTAAATATCATTTCCTATTAAAATCAAGGAGTAAATTAAAACAGCAGAAGAGTATTTAAAACAGAATGAAGGGGGGAGGTTACAACTTCTGCCATGAAAAAGCTTAGGACTTTTTCACATGGGGAAAATTGAAAGGTTAAATTAGTCACAATGCAGCGTCATCCAGGTCATTAGGGACAATTTCGCAGTAGCTTTACACATGGCGCTGCGCACGATCCAGTCAGAATCCAGACAGAAAAAGAGGTGAATTGGGGAATAAGCATTTTTGCAAAACTCCCATATTTGCATGTTCAGTTCATTTACGTATTCGCTCTCTTCATGTAATTACAGCAGACTGAAAACCAAGTCCCCGATTCTCCCTGTGCCCAGATTTCCCAGGGGTCCTTACTGTGCCCAGGCAGCCTTGATCTTTAAGGGATACACACAGAGAGAGCTCTTTCCCTTGCGTGGCTGCTCTCCTCCTCATGCTGCAGGGAACAGCTGGCTTACAAAGAGATTAAGAGAGCCCTGGAGGCCAGGCTATGCCACTATTTGCCCCATCCCCAAATTGGTTTTCAACGGCCTGAACTCTCCAGAGCTGATGGCATCCACCTTTCTGATTTAGATAACGATATCTTCTTAACGGACCTGCATAATTGTTTAAAGGAGGTGCTCAATGCCGTGGTGCGAGATAAGGGCTAAGTAGACACTTGCCCATATCTGTGGCATAAATCTTTGGATTTGATCTCAGCGAGCACCTTGGACACCCTACTGGGTGTTAGGAAAATTTCTGGAAGCACCTCTCCGGGCCTTGCGACCTGGGGGGTGGATGAAAGGAATTGACCTTGGGTCTGGCTGGAAGGTATACCCCGACTTTAATCTTCGCAGATTGGGAAGGGGGACTTCTTGCTGGGCTTCCTTATGCGAGCTGTCCAATGGCAACCCAACTTATGGACTGTCGTTGAGGGCCCAGGTGTTATCGTCCTTGATAAGCTGCAGAGGTAGTCTGCGCTAAGACACCGGTATGCAGCTTTCCCTGTCTCCCACATTTGTTTTGGTTATGATACTAGTTAAAGGTCCATTAAGAACTTAATAAATAGGTCAATAAATGGCCCTGTTTTTAACCCATACAACTTGTGTCTGGTCTCTTTATTCCAGGGGTAGGGTAGCAATTGGCTTGCTTTTCCAGAATGCCAACACTTTAATCATTTTTGGGATGCAAGCACATAAGTTCCCATGTGAAAAAGTCGTTTGGCATAGACAAGAGTTGGGGAGTAGTGGTTATGTTGGGGTTACTCCTTGTCTTACTCTGGATTAAGACATTTTTTCTTAATGTTACCATTTAGTTCTACTCTTATAAAAACCTCTTACTCCTTTACTCATTACTCCTTCTTCTACAACCCAGCCCTGCGGAAAAGGCTCGGTCGCTTTGCAAGTCTGGTGTGTTTCTGTGTGTAAGTGTCTCTCTTTGCCTCCCAGTCCCTTCTCCAGTGCAATATAATAAAATTGTTTTTGGTGTTTACATGTACAATATAATAACAGGAATAAGGAGAAACAATTATATTTCGTTACTCCTTATTCCTATTCCTACTCCGGTAAAAACCTCTCATTCCTTTACGCCTTACTCTTTACTGCCACTCCTACCCCCAGCCCTGGGCATAGAGAAAGATAGGGATATTTAGGAGAAGATCCTGAAAAGAGCTGTTCTAAGAAATAAGAACTTAAATATATACAAAGTCTCTCCTTCCCTTCCATTGCCTTCCATTCTCATACACGGTTCCTGACCATGCTCTATGACATGTCTGGTTTAGAGTTTCAGGGCATACCTGCCAGGGTTGAATATTCATGTATTTCCAACTGTTTTCAGGCCCCGTTGCTTTCCGTTTGGTTCTCAGTGAATCTGCTTCATGGAGAGCATGGACTAAAGCATAGACAGCATTATAGATGCTATAGCTTTGGCTGGACATCCCCATTTCAAACACAGTTCCAGGAAGGTTCCTCAGTTTCTCTTCCCCAGTGCAATTCTTCAAATCTGGGTAATTCATGTTATACATTGGGAGAGAGCAGAGAAATACATTGCACCAAAACTCCTTTAGGAGATAAATCTGGTACTTAATTGGATTTAGGTTCTCCAGAAACTCCTGAAATCCTGGCACCACATTGGTGTGGAGGGCAAAAGACAAGGTGCCATTGAAGGATCTTTCTGTAAACTGACTATCAGTGAAAACAGTTGTGACATCCCACTGAGCAGTTGTGATCCAAACTCTTTCCATAGGTTGCTTCTGAAAAAACTCAAGGCTTTCTAGAATTATCCGTAAAATCTCCATAGATTGAGTGTCCCCATAAACCAAAATCACACTAATGTTCTTTGAGAGAAGAGCATTGCAAATGGCATCTAGGGTTTTCTGAAGGAATGGGTCTGATAGGTAACTTGTCAGTCTGGGAACAAACTGTGTGAAAGCAATGCAAATATCCTTCTGGAGAAGACTTGCACTGAGGGTTCGATGAAATCTCTCTCCACTTTCTCCCTCTGGAATGAGGAGACCAATCCAATTCCATCCAAAATACTCAAACATCTGAATAATCCCAAAATACTGAAAGATTTCATCTGGCACCATCCGGAAGAAAGAGGAAAACTGTGTTTTATCACTGAAGATAGGATCAAAAGAACCATAACTCAGCTAGAAGTGGGGAGGAAACATGTTTTTTAAAAAATAAGAAATGCAGTTCTTCTTTCATTAGGGAAACATGTCCCTTTTAATTTCAGGAATAGAGACATGAATGAAAAGAGAAGTTTATTCAACAGCATGAGGTCCAGATGTCAGAATCTGAACAGAGCAATCTGCAACTAAAGCATCATTCAGCTGACAGGAGAGGAAAGTACCCATATTTTTACTAACTCCAAAAGATAGGTCTTCCCTTCCAAAGACATTATCCCCTTTTCCCCACAATGTTCAGCTCCTTGAGAATGATGCCAGAATGATATATTTTATACGCCCCTTTTTAATTTTATTTATTTATTTATATTTATATTGTCTTTTGCAAAATATGACTTTTACAACTCATAGACCATATTGTTGCTACAGTATAGCTTCACACATTTTACGCTTTTTGCTCCGATTTTCCTCCAAAGTAGCAGTGTGTTGCATTTCCTCCACTGTCCTTTGGAGCCCTTTGGTCTAGCCTTTATAGACAAAGACCCAAAATCTGTTCTTAGTCCTGACAAGGAAAGGCCCATTGAATCAGTGGGATTTCCTGACATGTTGACTCACGGTTTAACAACTGATGGAATGGGTCTTCTCTAGTTGAGACTTACTAATAAGATGCCAGACAAAAAGCTTCTCTCTTTTCAGAAGCTAAAATTGAGGTGAAAATATGTCAATAGAAGTATAAAATGTTGAAATGAGACTAAAGCCTGCACCTGAGAACAAATTTCTTTACTCCACAAAAGACAATGTACTTGTGCAGGAGATCATGTATTCTGTCCAATATTTTTTTCCTTTTCCTTTTCTTTTCCTTCTCCTTTTCAGCAGCATTAAACACATTTTCTGCCGGCAAATCAGATTTTCTAAGCAGGAAATCACGTGTGATTTTGAAATGCATAAACTCTATATATGAATAGTACATGAAATACTAACAGAAACTCTCATATTCTCATAGAAAGGGAATATATTTACTGATATAGAGGTTTTAAAAAGAAGGCTTACAACCCTACTCTATTTTCCAGCTTTGGCCTGTATTAGACAGCAAGATCCTTTTGGCCCTTCACAGAATTTATCGTACATTTCCCTGGATAGTTTTCCAAATGAAAATATTTTTGGAGCATTTCAAATATACAGTATAAGCATGTTTCACCACTCTCTAAAGCACTTCTCTGCACACCCTCACAATACATACTTTTTTCCATAGTCATTTACCTAATGTACTCATTTTTGGAACACTGTTCTGCTGCACTAAACTTGGAAATATCTAGAACACTGAATATGGCTTCTTTTCAGAAATGTATGGAGTTCTGCCAGGTATGAAATGGAAAACACACACACACAACCCGTAATGAATTGAAATGTACCTTTATCTCATTCCTTGTGATGACAGAATTATAAATCAGATGAACATTTAGGTCTCCTTGTGGACTGTGTGGTTTCAGAGATTATCACACGGAAAAATGTGCCCATGATAGACCTCAGCTACGCTTATCCGGCCAATTTTCAAAAACAGAAGTCTGCCATTTTTGAAGAGCCATGGGATAAGCATGACTGGGGTCCAGGATGCAGACAGTTGCACTCACCCAGCCACCGGTGCATGTGATAAAACCCAGGTTCGTCTTTAAAGTCTTGAGCATATTGCAGAAGCATTTCTCTATGCAATAATCTCCTTGGTCTCTCTGTCTGTTTGCCCAGCTAAGGGAGATTTCTATGCTCCTGACTTTTACACATGAAGAAAAAAAATCCTGACAAATAAAAGAGGGGAGTTATGATGAATTGGGTAACCAAGGAGAACATCAAATGCAGTAGAGTTGTGGCTGTTCAGCAGTCATCGTTCCCTCTTTTGACCCAGACATTCTTCTCCATCATCCATCCTACTTCAGTTAGGACAATGTTTGCAAAATCCTCTCCCAAATCAGGGGTCCTTGGTAGAGTGGTGCGGATCTATATCTGTCAGACTCATTGTACTAAAGGATCCACAGAAAACACCTACTATGCAAATATGAAGAGATATTTCTTACATGTAGTCTACTAGGACAAAGAACACAGATGCCAGGGCCAAACAGAGATAAAGACAATTGGGAAATAGTGTGGTGCAGGTACTAAAACAGATTCACATCACTTGAAACTGAGAAGACACAAAGTACTGACAAGACCATTTCAAAGTTGCAAATTATGAGGAAGATATAGAAGTAGATGAGATGGAGGAACAACACATCTCTGGGCTTTTGAATTTTGTACCAAGGGATGAAGAATGAATACACGTACCTGTGGAATTTTGTAGATATTTAAAACATTGGCAATCTGGAGGGATGTTTGGGAGGTGAGACCACCAATGATGGCTATGAGATTATTCTTCCAGTTACATTTGTAATTGGGGACATACTTTTCCCCTATTGAGAGAAGATCCACGGTGGCCTTACTGGCTTTCAGGGAATTAAATGCATTGTCATACATTTTTATTTCCAGTGTGTGGTTCAGCAGCAACTTGTCATTCATACTGATCTCATGAATGGCAAAATGAAAAGCTAGAATGTGCTGGTAGTTCTTAGGCAAGATCCTGCATTGAGAATGTCAATTAATTAAATGTACAGGTTTATATCAAAGATAGAAATGCACTTTATTTACTTAATATACTAGGGGAGACCTTGAGATTTAAATATAGGCATTGTATGAGAGTAGCAGATGGGCATAAAGCTTTTGATATTATCTTTAAAACAGATTCAGATTTAGTCTTAGATGCTTTCTTTTCTTTTCATTTCCTTTCATTTCATAGAATGATGATGTGCTCTGTTAAGCACATAATTATTAAACATGCTTCTATGCACTCTATTTTTACTTCATAGCAGGTTTAAACATCACTTGTCTGCTGTGCTCCTAGCTATCTACTGGTCTGAGATTGTTGGAGGTCTCAGACATGGCTTGCACTTATAGAATCATGTCATAGGTTTAGGTTAATATGAATACTTCTACATCGGTTGATTTTGCCTGCACTTCACTAGACAGTTGTCTAGACTAGAAGTGAACCCCTTGCAAATGTGAACCCCTTGGAAACATGTGTTTGGCTTGGAATCAAAACCACAACTGCAGTAGCTGCAATTTCCCATTTGATAATCCAGCCTGTCATCTCTGGCATCTAGAGTCACTGGCTGAAATATTATTGTATTGCAAGCAGCCATCCATCTGTGCCAATATTAACAGAATTTAAATTAGACTTGCTTGAACCAAACCAAACCAATTCAAAGTCACTCTTTTGCACTCTTCTTCTTGCTTACCGAGCTTCGTAGTCTGATCCCTGTGTTTTTCTAAAGTCATTTAATGGCATTTCTGCTAATGCAATGGACACAAATTCCCCAAAGAGAAGAGTTCTGTAATTAGTAAAATTCCATAGACTTGGCTGCTGTCGGGTACACATGGAGCCCCAACCTTTCTTCAAAATGTTAGACAGGAGGAAGATGAAGAGTAATGACAACTTTTTCAGTGCCATTATAATTTGGACTGAGCTCCAACTATGAAACCCCATTCATCCCTATGATGACCTCTCTGGTTTTTAGAAAACCACCCCCACCCAAACAGCAATGTTTCCTGATCCCAAAACTCCAAATGCAGCATTTGCACTAAGGGATGAGCTCTCCAAACAATGTTAAATAGAATTCCTTGCTAGCCTCAAGCAGATGTTCCCTTGAAAAGACCATTTATATATTGCAGAAAATATAAATGAATTAATTCTCTTATTATTATTCTTTTTGCTTTTTCCACAAGCAGCTAGCATCACACGTCTTTTAATGATAGAGTAGATAATAATCATTCCCAAAGCTGTCAGGCTCATGCAGAACCAGCAAAAACAAGTTTGATACCATCTGTGCTTGAAGGAGTTGTAAAGGGCAAATATTACACTAGGGAATCAGAGTCCACGATGGATGCCGGTGTTCTGAGTTTCTTAACAGAAAGAAGGAGAAATGTGTGTGAAATGTTTGATGATGCTGATGCTGATGATGTTGATGGGTGAAATCTTGTTGGTGGCATATGTGCACATAACATTGACTTACACATGTATATGTCTTTTCTTGGAAGCTCTGCCAGACACTATTCTCCTACCAGAGGAGAGAAAGACAAGGAGCAATGCAAATAAGCCTTTATATTCTAATACCAAAAATGCATAATATTGGCTGTTATACCTAAAAATTGCAGTGATTTGGTTGACTGACTTGGAATGCTGAGTTGCAAGTCACCATTGAGCTAGAAAAATTATTTAGACTAGTTGTTCTGTTACTCATGCTGATGTACTTCAATGATTTGTTTTGAACATAAAATGAGGAGAGACATGTGTATGCACTGAGTAATGCCAGGATGCAATTCCAATTGATAAATATACAGAGAAGTATCTATTTGCATTAATTTTAAGCAAAAGATTGAAAGATGTTTGCTCAGGGGCAAGAAGGGCCTGACTTTACAAGCCTTGGCATAGTCTGGAGGCGTGTATATCATGATACAGTGACACCCTGAAAATAAGGTTTGGGTACAGAGATAGGGGGCTTTTAAGCCTCAGCTAGTCCAAAACTAACTTTTTTGCAGGCAGAGCAAAACAAACCTTTTAATAGGTCCTCCCATCATCTTCTAGTGCAATGTAGGCTTCTCTTTATCACATCAAAATGTGGAAGGAATTACATTTCCATTTTCTTTTCTTTCTGTCTTTTTTGAATTATTTATTAATTTTAATACATAATATACATACTCAACCTATATACATACATAAAATACATAACAATTGTTTGTTTACATAGGCAGCATGAACTTATCTTATATCATGAACAGATAGATGACACTATTTCTCTGTTATCCTCCGTGCTTGCTTATACTCCAGCATACCAGTTTTATCTTGAATCTGTTGTTTCCCCTCCTCCCAGCAAAACAAAACAGAAAAGAAAAAGAAAGAGGAAAAAAAGTATTACATATATTAACAGTATCTTATAATTGTATGCCTCTCCATTGACACCCCCTTGTCGTGGAGGAGAGGCTTGCATACTCTAATGAAATTGTGAGCTATGCTGGCGGTGGTATAGTAGCCACCGGCAGGGCCTCCCATGCCAGACATGTTACAACCATAGGGTCTGACCAAGAGCACCAAAGGGCAGGATGGGCTCTTTAACCTTATGGCAAACATCCTAATCCCAAACCCGGGCAGATGATGCTCGCTGCCACCATCCATGCTTATCAAGGCCTCAGCAGATGACCCTCTGGTTTAAAGGGTGAGGCCAGTTCTGTGCACAACCGATGAAGAAGGAATTGAACATAGCTCCCACTTTGGAAGAAACCGTTAAGGCCATACAGCAGATGAAAAATGGCAAGGCTGCCGGGATTGATGGAATTCCTCCTGAAGCTTGGAAACATGGAGGTCATGTACTTCATGCTAAACTCCATGAGCTCCTTGTGAGTTTCTGGGGAAAAAGGCGAACTGCCATCAGATCTCCGAGATGCAGTCATCATCACCCTATACAAGAAAAAAGGAGCAAAATCGAATTGCTCAAACTATCGAGGTATAACACTGCTCTCCATTGCTGGAAAAACCCTTGCAAGGATACTGCTGAACAGATTAGTCCCTGCTATTACAGAAGAACTTCTCCCTGAAAGCCAATGTGGCTTTAGAGCTAATAGGAGCACTACAGACATGGTATTTGCCCTTAGACAACTGCAAGAGAAATGTAGAGAGCAGAACAAAGGACTCTATGTAACATTTGTTGACCTCACCAAAGCCTTCGACACTGTGAATAGAAAAGGTCTGCGGCAGATCCTGGAATGACTAGGATGCCCCCCCAAATTCCTCAAAATGATTATCCTGCTACTTGAAAGCCAGCAAGGTCAGGTCAGATATGGCGATGCTCTCTCGGAGCCCTTTCTAATAACTAATGGTGTAAAACAAGGCTGTGTTCTCGCTCCAACTCTATTTACAGTCTTCTTCAGCATGATGCTCCAAAGGGCTATGGCAGATCTCAAAGAAGAAGACAGCATTTATATATGCTACCGTATTGATGGTAGCCTGTTTAACTGAAGCCGCCTGAGGGCCCGCACTAAGACTCTAAACTATCTAGTCCATGAGCTGCTTTTTGCTGACGATGCTGCCCTCATTGCCCATATGGAAGCAGCTCTGCAGCGCCTAACATCTTGTTTTGCAACAGCTGCAGAGCTCTTTGGACTGGAAGTCAGTCTGAAGAAAACAGAAGTTCTGTACCAGCCTGCACCTCAGGAAGAACACTACCATCCCCACATCACTGTAGGCAATTCTGTGCTCAAGTCTGTTCAACAGTTCACCTACCTGGGAAGAATCATATCCTCAGATGCCAAGATTGATAAAGAGATTGATCACAGACTGGCAAAGGCATATAGTGCATTCGGAAGGCTTCACAAAAGAGTCTGGAGTAACAAACACTTGAGGCAAAGCACAATAATCAGTGTGTATAGAGCCATTGTACTGTCTATTCTCCTCTATGGGTCTGAAACATGGGTAACCTATCGCCAACACCTATGATTCCTTGAATGCTTTCATCAGTGCTGTTTATGCACAATTCTAAATATACACTGGACTGACTATGTGACAAATGTTGCTGTCCTTGAGCAAGCAGGGATCACCAGCATTGAGGCCATGCTATTGAGGACGCAGCTGCGCTGGGCAGGACACGTTTCTAGGACGAAAGACAATTGCTTCCCAAAAATAGTATTCTACAGTGAACTCGCCACAAGTCAACATAAGAGGGGCGCTCCAAAGAAGAGGTACAAGGACTCCCTGAAACAACACCTCAGGCTCAGCCAAATTGATCACCGACAATGGTCCGCCCTGGCCACGCACCAGGAGGCATGGAGACGCACTATCCACGATGCTGCAGCCTTCTTCGAAAGCTCACACCGAACAAATCTTGAAGAGAAATGACAACACAGAAAGAACTGCAACCTGGAAACATCACCCAAGGAGACTTTCCTCTGTGCTTTCTGCAACCGGACCAGTTTGTCCCAGATTGGCCTTTTTAGTCACCAAAGCGCTTGTACAAAGCACAGGATGAGTCCTTCCTGAACCTTCGTTTGCGAAGCAAAGCCAGAGGTATAATTGTATGGATAGTTTTAAGTCCCTTAATTATTTTATCTCATTTAGTCCCATAGTTTGTTCACTTTTCTCCATTTACTTTGAAATTTTTGCTCTGTTTTCCCATTAATCATCACAGTTATTTTGTCCATCACCATTAGTTCATTCACCTTAGTTACCCATTCTTCCTGTAAATTATTTTCCCCTTTCCAATATTTTGCAAAAACAAAACGAGCTGCTGTTATTAAGTATAATAGCACATCTATCTCTTCACGACATAATTTCCCTCCAAGATCCTCTGTAATGTTTAACACATAAAACTGGAGTTTCATTTCTATATTATATTCAAAAATATTCTGGATTTTCCTGTGCATCGCCTCCCAAAAACATTTTGCCTCTTTACAAACCCATCACACGTGCTAAAGGGAGGCGTTATTTTCTTCGCGTTTCCAGAAATTACTGTCATTTGTGTTTTGTATTTTGGCCAGTTTTAACAGGGAGAAATGCCATATCTATAGCAGTTTGTAATAGTTTTCAATTAACTTGGCACTTTTAGTAAATGTAATTTTTCCCCATACTCTCTCCCATCTGTTCAATAATATTGGCTCCTTAATATCCTGCATCCATTTAATCATACTCTTTTTTACAGTTTCCTCTTTCAGTTCAATATCCAACAGTATTTTATATACCAGGGGTTGGCAACCTCCGGCCAACTGCCGCTACCGCTGATTGCGGCTTTTCACCGCTATGGGCACCGCCATTTCCCCCCCCAAAATGGCGGCGAAGTCTCGCACGACCTTCCCTGAGGTAGCGTGAGACTTCCCCGCTATTTTGGGGGGGAAATGGCAGTGCCCATAGCGGTGAAGTCTCGCGCAACCACAGAAAAGGTCATGTGAGACTTCGCTGCCATTGGTGGCGGCTTCTAGGAGGCCCGAAGATGTCGCTGGGGGACTCCAAGAGGGCTCCGGCGGCGGCAGCGGGCCTCCCAGAGGCCCATTGCCATTGCTGGGGGCCCCCAGGAGGGCTCTGGCGATGGCAGCGGGCCTCTGAGAGGCCCATTGCTGACGCTGTAGGCCCCCAGGAGGGCTCCGGCGACGGCAGCGGGCCTCTGGGAGGCCCATTGCTGTTGCTGTGGGCCCCCAGGAGGGCTCTGGTGGCGGCAGTGGGCCTCTGGGAGGCCCGCTGCTGCCGCCGGAGCCCTCTTGGAGTTCCCCAGCGACGGCATCGGGCCTCCTAGAGGCTGCCACCAATGGCAGCGAAGTCTCGCGTGACCTTTTCTGTGGTCGCGCGAGACTTCACCACTATGGGTGCCGCCATTTCCCCCCCAAAATGGCGGGGAAGTCTCACGCGACCTCAGGGAAGGTCGCGCGAGACTTCGCCGCCATTTTGGGGGGGAAATGGCGGTGCCCATAGCGGCAAAAATAATTACCTTGAAATAATTACCTTAGGAATCTTTTCCAAAGCGACAGATGTCAGGGATGGTGGATGGTGAACACGGCCGCAGGGAACAGGGAGAGCAAGCGGCGACTGCGGTGGCTAGGAGTGGAGTTCCAGTGGGCAAAGCTAACTTAGAGGCCCGAGATAGACAGTGAGCATTGGCTTAGCTCAAGTGATTTCAGCGGAGCCCAAGGCTCGGGAAACTCATGCCTGGAGCAGCAGCTCTACAAGCAAAGTTTTGAGGTTTGGAGCTTGACAAGCCCAACGAGGGCAGAAATCTAGGTCCTGTTTATACTGTGAAACGTATCCTCAGGCTAAAGCTACCTAGTAAAGAAGGTCTTGATGGCTATCTTTTTGTCTAAGTCTAAAGTTAAACAAAGAAGTGGATGACAGCTTTCAGGGGAGGACAAATGTCTGGATGGCAGAGTTGTTAATACAATCACCCGACCATTAGGAGAGAGGCTGCTTCCTATGTCCTCTCTTCTTTGGGCTGCCTGCGAAACCTGTAGGGCAACTCCCAGAACTGGTTTCTTAAGGTTTAAATCTACCTTTTTCTATGACCAAATCCAGCAAGGCTGGCTGGCTACATGGTCAGCTCACTTTTAGGATAATGGTGGCTTGCAATGGGGTCAGTCAGGGGTAATGATTTTTGCTCGCTTGGCACCCAAAATTTATATAAAACCAAACTCAGTAACAATATGATTTAAGACCATATTTATTGCATAATGATCTGAAAACGTTTTGGGTAATATTTCTATTTTCTGAATGTTTTTACAGAGATCCTTTGATGCACATATGAAATCAATTCTTGACAATGTCTTAAATCTGTCTGAGTAAAAAGTATACTTTTGTCTGACTTATTATTATTATTATTATTATTAGATTTATTTATAAAGCGCCGTAAATGTACACAGCACTGTACAAAACCAAGTAAAATCAAGAATATATAAAAAGCCTGCCTATGGCATACAATCCATAAGTTAAAACTACAAATTAGAAACAGCATAAGAAACAAGTTAAAACAGCAAATATCCAATACTGAGTCAAGCATCAGAACAACCAGGACACAATCACAGACTCCCTGGTTAATATATTGTTCTCCATATATCTATTAGGTTTAATTCTTCTATTAGTTCAAATGCTGAATCAGGTAATTTCCCTTGCTTTTTCTTTCCTTCTCTTACATTAGATCTATCTGTTTTTGGATCCCAAACCCCATTCCAATCACCTGCTATGATAATTTTTTTTCAAATTCCCATTTCAGTATTGTTTGACACAGTTTTTTATAAAACACTCCTTTATTTTCCTGTGGAGCATATAA
This sequence comes from Sceloporus occidentalis, assembly GCA_023333645.1. Lineage (NCBI taxonomy): Eukaryota > Metazoa > Chordata > Lepidosauria > Squamata > Phrynosomatidae > Sceloporus > Sceloporus occidentalis. The sequence goes on along the minus strand of JALMGF010000014.1, from coordinate 10,915,293 downwards.
ATTGACTAAAAATATTCTTTCCACATGTAATACAACTCTTCCCTCCATAACTTTCATCTTCCAGCCTGTGAGGAAGTGAACAGGCAGGCCCAGCTCCACCAGGGCTAGCCTGATGGAAGAGGCTCCTCCCTCCATAACTGCCATCCTCTGGCCTGCGAGGGAGTGATCAGGCAGGCCAAGCTCCACCAGGGCTAGCCTGAAGGAAGAGACTCCTCCCTCCATAACTGCCATCCTCCGGCCCATGAAAGAGTTGACCAGGCAGGCCCAGCTTCATCAGGGCAAGCCTGAAAGAAGAGACCCCTCCATCCATAACTGTCATCCTCTGGCCTGCGAGTGAGTGAACAGGCAGGCCAAGCTCCACCAGGGATAGCCTGAAGGAAGAGACTCATCCCTGCATAACTGTCATCCTGTCAGAACCAGTTAAGATCAAACAAAATATTACATATATCTAGTTATTATATATTCATGAAATCAGTTCATATATAAACGCTGTCTTATGTTGAATATATATTTTGATCTATATAGTTCTGTGTGTTATAGCCTTGCATAGTGTTGGGGGTTGGGAAAAGTAAGGTGGAATATTAAGGGTGAAGTTTGGCTTGTGGATGGGGCCCTACTAACGGGTTCAGAATGTAAGAATGTAACGGTTCTCCAAGGTTAAGGTGTCTGGGAGCAGCCTGGTTGCTGTGGTGATCTGGGCATGGGTGTGTGTGGTGTGGAAGCCATCTGGGTGGAAAAGGAGGGTTTGGTTTTAAACTGGGAACTTCTCCCTGTGCAGATTCTGCAAAGAAGTGCTTTTGGTTACTTCTGCTGTGCTCTTACAATAAACTTTCTTGTTTGCAGTAAGTTGCTTGTGGATCATTAGTCTGAGGTTTCCAAATCTCACACATCCTCTGACCTGTGAGGCAGTTAACCAGGCCAGCCCAGCTCCATCAGGGCTAGCCTGAAGGAAGAGACTCCTCCCTCCATAACTGCCATCCTCCGGCCTGTGATGGAGTTGACCAAGCAAGCCTAGCTCCATCAGGGCTAGCCTGGAAGAAGAGACTCCTTCCTCCATAACTGTCATCCTCTGGCCTGCAAGGGATTTAACCATGCAGGCTCATCTCCATCAGGGCTAGCCTGGAAGAGACTCCTCCCTCCATAACTGCCATCCTCCAGCCTGCAAGGGAGTTGACCAGGCAGTCCCAGCTCCATCAGCGCTAGTCTGAAGAAGCAGAGCCCTCCCTCCAGTCCATCTGCCTTGGTCCAGGCCTCAGACAGAAAGAACAATGCTGGACCTCATCCCCTTCCCCCTCACCATTCCCTTCTCCTTTTGTGTCGTGTCTTTTTAGATCCAATTGTAAGCCTGAGGGCAGGAAAGCATCAATTATCTCCTCTGTTGTAAGCCAGCCGGATTCCCAGTTACTGGGCGACATATAAATAAATCCGATTATTATTATTAATTTTATTTCAATTGCTATATAATAACCGTCTTTATCTCTAAAAATCGCTTTTGCAATGCCTTTTTCTTTTACATAAATTACAACTCCCTTTTTTTCTGTTTTTCTTTTCCAGCCATAAATAATTCTCCCAATGCTTTGTTTTTCAAGACAAATTTGTCTTTCTCTTTTATATATGTTTCCTGCCGGCATATCGGATCTATTTTTTTGTCTTATTAAAAATGAAAACTCTTACTTCTTTTATATTTTGAATTTAGCCCATTGATGTTCCAGGATAATAGTCTTTTAGAGATTTTGTTGTTGTTGTTACCTATTCTCTTTGCTATTTCAATTTACAGTGCACCCGCATTATATGCGGATGTGTGTTATGCGAACTTGAGCGTACGCGCTCAAGCCACAGAGAGTGTGTGGGTCGCAAGGGGCAGTGCATCTTATTCAAATGAATGGGGCATGCTCCAGTGGTGCCCCGTGCACTCCTGCACTGCCCAAATGAATGAGGCTCAAGCATACGCAGAATTAGCCTTACGTGGGGGAAGGGTCCGGACCAGATCCCCCGCGTAACACAAGTGTCCATGTTATTTATTCTTTATTTTCCTTTTTTGTTGTTTAATATCGATTTCTTCTATTCCTCCTTGTTTTCCTTTTTTATTCTTTTATTTCTTTTGGTTCTGAGTTTTCACTGTTTTGGGGAATGTCTTTTTTTTCTTTTGTTTAGTTACTTTTTTTTTTGTTTCTGACTCCTGATCTGATTCTGTTTCCATTTTCATACGTATGCTCCAATTTTCATAGGTATCAAATTCAAGCTTCGTGTCTTATTATCTCCAGAATGAGGTGACAAAGGAGAGAGAAAACAGGGAAGAAAGGAAGACAGGCAGGATACAAAATTTTCCCCCAACTGTCCTGTTTTCATTTTTCATGTAATGATATAATCAAACTTATCATAGTAAACACATTCAAATACTAAGAATATCATCAAACAGCTTCTACAGTGAAATAAACTAAAGAACCTGATCTATGAAGAAAATATCCAACAGCACTTCCTTGTTTCCATGTCTCTTCCTATAGTTAATGTATTTTAATTATATGTGGTTATAATAAGTAGAGTCTATACACTATTTTCTTCAACATTAATGTGAAGGTGGAAAAAAGAGGAAAAATACATCCACATGCAAAAGGACCATAGTCCTAACCCATTAGCATTCCTCAACACAGTAATTTTATTTTACAAGCATATATATTAAAGGAGATCATACATGATGAATAAGATGCAGTTTTGCATGAATATCAATGCTTTTTCTTTACTATCTTTTCTTTTATATTGAGCTCAGGTCTCAACAGAATGATATAGCATTTGGGGAAGAAGATGCAAGCCAGTAAAGCAAAACTAGAGACCAAGATGGAGAAAACTTCCACGGTCACCATATCTGTCCCTTTGGTACTCAGGTAACTTGGGACAAAGGAAACCCAAACACTGCAAAAGACCAACATGCTGAAGGTGATCAGCTTGGCTTCATTGAAACTGTCAGGCAGCTTCCTGGCGAAGAAAGCAACTGTGAAGCTGATGAAAGCCAAGAGCCACATGTAACTCAGGACAAGGTAGAACATAGTCTCAGAGCCTTCATTGCACTGCAAGATGGTCTCAGCCAGCTGGGAGTGCATGTCAGCCTCTGGAAATGGTGGTGCGGTTATTAACCAAACAGCACAGATCAGAGTTTGAATAGCAGAACAGACGAAGATCACTGATGTTGCCAGCTTCTTCCCAATCCATTTCCTCATCTTGTTCCCTGGCTTTGTGGCAATGAAGGCCAGCACCACAGTGATAGTTTTGGCCAACATGCAGGAAATAGCTATAGAAAAGACAACCCCAAAGACTGTTTGCCGGAGAAGGCAAGAAACCTTCCCTGGAGTGCCAAGGAAAAGAAAGGAGCAAAGAAAGCAGAGCAACAGAGAGACAAGCAGAATACAGGTAATGGTCCAGTTGTTGGCTTTGACAATGGGAGTTTCTTGGTAATGGATGAAAGTCCCCATTACCATAATCGTGATTAGTGAAAAGAAGACTGCAGTGGAAGCCAAAACTGCTCCTAGGGGTTCTGTGTAGGATAGATAAATGTCTCTTTTAGGAAGGCATTGGTCTTGCTTCTCATTTGGATAGTGATCGCCTGGGCACTTTGCACATTCGCTTGCATCTGAAACACATCAAAAAGCTCTCAGTGTTTCCCAAACCACTGCAAATATTCTTCGGATTTCTGAACAGATTGTTAATTTTGTTCTTATTTTTGTTCTTTCTTCCATGAGAATGTTGAATGTATTTGCAATAAAACATTCTCTTTTGTTTATAAACATGTCGACATTTCATTTGCATGTGTATTTCAAAAAATATTTTCCTAGCATACATCTTTTATTTACATCTTTGAGCACAGAAAGGTACTGGCACTAGACTTGGCTACTTCCTCATGCTCTATACCAGTGATTCCCAAAAGGGACAGATGGACCTTGGGGTGTTGGAAAGATCTAGGGCGCAGTGAAGAAAAAGGGGGTGGCAGGGGGGCTTTCAATCAAATATTACCATGCATGAAAGACAAGGGGAACCAGGGACATTAGGACCATTGTGGATATGATGGGTTAGAGCACATGGCACCAGAGGTGAAACTAAATGGTAAAAAGCATTTCACATTTGAGAATCTGCTTAAGCTTTGGGAGTTTTGGTGGGACTGAAATGGCAATACTCCAAATGTATGTTTTTAGCAGTCTGATGGTATATATAGCTCCCCAAAACAAAGTCTGTCTATACAGGAAGAAAACATGAGACCTTCAGTTATTTTTCTTTTCTTTTCTGGAGATTCCCTTAATCATAACTAGAGTTTTCCTTTCTCTCCTTATTCTGTGGCACATGAGAAGGGTCAGAAAAAGTCACAACAGAATATCCCTGAATGTATAAAAACATTTTCATTGTCATGCTTTCTGTCTTCAAGTTAGTTCTGCCTTCTGGTGACCCTAATACGAATCTGTCCTAGTGTTTTCTTGGCAAGAATTATTCAGACAGGATTTGGCTTTGCCTTCCTTACATCCTTAATATTTTGACATGCCTTTCAGCTTAGATAAAGCACCCAAGAGATCCAGCCAAAAAGCTGAAACAACTTCCTCATGCCCTGAATAATTTGAGAGCTTTCTTGTGGAGGAGGAATGTCTTTCAGACCAAGCATTTTTAGAAGATGTTAATTTGGACACAAAAATGTTGAAGCCCTTTCCTGTTTGAAGACACAGGCCCGTTACAAACAGGCCTAAAAGTGTGTGCTCCACACATGCTAAGGTTAGAAAGGGGCGTCCTTTCCGGACGTCCCCAACCCTAGCACACGTGGAGCGCACACAAAATGGCGGCGGCCATTCCACACGGCCGCCGCCATTACGACGTGATGACTGCGCCGCCTCTATACGGGGCGGCACGGACGTGACATTGTCACGCCACGCCAGGGTGCATAGTGCGCCCCTTCCCCGGCCAAAAAAGGAGCTCCGAAACAGAGCTCCTTTTGCCATTTGTGTCGCTGGGTGCAGCCTTCAGACGGCTGCGCCCAGCGACACAGTTGAGAAAGGGGCCAAGCAGCCCCTGTCTCCTCCTCCTCGCTGCCGCGGGGTGTCCTTGGGGCTTGAAGCCCCAAGGACACCCCTTTCCAGGCTGCAAGGAAGGGGCCTTTTGCCGCTTCCATGCAACCTGGAAAGCAGTGGATCGGTGCCTCAGCAGCTGCCATTCTGGCCGCTGAAGCCCCGATCAGCTGGGAAAGGGGCGGGTGCAGGCTGCCACTTTTCGGTGGTCTGTAACCCGCCACAGACTTTGTGTTTCTCTTAAATCTGCACAGGCTCTTTAAGTGATGGTGCATTTGTAGAGTCAGGTTTCTTAAATAAAAACTGAACACCTATTTTCCATCCTCCAGTATAAAAAAAAACCCTCAATTTTTGTTTAAGTAACCTAAGGGAGACACGTTGCAAACTCCTGAGCTAAAAAACATTATGTAACTATTTGATTTTCTCCCCTTATACCTCTAGCCCATGAACCAGTATTTTCTAGAATCTGTTTATTTCTCTGAATTGTCAGGAATTAAGTGAATGAATGAATGAATGAAATTTTATTTCTATACCGCTATTCCTATACAGATCACAGTGGTTTACAGCAAAGGATAATACAATATGACAACACATATCCCAACAGTGCAAACAAAACCACCCGTACCAATTAAAAGCTGTACATAATACTCTAAAACCATTCCATTACAACTATTAAACAATTTAAAACCAATTAAAACCATACAACAAAATAGCTGGATCGAACAATATGCAACAAGGGAGAAAAAGATAGTATTAAGGCACATGGGGGAAAGCTTGACGGAAAAGAAAGGTCTTCAGATTTTTCCTAAATAGATCTAGAGAGGTGGCTGAGCGGAGCTCGTCGGGCAAGGAGTTCCAAGTCTGAGGGGCCGAGATGGAGAATGCCCTTTGTGAAGAAGAAATATATCTTGATTTTGGAACTCTTAACAGATGTTTCCCACCCGATCTGAGAGTGCAGGGCGGACTGTATGGGGAGAGGCGGTCCTCCAAGTACCCTGGGCACAAGCTATTTAGGGCTTTATAGGTAATTACCAACACCTTGTATTGCGCCCGGAAGCGAATGGGCAGCCAATGTAGATCTTGCAGTATAGGTGTTATATGGCGAGTCCTGGAACATCCAGTGACCAGCCTTGTTGCCATATTCTGAATCAATTGTAGCTTCCGGGTTTGGTACAAGGGTTGCCCCATGTAGAACTCATTGCAGAAATCCAACCTAGAGGTTACCAGAGCATGTACCACCCTTTCAAGGTCCCCCCGGCCCAGGTAGGGTCGCAGCTGGCGTATCAACCGAAGCTGATAACAGGTGCTCCTGACTGTCGCATCCACCTGAGATGTAAGGTGGAGCAACGAGTCCAGAAGCACCCCCAGACTGAGTCCTTCAAGGGGAGCATGACCCCGTTCAGGACAGGTGGACAAATATCCATCCCCGGGCCCGGGGAACCTATCACGAGTACTTCCATTTTCTCTGGATTCAAGCTGAGTCTGTTTTCCCTCATCCAGCCCATTACCGACTCCAGACAGGCATTTAGAGGAGAGATGCTGGTTGGGATTTAGAATAGTCCTCTGTGTAAATAGTCCCCATATGACACAATATCCTTTTTCTTACCAATGTGGACAGAAATCCTCCCATCAGAACACTGAACACAGTCATAGCAACAGACATACTTCCCCTGCTGAACAATTTTGCTGTATCCTGGCTGGCAGTTCTCAACACATCTGGAACGGGGTGGCATCTAATAGGAAGAATAAGGTTATGTATTCATGGTGGGAATAAATTTACTCTTTTAACTGAAATGTGGTTCACCATCTCTTCATTTCATTAAAGTTGGAGAAGAATCTTTAGATTTCTTATGTAACTAGATTGGATAGTGATTGGGTTTACATTGGATAGTGGAGAAAAGTAGATAGTCAATAGTAGTGACATTGGGCAAGTCACACTCTCTCAGCCTCAGAGGATGGCAATGGTACCCCCCCCCCCCGAAGAAATTTGCCTAGAAAACCCTATGATAGGTTTGCCTTAAGTCAGAAACCAATAGAAGGCACACAACAACAATGGTGGAGAAATAAGATTCTGTAATGCAAAATTCCATAGATGAGAGAAAACTCCATGACTTAAAATGAAAAATTCTCTGCCACCATGTCCAAATTAACATTCATGAGTTTTGTTCTCTAAGGGCCTGTTCACACTACATTTTAGATTGGTTTGCAAACTAGTTTAAATTGAGGACGTTCACTCTTGTGCTGGGTTTTCCCGATGCAAATTTGTGGGGCCCACTGCAAATCCCCCTTAACCCGGGTTTTTTGGAAATGGGGATTTTCAAAAGAACCGTTGTTTTGCAGGAGCCGCCAATTAGAACTAAAAATTAATCCCATTTCGAGCATCCTCCCACCTCCACTCTTCCTCATCTTCATCCTCCTCCGCCGCCCCACCGCTGTTGCTCTTTCTCTTTCTCCTATCTCCTCTTCATCTTGCCCCTGCTACTGCATCTACCTTCCTTCTCTTCCTCTCTTCTTCCATTTCCTCTCTTCCTCTCCCCCACGACTGCATCTTCCTTCCTCCTCTTCATACTTCCCACCTTCCTCTCTTCCTCTACCTCCGCTGCTGCATCTGATTTCCTCCTCTTCCTCTCCCCCCTCCCCACGCCTGTCGTTGGTCTGTCATTCCTCCTCTCTTTCTCCACCTCTTCCTCCATCCTCTCTCTCCCCCCACACACCTGCAATGGGTCTGTCATCCCTTTTCTCCTCTTCCTCCTCTTCCTCCCACCTCTTCCTCTCCCCCCCCCCCCCCTTACACTTGCCAGGACTGAACCTCTCTGTGGCATTTTATCCTTTTCCAAAGTGAAAAAGCAATAAAATAGAATCAGGATAAAATGCCATGGAGAGATTCTACTTTATTGCTTTTTCACAGAAAGGCATGGATTAAAGTTGCCCCATTGCACTTTGGAGCTGAACAGCCAGACAAGTGTATACTTTCCCCATATTTCAGAGTCATCACTTACAAAAATACCTTCCAACTCAAAGAGTCTTTGATTTTAAGATCCAATGTATTCTTAGTGCCTGTTAATCTCAGGGGTTGTTCCCATTACAATAAGCTCCGAATCCTGATTCAATGTCTATGCTCTTAGTTCCCACTGGAAATAGATTCTGATCCTCATTTGATCAATTCCAGTGGGAAGAAAGCAGAACAGATGCAAAAAGCTTGGGCTTTTTTGGTAGCAGTTATTTTGAGCTTCTTTTGTGAGGAATTGATTTCAACACATGGCCAATAAGTTGGAATGCCAGATCAGAATCAATTCTTTCAGAGGGGAGGGACAAATGGCAGAGGGGTGTGTGTCTTCCATCCCAAAAGAGAAGTCACACACACACACAGTGCCACCTTTTGGGGTCTTTTTAAAAAAATTTAATCACACTACAGATAGATTGGCAAAGCAAGTAGCTGCTAAGCCATTCTACCAATTTTGCAATTAATTTTGATTTTTTAAAAAAGTCTCACCAGTCCTCCTCCTCCTTCTCCTACTCCTCCTGGCTCTTTCCCCCAGCCTCCGCTCTCCAACACACTGCACTACCGTCCTACAGCCCTACAGCCGCAGAGCAATGCATCCTTTGACATGCCACTGCTGCTGGAGCAGGATCAGGGCTGAGACATCCTTCTGACAGAGCTGGAACCACATGGATTCAGGAGCAGTGAGAGGGGCCTGGCCCTCCAGCGGTGGAGGAAGTGCTGCCCGCCCGTGCCCCAAGCCCCGACTTGGTCCCCCTCCGCCTCCCCGAAAGACGGTGCCTTCAGGGCTGCCTGCCAGGGCCACTGCCAGCCTCCCTTCCCCAGCTCAAGCAGCAGATTCCTGCTGGATGACAGGCCAGTGGGAAGGGAGCATGGAGACCAGGGGAACAGCCAACAAATTGGTGCCAACACATGGGGACAAGAATCATGCCAAAAACCAGAGATTCCAAAAGATCCTAATTTATAGTGTGGGTGAGGAACCTTTTGGAATTGATTACCACAGCGGAGCAGAGCCAGATTGGGACTCAGATTTTAAGTGGGAATGAGCTCTCTATGCGCCAAAGGTAATATCTGAGTGTCAAAATTGACCTCTTTTTTCTCTAGTTTTGGTTTGCAAAGAATCTCACTTTCAGAAATATAAAGGAAAATCTACCTTCTCAAACTTGTGATTCCAGACAACAGCACTGCCGTTCATGGTGAACCTTTTGCCTGCAGAAGCCTGGGGATCAATTCCTCCAACTCGGACTTTTTGGAAAGATTGATTAGAGAAAGTGACCAAGTTGATGACATCAAATCCAGAGGTCAGATCCCCATTCTCATCGAAAAAGACTTCTTCCCCAGCACTATTGTTAAAACGGATGTATCTCAGAAATGAACGTAGCTAAATTGGAGCAGGGGGGAAAAGATGATTATGTGGATTAGCCAAAATAAAGCTTCTTTGGGTCACTTTGGAGGTATCCTGTTTAAATGATGCATGCGTCCTAAGAGGCTGAAAGCTATGCCAAAGCCATGCCCCAGTCCTAAGGACTGGAGCACAGCTTTGGTGCATCTTCTGTCCTCCTGCGATTCGTGTGTCATTTAAGCAGCATACCTCCAAAGTAACCAGAAGCAGCTTTATTTTAGCCTGTCTGTTTGGGTCCTTCATGGGAGTAGGGATTTGCTTTCTAACTATGTAGCTGTTATCTATCTGTCATACTGTCTGTGTTCTAGTTCCAGATTCTTCATTTCTTATCACACAAATGAAAAGAAATGCAGCTGAAACCATTTAGTTCTAATGGTATAGTAAAACTAAAACTAATTAAATACAATTTCCTATTAAAACAGAGAAGTAAATTAAGAGAGTTAACAAGTATTTAAAAACAGAATGAAAAGGGGGAAAGAAGAACAACTTCTGCCATGAAATGACTCTTCTGCTGCAGGGATTTATTTAGGAGAAGGTCCTGAATAGATTTATTATAAGAATTTGAAAAATTATACAACTTCTTTTCCTTCCTCTCTTCATACACAATTTCTGAGCATGGTGTCTGGCACGTCTGTTTAAAAGTTGGAAGGTGGGTGTGCATGTATACACATGATGAAAACGACAGCCAGTGCGTAGTGTGACTCTCGGAGACTGGGCTGTGAATCCCAGTTCAGTCATGGAAACCAATGGGGGACCTTGGCAAGCCACAATCTCTCAGCATCATAGCAAAGCAAAGGCAACCCCATCCCATGTACAAATCATGTCAAGAAAACCCTATGATATATTTGCATTAGAGTTTCCATATGTTGAAAATGACCTGATGCAAACACAACAACAATAATTAAAGTGACAGAATTATAAATTCTGTGGGGGATGTTTTTTGTCTCTCTGCTTAAGTGACTCACTTTAGCTGACAAGTAATGAGAAATTTATCTAAGTAGTCATTTTACCCTGGACATACCTGCCAGGGCTGAATATTCAGAAGTCTCCAACTGTTCCCAGTATCCATTGCTTTCCATTTGCTACTCAATGAATTGGCAGTATGAAGAGCATGGGCTACAGCAAAGACAGCATTGTAAACACTGTAGCTCTGACCAGTCATCCTCGTTTCAAACACAGATTCAGGAAGGTTTCCAACTTTCTCTTTCCCAGTGCAATTGTTTGCATCTGGGTAATTCAGGTTATACAGTGGGAGAGAACACATAAAGGCACTGCACCAAAACTCCTTTAAGAGATAAATCTTGGACTGAATTGGATTTAGATTCTGCAGAAACTCCTGAAATCCTGGCACCACATTGGTGTGGAGGGCAAAGGACAAGGTGCCATTGAAGGATCTTTCTGTGAACTTTCTCCCTGAGAAAACAGTTGTGACATCCCACTGAGCAGTTGTGATCCAAACTCTCTCCATAGGTTGCTTCTGAAGAAACTCAAGGCTTTCAAGAATTATCCGTAAACCCTCCATAGATTGAGCGTTCCCATAAACCAAAATCACATTAATGTTCTTTGAGAGAAGAATAGAGGCAATGGCATTTAGCCTTTTCTGGAGGAATGCATTTGATAAGTAACTTGTCACTGTGGGAATGGATTGTGTCAAAGCAATGCAAATATCCTTCTGGACAAGACTTGCACTGAGGAGTCGATGAAATCTCTCTCCACTTTCATCCTCTGGAATGAAGAGACCAATCCAAATCCATCCAAAATACTCAAACAGCTGAGTAATCCCAAAATACTGAAAGATTTCATCTGGCACCATCCGGAAAAGAGAGGGAAACTGAATTTTATCACTGAAGATGGGGTCAAAAGACCCATAACTCAGCTAGAAGTGGGGAGGAAACACATTTTTAAAAAATTAAAAGGAAATGGAATTCTTCCTTTAGTTAGGGAAACATGACCCTTTTAGTTTCAGGACCAGTGGTTAAATGCCTGTACTGCAGCCATTCACTCAAAACCACAAGGTTGCGAGTTCAAGACCAGCAAAAGGGCCGAAGCTCGACTCAGGCTTGCATCCTTCCGAGGTCGCTAAAATGAGTACCCAGACTGTTGAGGGCAAATTAGCTTACTTGCTAATTAGCTTACTTGCTGTTCACCGCTATGCTCTTTGGAATAGCGGTATATAAATAAAAAATAAAAAAAAATAGAAGAGAGGGTTATTTAACAGCACTCTGTTCCAGATGTCAGAATTTGAGCAGAGCAACCTGCAACTAAAGACTCACTCACTTGACAGGGTAGAAAAATAACGTTAATGTGAAAAGTAAGTTTTCCCTTCCAAACACATTGTTCCCCTTTAGCCCACAATGTTCAGCTCATTGACCATGGTGCCAGAATAATATGTTTTACACATTTTAACATTTGATGAATCTTCTTTGTCTTTTGCAGAATACAGTCGGTCCTCCACATTTGCCGTTCTGACTTTTCCAGATTTAATTAGTGTGCTTTCTCTAGGAATCTCTAGTTGCTTCAATAAGGCTCTATGGTCAACATCAGCCATAGGTCATGCTGGAGGACCTAGAGATTCCTACATTGTTGTAGGTTTGGTTTTCCCTACATGTCGATTGAACTTTCAATAACTGATTGAATGGGTCTACTCTAGTGGTGACTAACTAATATGATGGCAGCCAAACAGTTTCTCTCTTTTCGGAAGCTGAAAAATGTGAATAGAAATATAAGCTGTTGAAATGAGACTGAAGCCTGCACCTAGGAGCAACTTTATTCCACCAAAGACCATGTTCTTGGGCAGGATATCATTTATTCTGTCTAACTATATTTTTTCCTTTTAATTTTTAGCATGTTTTCTGCCTGCAAAACACATTTTCTATGCATGAAAGCCATGTGCAATTTTGAAATCCATCCCCACAGTAAAATATGTGAAATTTCAATAGTACATGAAACATGCACAGAAATCCTCATATTCTGATAGAACGGGACAATATTTACAGACATAGAGGGGAAAGGAGGGTTTACAAGCCTACCTTACTTTCCAGCTTTTCCCTACTTTGGTCTGGACTAGATTGCAAGAATTTTTGATCCTTCACAGTATTTCTTTTGCATTTCTCTGCATAGTTTTCCAAATGCAAATATTTAAGCCACTTTGACCACACTCTAAAGCACATCTCTGCACATTCCAAAAATACATTATTTTTTTCCATAGTCATTCACCTACTGTATGCAATTTTGGAACACTATTTTGCTTTCCCAAACCTGGAAATATCTAGAATTCTGCATATCAAGAGAAGTAATAGTGCCACTGTATTCTGCTTTGGTCAGGCCCCACCTGGAATAATTCAAAAAGGACACTGAGAAACTGGAGCATGTCAAAAGGAAGGCGACTAAAATGGTGAAGGGTCTGAAAACCATGTCTTATGAGGAACGTCATAGGGAGCTGGGGATATTTATAGCCTGGAGGAAAGAAGGTTAAGAAGTGAAATGATAGCCCTGTTTAAAGACTTAAAGGGATATTATATTGAGGAGGGAGCTGTCTTGTTTTCTGCTGCTCCAGAGACTAGGACTCGGAGCAATGGATACAAGCTACAGGAAAAGAGATTCCACCTCAACATTAGGAGGAACTTCCAGACAGTAAGGGCTGTTTGACAGTGGAACAAACTCCCTCGGAGTGTAGTGGATTCTCCGTCCTTAGAGGTCTTTAAACAGAGGCTGGATGGCCATCTGTCGGGAATGCTTTGATTGAGAGTTCCTGCATGGCAGGGGGTTGGACTGGATGGCCCTTGTGGTCTCTTCCAACTCTTCGATTCTATGTTTCTATGTTTCTATATGGCTTCTTTTCAGGAATGTATGGAGTTCTGCAAGGTACAAAATGGATAAGATTCCTCCCTCCCCCCAATGAATTGAAATGTACTTTTCTCCCATCCCTTGTGGTGGCAGAAGCATGCAGCACATGAATATGTGGGTTACCTTCTGAATTATGAGGCTTAGCCTCTCTGTCTGTTTGCTTAGGTAAGAGATCCTGGTTTTTATCCCGCCTTTGACCCAGACATTCTCCCGCATCATCCATCCTACTACAGTTAGAAAAAATGTTTTCCAAATCTTCTCCAAAATCAGGAGGGAAGTGGGCAGAGTGGTGCAGGTCTATTTCAGCATGGAATCGTTGCACTGAGATTCACAGGGAGAGGTTTTTATGAAAGCATGTAGCGATATATATTACATTTACTCTTCTAGAGCATGGAACTCAGATGCCAGGCCCAAACAGAAATCAAGACAACGAAAAGCCAGTGTGGAGAAATTACTAAAACAAATTCACACCAGTGGCAAAGTCACACCTGAACTGTTAACTGAGTAGACACACAGTACTGACAAGACAATTTCAAATTTACAAATTAGGAGAAGGATATAGCAATAGAGGCAATGGAAGAAAAAAAATCTGTACTAAGGCATGAAGTATGAACATACTTACCTGTGGAAGTTTATAGATATTTAAGATATTGGCAATCTGGAAGGACGTTTGAGAGGAGAGACCACCGATGATGGCTATGAGATTCTTTTCCCAGGTGCATTTGTAATTGGGAACATTCTTTTGTCCCAGTGAGAGGAGATCCAATGTGGCAAAACTGGCTTTCAGTGAACTAAATGCATTGTCCAAGATTTCTGTTTGCAATGTGAAGTTGGGCAGCAACTTGTCATTCTTGTTGATCTCATGAATGGCAAAAACAAAAGCAAAGACAAGCTGGTAGTTCTTAGTCAACATCCTGCATTCAGAATTAATTGTACAAGTTTATATCAAAGGTAGAAATGCACTTTATTTACTTATTATACCAGGGGAAACCTTGAGACTAAAATAAGGATATAAGAGTAGACTTGTGATATCCTCTTTCATAGGTTTCATCCATCAATTGTATCCTGATGCAGAGCTTTACGTTTAGAATACAACTAGAATTAAAGAATTTAAAGACAGAGATGTGGTTTAGTACCAACATGATATTTCTTACTATTTCTTTTAAAAGAAACATGGTTCCTAGTCTCTCTGACACATCAGTCCTTCAAGAATATAATTGTCTATGGAGGAATCATTTCTGTTTAGTCTTTTTTGAGCACCTGGGAGAAATTAATTTGCTGCAAATATACCAATAAAAATCAACCTATATTCTTTCAATTCCAACATGCAATTTGTAATTATGAAGCATTTTCACTGATTTCCTTCAGCCCCTGAACATTTGAAAAATTTGATTCTTTTAAAATATTCCTTTTAAAAATCACATTTTAACCAAATCTTCACTATGTCTACATTAAAACATTTAGGTTGTGCATACAATATTGTAATTTGTAGCTATAAATTTAATTTTGCTAGTTATGAGTAACATTTGTTCAAGCCTTGCTAAGGAGTCTGTATAGAGTGAAATGGGAGGAGGTCAAAGGAGGGGAGTGACACCAACTGCACAGGATGACACCAATCCTAGTGACACCACTGACCCATCTGTGTCAATACTGAAATAATTTAAACCAGACCCGCTTAAATCATACTAAACTGACTCAAAGCCACACTTCTAGCCTCTTCTTCTTGCTTACCAAGCTATGTAGGTTGTTCCCTGTGCTTCCTTAATAGACAAATCAAAGAATGATATAAAATTGATAATAAAACATTGGGATTTGAACTTGAGGAATCTGAGCTAAGTAAAATTTTAATTAGAGACTCCAAAAAAACTAATTAAAAATTTCTACAATGTCCACTTGAAAATCGAAATGGAACAATAAGTAGTTAAAGAGGGAATGATCCAGTGGGCAAAAAATATAGGACACCCATTGGTATTGGAAAAATCGGAGCATGTATGGGGGGAAACACTTAAGTATACAGCTCTGCAAACACTAAGGGAAAATTGCTATAAGATGTATTTCTGCTGGTATATTACCCCGGCCAAAATTTCAAAAATATGTAAACATTCCAACAACCATTGTTGGAACTGAAAAGAAGAATTAGGAACATTCTATCATTGTTGGTGGACCTGTAGTAAAGTTAAAAGGTTCTGGATAATGGTAAATCATGGTCTTATGCATTTGACAATGTAAATGATGGAAAATCCTTTGATGGTACCAGTTTGTTTGATTTCTTTTATGTATGTATAAAGGTTTATTTTAATATTAAATTTAAAAATTAAAAAAAATGCCAAACTTCTACTTCTTCTTCTTGCTTACCAAGCTATGTAGGGCCTTCCCTGTGCTTCCCTAAAGTCGTTTAATGACATTTCTGCTAATGTAATGGACACAAATTCCCCAATGAGAAGATCTCCTTTGGAACGAACAGAATTTTGTTGAATGTGGCGTTGCCAGTTGCACATAGAGCCCAAACTTGTGTTCAAACTATCGGACAGGATAAAGATGAGGAGTAACAAAACCTCTGTCAGAGCCATTTTGTGCTCAGTCCCAATCATGCACAAACATTCATACGTGCATCTCTTGCTCTGATTTCATGCAATACCCAGCTATAAACAACCAACCCCACCAAAGCAGCAGCTTTTTCTGATCCAAAGACTCCACATTAAGCATTGGCAGTAAGTGATGAGCTGTCCAATCTTCTTTGTGAGCCTCAAGCAGATCTTCCCTTGAAAGGATCCTTTATATATGACAATTTAAATAAATCCAGATTATTTGGCTCTTAATTCTCCAAACTCTTGTTGGTGCTGCAATTCCACAGGCAGCCAGAATCACAAGTTAGGAAATTATAGGTTAGATAATCATCATTCTCAAAGCTTTTGAGTTCATGCAGCACCAGAGAAAACATGTTTGATACCATCTGTGCTTGAAGGAGTAGTAAAGATCACACTATACATTCTGGAATTCTAGTACATGATGGTTGGTCTGAAATTCTGAGTAGAAAGAAGGAAAAATGTGTGGGAAAGGATCCACTATACCCTTCACACTCTCGGAAATCCCTAATGTTGGTATGAACCAGTGTAGGTGCCTGGTGACAGCTGGGTGGGCACCAGACATCCAAGTGCCCACCTAGGGCTGCTGGTTGGGGAGACAGCTGGCCTCCATTCATATCCTTCACCAGGCCCTGAGAGGCTGCAGCCTCAGCCAGTCCCACCAGTTTATGTGGCAATACCCTGGGGTCCCATTTTCCTTGGGCATGGTTACTCCATGACGTAAAGCCCAACAGCCTCATTTCCAGCTCTGCTGGTGGATGGCACCAAGGCCAGCTGGGCGACTGACCACTTGGTGTCCTTGCCAGAAAAGGGGACCTCCTGTCCCAAAAGAAATTCAGCAGGCCTGCCTCTTTCACCTGCTGCATGTGGGGAAGCCACTGGGAATATGGGTTTGCCCTGACTAGGGTAAGAGAGTAAAGGCATACCCTACTCCAATGCTGCAAGTCCCCTCCGTGCCCCAATGTGGCTGCCCATTTGGGCTCCCTGGGCCACCAGATTCAGGATTCAGATTCAGGTTGGCCAAGGTGACGGGAAGAATGTATGCATGCATAAGCACACTAACCCTTCCTTCCCCCTCGCTGGGCCAAGAGCACCAGGGAAGGAGATATGGGTGTGCACTCCTCTCTCTTTTTCTGCTGCCTTGTCTCCATTGAGACCATAGCAACAGATAAGTGGTAGTCACATTCAAAGCCAGACCCAGTCACCAGTCACCGTCAGCATGTATGATATTCTCACCCCTCTCAAGAAGGAATCATTTCCTTAAGATATGTCTTCCATATACAGTACCATACATGTTTGTTGCTGTTGTTCTGGGCCTTCAGGTCAATTCTGACATATGGCAACCTGAAAGTGAACCTTTCAGAGGGTTTTCATTTCAAGTCTCTTCAGAGGGGTCTACCACTGCTATCCTCTGATGCTGAGAAAATGTGACTTGCCCAAGGACACACAGTGGGTTTCTATGGTCGAGGCAAGATTCAAACTTTGTTACCCCAGTGTCCTATCCCAATGCTCAAACTGCTACACTACTCTTGCCCTCCATAATACAATACAAGACAGTATATTATATCATAGAAAGACAAGAGCATTTATAAAAAGTTCAAAACATTATTATTATTATTATTATTATTATTATTAAACTTTATTTCTAAAGCGCTGTAATTATACACAGCGCTGTACAAAGTCGGTAAAATTAAAGAGTAAATAAAAGCCTGCCCAAGGCATACATTCTAAGATAATAACAATTAAAAGAGGAATAGATAAAATTACCATATAGAGAAGAAAAAACAAATTAAAAACATCAAATATAAAACAATCACATCACATCAAATATTGTCAGACAGCCAGATGACAATCACAAATTCCCTGAGAACGCTTCCCTAAACAATATGGTTTTCAGCTCAGCCTTAAAGCTGGTTAGGGAAGTGATGAGCCGTGCATGCAGAGGAAGAAGGTTCCAGGAATGAGGGGCAGCAAGAGAGAAGGGACGGATCCGGGACGGGGCAGAGAAGATCCTGGGTTGAGAGAGGAGACTTTGGCTGCCAGAGCGGAGAATGCGAGTAGGGATGTAGGGAGAGAGAAGATCGGTTAAATAAAGAGGGGCCAGCCCATGCAGGGCTTTAAAGGTGAGTAGCAAAAGTTTGTACCTGATGCGGAAAGGATGAGGGAGCCAGTGAAGGGAGGACAACAGAGGGGAGACATGATCATAACAGCGAGCGAGTGAAATAATGCGTGCAGCTGAATGCTGAACAGAAATTAATGGGTGGAGATGAGAGAGGGGAAGCCCTGCCAAGAGGAGGTTACAGTAGTCTAGTCGTGAGACCACTAGGGCATGGACCAGTGTCTTTGCGGTAGAAGCTGAGAGATATGGACGGATTTTGGCGATATTATAGAGAAAAAAATCTACAGACTTTGGCTGTAGTCTGGATCTGGGGGATGAATGACAAAGAGGAGTCAAAGATGAAACCAAGACTTCCTGGACCGGCTGGATAGAGACGTTATTGACAGAAATAGAAAAGGAATAGTGAAGGGTGGGCTTAGGAGGGAAAACAAGAAGCTCGGTCTTGGACATATTGAGCTTCAGACGCCGATGGTGCATCCAGTGGGAGACAGCTGTTAAACAGGATGACACTTGCTGCTCTAGCTCTGGTGAAAGATTAGGGGTGGAAAGGTTCAGTTGGGTATCATCGGCGTACAGATGGTAGGAGAAACCAAAAGAACTGATAAGTTTGCCAAGAGAGAGTGTGTATAAAGAGAACAGAAGGGGACCCAAAACAGAGCCCTGAGGAACTCCAACAGATAAGGGGACAGAAGATGAGGTCTGACCACCCAAGACCACTGAAAAAGATCGATCTGACAAGTAAGATGTGAACCAATCGAGAACAAGGCCCGAGAAACCAAGGTCAGAGAGTACATCTATTAGGAGACAGTGGTCCACGGTGTCGAAGGCCGCAGACAGATCGAGAAGGACAAGGATAGAATAAAGGCCATTCGCCTTGGCCCGCAAAAGATCATTCGAGATCTTAGTAAGGGCCGTCTCTGTGGAGTGCTGTGGGCGAAAACCAGACTGGAAGGGATCCAGAATGGAGTTGGTTTCAAGAAACTCAAGACAGTGTGAATAGACAACTCGTTCCAACACCTTAGAGAGAAAAGGAAGAAGAGAGATTGGACGATAGCTAGCCAAGGAAGAGGGGTCGAGAGAGGGTTTTTTCAGGATAGGGGAAACTAAGGCATGTTTGAAGACTGAGGGGAAGGAACCCGAAGAGAGAGAGAGATTAAAGATATAGAGGAGGGAGGGTAACAAAGAGGGGGCTATAGAGATTAGAAGACGAGAAGGGAGTGGGTCAAGAGAGCAGGTGGTGGGTTTTGATGAGTTCAGCAGTGAAGAGAGTTCTTCCAAAGAAACAGGAGGAAACACAGAGAGTTTATTAGTAGGAGGGGCGAGGAGATTAATGGTGGGAGCCAAATCATGAGGAGTTAACTCAGAACGAATGGGAGTGATCTTTGTAATGAAGTAATTGGCGAAGTCGGAGGGAGAAAATAATGGAGAGACGGAGGGAGGAGAGGGTTTTAACAGTGTGTTGAAACAGGAGAACAAGCGATGCGGGCACCTCTCGTTGGCGCAGATCAATGATTTAAAGTAGTCTTGTTTTGCCATCGACAGGGCGCGTGAAAAAGATAAAAGAATGAACTTAAAATGGATAAAATCGGCCCACTCCCTGGACTTTCTCCAGAGACGTTCGGCTGCTCGGGAGCAGGACCAGAGAAATATAACAATGGGAGTGATCCAGGGCTGAGGCCTAGTCATAGAGGAAGAGGAGGACACGCGCGTAGATACTGGGGTAAAGCTGTCAAGAGTTGAAGAGAGAGTAGAATTCAGTAAAGACATAGCTGAATCAGCAGAGTCCCCAAGATTGAGAGAAGCGAAGGATGAGTCCAAGGACTGAGTGAGATGGTTAAGGTTAAGAGAATGAAGATCGCGGAACTGGCGGAGGACGGTATGACGGGGAGGACATTACAGAGATCTATTTGCCCTGTGCTATTCACTTTAATGGAAAGACCAAAGATGTCTGCCACAGGACATATTTGAATAGTGGATTGTGATTTGACATATATAAACATGAAATGTCAGTCCAGTGGAAAGAGAGAAGAGAAAGAGAAAGACTGAACAGAGTTTTACTGGGGAGTCTTAAGTCTGAGCATGGACTTAAGCTCAGTGGCAAAGAGGGAAAGTCATCAAGGCGTGATCAGTTGGGCAGGGAGAATTCAAGCACATGTGTCCAGAAGCAATGGAGAGTGACAACACTTTCCTGTGCAGTAGTAGAATGGACTTTTGTGGTTAACTTATGCTTTATTAGAGTAAGTGGAGAGACAAGCAGGAAAGAGAGGAGTGGAGAGGGAGAGAGAAGAAGTGTGTGACAGAGAGAATGAAGCCTGACTACCCATAATTACTTAATCATGGAGTGTTTGAATCTTCTCAGAGATGGCTGGAGTATAGGATGCTGCAGTTCAATGCCAAACTGGAACAGAAAGTATCTTTTCAAGAGCCATGACATCATAAAAATATTTTGTTGCAGGTAACTTTCATGAAGAGCCACTTTGTTTTTTTTTAATAATTATTTTATTATTTTAAAAAAGACATACACAGACATATAAATACATCTAGCAATGCAACTAGTATACAGAAAATATTTCAAAATGTAGAATACCTCTTCAATTTCAACAAATAACTTAACAACAAATACCAATCACAAATTCTCCAAACTTACTACCTACACATATTCTAAACTACCCCCTCCCCCTTTTCTCCATTCCCTCCCTTTACATCCCCACACAATACACACGTACAACAAGTATTGACTTCCTAGCTGCCAACTATAAACATTAGTGTTATCATTTGACTTTTGCATATTCAGTGTTATTACATTAGTACCCCTATAAGCGCTGCAAGATAATTATCATTTCATCTGGAATCACTCTTTTATAGATTACAAATGGCAAAGAAGTTAAGAGTTGTCTGGTTTGATTTGCCCGATTCCATGCTCAGGTAGTTTAAGACTTTGCTCCAATCCACTGACACATTATTATTGAACTCATTTCTTAACGCTTCTGTTAGCATGTCCATCTCCATACCCTCGAGTAATTTTAGCAGCCAATCATCCTTATTTGGGGTCTGCTCATTTTTCCAATTTTGGGCAAAGCAAATCCTTGCCAAAGAAATCATATAAAAAATCACCTTTCTTTCTTCTTTTTTGATGTCCCCATCCATCATTCCTAGTAGGTAAAGTTCTGGTTTTAGTGTTAATTTAGTCCCCATAATCATGTTAATTGAATTATTGATCATTTTCCAGTATAGTTTGGCTTTATCACATTCCCACCAACAGTGATAAAAGGTACCTTTCTCTTTCTTACACTTCCAACATGCTTCTTTGTTAGTTTTATATATTTTAGCCATTTTATAAGGTGATAAGTGCCAGAAATAAAACATTTTATAACAGTTTTCTCTTATATGGACTGAGAAAGAGTCAATTTCTTGATATCTGTCCAAACTTTATCCCATTGGTCTAATGTAATTGAATGGCCTATACACCTCGCCCATTTCACCATTTGTTCTTTTACCATTTCTTCTTCCATATCCAGAGCTAGCAGTGTTGGATAAAATTTACATATTAGCTTGTCACTTTCAGTGTACAAGATTTTGCCCAATTCGGATTTTTTAATGTCTAGTTCAAATTCGTATGTCTTTTCATCCATTTTGAATTTTTCATAAATTTGTCTGTACGTAAACCAGTTTAGATTGTAACCATCTCCCCTTTCCTTCATTATTTCTTCTCTTGATTTCAGTGAGATTTTTCCTTGTGTGGTTTTCCATAAATCTTCGTATCTAAGCCAGGAAATCCCTTCACTTGTTTCTTTTCTGTGTATGGCCTCATGTGGGGATACCCAGCCAAATATTTTAGGAAGAATGTGTCTTTTGTATTTTTTTCCAAATTCTAAATAATGGTCTCCTAAAGATATGATTACAAAATAATTTAGATTGATTTTTCCTTTCATAGATCAAGTAGAAATGCCACCCCATATTAAGATCTTCCCCTTCCAAGTCTAATAAAAGTCTATTTTCTAATGTTACCCAATCTTTAATCCATAGTAAGACACATGCCTCGAAATATAATTTTAATGATGGTAAATCAAATCCTCCTCTCCTGGTGACATCCTGAAGATTTTTTTAGTTTAATTCTGGGTTTCTTTCCCCTCCAGACAAAGTTGGAGATATCTTGGTTCCAGTCCTTGAATATATTTTCCACTGGTATAATAGGGATTGTCTGAAAAAGAAACAACATTCTCAGCAAGATGTTCATTTTAATAGTGGAGACCCTACCCAACAATGAAATGCCCAATTTATTCCATGACACCAAATCTTTTTTTTTTTATTTCTTTCCATATTTTCTTAAAGTTATCCTCAAAAAGATCAATTGATTTTTTTTGAAATTATAATCCCCAAATATTTAACTTTTTTTACTACATCAATCCCCGTTGTTTCGTTCAGCTCTTTTTCTTCTTTTTTACTCAGATTTTTGGTAATTATGTTTGATTTATTTTTGTTGATCTTACAGCCTGTTATGTTTCCAAACTCCTCTAGCAGCGTCATCACGAATGGCATATTTCTTAGGGGGTCATCCACTATCAAAACCACATCATCTGCAAAGGCTCTTATCTTTACGCAGGTCCCTTTAATTTTGATCCCATGAATTTTTAGTTCTTCCCTGATAGTTTTAATTAATAGTTCTATAATTAGTAGAAATAAAAGGGGGGAAAGTGGGCAACCCTGATGAGTAACTCTTTGAATTTGAATTTTCCTAGATTTATCATTATTAATTCAAATTTGTGCCGATTGGTTGCTATAAATTTTTTGGATCCAATTTAAAAAGTTTTCTCCTATATTAATTTTCTGTAGAATTTTTAATAGTGTGTTCCAATTAACCGAATCAAAAGCTTTTTCGAAGTCCAAAAAAATAATAATCCAATTTTCTTTTCATTGTGTTTCTCCCTGTATTCCAAAATATTAATAATTGTCCTAGTAATATCTTTTATATGTCTGTTTGGTAGGAAACCCCTTTGCTCTTCCCCAATTATTTCCACCAAATATTTTTTCAGTCTTTTGGCTAGAATGGAGGCGAAGAATTTATAATCATTATTTAAAAGTGATATAGGTCTATAACTACTTGGGTCCTCTACATCTTTTCCTTCTTTGGGTATGACTATAATGTCTGCTTGCTTCCAAGAGGCCGGTATATCTTCCAATAAAGCTTCATTCATAACTTTTTGGAGAGGTGGTGTAATTTCTTCAATAAAAGTTTTGTAAAATGAGTTTGGTATGCCATCATTTCCTGGGGCCTTTCCCAATTTAGCTTGCCTAATTGCATCCCAAATTTCAGTCCTCATTATTGGTTTATTTAATTCTTCACGCCAATCTTCCGCAGTAGATATTAAATTTAATTTGTCTATATAATTTTCTACTTTATCTAACTCTCTTCTCTTATACAGGTTTTCGTAGAAGACACGAAATGCCTCCTTGATTTCCTCCTGTTGGGTAAATATCTTTTCTCTTTTTTTAATTTTGTTGATTGCTCTTTTTTTCCTAATTCGTTTTAGTTTATATGACAACCATTTTCCCGTTTTATTAGCTTGTTCAAAGTTTTTTTGTTTCACCATTTTCAATCTTTTCTCTAATTCCACGGTCATTTCCAGATCAATTTGTTTTTTCAGGATTTTTATTTCTTTTTGAATTGATTCGTTCTTTGGATTCTTTTTTAATTCCTCCTCCTTCACTTTGAGGGATTTATTCAATAAATTCCTGATCTTATTCTTTTTTCTAAGCCAAGTTATGTTTTGTTGTGTAAAGAATCCTATGAAGAGCCACTTTGGTCGGAGCACTGGACTATAAGTCCAGTGGTCAAGGTTCAATTCCTGCATGGCCATGGAAACCCACTGAGTGAACATGAGCAGGTCACACACTCTCAGCCTCAGAAGATGGCAATGCCACACCACCTCCAAAGAAACTTGCTAAGAAAAACCCATGATACTGTAGGTCACCTTTCAACTTTCATTCCTTTCAGCTTTTATTGGTGTTACAACAAAATGCTAAAGTGAAATGATTAGTGGGATCCTATTTGTGGCTTATTTCTGTAATGCGATCTACATGGGGCTACCTTTGTACCAGGTTCGGAAGCTACAGGTAGTTCAGAATGCAGCAGCCAGATTGATCACAGGTACTTCAGACCACATAACACCTATATTAAAATCTCTCCACTGGCTGCCTATTAGCTTCCGGGCGCAATACAAAGTGTTGGTCGTTAACTATAAAGCCCTACATGGCTTGGGCCAGAGTTACTTGAGGGAGTGCCTCTCCCTACATAATCCACGCCGCACCCTCAGAACCACAGGGAAATTTTTACTTGATTGCCCCAAGGTAAAACTAGCAGCAACTCACTGGAGGACTTTTACAGCGACTGCCCCTACCCTCTGGGACGCACTCCCAGAAAAGATTCAACTCTGTTGTTGTTGTTGTTATTATTATTATTATTATCATTATTAACCTTCATTTATAAAGCGCTGTAAATTTGCACAGCGCTGTACATACAATCTTTTTAATTGGACAGTTCCCTGCCCTCAGGCTTACAATCTAAAAAGACACAACACAAAAGGAGAAGGGAGTGGTGGTGGGGAAGGGGCTACATTATGTTCTACATTAGAATCCTTTAAGAAGGCATTAAAAACCTACCTCTTTCAAGTAGTATATCCTCCCGATTCTGTTTAGATTAAGGAGTCTCCCCACCTCCATAACTGATCGTTTTAAGGATCTGTATATGGTTCAGGTTTTTAGGAAACTGTATGAAATTGTTATTGTAATTGTTATACTTACTGAGCCATTTTATTGTTTTGTACTGTCACATGCTTACTATGTTGTGAACCGCTTTGATCTACAGGAAAGGCAGTATATAAAATTATTATTATTATTATTATTATTATTATTATTATTATGTATTCATAACATGGACTTACATGTGTGTATGTCTTTTCTTGGAAGCTCTGCCAGACACTATTCTCAATTCAAAGGAGAGAAAGACAAGGAGCAGTGTAAGGAGGCCTTTATATTCCAACATCAAAAATACACAATATTGGCTGATATACCTAAATATTGTAATGATTTGGTTGACTGACTTGGAATACTGAGTTGCAAGTCACCACTGATGTACTTCAATTATCTGATTTGACTTGTTTTCATCATGACATGAGAAGGAGAGACATGTATATGTACTGTGTAAAGCTAGGGTGTAATTCTACTTCATAAATATACATATAAATTCCTCTTTGCATTAATATGAAGAAAAAGAATGAAAGAACAAGAGAGACCCAGCCCTAGTTCCTATCAAAGGAGATTATCATATTGCGTCACACGGCATTTTCTCCCGAGATGCGGGATGTAAACTTCAACAGTCAGATTTTATCACAAACACTTCTGTCCAGGCAGAAGGCATCCTGTTCCCAATCTGGGCTTCTCCTGTACCTTGCAAAGAAAATAAAAAACGCTTCTGTGCAAAGGATGGTGTGATAATCTCCACTGTTTGCTCAGCTGCAGGAAGGGCCTGACGTTGCCAGCATTGGCATGGATTGGAGGCCAAGAAAGAGAAATACATCGTGGCAGAGTGACACCATGACATCAAAGTTTGGAGGCAGAGATAGAGGGCTTTTAATCATCACCTAGTCCCAAGACTAACTTTCTTGAAGACAGCACTAGGGCCTTCCATCATCTTTTAGTACA
Source organism: Sceloporus occidentalis (assembly GCA_023333645.1). Taxonomy (NCBI): domain Eukaryota; kingdom Metazoa; phylum Chordata; class Lepidosauria; order Squamata; family Phrynosomatidae; genus Sceloporus; species Sceloporus occidentalis. The sequence goes on along the minus strand of JALMGF010000014.1, from coordinate 10,889,600 downwards.
GTGTAGGCTTCTCTTGGTCACATTAAGATGGGAAAGGAATTATGTTTCCATAGGCATTAAATTGAATCTTTGTGTCTTCTTATCTCAAGAGTGAGGTGACAAGGGAGACAGAGGACAGGGAAGGAAGGAAGGAATTGAGGTAGACAGGCAGACAGGCTATAAAATTTAGAGTAAATAATGTCTAAATGCTAAGAATATCATCAAAAAGCTTATTCAGTGAAATAAACCAAAGCACCAGTTCTATCAAAAAGGATCCAATATTACAGTGTCTCCTTCTATAGTTATTGGCGCTCTCAACATAAATTACCTGGGGAATTTGGCAAAATATTTTTTCTCAGGGTAAAAGGGAAAGAATATGGTAGTAGTCTTAACACATGGGAGCCAAACATTGTTCTTCAGCCAGCAGATCCAATCCATCTGAGGAAGTAGACTCAAGTCTATGAAAGCTCATGTTACCAGCTTCTTTTTTTCAGTTAGTCTCAAAGGTGCACAACTTACAAGATCTCCTTGCATCCTGATTTTCCATAAAACATGACTACTCCTTTGATTTGTATATTGTTATAAATTTTGAAGTCAATAAACAATTTTATAGAATCAAAGAGTTGGAAGAGACCATTAGCATTCCCTAACAGAGAATCATTTCCTTTTACATGTGGATATATGAAATGAGGTCATTATGCATAACAAATAAGATGGAATAAACATCAATGCTTTTTCTTTACTAAATGTTCTTTTACATTTAGCTCAGGTCTCAACAGAATGATATAGCATTTAGGGAAGAAGATACAAGCCAGTAAAGCAAAACTAGAGACCAAGATGGAGAAGACTTCTACAGCCACCATATTTGTCCCTTTGGTACTCAGGTAACTTGGGACAAAGGAAACCCAAACACTGCAAAAGACCAACATGCTGAAGGTGATCAGCTTGGCTTCATTGAAACTGTCAGGCAGCTTCCTGGCGAAGAAAGCAACTGTGAAGCTGATGAAAGCCAAGAGCCACATGTAACTCAGGACAAGGTAGAACATAGTCTCAGAGCCTTCATTGCACTGCAAGATGGTCTCAGCCGGCTGGGAGTGCATGTCAGCCTCTGGAAATGGCGGTGTGGTTATTAACCAAACAGCACAGATCAGAGTTTGAATAACAGAACAGACGAAGATCACTGATGTTGCCAGCTTCTTCCCAATCCATTTCCTCATCTTGTTCCCTGGCTTTGTGGCAATGAAGGCCAGCACCACAGTGATAGTTTTGGCCAACATGCAAGAAATAGCTATAGAAAAGACAACCCCAAAGACTGTTTGCCGGAGAAGGCAAGAAACCTTCCCTGGAGTGCCAAGGAAAAGAAAGGAGCAAAGAAAGCAGAGCAACAGAGAGACAAGCAGAATACAGGTAATGGTCCAGTTGTTGGCTTTGACAATGGGAGTTTCTTGGTAATGGATGAAAGTCCCCATTACCATAATTGTGATTAGTGAAAAGAAGACTACAGAGGAAGTCAAAACTGCTCCTAGGGGTTCTGTGTAGGACAAATAAATGTCTCTTTTAGGAAGGCATTGGTCTTGCTTCTCATTTGGATAGTGATCGTCTGGGCACTTTGCACATTCGCTTGCATCTGAAATACATGAAAAAGCTCTCAGTGTTTCCCAAACCACTGCAAATATTCTTTAAATTTCATTTAAAAATCAATTTTGCTTAAATCTGAATTAACCAAATTTTGTTCTTTCTTCCATGAGAATATTTGATGTGTTTGCTACAAATAATTCCTTTTTGTTTCTAAATAAGGCCTAGTACATATCGGCCCCAAAGGATGCTCTCGTCACGTGTGAGGGGTGCCCCGCACACACGTCCCTTGCCCCTTGCACATGACGAGGGCATCCTCATTGCGTGGCGCTGAAAAGATAACACGCCTATCAATGACGTCACTGCTTCACAGCATCCCCTAGGCTCTTGTCCTGGGGGACCTCAACATCCCCTTCAAGGCCAGCCATGGTCCAACTGGTGCAGCTTGGGAGTTCATGGCTACCATGACTGCCATGGGCCTGTCCCAACTGGTCTCAGGGCCTACGCATTCTGCTGGTAATACACTTGATGTTCTTTTTTGTACGGACATGGAGATTCCGTGGGTGGAGGTAACTAATGTCTCTGCCCTGTCATGGACGGACCATTTTCTAGTCGAGGCTAGATTCAAGGCATCTACCCAATTCCCTCCCGGGGGTGGTGGACCTATTCGAATGGTCCACCCTCGAAGGCTGATGGAACCCAAAAGGTTCCAAGAAGCCCTAGACGGGTATATGGTTGGAACTGACGGCGATTCTGTTGATGCCCTGGCTAACACCTGGGATACCGATCTCTCCAGGGCTATACACAGTATCGCTCCCAAGCTTCCTTTCCGGCCTGCTTCCAAAAAACAACCCTGGTATACGGAAGACCTCAGGGAAAGGAAGCGGGCTGTGCAACGACTAGAGCGCAACTGGCGAAGACATCAGCACTTATCCGACAAGGCACTCCTAGAGTCCCATTTGAAGGCCTACGGAGTGGCAATAAGTGCAGCAAAGCACTCGTTCTATGCTGCACGTATTGTATCCGCGGAATCGCGTCCGGCAGAGCTGTTCAAGGTAGTGAGAGAGCTTACCCAACTGCCCCCCTCCCTGAACCCTATATTGGAACCATCCAAAGCCTGCTGTGATGAATTTAACAACTTCTTCTCGGATAAAATCTCTCGGATAAGGGCTGATCTTGATGCCAGTATTTCTTCAGAATCCAGAGTAGAGGTCTCCAGAGCTTCCGTGGACTTTGTTAAACTGGATCATTTTGAGTCGGTGAGTACTGAGGAAGTGAACAAGATTCTTCGAAGTGTTAGGAAGACAACATGCTCTCTCGATCCCTGTCCTTCATGGCTGGCAGCTCGGGGGGGACGGCTGTAACTACTATGTTAAGTCGCATAGTTAATTCATCTTTTGGGGAAGGGCGGTTTCCATCCAGTTTAAAATTGGCCGTTGTAAAACCACTGTTAAAACAGCCCTCCCTAGACCCCCTGATTCGCAATAATTATCGGCCTGTTTCGCTGCTGCCTTTTCTGGGGAAGGTGATCAAGAGGGCGGTTGCCTTCCAGCTTCAAGTAATCTTGGATGAAATGGATTTTCTAGACCCATTTCAAACCAGCTTCTGGGCGGGCTATGGAGTTGAGATTGCCATGGTCTCCCTGGTCGATGATCTCCGTCTGGGCATGGACAGGGGTAGCATGTCCCTGTTAGTGCTCTTGCACATCTCAGCGGCTTTCGATACCATTGACCATGAGGGAGTTAGGTATAGGGGGCCCTGCGCTCCAGTGGTTCCGTTCCTACCTCTCGGGTAGATTCCAGATGGTGCAGCTGGGGGACGTTTGCACCGATAAGAGGGCGCTTACATCTGGTGTCCCTCGAGGAGCTATTCTGTCCCCCATGCGATTTAACATTTACATGAAACCGCTGGGAGAGATCATCCGGAGACAGGGGGCACGGTGTTATTAGTACGCTGATGACACCCAAATGTTTCTCTGTGTCTCCGACTGATGCAGTGACCAGAGATGGCATCTCTCCTCTAAATGCCTGTCTGGAGTCGGTAATGGGCTGGATGAGGGAAAACAGACTCAGTCTTAATCCAGAGAAAATGTAAGTACTCGGGATAGGTTCCCCAGGCCAGGGGATGGAAATTTGTCCACCTGTCCTGAATGAGGTCATGCTTCCCCTGAAGGACTCAGTTCGCAGTCTGGGGGTGCTTCTGGATTCGTCGCTCCACCTTACATCTCAGGTGAATGCGACAGTCAGGAGCACCTGTTATCAGCTTCGGCTGATACGCCAGCTGCGACCCTACCTGGGCCGGGGGGACCTTGAAACGGTAGTACATGTGCTGGTAACCTCTCGGCTGGATTTCTGTAATGCACTCTACATGGGGCAACCCTTGTACCAAACCCGGAAGCTTCAATTAGTACAGAATATGGCAGCTGGGCTGGTCACTGGATGCTCCAGGACTAGCCATATAACACCCATCTTGCAAAATCTACATCGGCTGCCCATTCGCTTCCAGGGGCAATACAAGGTGTTGGTTATTACCTATAAAGCCCTAAATGGCTTGGGCCCAGGGTACTTGGAGGACCGCCTCTCTCCATATAATCCGCCCCGCACTCTGAGATTGGTCGGGAAGCATTTGTTGAGGGTTCCTAAGTCAAAATATACCTCTTCTGCACAAAGGGCATTTTCCATCTTGGCCCCGCCACTCTGGAACTCCCTTCCCGACGAGCTCTGCTCCGTCACTTCCCTTGATCTTTTTAGTAAGGAATTAAAGACCTTTCTCTTCCAACAAGCTTTCCCCCATGTGCCCTGATTACATGCTGTTCTCCCCTGATATGCAATGGAACTATCTAGCTAGTTTGTTTTCATTGGTTTTAACGTTCATTGTAGATTTTATAGTGTTTTAATGTATTGGGTTATTTTTATGATGTTTTTATATTGTATGTTTTTATATTGCATATTGTGTTATATATTTTTCCTTGCTGTACCCCGCTTTGATCTATTTTTGAAAAAGTGGGTTATAAATAAAAATTATTATTATTATTATCAAAATGGAGCAACACAACAGCAACATGCTCATGCCGCCGCAAGCTATTTGCGACGGCACAAAAAGAAGCCGCTTTTTATCTGTACTTTTTTCACATAACAGTGCCACGCAATTTAGTTGCTGTGGCGCAGCTACACAGCAACAAGAGGCAGCTCCGGGACGCCTCTTCCTGGTGCTCTGTACCACGCCTAAGTTATTATTTCATTTGCATGTGTATTTCAGACATTTTCCCCCAAACATATATCTTTCAACTGCATATTTGAGCACAGAAAGGTACTGACACTAGAACTGACTTTCTTCTTCATGCTCTATACCAGTGATTCTCAACGTGGGTAGGGGGTCTTGGGGTGATGGAAAGATCCAGGAGGAAGGAAGGAAAAGGGAGCTGGCAGGGCAGCCTTCAATCAAAGTACAAGCATGAAAGAAAGACAAGGGGAACCAGGGGGCTTTAGGGCCATAGTGGGGATGAGGCGTTCCAGCACTTGGTGGAAGAGGAGAAGCTGTGGCAAAAAAAGATCTTTCACATTTGGGACTCTGCCTAAGCTTTGGGAGTTGTGGTAAGACTGGGATGACAAGGGAGAGTTGCACAGCTTCTCCTTCCCTCTTGCATCAGACCATCTGAAAGAGAAGAGGCAGTAGAAGAAACAATGTCTGTTGGTGGAGGGGACTACTTCAAGTTGTGATTGATTCTTCAAAAGATTGCCTTTGCCTCTCTCAGAGTGGGAGTTTTTCTTTGCCGGGAAGAAAAATGGGAATCTGGTTGTGCTCCTCTCCCTCCTGGTGAAGAAGGATTGAGAGTCCTTCCTAGCCAGAGGAGAAGCTTCCCTGTTTGCACTTGGTATCAGTGACTGCACTTGGTATCAGTGACTTCCTAGCCAGAGGATAAGCTTCCCTGTTTGCACCTGGGATCAGTGACTGAGCAGATGGTCAAGCAGTGAATATGAAGCCTTTCACCCACAATGGTTTTTGCTGCAAGACCAGTATGAGCAAAAGGTTTCTCAGGGGCTGCTCAGGACAAAGGAACTTGAGCATCCATGGATTTTGGTTTCTGCAGGGAAGGTCCCAAAACTGATCCTTCACAGATTCCGAGGGCCAACTATATCTCACTGATCACAAATTCCACTTGCTCAGGTTGAGCCCTGTTAGTATTCTCATATTACAAATCTTTTGTATAACACAACACGCTGTCCAGGAAGAAAACCTGGGAACTTCACTGATTTTTCCCCCAGTCTGGAGATCCTCTTAATCATAACTGCGGGTTTCCCTTTTCTCCTTCTTATGATTGACAGATAAGAAGGGTCACAATAATTCACAAGAGAACATCCTCTCAATGTATACCAAACCCATTATTTGCTTTTGTTTTCTGTGCCTAGAAATCATTTCTGACTTATGAGAACCCCAAGGCAAGCTGGTCATGGGGTTTTCTTGGCAACATTTGTTGAGAAGAGATTCTGCCAAAAACTAATTTGAGAGCTTTCTTCTGGAGGCAGATCTTTCAGACCAATCATTCTTAGAGGACTGGCCCCTCCTTACTTATCAGACCGTCTTTCTCCTCACCTTCCCACCAGGGCCCTCTGTTCTGGTAGTCAAGGTCTGCTGTCTCAGCCCAGGATTTCCTCTGCCCCATCCCGGATTCGCCCCTTTTCACTTGCTGCCCCTCATTCCTGGAACCTTCTTCCCCCACAAGCAAGAGCCATCACTTCTTTAACCAGCTTCAAAACGGAGTTGAAAACCATCCTGTTCAGAGTAGCCTTCCCAGGCATTGCATAATTGTCGCTTTCTATTTGATGTTCTTTTGGTGCCTGTTTATCAAACCATTTCCTGTATTGCTATGTACTGTATATGCATTATCCTACTTGAGAGTATGTATTTTCCCTGGAAAATGATTAACCTTCCATTTTGAAGCCAAGCCCTCCCTCCAGTCCATCTGCCTTGGTCCAGGCCTTGGAGGTAGAGAGGAACTGCTGGACCTCTTACCCTTTCCCTCCACCACTCCCTTCTCCTTCTGTGTCATGTCTTTTTAGATTGTAAGCCCGAGGGCAGGGAACCGTCTAACTAAAAAGATTGCATGTACAGTGCTGTGTAAATTTACAGCGCTTCATAAATAAAGGTTAATAATAATAACAATAATGTTCACAGAAATGTTGAAGCCCCTTTCTAGTGGAATACACAGATACTTTTTCTACACTTAATTCTGCAGAGGCTCTCCTAAACAAGGATGCACTTGCAGATCTGGTTTCCTAAGCATAAATTGAACCCCTATTTTCCTTCTTCCAACATAAAAAAAATTATCAACATTTGCTGATAGAAGCTGAGGAAGACACACTACAAGCTCCTGAGCTGGAAAACATAATAACTATCTGTTGTTGTCCCCCCCCCCCCCCCATATGACTCAAGCCCAAGAATCAGTCTTTTCTAGAATCTTTTCCCCCCCGTGGCCTGTAAGAAAGGAAGTGGTTGGGGTTTAGAATACTCCTCTATGTACAGCAGATTAGGCATTCCCCATATGACAGAATATTCTTTTTCTTACCAATGTGGTCTGAAATCATCTCATCAGCACACTGAACACAGTCATAGCAACAGACATAATTCCCCGGCTGAACAAGCCTGCTGTATCCTGGCTGGCAGTTCTCAACACATCTGGAACATGGTGGCATCTAATGTGAAGCACAAGGATGAGTATTCAGAATGGTGAAAAATTCACTCTTCCTATGTGAGATGAGGTGGTTCACTATCTTTCCATTTCTTAAGACATGGAGAAGAACCTTTAGAATTTTATGATATCACATGAGACTTTTAAACCGTGATTTAATTGAGAAGGAAGTGGCATCGGCGACACTGATAGCACAACACCACTTTCCTCCTGTAGCTGCCCCATCCCCCAGCTGTTCCTTCTCATTCAAGGGGAAAAACCCATGAATGAGCTTCCAATTGCGTGATGCCATGGGTGTGACAAGCCATTCCGGGGCCATTTGTGCATTTCGCAGCCACATGATGCTACTGTACCCTCTTCCTCCCATTCCTCACTACTTTTTTAAAAAAATATCTTGGTTTTCACAGAGTTCCAGAGCTCTGAAACCTCAAGATTAAAACACTAAATCAGAGCGGCAGAGGTCCAAAACTGTACAACAAAAAACGAAAAAGCACCAAAAAAAAGGCCTGCTGGAAAGAGGGAGGATGGAGGGAAGAGAGAGGACAGGAAGGGAGTGCAATGGGGCTGCAGCCCTCAGTTGCCCAAAAGATCATCAATGTGATGATGGCTGCAAAGCTTTAGGTTCCCATTTCATTTTTGAAAATGTAATTGCAGCGAGAAACAGACTGATAAAGCCCTTGGTTGGATAATGATTGTGATTACGTTGGATAGGGAAGAAATGAAGAGTCTGTTCTGAAAAATTCAATGGCTGTGAGGAAACTGCATGACTTATAATGGAAATTTCTACTGCCATATGCAAACACTGATGGGATTTCTTCTCAAAATATGTTCACTCTCTCATAGAAAGTCATGGAGTAAAATTGTCCCACTGCATTTTGAAACTGAACAGTCTGACAATTTGGATACCTTTTCCTTATGTAAAAAAGGTACCTTACAAAAATACCTTCCAACTCAAAGATTCTATGATTTTAGGACGCAAACTATTTGGAATGACTGTTAATCTCTGTATGCCAAAGATAACCTTTGAGTGTCAAAAGTGCTCTTCTTTTTCTCTAGTTTTGTTTGCAAAGAATCTCCCTTTCACACAAATAAAGGAAAATCTACCTTCTTAAACTTGTGATTCCACACAACAGCACTGCCATTCATGGTGAACCTTTTGCCTGCAGAAGCCTGGGGATCAATTCCTCCGACTCGGACTTTTTGGAAAGATTGATTAGAGAAAGTGACCAAGTTGATGACATCAAATCCAGAGGCCAGATCCCCATTCTCATCGAAAAAGACTTCTTCCCCAGCACTATTGTTAAAGCGGATGTATCTCAAAAATGAGCGTAGCTGAATTGAAGGGGGAAAATTACCTGGGTCAACTAGTGGGAAGGGGCATTTGCTATTAACTGTGTATCTATCATCTATCTATCATACTACCTTTGTTCTTGTTCAGGATCCCTGATTTCTTACCACTGGAATGAAAAGAAATTCAACTGAAACCATTTAGTTCTATTTGTGCAGTAAAAGTAAAACTGGTTAAATATCATTTCCTATTAAAATCAAGGAGTAAATTAAGACAGCAGAAGAGTATTTAAACAGAATGAAAGGGGGGGGGGGAGTACAACTTCTGCCATGAAAAGGCTTTGGACTTTTTCACATGAGGACAACTGGAAAGTTATACTAGTCACAATGCAGCAGCATCCAGGGCATTAGGGACAATTTTGCAATAGCTTTGCACATGACGCTGCGCACGATCCAGTCAGAATCCAGACAGAAAAAGAGGAGAATCGGGGAATAAGCATTTTTGCAAAACTCCCATATTTGCATGTTCAGTTCATTTACGAATTCGCTCTCTTCATGTAATTACAGCAGACTGAAAACCAAGTCCCCGATTCTCCCTGTGCCCAGATTTCCCAGGGGTCCTTACTGTGCCCAGGCAGCCTTGATCTTTAAGGGATACACACACATAGAGCTCTTTCCCTTGCGTGGCTGCTCTCCTCCTCTTGCCACAGGGAACAGCTGGTGAGAGAAGGCAAAGGATTTTTGGAACTCCTCCTGTACAGGAGAGAAAAATGGAGGACATGTCCTGGAAAAGGAGTGCATCTGCGAGTTTCAGCCCTCACTGAAACCAGGCAGCCACTTCCTCTTTCTCTCTCTTGTTACTCCTTATTCCTATTCCTACTCCTGTAAAAATCTCTTATTCCTTTGCACCTCACTCTTTACTGCCACTCCTACTCCCAGCCTTGGGCATAGAGAAAGATAGGGATATTTAGGAGAAGATCCTGAAAAGAGCTGTTCTAAGAAATAAGAACTTAAATATATACAAAGTCTCTCCTTCCCTTCCATTGCCTTCCATTCTCATACACGGTTCCTGACCATGCTCTATGAAATGTCTGGTTTAGAGTTTCAGGGCATACCTGCCAGGGTTGAATATTCATGTATTTCCAACTGTTTTCAGGCCCCATTGCTTTCCGTTTGGTTCTCAGTGAATCTGCTTCATGGAGAGCATGGCCTAAAGCATAGACAGCATTATAGATGCTATAGCTTTGGCTGGACATCCCCATTTCAAACACAGTTCCAGGAAGGTTCCTCAGTTTCTCTTCCCCAGTGCAATTCTTCAAATCTGGGTAATTCATGTTATACATTGGGAGAGAGCAGAGAAATACATTGCACCAAAACTCCTTTAGGAGATAAATCTGGTACTTAATTGGATTTAGGTTCTCCAGAAACTCCTGAAATCCTGGCACCACATTGGTGTGGAGGGCAAAAGACAAGGTGCCATTGAAGGATCTTTCTGTAAACTGACTATCAGAGAAAACAGTTGTGACATCCCACTGAGCAGTTGTGATCCAAACTCTTTCCATAGGTTGCTTCTGAAAAAACTCAAGGCTTTCTAGAATTATCCGTAAAATCTCCATAGATTGAGTGTCCCCATAAACCAAAATCACACTAATGTTCTTTGAGAGAAGAGCATTGCAAATGGCATCTAGGGTTTTCTGAAGGAATGGGTCTGATAGGTAACTTGTCAGTCTGGGAACAAACTGTGTGAAAGCAATGCAAATATCCTTCTGGAGAAGACTTGCACTGAGGGTTCGATGAAATCTCTCTCCACTTTCTCCCTCTGGAATGAGGAGACCAATCCAATTCCATCCAAAATACTCAAACATCTGAATAATCCCAAAATACTGAAAGATTTCATCTGGCACCATCCGGAAGAAAGAGGAAAACTGTGTTTTATCACTGAAGATAGGATCAAAAGAACCATAACTCAGCTAGAAGTGGGGAGGAAACACGTTTTTTAAAAAATAAGAAATGCAGTTCTTCTTTCATTAGGGAAACATGTCCCTTTTAATTTCAGGAATAGAGACATGAATGAAAAGAGAAGTTTATTCAACAGCATGAGGTCCAGATGTCAGAATCTGAACAGAGCAATCTGCAACTAAAACATCATTCAGCTGATAGGAGAGGAAAGTACCCATATTTTTACTAACTCCAAAAGATAGGTCTTCCCTTCCAAAGACATTATCCCCTTTTCCCCACAATGTTCAGCTCCTTGAGAATGATGCCAGAATGATATATTTTATACGCCCCTTTTTAATTTTATTTATTTATTTATATTTATATTGTCTTTTGCAAAATATGACTTTTACAACTCATAGACCATATTGTTGCTACAGTATAGCTTCACACATTTTACGCTTTTTGCTCCGATTTTCCTCCAAAGTAGCAGTGTGTTGCATTTCCTCCACTGTCCTTTGGAGCCCTTTGGTCTAGCTTTTATAGACAAAGACCCAAAATCTGTTCTTAGTCCTGACAAGGAAAGGCCCATTGAATCAGTGGGATTTCCTGACATGTTGACTCACGGTTTAACAACTGATGGAATGGGTCTTCTCTAGTTGAGACTTACTAATAAGATGCCAGACAAAAAGCTTCTCTCTTTTCAGAAGCTAAAATTGAGGTGAAAATATGTCAATAGAAGTATAAAATGTTGAAATGAGACTAAAGCCTGCACCTGAGAACAAATTTCTTTACTCCACAAAAGGCAATGTACTTGTGCAGGAGATCATGTCCAATATTTTTTTTCCTTTTCCTTTTCTTTTCCTTCTCCTTTTCAGCAGCATTAAACACATTTTCTGCCGGCAAATCAGATTTTCTAAACAGGAAATCATGTGTGATTTTGAAATCCATAAACTCTATAAGTGAATAGTACATGAAATACTAACAGAAACTCTCATATTCTCATAGAAAGGGAATATATTTACTGATATAGAGGTTTTAAAAAGAAGGCTTACAACCCTACTCTATTTTCCAGCTTTGGCCTGTATTAGACAGCAAGATCCTTTTGGCCCTTCACAGAATTTATTGTACATTTCCCTGGATAGTTTTCCAAATGAAAATATTTTGGAGCATTTCAAATATACAGTATAAGCATGTTTCACCACTCTCTAAAGCAAACCTCTGCACAACCCAAACATACATGCTTTTTCCCATAGTCATTTACCTAATGTACTCATTTTTGGAACACTGTTCTGCTGCACTAAATTTGGAAATATCTAGAACACTGAATATGGCTTCTTTTCAGAAATGTATGGAGTTCTGCCAGGTTTGAAATTGATAAGACACACACACACACGCACACACACACACACACACACACACACACCGTAATGAATTGAAATGTACCTTTATCTCATTCCTTGTGATGACAGAATTATAAATCAGATGAACATTTAGGTCTCCTTGTGGACTGTGTGGTTTAGGAGATTATCACACGGAAAAATGTGCCCATGATAGACCTCAGCTACGCTTATCCGGCCAATTTTCAAAAACAGAAGTCAGCCATTTTTGAAGAGCCATGGGATAAGCATGACTGGGGTCCAGGATGCAGACAGTTGCACTCACCCAGCCACCGGTGCGTGTGATAAAACCCAGGTTTGTCTTTAAAGTCTTGAGCATATTGCAGAAGCATTTCTCTATGCAATAATCTCTTTAGTCTTTCTGTCTGTTTGCCCAGCTAAGGGAGATTTCTATGCTCCTGACTTTTACACATGAAGAAAAAAAATCCTGACAAATAAAAGAGGGGAGTTATGATGAATTGGGTAACCAAGGAGAACATCAAATGCAGTAGAGTTGTGGCTGTTCAGCAGTCATCGTTCCCTCTTTTGACCCAGACATTCTTCTCCATCATCCATCCTACTTGAGTTAGGACAATGTTTGCAAAATCCTCTCCCAAATCAGGGGTCCTTGGTAGAGTGGTGCGGATCTATATCTGTCAGACTCATTGTACTAAAGGATCCACAGAAAACACCTACTATGCAAATATGAAGAGATATTTCTTACATGTAGTCTACTAGGACAAAGAACACAGATGCCAGTGCCAAACAGAGATAAAGGCAATTGGGAAATAGTGTGGTGCAGGTACTAAAACAGATTCACATCACTTGAAACTGAGAAGACACACAGTACTGACAAGACCATTTCAAAGTTGCAAATTATGAGGAAGATATAGAAGTAGATGAGATGGAGGAACAACACATCTCTGGGCTTTTGAATTTTGTACCAAGGGATGAAGAATGAATACACGTACCTGTGGAATTTTGTAGATATTTAAAACATTGGCAATCTGGAGGGATGTTTGGGAGGTGAGACCACCAATGATGGCTATGAGCTTCTTCTTCCAGTTACATTTGTAATTGGGGACATACTTTTCTCCGATTGAGAGAAGATCCACGGTGGCCTCACTGGCTTTCAGGGAATTAAATGCATTGTCATACATTTTTATTTCCAGTGTGTGGTTCGGCAGCAACTTGTCATTCATACTGATCTCATGAATGGCAAAATGAAAAGCTAGAATGTGCTGGTAGTTCTTAGGCAAGATCCTGCATTGAGAATGTCAATTAATTAAATGTATAGGTTTATATCAAAGATAGAAATGCACTTTATTTACTTAATATACTAGGGGAGACCTTGAGATTTAAATATAGGCATTGTATGAGAGTAGCAGATGGGCATAAAGCTTGTGCTATTCTCTTTCAAAATAGATTCAGAAGTTGAATTCATCAGTTGTATCCTAGTGCAAAGGCATACATTTATAGTACAACCTGAGGTGAGGAATTGGGAGATAGAAATGTTTTTTTGATATCAAAATGGCAAGAATTCTTATTCTTTGTTTAAAGAAAATGGTTCCTGTCACACAAGTCTTTCAAGAATACAGGGTTGGTCATTTTTGTTTTGCATCCTTGAGCATTTGGGAGTGATTAATCTACCAGAAATATTAAGAAATAAATCTTAATCTACATTTTTTCCCCATTCTGGCATACAGTTCATAGCTACATAGCATTTTCATGGATTCCCCTTTCCCCTGGAAAACATAAAATTTTAGTCTTAGATGCTTTTTTTTCTTTTCATTTCATTTCACAGAATGATTGTGTGCTCTATTACGCATATAATTATTAAACATGCTTCCATGCACTCTATTTTTTACTTCATAACAGGTTTAAACATCACTTGTCTGCTATGCTCCTAGCTATCTACTGGTCTGAGATTGTTGGAGGTCTCAACTTGGCTTGCTCTTATAGAATCAAGTCATAGGTTTAGGTTAATATGAATATTTCTACATTGGTTGATTTTGCCTGCACTTCAGTAGACAGTTGTCTAGACTAGATGTGAACCCCTTGGAAATGTGAACCCCTTGGAAAAAATGTGTTTGGCTTGGGGCCATACCACAACTGCAGTTATACATCTGCAATAGCTGCAGTTTCCCATTTGATAATCCAGCCTGTCATCTCTGGCACCTGGAGTCACTGTGTGAAAAATTATTGTATTGCAAGCAGCCATCCATCTGTGCCAACACTAACAGAATTTAAATTAGACTTGCTTGAATCAAATCTAACCAAACCAATTCAAAGTCATTCCTTTGCACTCTTCTTCTTGCTTACCGAGCTTGGGAGGCTGATCTCTGTGCTTTTCTAAAGTCATTTAATGGCATTTCTGCTAATGCAATGGACACAAATTCCCCAAAGAGAAGACTTCTGGAATTAGGAGAATTCCATAGACTTGGCTGCTGTCGGGTACACATGGAGCCCCAACCTTTCTTCAAAATGTTAGACAGGAGTAAGATGAGGAGTAATGACAACTCTGTCAGTGCCATTATAGTTTGGACTCAGCTCCAACTACGCACCCACATTCATCCCTATGCTCACCTGTCTGGTTTTCAGAAAACCACCCCCACCCAAACAGCAATGTTTTCTGGTCCCAAAACTCCAAATGCAGCATTTGCACTAAAGGATGAGCTCTCCAAACAATGTTAAATAGAATTCCTTGCTAGCCTCAAGCAGATGTTCCCTTGAAAAGACCATTTATATATTGGAGAAAATATAAATGAATTAATTATCCTATTATTATTATTATTATTATTATTATTATTATTATTATTATTGGTTTTTAGACAAGCCGCCAGCATCACAAGTCTTTTAATGATAGAGTAGATAATAATCATTCCCAAAGCTTTCAGGCTCATGCAGCACCAGCGAAAACAAGTTTGATACCATCTGTGCTTGAAGGAGTTGTAAAGGGCAAATATTACACTAGGGAATCAGAGTCCATGATGGATGCCGGTGTTCTGAGTTTCTCAACAGAAAGAAGGAGAAATGTGTGTGAAATGTTTGATGATGCTGATGCTGATGATGTTGATGGGTGAAATCTTGTTGGTGGCATATGTGCACATAACATGGACTTACACATGTGTATGTATTTTCTTGGAAGCTCTGCCAGACACTATTCTCCTACCAGAGGAGAGAAAGACAAGGAGCAATGCAAATAAGCCTTTATATTCCAATACCAAAAATGCATAATATTGGCTGTTATACCTAAAAATCGCAGCAATTTGGTTGACTGACTTGGAATGCTTAGTTGCAAGGCACCACTGAGCTAGGGAAATTATTTAGTCTAGTTGTTCCGTTACTCATCCTGATGTACTTGAATGATTTGTTTTGAACATAAAATGAGAAGGAGAGACATGTGTATGCACTGAGTAACACAATTCCAACTGATAAATATACAGAGAAGTATCTCTTTGCATTAATTTTAAGCAAAAGATTGAAAGAAAAGAAACCCAGTCTTAGTCCCCATCAAAGTTTGCTCAGCTGCAAGAAGGGCCTGACTTTACAAGCCTTGGCATAGTCTGGAGGCCTGTACATCATGGTACAGTGACACCATGAAAACAAGGTTTGGGGGCAGAGATAGGGGGCTTTTAAGCCTCAGCTACACCCCAAACTAACTTTTTTTGCAGGCAGAGCCAAACAAACCTTTTTACAAGTCCTTCGATCATCTTCTAGTACAATGTAGGCTTCTCTTTATTACATCAAAATGGGGAACGAATTATGTTTCCATTTTCTTTCTTTATTCTTTTTTATTATTAATTTTAATATAATATACATACTCAACCCAGATACATACATAAAATACAAAATCATTATTTGTTTACATAGGCAGCATGAACTTATCTTATATCATGAATGGATAGATAACATTGTTTCTCTGTTATCCTCCATGATTTGGCCCTGCTTATATTCCAGCATACCAATTTTATCTTGAATCTGTTGTTTCCCCTCCTCCCAGCAAAACAAAAGAAAGAGAGAAAAAGAAAGAGAGAGAGAAAAAAAGAAGTATTACATCTATTAACAATATTTTATAATTGTAGGGGTGGTTTTTAGTCCCTTAAGTATTTTATCTCATTTCTGTAGCTATCTTTAGTCCCATAGTTTGTTCACTTTTCCCCATTTACTTTGCAATTTTTGCTCTGTTTTCCCGTTAATCGTCACAGTTATTTTGTCCATCACCATTAGTTCATTCACCTTAGTTACCCATTCTTCCTGTAAATTATTTTCCCCTTTCCAATATTTTGCAAAAACAAAACGAGCTGCTGTTATTAAGTATAATAGCACATCTATCTCTTCACGACATAATTTCCCTCCAAGATCCTCTGTAATGTTTAACACATAAACCTGGAGTTTCATTTCTATATTATATTGAAAAATATTCTGGATTTTCCTGTGCATCGCCTCCCAAAAACATTTTGCCTCTTTACAAACCCATCACACGTGCTAAAGGGAGGCGTTATTTTCTTCGCGTTTCCAGAAATTACTGTCGTTTGTATTTTGTATTTTGGCCAGTTTTAACAGGGAGAAATGCCATATCTATAGCAGTTTGTAATAGTTTTCAATTAAGTTGGCACTTTTAGTAAATGTAATTTTTCCCCCATACTCTCTCCCATCTGTTCAATAATATTGGCTCCTTAATATCCTGCATCCATTTAATCATACTCTTTTTTACAGTTTCCTCTTTCAGTTCGATATCCAACAGTATTTTATATACCTTTGTTATCATATGTTTTCCCCCCAAAGATAGTGTTTTATCTAAAATGTTTAATTCTGATTCAATTCCGATATCACTCCTGTCTTTTGTGTATCTTCCTTTTAACTTATAGTAGGAAAGCCACTGAATTACCATTCCTTCTTTTTTAAGCTGTTCTACTGTTTTAATCTCCTGTCCATTTTCTGTTTTTATTAGGAAATCAGAAATTTGGGGACTATTTCGTTTCTAATACATTCTTGAATCTTTTCTTTCCTAGTTTCAGGTAGACTCTCTGCTAGAAAGAGACTTTTGAAATATTCTGTAGCTATTTTCTTAATTTGTTCTGGGTGTGTATATTCTTGCCTTTCTCTTTTAATTTAATTATAATTTTATTTTCTCTTTGCTTCTTGATTTTATATGCCAACAATTTCTCTGATTTATTGGCATGTTCAAAATAGTGTTGTTTTGCATACTTAACCTTATCTGCTACTTGTTGTGTAATTTTCTGATTTAATTGATTTCTCATTATTTTGAAATCTTGACATAGTTTCCCATCTTTGGGATTCTGTTTAAATTCTAGCTCTTTCTGTTTTATTTTTTCCATTATTTCTTTCTCCTTTTGGTTTTCAGATCTTTTTTCCAGACTTCTTGCTGTATCAATTGACCTCTTATGACTGCTTTACTCGCCTCCCATACAGTATGTGCCGGTATTCCAGCAGTAGTATTTTCCTGAAAGTAACACTTTAAATCCTGTCTTATTTTATTGATAATCTCTTCATCCTTCAGTAAATAGTCTTTAAGTTTCCATGTAAATTCCTTTTTATGTGATTTTAAGACCATATTTATTGCATTATGATCTGAAAAAGTTTTGGGTAGTATTTCTATTTTCCGAATGTTTTTACAGAAATCCTTTGATGCACATATTAAATCTGTCTGAGTAAAAAGTATAATCTTTGCCTGACTTATGTATTGCTCTCCATATATCTATTAGGTTTAATTCTTCTATTAGTTCAAATGCTGAATCAGGTAATTTCCCTTGTTTTTTCTTTCCTTCTTTTACATTAGATCTATCTGTTTTCGGATCCCAAACCCCATTTCAATCACCTGCTATGATCATTTTTTCAAATTCCTATCTCAGTATTGTTTGACAGAGGTTTTTTTTTTATAAAAACCCCCTTTATTTTCCTGTGGAGCATATAAATTGACTAATAATATTGTTTCCACGTGTAATTTTATTTCAATTGCTATATAATAACCGTCTTTATCTTTAAAAATCTCTTTTGCAATGACTTTTTCTTTTACATAAATTACAACTCCCTTTTTTCGGTTTCCCAATCCCAGGAAACAATAATTCTCCAAATGTTTTGTTTTTCAAGACAAATTTGTCTTTCTCTTATATATATGTTTCCTGCAGGCATATCAGATCTATTTTTTGTCTTACTAAAAAATGAAAAATCTTCCTTGTTTTATATTTTGAATTTAGCCCATTGATGTTACAGGATAATAGTCTTTTAGAGATTTTGTTGTTTTTCTCTATTCTCTTTGTTATTTCTATTTATATATTCTTTATTTTCCCTTTTTGTTATTTTATATCGATTCCCTCTATTCTTTCTGGTTTTCCTTTTTTCTTCTTTTATTTCTTTTGATTCTGAGTTTTCACTGATTTGGTGAATGTCTTTTTTCTTTTGCTTAGTTACTTTTTTTTTTGTTTCTGACTCCTGATCTGATTCTGTTTCCATTTTCATAGGTATGTTTCCATTTCATAGGTATTCAATTCAAGCTTTGTGTCTTATTATCTCCAGAATGAGGTGATAAAGGAGAGAGAAAACAGGGAAGAAAGGAAGACAGGCAGGATACAAAATTTCCCCCCAACTGTACTGTTTTCATTTTTCATGTGATATAATCAAAGTTATCAGAGTAAACACATTCAAATACTAAGAATATCATCAAACTGCTTATACAGTGAACTAAAGAACCTGATCTATGAAGAAAGTATCCAACAGCACTTCCTTGTTTCCATGTCTCCTCCTATAGTTAATATATTTAAATTATATATGGTTATAATTAGTAGATTCTGAAGGCGATAAACTATATTCCTCAACATTAATGTGAATGTGGGGGAAAAGAGAAGAAGAAAAAATACATCCACATTCAAAGGATCATAGTCCTAACCCTTTAGCATTCCTTGATAGAGTAATTTTATTTTACAAGCATATATATTAAAGAAGATCATGCATGATGAATAAGATGGAGTTTTGTATGAATATCAATGCTTTTTCTTTACTATCTCTTCTTTTATATTGAGCTCAGGTCTCAACAGAATGATATAGCATTTGGGGAAGAAGATGCAAGCCAGTAAAGCAAAACTAGAGACCAAAATGGAGAAGACTTCTACAGCCACCATATTTATCCCTTTGGTGCTCAGGTAACTTGGGACAAAGGAAACCCAAACACTGCAAAAGACCAACATGCTGAAGGTGATCAGCTTGGCTTCATTGAAACTGTCAGGCAGCTTCCTGGCGAAGAAAGCAACTGTGAAGCTGATGAAAGCCAAGAGCCACATGTAACTCAGGGCAAGGTAGAACATAGTCTCAGAGCCTTCATTGCATTGCAAGATGGTCTCAGCCGGCTGGGAGTGCATGTCAGCCTCTGGAAATGGCGGTGCGGTTATTAACCAAACAGCACAGATTAGAGTTTGAATAACAGAACAGACGAAGATCACTGATGTTGCCAGCTTCTTCCCAATCCATTTCCTCATCTTGTTCCCTGGCTTTGTGGCAATGAAGGCCAGCACCACAGTTATGGTTTTGGCCAACATGCAAGAAATAGCTATAGAAAAGACAACCCCAAAGACTGTTTGCCGGAGAAGGCAAGAAACCTTCCCTGGAGTGCCAAGGAAAAGAAAGGAGCAAAGAAAGCAGAGCAACAGAGAGACAAGCAGAATACAGGTAATGGTCCAGTTGTTGGCTTTGACAATGGGAGTTTCTTGGTACTGAATGAAAGTTCGTATTACTATAATTGTGATTAGTGAAAAGAAGATTGCAAAGGAAGCCAAAACTGCTCCTAGAGGTTCTGTGTAGGACAAATAAATGTCTCTTTTAGGAAGGCATTGGACTTGCTTCTCATTTGGATAGTGATCGTCTGGGCACTTTGCACATTCACTTGCATCTGAAATACATGAAAAATCTCTCAATGTTTTCCAAACCACTGCAAATATTCTTCAAATTTCATTTACAAATCAATTTGCTTGAATTAACCAAATTTTGGTCTTTCTTCTATGAGAATATTTGATATATTTGCTATAAATAATTCTTTTTTCTTTCTAAATCAGATATCATTTCATTTGCATGTTTATTTCAATCTATTCCAAACATACGTATTTTAATTACATATTTGAACACAGAAAGGTACTGAAACTAGAATTGGCTACTTCCTTATGCTCTATATCAGTGATGCCCAATGTGGGCAGGGGTCTTGGGGTGGTGGAAAGATACATGGAGAAGTGAGGAAAAGAAAGGTGGCAGGGCAGCCATCAACTAGGAACAACGGAAGAGGTCTCTGACGGTGATGAGGCCATGTGCATTGACATTTGTAACAACAGAACTTAAGCATCACTGGATTTTGGTTTCTGCAGGGGGAGTCCCAGAACTGATCGCTCACAGATTCCGAGGACCAACTATATCTCACTGATCACAAATTCCACTGACTCAGGTTGAGCCCTATTAGTATCCTCATATTACAAATCTTTTGCATAACACAACAGTGAGGCAATGGCTGCAAACATAAAACTCAAAGGGGATGCATTCACACTATTTTGGCCCAGTTGGAGGGTGCAAAAAGGAGCTGCAAAAAGTGGCTCCTTTTTTGGCAGCACAGCTGTATGGTGCCCCTTCGGTGCTGTGTCATGTTGACGCAGTGGTGGAGATGCCCCATAATGCTGCACACTGTCTGGAGCAGCATGTGGCAACATGGCACCCTAGGTGCGGAGTCAGGACATGTGTCATCAGAATTCTGTGCCCCAAATACAACCTATCTGTTGTTGTTTTCCCCCATATGACTCAAGCCAAAGAACCAGTCTTTCCTAGAATCTTTTTATTTCTGCAGCTTATAAGAAAGAAGTGGTTGTGGTTTAGAATATTCCGCTGTATTAAATTAAATACAGCAGATTAAATACTCCCCATATGACACAATCTTCTTTTTCTTACCAGTGTGGTCTGAAATCCTCCCATCAGCACATTGAACACAGTCATAGCAACAGACATAATTCCCCGGCTGAACAAGCCTGCTGTATCCTGGCTGGCAGTTCTCAACACATCTGGAACATGGCTGCATCTAATGTGAAGCACAAAGATGAGAATTCAGAATGGTGAAAATTTCACTCTTCCTATCTGAGATCATGTGGTTCACTATCTTTCCATTTCTTTAGAGATGGAGAAGAAACTTTAGATTTTTTTATGTAATCACATGAGTCTTTTAAACCATGATTTAATTGAGAAGGAAGTGGCGACGGCGACACTGATAGCACAATGCCATTTCCCTCCTTTAGCTGCCCCATCCCCAGCTGTTCCTTCTCTTTCAAGGGGAAAATCCCGTGAATGGGCTTCCAATTGCGTGATGCCATGGGTGTGAAAAGCCATTCCCGGGGCATTTGTGCAATTCGCACTCACATGATGCTATTGTCCCCTCTTCCCCCCTTGCTATTTTATTAAAAATAACCCTTTGGTTTTCACACAAATCCACAGCCCCGAAGCCTTTAAGTAGTGTTGTTTTTTTAAAAATTAAAAATTAAAACATTAAGTCAGAGCTACAGAGCTGCAGAACTACACAACAAAAGTCGAAAAGCTCAAAAAAACCCAAAGGCATGATGGGAAGTGAGGGAGGGAATAGGGAAGGGAAGAGAGTGCAATGGGGGCAGCAGCCCTAAGATAATGAATGTGAAGATGGCTGCCCTCAAAGCGCTAAGTTACCATTTCAATTTTTTACTGTGAGAAACAGGCTGGTGTGATAAAGCCCTTGGTTAGATAATGATTCTTTGGACCGGCGCATGCCAAAATGGCCCCTGGGGGCGGGGTTAGTGTATCCAGCATGAGGACACTGCTCCCTGACTCCGCCCACAGGAGAGCATTTTCTGTCGGTCTGTATAGGGTCAGGGGTATCTTACAAAAATACCTTCTAACTCAAAGATGCTATGATTTTAGGATGCAAACTCTTTGGAATGACTATTAATCCGCATGTGCCAAAGGTAACCTTTGAGTGTCAAAAGTGATCTCTTGTTTTTCTCTAGTTTTCATTTGCAAAGAATCTCTTTTCCAGACAAATAAAGGCAAATCTACCTTCTCAAACTTGTGATTCCACACAACAGCACTGCCATTCATGCTGAACCTTTTGGCTACAGAAGCCTGGGGATTAATTCCTCCAACTCGGACTTTTTGGAAAGATTGATTAGAGAAAGTGACCAAGTTGATGACATCAAATCCAGAGGCTAGATCCATGTTCTCATCGAAAAAGACTTCTTCCCCAGCACTATTGTTAAAATGGATGTATCTCAGAAATGAGCATAGCTAAATTGGAGCAGGAAAAAAAAGATTATTATGTGGTTTAGCCAAATTAAAACTGCTTCAGGTCACTTTGGAGATATGCTATTTAAATGATGTATGTGTCCTAAGAGCCTGAAAGCTATGCCAAACCCAGGCTCCAGGCCTGAGGACTGGAGCACAGCTTTGGTGCATCTTCTGGCCTTCTGTGATGCATGTGTCATTTAAACAGCATACCTCCAAAGTAACCCAAAGCAGCTTTATTTTGGCCTGTCTTTTTGGGCCCTTCGTGGGAGTAGGGATTTGCTTTCTAACTAGGTAGCTATTATCTATTTGTCATACTGCCTGTGTTCTAGTTCCAGATTCTTCATTTCTTATCACACAAAGGAAAAGAAATGCAGCTGAAACCATTTAGTTATAATGGTATAGAAAAACTAAAACTGATTAAATACAATTTCCTTTTAAAACAGAGGAGTAAATTATGAAATAGTAAAAATAGAATGACAGAGGGGAAAGAAGAACAACTTCTGCCATGAAATGATTCTTCTGCTGCAGGGATTTAGTTGCACAAACTCTTTCTGAACGTAGGCTAATCCAATGAGTGCAGAGAGGTAGCCTGCCTGGGTTCCCATGGAATGGAATTTCACAGCCTTGGAGCAACCAGCAAGAAGACTCTCACCACATCACCGCACTACACTCTTATATAGTGCTGCAATTCCACTTTTACTGCTCTGACTACCTGCTGTTGCATTTCAGGTTCGTATTTCAGTGAACCTAAATGTCCCTCCTTAAACTGCAAATCCCAGAAAGCAACAGGACACAGCCACAGTAGTGAAAAGTGGGATAACAGTGCTATAATAGTGTAGTGCTGTAGTCTAGGCTGTCATCTTTGGCTGTCGCCCAATGGTCCTGTGATAGTGGTTGGACTGAAAAAAAGCCTTCCTCAAACATCTAAAATTCAGCCTGGGTCTAATGAGAAGAGTATGTTTTTTTAATTTTCAAACCCAAGCTTCATAGGTCCTGGCAAGTACTATGAATTCTACATGGAGATATTTAGGAGAGGATCCTGAAAAGAGCTTTTATAAGAATTTGAAATATTAAACAAATTCTCCTTCCTTCCCCTCTTCATACACAATCCCTGGGCAGGGTGTCTGGCATATCAGTTTAAAACTTGGTGGGTGGGTGGGTGTGCATGCAAACAAAAGCACACATGATGAAAACGACAACCAGTGCGTACTGTGACTAGGAGACTGGCATGTGCATCCCAGTCCAGTCATGGAAACCAGTGGGGGACCTTGGGCAAGCCACAATCTCTCAGCATCATAGCAAAGCATAGGCAACCCCATCCCAAGTACAAATCATGTCAAGAAAACCCTATGATACATTTGCTTTAGAGTTTCCATATGTTGAAAATGAACTGAAGGCTATCACAACAACAATAATTAAAATGATAGAATTATAAATAGTTATTGTGGGAGGTGTTTTTTGTCTCTCTGCTTAAGTGACTCACCTTAGCAGACAGGTAATGAGAAATTTATCTAAGTAGTCATTTTTCCCTGGACATACCTGCCAGGGCTGAATATTCAGAAGTCTCCAACTGTGCCCAGTATCCATTGCTTTCCATTTGGTGCTCAATGAATTGACAGCATGAAGAGCATGGGCTACAGCATAGACAGCATTGTAAACACTGTAGCTCTGACCAGTCATCCCCATTTCAAACACAGATCCAGGAAGGTTTCCAATTTTCTCTTTCTCAGTGCAATTGTTTGCATCTGGGTAATTCAGGTTATACAGTGGGAGAGAACAAATAAAAGTACTGCACCAAAACAAGTTTAGGAGATAAATCCTGGACTTAATTGGATTTAGGTCCTGCAGAAACTCCTGAAATCCTGGCACCACATTGGTGTGGAGGGCAAAGGACAAGCTGCCATTGAAGGATCTTTCGGTAAAGTTACTATCAGAGAAAACACTTGTGACATCCCACTGAGCAGTTGTGATCCAAACTCTCTCCATAGGTTGCTTCTGAACAAATTCAAGGCTTTCTAGAATCATCCGTAAACCCTCCATAGATTGAGAGTCCCCATAAACCAAAATCACATTAATGTTCTTTGAGTAAAGAGTAGAGAATATGGCATTTAGGCTTTTCTCAAGGAATGATATATTGTCATGTATCACTGTGGGAATGGATAGTGTCAAAGCAATGCAAATATCCTTCTGGACAAGACTTGTACTGAGGATTCGATGAAATCTCTCTCCACTTTCATCCTCTGGAATGAGGAGACCAATCCAATTCCATCCAAAATATTCAAACAGTTGAGTAATCCCAAAATACTGAAAGATTTCATCTGGCACCATCCGGAGAAGAGAGGGAAATTGAATTTTATCTCTGAAGATGGGGTCAAAAGACCCATAGCTCAGCTAGAAGTGGAGAGGAAACACATATAAAAAATAAATAAAAGGAAATGCAGTTCTTCCTTTATTTAGGGAAACATGACCCTTTTAGATTCAGGAACAGAGACATAAATAGTAGATAAGTTCATTTAAGAGCCCGCTGATTCAAGTCCTTCACCCAGTTGATCATATATTCTTTAATAACTTCGTCCTCTAATTCAAATTTCAGAATCAAGTCATAAAATTTAGATATCCTTTTTGTTTTTAAGTCATCTTTAACCATTCTTTCTAATTCTGGGATGGCAGGAGCGATACCTAACGCCTTTTGATCCTGTTTAAATCTTTCATTCAATTGCCTATATGAGAACCAATTAAATACGAAACCATCTTCAACGATCTCCTCCTGTGATTTAGGTTTCTGGTTACCCTGAACCAGTTTAATTATATCACTATATCTTATCCATCTACTTTCGCTATATACCTCTCTCTTTAGAAACGCTTCTCCTGGGGAAGCCCACAGAGGAACCTTTGGACACCATATTTGTTTATATTTCAGCCAAACCCGCATCAGGGTTTTCCAGATAAAATGATCATTAAATTCCCTGTCCAATTTAACTTTATCATAAAAAAGGTAAGCATGCAGTCCGAACTTCAACCCTGCACTTTCCACAGCCAAATTTCTCTTATCATCCAGCCTAAACCAATCGGATAACCAATCCAATACATTTGCATAGAAATACCATTGTAAATTGGGCAGGCTCAATCCACCATTATCAGTCCTATCCTGCTTAATTTTGAGCTTTATTCTGGGTTTTTTGTCCTGCCAAATGAATTTCATGATATCTTTATTCTACTCTTTGAAAATCGTGTCTTTCATAATGATAGGGATGTTCTGAAATAAGAACATTAATTTAGGGAGTACCACCATTAGGCACTTGAAACGTTCAAGGTATGAACACGCCCCAGAAGAGGAAAAAGGTGTATCATTATCTACAAAAACTAAATTTGGACGTGTGTTGTCTTCAAGAGACAAGGCTAAGGGATAGAGATGTTAAACATCTTAGATGTGCTAAATTGGGTCAGGAATTTGTTGCAGCTACAAAGTTTAAAAAGAGGGGTGTTGTAATTTATGTTAAACCTAAATATGGTGTAAGATTTATTCATTGTGACCCGGAAGCATATTACCTTTTGGTGGAGTTGGAGTACAATGCACAAAAAATCCTGTTGGTAGGAGTTTATGGCCCCCTTGATAATAAAGGCAAATTTTATAGAAATCTTAAAGAAAGAATAATTTCGTTAAACTATGAGACAGTGATTGTGATGGGGGATTGGAATGGGGTTGTCGAACCCAATTTAGATAGAGCTTCTGTTAAAATTCCAAAAAAAATTCAAGGGAGACTTCCCCAAGATTTTTTTGACTTGATTGAGTTGGCAGTTCTTCAAGATCCCTGGCGTGTGAAATATGGCAATGCCAAAGACTATACCTTTTATTCCAACAGTCATAAATCTTGGTCCAGGCTGGATATGTTTTGGATTTTGGCTCATTTGGCTACGAAAATTAAAAAAGTTAAAATTTGCCCCAAAGTGTGGTCAGACCATAACCCTGTAATCCTAGAATTAGAATTTGGCCACAGAGACTATAATTGGAGATTGAACTTAAATATTTTGAAGGGTGAAAAAATAGAATAGAATTGGGGAAGCAAATTTTGCATTACTTTAAGGAAAATAGTCATAAAGAGGGCCCAATGCATATTGTGTGGGAGGTGTCCAAAGCCGTGATGAGGGGATATTTGATCCAAAAATATAGTGAATGGAAAAAGAAAAAGAAAGAGAAATTGAATAATTTGTTTAAAGATTTAGAAAAATGGGGAAACGTTTTGAAAAGGGATATAAAAACCGTAGAAGCTGTAACTGAAATTAAATATTTACAAAAACAAATTTCAATATTGACAGTGGAAGAAATGGATAATAAATTGAAATATATGAAACATAGATACTTTGAGGGGGCAAATAAGCCTAGGAAACTCCTGGTATACATGTTGAAAAAAGAAAGAAAGAAGAGGACAATAATGACCA
Organism: Sceloporus occidentalis; assembly: GCA_023333645.1. Classification (NCBI taxonomy): domain Eukaryota; kingdom Metazoa; phylum Chordata; class Lepidosauria; order Squamata; family Phrynosomatidae; genus Sceloporus; species Sceloporus occidentalis. The sequence goes on along the minus strand of JALMGF010000014.1, from coordinate 10,863,017 downwards.
TAAAAGAAGGGGATAGAATTATTATGGATAAGAATCAAATTAAGAAAGTATTTTTTAGATACTTTTTGGAATTGTTTTCAGAGACCGGGGAAAAGAAGAGTTTGATTGAGGGATATTTAGAGACACAGGAAATTAAAAAAATTGACACAAGAACAGAAACAAACATTGAATGCACCCATTACTATTCAAGAAGTAGTTGACGCGATTCATAGATCCAAGAAAGGAAAATCGCCTGGACTGGGTGGCTTTACTAATGAATACTATAAATTGTTTGAAAAGGAATTAGGTCCCCCATTGATGGAAACAATGAACGAGATTTTGACCATTAAATCACCGCAGACTTGGACTCAGGCTAACGTTATCTTAATACCTAAAGAGGAGAAAGAACTACTGGAACCAAAAAATTATAGACCGATTTCGCTTTTGAATTCGGACTATAAATTATTGGCATCTATATTGGCAGAAAGATTAAAAAAAATATTGGTTAATTGGATACACTTGGATCAAAATGGTTTTCTTCCCAAGAGGAGAATTAGAGATAATATTAGAAATTTATTAAATTTAATCGAAATTCATGGAAAAAATGTTAATAAAAAATTGGCAATGATATTCTTGGATGCGGAGAAGGACTTATATAAGATAACGTTAGGTGGGAGTTCATGTTTGCGGTGCTGAAAAGAATGGAGGTAGGAGATAACTTTTTAAATTGGATTATGACATTATATCACAATCAAGAAGCGTGTGTTTCAATCAATGGGGAAAGAACAAAATTGTTCAAAATTACAAAAGGAGTTAGACAAGGCTGCCCTCTTACCCCCCTATTATTTATAATAACACTTGAGGTTATATTGAACAAAATTAGGAGGGACACCTCAATAGAAGGTGTCAGGGTTAAAAATCAAAATTACAAAGTACGTCGATGATGTTGCTCTTACTACAGTGGACCCTTGTTATACGCTGGGGTTTGGTTCCAAGATTCCCCGTGTATAACAAAATCCGTGTATGCTCAAGTCCCATTAAATATAATGACATAGCAAAATGGTGTCCCTTATAAAAACTGGAAAATCAAGGTAAATTTACGCTTTTTTGGAACATTTTCAAACCGTGTATGCTTGAATCCGTGTATAAAAAATCTGTGTATAAGAAGGGCCGACTGTATTACCAATATTCTTGACTGTAGTGATCATTTGATGAAGATCTTAAAGGACTATGGTAAAGTATCGGGGTACAGAATTCATCAAACAAAAACAATGATGTTGACCATGAACATCGCAGATAAAGATATTGCTAAAGTGGTGGAGAAAACAGGTTTTCAAAGAAAGAAACAGGTAAGGTATTTGGGTATAAGTTTATCAACAAAAAATACAGAACTATGTCAAAATAATTATACCAAGGTGTGGAAGGAAATTAAATTAGACTTAAAGAGGTGGCACCACCTACAAATTTCCTGGCTAGGAAGAATAGCAGCTATAAAATTTAAGCCACTTTGACCACACTCTAAAGCACATTTCTGCACATTCAAAAATACAAGCTTTTTACCATAGTCATTCATCGAAAGTACACAGTTTTGTAACACTGTTATGCTGCCCTAAAGTTGGAAATATCTAGAATTCAGCATATGGCTTCTTTTCAGGAATGTATGGGGTTCTGCAAGGTACAAAATGGACAAGGTCCCCTCCCCAAATGAATTAAAATGTACTTTTCTCCCATCCCTTGTGTTGGCAGAAGCATGCATCACATGAATATGTGGAGTACCTTCTGGATTGTGAGGCTTAGCCTCTCTATCTGTTTGCTTAGTTAAGAGATCCTGGCTTTTATCCCTCTTTTGACCCAGACATTTTCCCCATCATCCATCCTACTACAGTTAGAAATAATGTTTTCCAAATCTTTTCCAAAATCAGGAGGGAATTGGGCAGGGTGGTGCAGGTCTTTTTCAACATGGAATCATTGCACTGAGTTTCACAGGGAGAGGTTTCAATGAAGGCATGCAAAGATGTATCTTACATTTACTCTGCTAGAGCATACAACTCAGATGCCAGGCTGAAACAGAAATCAAGGCAATGAAAAGGCACTGTGGAGCATTTACTAAAACAAATTCACATGAATGGCAAAGTCACAACTGAACTGTTAACTGAGTAGACACACAGTACTGACAAGGCCATTTAAAATGTACAAATTTGGAGAAGGATATAGCAGTAGAGGCAATGGAAGAAAAAAATCTATACTAAGGGAAGGAGTATGACCATACATACCTGTGGAAGTTTATAGATATTTAAGATATTGGCAATCTGGAGGGACGTTTGAGAGGTGTGACCACCGATGATGGCTATGAGATTCTTTTCCCAGGTGCATTTGTAATTGGGAACATCCATTCGTCCCATTGAGAGGAAACCCAATGTGGCCAAACTGGCTTTCAGTGAACTAAATGCATTATTCCAGATTGCTGTTTGCAGTGTGATGTTGGGCAGCAACTTGTCATTCATGTTGATCTCATGAATGGCAAAAACAAAGGCTAAGACAAGCTGGTAGTTCTTAGTCAACATCCTGCATTCAGAATTAATTTTACAAGTTTATATCAAAGGTAGAAATGCACTTTATTTACTCATTATACCAGGGGAAACCTTGAGAATAAAATACGAAGGATATAAGAGTAGCCAATGGACTTGTGATATCCTCTTTCAGAGGTTTCATCCATCAATTGTATCGTGATGCAGAGACATACATTTAGACTACAACTAGAATTAAAGAATTTAAAGACAGTGGTGTGGTTTGGTACCAACATGATTTCAATTCTTACTATTTCTTTTGAAAGAAACATAGTTCCTAGTCTCTCTGCCACTTCAGTACTTCAAGAATATAGCTGTGTATGGAGGAATCATTTCTATTTAGTATTCTTTGAGCACCTGGGAGAAATTAATCTGCTGCAAATATACCAGTAAAAATCAATCTATTTTCATTGATTTCCCTCAGCCCATGAACATTTGAAAATTTTGATTCTTTTTTTTAAAAAAAATTAAAACAACCCATTTTAACCAAAAATTCACTATGTCTATATAAATACACTTAGGTTGTGTATACAATATCGTAATTTGAAGATAGAATTTTAATTTTGCTAGTTATATGAGAATTATGATTTAACGTTAGTCCAGAAAAGCCTAAGGAGTATAAACTGAAATGGGAGAGACACCAACTTTAGGGACACCACTGATCCATCTGCATTGACACTAAAAGAATTTAAACCAGACCCGCTTAAATCATATTAAACTGAGTCAAAGCCACACTTCTAGCATCTTCTTCTTGCTTACCAAACTCCATAGGATGTTCCCGGTGTTTCCCTAAAGTCGTTTAATAACATTTCTGCTAATGTAATGGACGCAAATTCCCCAATGAAAAGATCTCCTTTGGAACGAAGAGGATTTTGATGAATTTGGCGTTGCCCGCTGCACATGGAGCCCAAACGTTTGTTCAAAATATCAGTCAAGAGAAAGATGAGGAATAATGAAACCTCTGAAAGTGCCATTACAGTTTGTGCTCATTCCCAATGATGCACAAGCATCCATACCTGCATCTCTTGCTCTGTTTTCATGTAATACCCAGCTATAAACAACCACATCCAACCAAGCAGCAGCTTTTGCTGATCCAAAGACTCCACATTAAGCACTGGCAGTAAGTGATGTGTAAGTGATGAGCTGTCCAAGCTTCATTGTTAGCCTCAAGCAGATGTTCCTTTCAAAGGATCCTTTATATATGACCATTTAAAGAAATCCAGATTATTTGGCTCTGAATTCGCCAAGCTCTTGTTGGTGTTGCAGTTCTACAGGCAGCCAGAATCACAAGTTTGGAAATTATAGGTTAGATAATCATCATTCTCAAATCTTTTGAGTTCATGCAGCACTGGAGAAAACATGTTCGATACCATCTGTGCTTGAAGGAGTAGTAAATATCACATTATACATTAGGGAATCCTAGTGTATGATGAGTGATCTGACATTCTGAGCAGAAAGAAGGAAAAATGTGTTGGAAAGGATCACCAAGACAGCATAGATTCACTATACCCTTCACACTCTCAGAAATTAAAACAATTTATCAGAATGTCAGTGTGCCATAACTCTATTAACAAGGGCATCCCTAATATTGGTATCAACCTGTGTTGGTTGATAAGTGGTACTGGGTGAGTGCAAGGCAGCCAATGCCCACCTAGGGCTGTTGGGAGTCCTGATAGCCAAGCAAGTGCAGGGTATGAAGGCAGTGGTTCCCGAGGACTCAGGCTCTGCTGGCCTGCATTAACATCCTTCATCAGGCCCTGAGGGGCTGCAGCCTCAGCCAGTCCCACCAGGCTATGTGGCTATAGCCTGGGGTCCCATTTCACTTGGATATGGTTACCCCATGATGTAAGAATCCCAGCAGCCACATTTCCAACTCTGGTGGTGGATGGCACCGAGGCCAACTGGGTGATGGACCACTTGGTGTCCTTCCCAGGGAAGGAGATCTCCTGCCCCACAAGGAATCCAGCAGGCCTATCTCTTGGGCCTACTGTATGTGGGGGAGCCACTGGGAAGATGAGTCTAACCTTACTGAAGGCACAGATAAACGGATAGCTGCACACAGAGAGACAAACACTGGGTGGCTCAAAGCATTCACACAATAAGCCCCTAATCGGCTGTGACTGGGTGGTAATGGAGATGGAGAAAACCCTGACGTGTTCATCCCTACCCTGCTGTCCTGGGTCTTAAGTGAGGCATCAGTGGAGGTGGGAGGGGCACACATGTGCCTGCATATACACTCCTCTTTCCCTGGTTCTTTCATTGGCCAAGGTGGAGGGAAGGATGCATGCATGCGTAAGCACACTCACCCTTCCTTCCCCATCGCTGGGCCAAGAGCACCAGGGAAGGAGATATGGGTGTGCACTCCTCTCTCTTTTTCTGCTGCCTTGTCTCCATTGAGACCATGACAGCAGATCAGTGCTAGTCACATTCAAACCTAGACCCAGTCACCAGTCACCATCAGCATATATAATTTTCTCTTTTTAATTTATTTAGTTTTTTTGAAATTTTACAAAACAAAACAGATTTAACATTCTTTCCATACATATATGTACTTTTGCATCTTATTCATTTTTTTTTTAGAAAAAAAACCCTAAATATCCCCTCAGTGCACCCCTTTCCCCCCAGAGCCATTCCCTTCTTTATACTCCATCCAAAATTTTAACTCCTCCTTTGGAGGTCATTTCCCATCTTCTTTTCTTAATATATTTTCAATAAAAAAATTCCATATTTCATCAAAATCATTTCTTTTCCATAATTCTTTTTTTATTTTCGCTTTGCATGATAATTTGTCATTAATTGCTAACTTCCAATCTTCTTTATACTAGTCCTCCAATTTCACATTTACTTTTTGTTTTCCAATTTCTTGCTATGATTAATCACGGAACAGTAAACAAAATTGTTACAAGGTTTTTTCCTCTTTCCATTCTACTTCATTGTATATTGATAACAATACTATGTTTGGTTTTCTATCTATCTTTATATTCATAATAATTTCAATCTCTACTATTACTATTTCCCAACATTTTTATACATATTTACATTGCAACCGCGTATGTATATAATATGATCCTACTTCCTGACAGCCTCTCCTCAATATTTTGAATTATCTTTGTTTATATTATGTAATCTTACTGGTGTGAAATACTATTTCCAGATCAATTTATAATAATGTTCCTTAATTCGCACTGATACATTTTTCAAATGTCTTTGTTCACAAATCCTATTCGATTCATTGTCACGAAATTTGCATCCTAGTTCATCTTCTCATATTTCTTTTAAAATAATTTGATTTAATTTTTCCTCGTATTTTCCATTAATATTTTATAAATTTTACTAGTTGTACCTTTCATATTTTCGTCTTAATTTCTTTTCCTTTCTGGATTATTTGTTCAAATTGTGTATATTTTCCTTTTTCTATATTTTTTCTTCCAATTTTTAAAGCATTGTTCTACTTGCATAAAATGTAACCAGGACATATTTATTCCCCTAAGTTTTTCTTTTATATTTTCTTTTCCTATTTTTAATTCCATCCAATTTTCTATTTTACCTATTTTCCTTTCCTTTAATTCTTTATCTATTAAATATTTTAAATTTTGGGGGAAAGATATTTCCATTATTATTGGTGTTATCATGAGATCATTAATCCTTTTTTATATTTATTCCATATTTCTAATATATTGTTCATAAATGGGTTTTCAATGTCTTTAATTTCTTTCCTACTAAATTCTTTTTTTAAATTTTCTCTATTTTCCCAATTTCTAACCAATCCAAATCTGGTACATCCAACATACCTTCTATTACATATCTTAAGTGGTTGGCGTCATAACATCCTTTTATATTAGAGAGGCCTAACCCTCCCTTTTTCTGAGACTCGTACCAAAATTATTTATTTAATCTACTTCTTTTTCCTCCATTACAATATTCATTTAGTTGCCATTTACTTAATTCTACCTCTGATATTTATAGTGGTATGATTCTGAATAAAAAATTTAATTTTGGTAAAATTTTCATTTTGACTAATGCTGTTCTTCCAAACCATGATCACTGAATTTTCTTATATTCTACTAATTTTTTTCAACTTCTTTCGGTTTTACTATAAAAATTTTCCCTCCCATTTCTTTTAAATCTTTTGTTATATTAATTCCTAAATATTTTATATATTACTTTTTATTCTTATCCCTAACTCTTTTTGTTTCATAAACTCCAATTCTTATTTTTTTTGTATAATTAAATAACATCATTTCTGATTTATTCCAATTAATTTGAAGTCCTGTTATCTATCCAAATAGATTCAAATGTTCTTTAATTTTTCCTAATTTGTCCTTTAAATCTTTAATAGTTAAGAACGTCAGCAAATAAACTGATTTTATGGTTTTTTTCCAGTCCTATTCCTTCCAAACAACTATCTTTCCTAATAACATTTGTACATTTCTATAACCATTACGAATAATATTGGTGAAAGCGGGCATCCTTGTCTTGTACCTCTCCTTACTTTTATTTCCTTCATAATTCCATCATTGACTTTAATTGAATTATTACAATACAATTGGTCTATCAAGCCCTTTATTTTTTTCTCCATTACAAACTATTTCATAATTATTTTTAATGTTGGCCATGCCACACAGTCAAATGCTTTAAATATATCTAATGCCAAGATCCCTGCTTTTGATTTTATTGTCCCCATCACACATATTTTACTCGAAACTCTACCTACTAAATTAGACATCTGTCTGCCTTTTATAAATCCACATTGATCTTTCCCTATATATTTATACATACATTTATTCATTCTATTTGCTATTATTGCTGTTAATATCTTTGCATCCTGATTTATTAATGATATAGGTCTATATGACCCTGGATCTGTTAAATCTTTATCTATTTTTGGTATTAATATTACCAATGGTTGCTACCATGATGCCAGGATTTTTTTCTCCATTCATTATTCCATTATATAACTCTAACAATTTTGGAACTAGTTTTTTTTTCCAAACACCTTATAATATTCAGGTCCTAAACTGTCCAATCCTGGAGTTTTCCCATATTTTAATTTCTTAATTGCTTCTATTATCTCTACATTTTCAATGGGTTTTTCCAGTAAATCTTCTTCCTTTAATATTTGTCCCCAATTTTCTTCTACATATTTTTCTATTTGATCTAATGGGTTTTTTTCCTGCTTGATATAAATCTTTATAAAATTCTTCAATTTTTTTTATTTTTTCTTTCATCAATCTACACATATTCCTAGCTTTATCCTTCACTATATTTATCATACTTTACATTTTCTTTTTCTGTGTGGACCTGGCCAGCATTTTTGAGTTTTTATTACTATATTCGAAATATTCCCTTCTTAAATAAATCAAAAATTTTTTGGACTTCATCTATTTCTATCTTTTGCAATTCATCCCTTTTTGCCCATAATTCCAGATAAATCTGCTTGTTTCTACTAACTGTATATTTATTCTCCAATTGTTCTATATCTGTTTCTAATTTCTTTTTCTTTCTTCTTGTCTTTTTCGAAGGTTGTGTGATTCTTTTATACATATTCTTCTTGTTACTGCCTTCATCATATCCCATAGCAAACCTTTTGTCACATCTTTATTATTTATATCCCATATTTCTCGCCATTCCTTTCCAATGCTATCTACTATATCTTTATAATTCAGTATCTTGGTATTTAACCTCCACTGCTTTGTCTGTTCATAATCTTTCTTAATAATAATTTCTGCACTCACCAAAGCATGGTCACTTATTTTTATACTTGATATTTCAGTATCTAAAACTTTATTTATCGTGTTTTTGAAACAAAAATGAAATCTATTCTAGTATATATTTTATGTACAGCAGAATAATATGTATATTTCTTTTCATCCCCTTTTACTAATCTCCAGACAACTTTAAATTCCCCTTTTTTCATTATGTTATTTAAGTTTGTTATATTTCTATGTTTATCCTTTACTGAGGGGTTAGATTTGTCTTTAATCTTATCCATTTGCATGTTAAAGTCTCCTGCTACGATCACATATTGTTTTTGTATTTTTTCCAATTTATTTAACATTTTCTCATAAAACTCTTCTTGTTTTTCATTTGGTGCATATGCATTCACAAATACATAATTATCCTCACCTAGTTCTCCCTGTATTATTATATATCTTCCTTCATAACCGTTTATTACCTTATTTATTACAAAATTACATTTTTTAGCAATTATTATTGCTATACCCTTTGATTTAGAACTTCCAAATGCTTTCTCGTAATTCTTTGCCCAGTTCAGTTTCAGTTCATTTTCCCCTCTTTCCATTGGTGCGTCTCTTGAATAAGTATAACTTCTGCTGCATCCCTTCATAATAAAGCGTCAATGCTTCTTCGTTTAATCACTGAACCAAGACCTTTGGTTTTTAAAGTTGAAATGTTCAGTTTATCTAACATAGTACCATTTATTTCTTTCTCCAATGGCTCCAATTTGTGCAACCCATATCCCTTCCCTCCTCCCCCTGTTTCCCCTCCCCTCCCTCCCCACGTCCCATTTACCTCTCCACTTCTTCTTGCTAGAGCACATTACTCTAGCCCCAGTCACCGAAGCTACCCCTCTGGAGAGGGGTGACGAAGACATCCCAAGGCCCAAAGAAACATCCCACCCCCCAAGTGCTCATAAAAACAATAAACTTGACTTTAAACTTGATTGCTTAAATTCTCCTTTCCTCTATGGAAATTCACTTCCTCCACATGATCCCAGTAAGTTCTTCTCCTCCGAGCTTTCCAACCTGTACGACTTCTCCACTTCCTTCAGATTTTTTCGACTCTCCAGTTGTTCTTTCTTCTTCTTTATATATCCCAAGATCTTTCAACAATTGTAGTCCTTGTTCCATTGATTCAATCCTATATCTTTTCCCTGCTTTTTGAAATTTCAGAAATACAGGATGTCCCCATGTATAATAAATTCCCGCTCTCATCAACACAATAGTACATGGTTTCATCGACATCCTCCACATTTTCGTTTGCAAGCAGTAGTCATATATTTCTACTTTGTCCTCATAAATTTTTTTTATTCTTCCTCATCATATTCATCAATCCTTCCTTTTTGTTGTAATTCGTTACTCTTACTATTACATCTTGTGGTGTTATCTTGTTCATCCCTGGTCCGATGCGGTGTACCCTTTCCAAATCTGATTCAGTCCAATTCAGAGATGAGGAGATATTTTGTAGCCATTTCAAAATTTCTGTTTTCAAATCATATTTTCTGTCTTTTTTCCCCAGACTCAGGTATATTTTTGATAACAAAATTTGTTCTTCTTTGATAATCCTGTAGATATATGAGTCTTTTATCTATTTCCGAAAGCTCGTCTCTATTCGTTTGAATCTCTCTTTGGCACACCTACCTATGGTACCAGAAATAAAACACTAATATTGACTTCACACATCATGCAATCTGCAAGCCTTTGTTAAAAATTTGGAATATAATAAAAAAAGGTATTATCAAAAGATCCCAATGTGGGTGTCGTCTCAAGAGGCCTTCCTTAGCAGATGGGAAAAAGATAAAGATTATTTAAGATATAAAGAACTGCTAAAAATAAATGAATTAGGCCTAGTGGATATAAAATCTAAGGAAGAACTAGAACGGGAGAGGAAAAACATACAATGGTTTACATATCTGCAAATAAGATCTAAATTCAAACAAGACAATTCTAAGGAAGGCTTCGAAAGAAAAGAGAATGAAATAGATAAGATAATTTGGAATAAAGAAAAAGGAAAAATAGCAAAACTGTATAAAATACTGATATCCCGAGAATTAGGAAAAGAGTACATAACGGATAGTATGACTAAGTGGGCACAAGAATTGTGGCACACAATTAGTACAGATAACTGTGAAAAATCCTGGAAACAAACATGTAAATTCACTGTGGGTCAAGATCTCAAAGAAAATTATGTGAAAGTGGCAAACAGATGGTACTACACACCTGTAAAAATAGCTAAAATATATAAATTGGGAATTGACAAATGTTGGAAATGCAAGACGGAGAGAGGTTCTTATATTCATATGTGGTAGGGATGTGTAAAAATCAAGAGTTTTTGGGGAAAAATTCATGCCATGATACAAAAAATATTGAAAGTAAAGTTTCGTATGACCCCAGAACTTTACCTACTAAATATGACTTTTTGTATGGGAGATTCAATAGAAAGAAATTATTGGAAAATGATGCTTTATTTTGTAACGGCAGCTAGAATACTACTGGCAAAAAATTGGAAAAATGAAAACGTCCCAGATGTAGAAGAATGGTTAAAGAAAGTAATTGATTTTAAAGAAATGGACAGACTGACTATGATATTAAAGGGGGGAAAAGAGGAGGTTAGCAATTGGAAGATTCTAGATGACTTTCTGAAAAAACATTGGAATTTAGAGGATTAAGTTATGAACATAATAGTTTTATTGTAGAAATGGTAATGTTTGTTAAGAAAAGTAATAAAAGTAATAAAAAGAATTATAGATACAAAATACATAGAGATAGGCATAGGAAGATTATTGGTGAAGAATTGTAGATTTGAAGCAAGGAGGTGAGGACTACATTGTAAAGATTGTAAAGATTATAATTACTGAAGAATCCGACACTTAAGAAGATGATTGTAACTTTTATTTCGCTTGTAAATAATTGTAATGTATTATGTTCATTTTAAACAATACAAATTTAATAAAAATTAAAAAAAATCTCTTTGGTGTCTTCCTTGTGTGTCTTTGCATTCTTTACTGTCTAATTTTAATGTTTGCACATCTTCTTGTATTTGTTTTATATTTCTTTGTATTTCCATAAATTTTTCATCTGAATTTTTCCTTTCAAGTTGAATTACTAATTGGAATTGCTTTGTCATAGCCTCTCTTTCATTCTGAATTTCTGTAAAAAAACAACTTGCTTTTCCACTTCTCTTGCTTGGACTATTTCATTTTTCTGTCTTCCAGAAGATGGTTCATCTCCTTAAATCTCATATCATTTTCCTGTTTCATAATTTGTGTGAGTTTATTCATCATTTGTTCACAGTCCATCATTCTTGCTTTTACTCCTGTTCCTGAATATTCTCCTCCTTGTTTTTTCTCACCCTTTTCTTCTCCTTGCTTCATTGGGAGTGTATTTGAAGGAGTAGCCATTTTTAGGGGAACTTCTTAACATTTCTGTTTGTTCAATTTGTTCTAATCTAGAAACTCTTCCAAAAGCTCTGTCTGAAGGGTTATCTTTCTCAGTCTGTCTTACACCTCTCTTCCAAAGTTTCCCCCCTAATATATTTGACTTTTTTGACATTTATTTCGCATTTATTCCGTCTTCTCCACCTCCCAGTTTCCTCCTTCTCCCTCTCTGTCTTAACTAAGGCAGCTAACAGCTAGCAGGGGGTTCCCCCCCCCCCTTTTAAACAATTAACAGTGAACAGTCCTCTTTTCTCTTCTCATTCAAGCTACTGTCCATTTATAATTTCTGGGTTAATTACACCCAATTTAAGGCAGTTCCAAGACTGAAGTTCTTCTCTCAAATTTCTTTTTGATAGCCTCTAGCTGCCTCGATTGTCTTTTTAATGGCAGACAGGATTCCGCAATGATTTTCCATCCCACACAAAAATGAACTAAAATGTTCTGATTCCTCTTGAGATAATAATAGGGGTGGTTTTTTTTAACCTTCTTGTGGTCCTTGTATCTTCTTATTATGGATCCACCTCAGAGAATCAACATTTCTTTCTATGGGAGCTTTTATTTTACTGCAATTATCCATTTCCGAGCATTGGGAAGATTCAAGAAGACCTACCCGACCATTGCTCAGGCCCTGCCCCAGCATATATGATATTCTCGCCCCTCTCCAGAAGGAATCATTTCCTTAAGATATGTCTTGCATATACCATAAACGTTTGTTGCTGTTGTTCTGGGCCTTTAGCTTGATTCTGACTTATGGCAACCCAAAGGTGAACCTTTCAGAGGGTTTTCATTGCAAGTTTCTTCAGAGGGGTTTGTCACTGCTATCCTCTGAGGCTGAGAAAATGTGACTTACCCAAGGTCACACTGTGGGTTTCTCTGGTCGAGGCAGGATTCGAACTCTGTTACCCCAGTGTCCTATTCCAGTGCTCAAACAGCTACACCACTTTGGCCTTCCATAATACAATACAAGACAGTATATTATATCATAGAAAGACAAGAGCATTTATAAAGTGTTCAAAACATCACAGAAATCTATTTGCCTTGTGCTATTTGCTTTAATGGGAAGAACAAAGATGTCTGCCACACGCCATATTTGAATAGTGGATTGAGATTTAGCATATATAAACATGAAATGTCAGTCCAGTGGAAAGAGAGAAGAGAGAGAGAAAGAGTGAACCGAGTTTTGCTGGGGAGTCTTAAGTCTGATCATGGACTTAAGCTCAATGGCAAAGAGGAAAAGCCAACAAGGCATGATCAGCTGGGCAGGGAGATTTCAAGCACATGTGTCCAGAAGCAATGGAGAGTGACCACACTTTCCTGTGCAGTAGTAGAATGGACTTTTGTGGTTATCATATGCTTTATTAGAGTAAGCGGAGAGACAGGCAGGAAGGAGAGGAGTGGAGAGGGAGAGAGAAGTGTGTGACAGAGAGAATGAAGCCTGACTACCCATAGTTACTTAGTCATGGAGTGTTTGTATCTTTTCAGAGATGGCTGGAGTATAGGATCCTGCAGTTCAATGTCAAACTGGAACAGAATGTATCTTTTCAAGAGCCATGACATCATAAAAACATTTTGTTGCATGAAGAGCCACTGTGGTCTGAGCACTGGACTATGACTCCAGTGGTCAAGGTTCAATTCCTGAGTAGCCATGGAAACCCATTGAATGACCATGAGCAAGTCACACTCTCTCAACCTCAGAAGATGGCAATGCCAAACCACCTCCAAAGAAACTTGCCAAGAAAAACCCACAATAAGTCACCTTTCAACTTTCATTGGTATTACTCCTTTCAACTTTTATTGGTATTACAACAAAATGCTAAAGTGAAATGATGGGTGGAATCCTATTTGTGGCCTATTGTACATAACATGGACTTGCATGTGTGTATGTCTTTTCTTGGAAGCTCTGCCAGACACTATTCTCAATTCAGAAGAGAGAAAGACAAGGAGCAGTGTAAGGAGGCCTTTATATTCCAATATCAAAAATACACAATATTGGCTGATATACCTAAATATTGCAGTGATTTGGTTGACTGACTTGGAATACTGAGTTTGCAAATTACCACTGATCTAGGAAAACTATTTAGACTAGTTGTACCTTTACTCATCCTGATGTACTTCAATGATCTGAATTGTTTTGAACATGAAATGAGAAGGCGAGACATGTATATGTACTGAGTAAAGCTAGGATGTAATTCTACTTCATAAATACACATATAAATTCCTCTTTGCATTAATTTGAAGAAAAAGAATGAAAGAACAAGAGAGACCCAGCACTAGTCCCTATCAAAGGAGATTATCACACTGCCTTTTCTCCTGAGACGTGGGATGTAAACTTCTTTTTTCCCATATAATCTTTACTATTCAAACATGTAAAGTTAAAAGAATTACAATGTAATACTAATTCCACACACAAAGTAAAAAAAGAATTACATTCTATAAGCTTTACATTGTCAAATACAAAACATCTTCCTGTTAATTCACTGGATTTGTCCCAGAGTGCTTTCTCCTGAAAGACTAGAGAAGTAGAGAAACATCTAAATTGCTGTGTATTAAGCAAGGTTTACAAAAAGGGGAAGAAATAAAGGGGTTTTTTTTTTCCATTTAAACATACATCCAAAGAAAGGAAAGCCTCCTCTTTGTTTTTATTTTCCCCCTCGATAGAAGGAATGTGTTAACATTGTAATAATACAAATTAAGTTTTTAATTCCTCATCTCTTGTTCTAAGTGGAGTGCTTTATCGGAGGTGTCGTTTCTACAATTCACAGACCTGCAGCAATAAAAAAAGGAAGTCATATGCATAAGCAAGGGAAGAAGAAGGGTGTGATGCTACTATTCTATTAGAGAAAAAAGGAAAAACATTAAAAGGAATAAGAGGTTCCCTTTCTAAATCTCTAAAAATTGTGTTTTTATATTCCATTTCGATTCCCAAATTTTTAGCACTTTTTCCCAATTCTCTTTCCTTTCCACTGTATTTTGTTCTTTTACCTGACAAGAGATCTTGTCTAACTCTTTATATTCATTAACTTTCTACATCCAACAATCCCATGTTGGGCATTTTTCAGATTTCCATAGTCTGGCTATCGAGACTCTTGCCGCTGTAACTAAATAAAGTATAATTTTCCAAAACCTTCTTTCATCTTGTACATTCAATATCGAAGTCATGTAAAGCAGGTAGAGTTTGGGATTCATTACAAATTTTATCTCAAATATTCTCTCCAAAATTTCCGAATTTCTACACAAATCCACCAAACATGGTAGATGGTCCCTTTCTCTTTTTGGCATCTCCAGCATAGTCCTTGTTCTAACTTATGCATAGTCTTAATTGTCTCTTTTTTCATCTCCAGCATAGTCCTTGTTCTAACTTATGCATCTTCTTAATTGTCTCTTTTTTTCATCTCCAGCATAGTCCTTGTTCTAACTTATGCATCTTCTTAATTGTCTCTTTTTTTCATCTCCAGCATAGTCCTTGTTCTAACTTATGCATCTTCTTAATTGTCTCTTTTTTGCATCTCCAACATAGTCCTTGTTCTAACTTATGCATCTTCTTAATTTTCTCTTTTTTCATCTCCAGCATAGTCCTTGTTCTAACTTATGCATCTTCTTAATTGTCTCTTTTTTCATCTCCAGTATAGTCCTTGTTCTAACTTATGCATCTTCTTAATTTTCTCTTTTTTCATCTCCAGCATAGTCCTTGTTCTAACCTATGCATCTTCTTAATGTCTCTTTTTTGCATCTCCAGCATAGTCCTTGTTCTAACTTATGCATCTTCTTAATTTTCTCTTTTTTCATCTCCAGCATAGTCCTTGTTCTAACTTATGCATAGTCTTAATTGTCTCTTTTTTCATCTCCAGTATAGTCCTTGTTCTAACCTATGCATCTTATTAATTGTCTCTTTTTTTCATCTCCAGCATAGTCCTTGTTCTAACTTATGCATCTTCTTAATTGTCTCTTTTTTGCATCTCCAGCATAGTCCTTGTTCTAACTTATGCATCTTCTTAATTTTCTCTTTTTTGCATCTCCAGCATAGTCCTTGTTCTAACTTATGCATAGTCTTAATTTTCTCTTTTTTCATCTCCAGCATAGTCCTTGTTCTAACTTATGCATAGTCTTAATTTTCTCTTTTTTCATCTCCAGTATAGTCCTTGTTCTAACTTATGCATATTCTTAATTGTCTCTTTTTTGCATCTCCAGCATAGTCCTTGTTCTAACTTATGCATCTTCTTAATTTTCTCTTTTTTGCATCTCCAGCATAGTCCTTGTTCTAACTTATGCATAGTCTTAATTTTCTCTTTTTTCATCTCCAGCATAGTCCTTGTTCTAACTTATGCATATTCTTAATTTTCTCTTTTTTCATCTCCAGCATAGTCCTTGTTCTAACTTATGCATCTTCTTAATTGTCTCTTTTTTGCATCTCCAGCATAGTCCTTGTTCTAACCTATGCATCTTCTTAATTGTCTCTTTTTTGCATCTCCAGCATAGTCCTTGTTCTAACTTATGCATCTTCTTAATTTTCTCTTTTTTCATCTCCAGCATAGTCCTTGTTCTAACTTATGCATAGTCTTAATTGTCTCTTTTTTCATCTCCAGTATAGTCCTTGTTCTAACCTATGCATCTTATTAATTGTCTCTTTTTTTCATCTCCAGCATAGTCCTTGTTCTAACTTATGCATCTTCTTAATTGTCTCTTTTTTGCATCTCCAGCATAGTCCTTGTTCTAACTTATGCATCTTCTTAATTGTCTCTTTTTTGCATCTCCAGCATAGTCCTTGTTCTAACTTATGCATCTTCTTAATTTTCTCTTTTTTGCATCTCCAGCATAGTCCTTGTTCTAACTTATGCATAGTCTTAATTTTCTCTTTTTTCATCTCCAGCATAGTCCTTGTTCTAACTTATGCATAGTCTTAATTTTCTCTTTTTTCATCTCCAGTATAGTCCTTGTTCTAACTTATGCATATTCTTAATTGTCTCTTTTTTGCATCTCCAGCATAGTCCTTGTTCTAACTTATGCATCTTCTTAATTGTCTCTTTTTTGCATCTCCAGCATAGTCCTTGTTCTAACTTATGCATCTTCTTAATTGTCTCTTTTTTGCATCTCCAGCATAGTCCTTGTTCTAACTTATGCATCTTCTTAATTTTCTCTTTTTTCATCTCCAGTATAGTCCTTGTTCTAACTTATGCATCTTCTTAATTGTCTCTTTTTTGCATCTCCAGCATAGTCCTTGTTCTAACTTATGCATCTTCTTAATTGTCTCTTTTTTCATCTCCAGCATAGTCCTTGTTCTAACCTATGCATCTTCTTAATTGTCTCTTTTTTGCATCTCCAGCATAGTCCTTGTTCTAACTTATGCATCTTCTTAATTTTCTCTTTTTTCATCTCCAGCATAGTCCTTGTTCTAACTTATGCATCTTCTTAATTTTCTCTTTTTTCATCTCCAGCATAGTCCTTGTTCTAACTTATGCATAGTCTTAATTGTCTCTTTTTTCATCTCCAGTATAGTCCTTGTTCTAACCTATGCATCTTATTAATTGTCTCTTTTTTGCATCTCCAGCATAGTCCTTGTTCTAACTTATGCATCTTCTTAATTGTCTCTTTTTTGCATCTCCAGCATAGTCCTTGTTCTAACTTATGCATCTTCTTAATTGTCTCTCTTTTCATCTCCAGCATAGTCCTTGTTCTAACTTATGCATATTCTTAATTGTCTCTTTTTTCATCTCCAGCATAGTCCTTGTTCTAACTTATGCATCTTCTTAATTGTCTTTCTTTTCATCTCCAGCATAGTCCTTGTTCTAACTTATGCATCTTCTTAATTGTCTCTTTTTTGCATCTCCAGCATAGTCCTTGTTCTAACTTGTGCATCTTCTTAATTGTCTCTTTTTTGCATCTCCAGCATAGTCCTTGTTCTAACTTGTGCATAGTCTTAATTGTCTCTTTTTTTCATCTCCAGCATAGTCCTTGTTCTAACTTATGCATCTTCTTAATTGTCTCTTTTTTGCATCTCCAGCATAGTCCTTGTTCTAACCTATGCATCTTCTTAATTGTCTCTTTTTTGCATCTCCAGCATAGTCCTTGTTCTAACTTATGCATATTCTTAATTGTCTCTTTTTTCATCTCCAGCATAGTCCTTGTTCTAACTTATGCATCTTCTTAATTGTCTCTTTTTTTGCATCTCCAGCATAGTCCTTGTTCTAACCTATGCATCTTCTTAATTGTCTCTTTTTTGCATCTCCAGCATAGTCCTTGTTCTAACTTATGCATCTTCTTAATTGTCTCTTTTTTCATCTCCAGCATAGTCCTTGTTCTAACTTATGCATCTTCTTAATTGTCTCTTTTTTGCATCTCCAGCATAGTCCTTGTTCTAACTTATGCATCTTCTTAATTGTCTCTTTTTTGCATCTCCAGCATAGTCCTTGTTCTAACTTATGCATCTTCTTAATTGTCTCTTTTTTCATCTCCAGCATAGTCCTTGTTCTAACTTATGCATCTTCTTAATTTTCCATGGCTTATAATACCACTTATTCATAATTTTCATATGGTTTTCTCTAGGGTCCTGAGCTATACTGAATTTATTTGTCTTTTTACATGCATTTTGCCATTCTTGAATTGAAATCATAGTCCCTATATCTCTTGGCCATTTCACCAAGTAATCTTTTATAACATCATGCTCCGTGTATCTTTCCTATAGCAAATTGTACAGTTTTTGATACTTTTCCCTTGTCTGACTGCCAAAATATTAAATCTAAATCATTTAACTTAGTTTCAATGCCAATTGTATTTTTGTCTTTGTCTAATTTGGAAATAGTTAAACCAATTTACATTGTAGCCTTCCTTTGCTAACTCTTCCCTTGACTTTATATCAGTATTTCCCTAACCATCCATTTTTATTAAACTTTTATATGTGAGCCAAGACTTACTCTCCAAACATCTACCATAGAATGACTCTTGAGTAGATATCCAAATTGGTAAACTAAAATAGAATTTTGCTTTAATTTTCTCCCAAACCCAAAGTAAAGATCTTCTGATTGGGTGGTTCAGAAAATCACCATTTCATTTAACTTTGTGATATCCCAAAAAAGCATGCCAACCAAATCTAACTTGTGTCGCCTCCAGATTGAGTAATTCTTTGTCATCTAATTTGACCCAGTTTTGAACCCAAATTAAACAACAGGCCCAGTAGTACAGATGCAGATCCGGTACTGAGTAACCTCCTCTTTCTTTCTTATCTTTTAAAACTTGCCATTTTATTGTCGGTCTTTGTCCCTTCCATATAAATTTCCTAAATTCAGATTCCCACTCTTTAAGTATCGTTTCCTTAATCACAATGGGTAAGTTTGGTAACAAAAAAGCAGCTTTGGGAGAACTGTCATCTTTATTGCTGTGATTCTACCAAGTAGAGAGAAGTTTAAATTGTTCCATCTAATCAAGTTCTCTTTTATTCCTTTCCAGCTGTTCATGTAGTTGTTATCAAATAATTTTAAGCTGTCTTTTGCTATCCAGATTCCTAAATATTTAATTTTGTTCTCTATGTTATATCTTGATTTCTCATTTAGAAGGGTCTCCTCTTTTTTGGTATATTTTTAGTTATCGTGACAGTTTCCCCTTTATTTACTTTTAGACCAGAGTAATAACCAAATTCTTCTAATTCATGGGTTAACTCATCAATGTGTTGGTTAGGATCCTCTATAATTGCTGCCAAATCATCGGCAAAAGCCCTTATTTTTATTTCTTGACCCTTAATTTTAATAATAATAATATACATATAATAATATTTATTCATTTGTAACCCGCTTTTCCAACAATATGATCAAAGCGGCATACAACCATGGCGTAAAACATAGCAATAAAATGCCTTTTATTTTGGGGTTCAATTTAATGGAAGTTATCAATACTTCTATCACAATTGTAAATAGGAACAGAGACATCGGGCACCTCTGTCTGGTCCCCTTTTTTATAAGAAACTCATTTGATCTCTCCCGATTGATAACTAATTGTGCCTTCTGATGAGTATCTTTGTTCAACCGCTCCTATAAAGTTTGTGCCTATGTCCATTTTATTAAATACTTGTAGTAGGAAATCCCATTCCACCCGATCAAAGGCTTTCTCCATATCAATAGCCAATATTGCTCCTTTTCTCCCCATTATTTACAGTAAAAAATTCTAAACTGTTCAAGACTGTTTTTATGTTGTTTCTGATATAACGTCCGGAAAAGAAACCGCTCTGCTCTTTCCCAGATACTGATGGTAAAATGTCTTTTAATCTATTTACCCAAATGGATGCATATATTTTGTAATCATTCTTTAACAGACTATAGTTTATAGTTTTCCATAAGAGTATCATCTTTACCCTCTTTGGGTATAACATTTGCCATTTCCCAAGTCTGAGGGATACCTTCTGACACTATTGAGTTATATAAATTGTATAAAGGATCCAGCAATTCTTGTTGAAAGGTTTTATAAAACTCTATTATGAATCCATCGACTCCTGGAGATTTCCCTTTTTTCAGCCTAGATATTGCTGTGCTAATTTCTTGCTTAATGATCTTTAAATTTAACAATTCTTTATTTGCCACAGATATTTTTTTAATTTCTCTCCTCTCAAGGTATTTCTTTATTTTCTCTCAAGCTATAGCAGAATTTTCTTTAGAGTCATATAATTCGCTATAGTAATTTTTTAAAATTTCTAGAAGTTCCTCTTGTCTTGTAATTATCTTGTTTCCCAATTTAATTTGACTTATTACCTTATTTTTGTTTTCTTTCTTTAATTTTTTTACCAGCCATTTCCCTACCTTATTGGCGGTTTCAAAATTGTTTTGCTTTGTTTGTTTCAGATCCCTTACGATTTCTTCATTTATCCTATCTTGATTTTGTTTTTGTAAGATTTTTACTTCGTTACATAGCTTTGAGTTTTTGGAATTATTTTCTAATTGTTCTTCTATATCTTTAATATCTTCTAATAGTTTTTTCTCTTTTTTCATTTTGTCCCTTTTAATCTCACTAGCTTTTTTCATACAAAGGCCTCTGAACAGTGCCTTGCTCACATCCCAAATAATTTTTGTTTTCACGTCTGAGGTATTATTTTCTTGAAAGTAAAATTTAATCTCTTTCCTCAATATTTCTAGAAATTCCTTGTTTTCTAAAAGATTGTTTTGTAGTCTCCAGGAGGCATTCCCTTTAGGCCCTGCCAAGATTGTCAGATCTATTAATCTGTGGTCTGAAAAAGTTTTGGAGTCATTTTTCATGCTAATAGTTTTAGTTTCTAACCCTTTAGAGACCAAAGAGGTCAATCCTTGACCAGGATTTGTGGGGTTCTGGGAAAAAAGTAAAGCCTGGTTTATTATCATATTTGTAAGACCACATGTCCACTAATTCGTCTTCCTGCATCAATTCTATACAGCTTTTGGGGAGTTTCCCCTGGTCTTTCCTAATTTTCTTTGCTGCTTTCCAGTCTCTCTTTGGGTTACTAACCCCATTAAAGTCTCCAACAACTAATAAATTCCCCTTGTCAATTAGCATAAATTCTTCATTCAACTTTTTGAAAAAAAAGACTTTTCCTTCAACAGTCGGATTTTATCTCACACACTTGTGCCCAGGCATTAGGCATCCTGTAACCAATCTGGGCTTCTCCTGTATCCAATCTGGACTTCTCCTATACCTTGCAAGGAAAAGAAAAAACGGTTCCCTGCAAAGGATGGTGTGATAATCTCCATTGTTTGTTCAGCTGCAGGAAGGGCCTGATTTTGCCAGCCTTGTCATGGATTGGCATGGATTGGAGGCCAAGAAAGAGAAATACACTGTGGCAGAGTGACACCATGACATCAAAGTTTGGATGCAGAAATAGAGGGCTTTTCAGCATCAGCTAGCCCCAAGACTAACTTTCTTGAAGGCAGCATTAGGGCCTTCCATCATTTTGTAGTACAGCGTCAGCTTTTCTTGGTCACATTAAGATGGGAAAGGAATTATGTTTCCATAGGAATTAAACTGAAGCTTTGGGTCTTCTTATCTCAAGAGTGGGGTGACAAGGGAGACAGAGGAAAGGGAAGGAAGCAAGGAATTGAGGCAGACAGGCTGTAAAATTTATTTCCTCCACTCTACTGTTTTAAATTTTCATGTTAGGATATCATCAAGGTTTTCAGAGTAAAGAATGTCAAATGCTAAGAATATCATCAAACTGCTTATTCAGTGAAATAAACTAAAGCACCAGTTCTATCAAAAACGATCCAATATCACAGTGTCTCCTTCTATAGTTATTGGCTCTCTCAAACTAAATTACCTTGGGAATTTGGCAAAATATTTTTTCTCAACTTCAGAGTAAAAAGGAAAGAATATGATAGTAGTCATAACACATGAGAGTGAGCCGTTATTCTTCAGCCAATGGACCCAATACATCTGAGGAAGTAGACTCAAGTCTCTGAAAGCACATGTTACCAGCATCTTTTTTTCAGTTAGTCTCAAAGGTGCTACAATTTACATGATCTCTTTGCATCCTGATTTTCCATAAAACATGACTAGTCCTTTGATAGTATACGGTTATAAATTTTGAAGTCAATAAACAATTTTATAGAATGATAGAATCAAAGAGTTGGAAGAGACCATTAACATTCCCTAACAGAGAAACATTTCCTTTTACATGTGGATATATTAAATGAGATTACTATGCATAAATAATAAGATGGAATGAATATCAATGCTTTTTCTTTACTAACTGTTCTTTTACATTTAGATCAGGCCTGAATAGAATCATGTAACATATGGGGAAGAAGATGCAAGCCATTAAAGCAAAACTAGAGACCAAGATGGAGAAGACTTCTACAGCCACCATATTTATCCCTTTGGTGCTCAGGTAACTTGGGACAAAGGAAACCCAAACACTGCAAAAGACCAACATGCTGAAGGTGATCAGCTTGGCTTCATTGAAACTGTCAGGCAGCTTCCTGGCAAAGAAAGCAACTGTGAAGCTGATGAAAGCCAAGAGCCACATGTAACTCAGGACAAGGTAGAACATAGTCTCAGAGCCTTCATTGCATTGCAAGATGGTCTCAGCCGGCTGGGAGTGCATGTCAGCCTCTGGAAATGGCGGTGCAGTTATTAACCAAACAGCACAGATCAGAGTTTGAATAACAGAACAGACAAAGATCACTGATGTTGCCAGCTTCTTCCCAATCCATTTCCTCATCTTGTTCCCTGGCTTTGTGGCAATGAAGGCCAGAACCACAGTGATAGTTTTGGCCAACATGCAAGAAATAGCTATAGAAAAGACAACCCCAAAGACTGTTTGCCGGAGAAGGCAAGAAACCTTCCCTGGAGTGCCAAGGAAAAGAAAGGAGCAAAGAAAGCAGAGCAACAGAGAGACAAGCAGAATACAGGTAATGGTCCAGTTGTTGGCTTTGACAATGGGAGTTTCTTGGTAATGGATGAAAGTCCCCATTACCATAATTGTGATTATTGAAAAGAAGACTGCAGAGGAAGCCAAAACTGCTCCCAGGGCTTCTGTGTAGGATAGATAAATGGCTCTTTTAGGAAGGCATTGGACTTGCTTCTCATTTGGATAGTGATCTTCTGGACACTTTTCACATTCACTTGCATCTGAAATACATGAAAAAGCTCTCAATGTTTCCCAAACCACTGCAAATATTCTTTAAATTTCATTTAGAAATCAATCTTGCTTACATCTGAATGAACCAAATTTTGTTCTTTCTTCCATGTGAATATTTGATGTCTTTGCTATAAATAATTCCTTTTTGTTTCTAAATAAGGTCCAGTACATACCAGCCCAGAAGGATGCCCTCATCACGTGTGAGGGGCACCCTGCTTAAATGCCCCTCGTACGTGACGATGGCATCCTCACTGCGTGGCACCAAATAGACGGCATGTGCATCAATGATGTCACTCCTGCGCAGCATCCAAATTGAGCTGCACAGGAGCGACGTGCTCGTGCCCCCACAAGGTATTTGCAGTGGCACAAAAAGGAGCATGTTTTTAGCGGTACTTTTTCACATAACATTGCCACGCAATTTGGTTGATGTGGCGCTGCTACATAGCAACAAGAGGCAGCTCCCGGACGCCTCTTCCTGGTGCTCTGTACCGCGCCTAAGTTATTATTTCATTTGCATGTGTATTTCAGACATTTTCCCCCCAAAGATACATCTTTCAACTGCATATTTGAGCACAGAAATGTACTGACACTAGAACTGGCTTTCTTCCTCATGCTCTATACCAGTGATTCCCAGGGTGCGTAGGGGGTCTTGGGTGGTGGAAAGATCCAGGGGGGAGAGAGGAAAAGGGAGCTGCCAGGGCAGCCTTCAATCAAAGTACAAGCATGAAAGAAAGACAAGGGGAACCAGGGGACTTTAGGGCCATAGTGGGGAAGAGGAGTTACAGGACTTGGTGGAAGGGGAGAAGCTGTGGCAAAAAAAGATCTTTCACATTTGGGACTCTGCCTAAGCTTTGGGAGTTGTGCTAAGACTGGGATGGTAAGGGAGAGTTGCACTGCTGCTCCTTCTTTCTTTTATCAAACCAGCTCAAAGAGAAGAGACAGTAGAAGAAACAATGTCTGTGTGTGGAGGGGACCACTTCAAATTGTGACTGATTCTTCAAAAGATTGCCTTTGCCTCTCTCAGAGTGGGAGGTTTTCTTTGCTGGGAAGAAAAGTGGGAATCTGGTTGTGCCCCTCTCCCTCCTGGTGAAGAAGGATTGAGAGTCCTTCCTAGCCAGAGGAGAAGCTTCCCTGTTTGCACTTGGGGTCAGTGCACCTGGGATCAGTGGCTGAGCAGCTGGTCAAGCAGTGAATATGAAGCCTTTCACCCACGCTGTTTTTTGCTGCAAGACCAGCATGAGCAAAAGGTTTCTCAGGGGCTGCTCAGGACAAAGGAACTTGAGCATCCATGGATTTTTGTTTCTGCAGGGAGAGTCCCAAAACTGATCCCTCATAGATTCTGAGGGCCAACTATATCTCACTGATCACAAATTCCACTTGCTCAGGTTTAGCCCTGTTAGTATTCTCATATTACAAATCTTTTGTATAACAGAACAAGCTGTAAAGGAAGAAAACCTGGGAACATCACTGATTTTTTCCCCGTCTGGAGATCCTCTTAATCATAACTGGGGTTTTCCCTTCTCTCCTTCTTACAATTGACAGATAAGAAGGGTCACAATAATTCACAAGAGAACATCCTCTCAATGTATACCAAACCCATTATTTGCTGTTGTTTTGTGCGCCTAGAAATAATTTCTGACTTATGAGAACCCCAAGGCAAGCTGGTCACGGGGTTTTCTTGGCAACATTTGTTGAGAAGAGATTCTGCCAAAAACTAATTTGAGAGCTTTCTTCTGGAGGCAGATCTTTCAGACCAATCTTTCTTAGAGGACCTTCATTTGAAGTTCACAAAAATGTTGAAGCCCCTTTCTAGTGGAACACACAGATACCTTTTTCTAGAATTAATTCTGCAGAGGCTCTCCTAAACAATGATGTACTTGCAAAGTCTGGTTTCCTAAGAACAAATTGAACCTCTATTTTCCTTCTTCCAATGTAAAAAAAATAACTGTATCGACATTTGCTGATAGAAACTGAGCCGGAAAACATAATAACTATCTGTTGTTTTTCCCCCCATATGACTCAAGTCCAAGAATCAGTCTTTTCTAGAATCTTTTTTCCCCCCCGCGGCTTGTAAGAAAGGAAGCGGTTGGGGTTTAGAATACTCCTCTATGTAAAGCAGATTAGGTATTCCCCATATGATAGAATATTCTTTTTCTTACCAATGTGATCTGAAATCCTCCCATCAGCACATTGAACACAGTCATAGCAACAGACATAATTCCCCGGCTGAACAATCCTGCTGTATCCTGGCTGGCATTTCTCAACACATCTGGAACGAGGCGGCATCTAATGTGAAGCACAAAGATGAGAATTCAGAAGGGTGAAAAATTCACTCTTCCTATCTGAGATCATGTGGTTCACTATTTTTCCATTTCTTTAGAAATGCAGGAGAACCTTTAGAATTTTTATGTAATCACATGAGAACTTTAAACCACGATTTAATTGAGAAGGAAGTGGCATCGGCGACACTGATAGCACATCACATGACACCACTTCCCTCCTGTAGCTGACCCATCCCCCAGATGTTCCTTCCATTCAAGGGGAAAAACCCATGAATGAGCTTCCAATTGCCCTAGGCCATGGGTGCCACAAGCCATTCCCGGAGCATTTGTGCAATTCGCACTCACATGATGCTATTGTCCCCTCTTCCCCCCTTGCTATTTTATTAAAAATAACCCTTTGGTTTTCACACAAATCCACAGCTCTGAAGCCTCACAGTGTTGTTTTTTTTATTAAAAATTAAAACATCAAATCCGAGCTACAGAGCTGCAGAACTGCACAACAAAAGTTGAAAAGCTCAAAACACCCAAAGTCATGATGGGAAGGGAGTGAGGGAGGGAGAGAGGAGGGAAGGGAAGAGAGTGCAATGTGGGCAGCAGCCCTAAGATAATCAATGTGAAGATGGCTGCCTTCAAAGCGCTAAGTTACCATTTCAATTTTTATTGTGATTGCAGTGAGAAACAGGTTGGTGTGATAAAACCCTTGGTTAGATAATGATTCTTTGGACCAGCGCATACCAAAATAGCCCCCTGAGGGCAGGGTTAGGGTATCCAGCATGAGGACGCTGCACCCTGACTCCACCCACAGGACAACACTTTCTGCCAGTCTGTATAAGCAGAAAATGCACAACAAAAAATGGAAAAGCACCAAAAAAGGCCTGCTGGAAAGAGGGAGGATGGAAGGAAGAGAGAGGACAGGAAGGGAGTACAATGGGGGCAGCAGCCCTCAGTTGCCAAAAAGATAATCAATGTGATGATGGCTGCAAAGCTTTAGGTTCCCATTTCATTTTTGAAAATGTAATTGCAGCGAGAAACAGACTGATAAAGCCCTTGGTTGGATAATGATTGTGATTACGTTGGATAGGGAAGAAATGAAGAGTCTGTTCTGAAAAATTCAATGGTTGTGAGGAAACTCCATGACTTATAATGGAAATTTCTACTGCCATATGCAAACACTGATAGGATTTCTTCTCAAAATTTGTTCACTCTCTCATAGAAAGCCATGGAGTAAAATTGCCCCACTGCATTTTGAAACTGAACAGTCTGACAATTTGGATACCTTTTCCAGATGTAAAGAAGGTACCTTACAAAAATACCTTCCAACTCAAAGATTCTATGATTTTAGGATGCAAACTATTTGGAATGACTGTTAATTTCTGTATGCCAAAGATAACCTTTGAGTGTCAAAAGTGCTCTTCTTTTTCTCTAGTTTTGTTTGCAAAGAATCTCCCTTTCACACAAATAAAGGAAAATCTACCTTCTTAAACTTGTGATTCCACACAACAGCACTGCCATTCATGGTGAACCTTTTGCCTGCAGAAGCCTGGGGATCAATTCCTCCGACTCGGACTTTTTGGAAAGATTGATTAGAGAAAGTGACCAAGTTGATGACATCAAATCCAGAGGCCAGATCCCCATTCTCATCGAAAAAGACTTCTTCCCCAGCACTATTGTTAAAGCGGATGTATCTCAAAAATGAGCGTAGCTGAATTGAAGGGGGGAAATTACCTGGGTCAACTAGTGGGAAGGGGCATTTGCTATTAACTGTGTATCTATCATCTATCTATCATACTACCTTTGTTCTTGTTCAGGATCCCTGATTTCTTACCACTGGAAAGAAAAGAAATTCAACTGAAACCATTTAGTTCTATTTGTGCAGTAAAAGTAAAACTGGTTAAATATCATTTCCTATTAAAATCAAGGAGTAAATTAAAACAGCAGAAGAGTATTTAAAACAGAATGAAGGGGGGAGGTTACAACTTCTGCCATGAAAAAGCTTAGGACTTTTTCACATGGGGAAAATTGAAAGGTTAAATTAGTCACAATGCAGCGTCATCCAGGTCATTAGGGACAATTTCCCAGTAGCTTTGCACATGGCGCTGCGCACGATCCAGTCAGAATCCAGACAGAAAAAGAGGTGAATTGGGGAATAAGCATTTTTGCAAAACTCCCATATTTGCATGTTCAGTTCATTTACGTATTCGCTCTCTTCATGTAATTACAGCAGACTGAAAACCAAGTCCCCGATTCTCCCTGTGCCCAGATTTCCCAGGGGTCCTTACTGTGCCCAGGCAGCCTTGATCTTTAAGGGATACACACACAGAGAGCTCTTTCCCTTGCGTGGCTGCTCTCCTCCTCATGCTGCAGGGAACAGCTGGCTTACAAAGAGATTAAGAGAGCCCTGGAGGCCAGGCTATGCCACTATTTGCCCCATCCCCAAATTGGTTTTCAACGGCCTGAACTCTCCAGAGCTGATGGCATCCACCTTTCTGATTTAGATAACGATATCTTCTTAACGGACCTGCATAATTGTTTAAAGGAGGTGCTCAATGCCGTGGTGCGAGATAAGGGCTAAGTAGACACTTGCCCATATCTGTGGCATAAATCTTTGGATTTGATCTCAGCGAGCACCTTGGACACCCTACTGGGTGTTAGGAAAATTTCTGGAAGCACCTCTCCGGGCCTTGAGACCTGGGGGGTGGATGAAAGGAATGGACCTTGGGTCTGGCTGGAAGGTATACCCCAACTTTAATCTTCGCAGATTGGGAAGGGGGACTTCTTGCTGGGCTTCCTTATGCGAGCTCTCCAATGGCAACCCAACTTATGGACTGTCGTTGAGGGCCCAGGTGTTATCGTCCTTGATAAGCTGCAGAGGTAGTCTGCGCTAAGACACCGGTATGCAGCTTTCCCTGTCTCCCACATTTGTTTTGGTTATGATACTAGTTAAAGGTCCATTAAGAACTTAATAAATAGGTCAATAAATGGCCCTGTTTTTAACCCATACAACTTGTGTCTGGTCTCTTTATTCCAGGGGTAGGGTAGCAATTGGCTTGCTTTTCCAGAATGCCAACACTTTAATCATTTTTGGGATGCAAGCACATAAGTTCCCATGTGAAAAAGTCGTTTGGCATAGACAAGAGTTGGGGAGTAGTGGTTATGTTGGGGTTACTCCTTGTCTTACTCTGGATTAAGACATTTTTTCTTAATGTTACCATTTAGTTCTACTCTTATAAAAACCTCTTACTCCTTTACTCATTACTCCTTCTTCTACAACCCAGCCCTGCGGAAAAGGCTCGGTCGCTTTGCAAGTCTGGTGTGTTTCTGTGTGTAAGTGTCTCTCTTTGCCTCCCAGTCCCTTCTCCAGTGCAATATAATAAAATTGTTTTTGGTGTTTACATGTACAATATAATAACAGGAATAAGGAGAAACAATTATATTTCATTACTCCTTATTCCTATTCCTACTCCGGTAAAAACCTCTCATTCCTTTACGCCTTACTCTTTACTGCCACTCCTACCCCCAGCCCTGGGCATAGAGAAAGATAGGGATATTTAGGAGAAGATCCTGAAAAGAGCTGTTCTAAGAAATAAGAACTTAAATATATACAATGTCTCTCCTTCCCTTCCATTGCCTTCCATTCTCATACACGGTTCCTGAGCATGCTCTATGACATGTCTGGTTTAGAGTTTCAGGGCATACCTGCCAGGGTTGAATATTCATGTATTTCCAACTGTTTTCAGGCCCCATTGCTTTCCGTTTGGTTCTCAGTGAATCTGCTTCATGGAGAGCATGGCCTAAAGCATAGACAGCATTATAGATGCTATAGCTTTGGCTGGACATCCCCATTTCAAACACAGATCCAGGAAGGTTCCTCAGTTTCTCTTCCCCAGTGCAATTCTTCAAATCTGGGTAATTCATGTTATACATTGGGAGAGAGCAGAGAAATACATTGCACCAAAACTCCTTTAGGAGATAAATCTGGTACTTAATTGGATTTAGGTTCTCCAGAAACTCCTGAAATCCTGGCACCACATTGGTGTGGAGGGCAAAAGACAAGGTGCCATTGAAGGATCTTTCTGTAAACTGACTATCAGTGAAAACAGTTGTGACATCCCACTGAGCAGTTGTGATCCAAACTCTTTCCATAGGTTGCTTCTGAAAAAACTCAAGGCTTTCTAGAATTATCCGTAAAATCTCCATAGATTGAGTGTCCCCATAAACCAAAATCACACTAATGTTCTTTGAGAGAAGAGCATTGCAAATGGCATCTAGGGTTTTCTGAAGGAATGGGTCTGATAGGTAACTTGTCAGTCTGGGAACAAACTGTGTGAAAGCAATGCAAATATCCTTCTGGAGAAGACTTGCACTGAGGGTTCGATGAAATCTCTCTCCACTTTCTCCCTCTGGAATGAGGAGACCAATCCAATTCCAGCCAAAATACTCAAACATCTGAATAATCCCAAAATACTGAAAGATTTCATCTGGCACCATCCGGAAGAAAGAGGAAAACTGTGTTTTATCACTGAAGATAGGATCAAAAGAACCATAACTCAGCTAGAAGTGGGGAGGAAACACGTTTTTTTAAAAAATAAGAAATGCAGTTCTTCTTTCATTAGGGAAACATGTCCCTTTTAATTTCAGGAATAGAGACATGAATGAAAAGAGAAGTTTATTCAACAGCATGAGGTCCAGATGTCAGAATCTGAACAGAGCAATCTGCAACTAAAGCATCATTCAGCTGACAGGAGAGGAAAGTACCCATATTTTTACTAACTCCAAAAGATAGGTCTTACCTTCCAAAGACATTATCCCCTTTTCCCCACAATGTTCAGCTCCTTGAGAATGATGCCAGAATGATATATTTTATACGCCCCTTTTTAATTTTATTTATTTATTTATATTTATATTGTCTTTTGCAAAATATGACTTTTACAACTCATAGACCATATTGTTGCTACAGTATAGCTTCACACATTTTACGCGTTTGCTCCCCTATTCCTCCAAAGTAGCAGTGTGTTGCATTTCCTCCACTGTCCTTTGGAGCCCTTTGGTCTAGCCTTTATAGACAAAGACCCAAAATCTGTTCTTAGTCCTGACAAGGAAAGGCCCATTGAATCAGTGGGATTTCCTGACATGTTGACTCACGGTTTAACAACTGATGGAATGGGTCTTCTCTAGTTGAGACTTACTAATAAGATGCCAGACAAAAAGCTTCTCTCTTTTCAGAAGCTAAAATTGAGGTGAAAATATGTCAATAGAAGTATAAAATGTTGAAATGAGACTAAAGCCTGCACCTGAGAACAAATTTCTTTACTCCACAAAAGGCAATGTACTTGTGCAGGAGATCATGTCCAATATTTTTTTTCCTTTTCCTTTTCTTTTCCTTCTCCTTTTCAGCAGCATTAAACACATTTTCTGCCGGCAAATCAGATTTTCTAAACAGGAAATCATGTGTGATTTTGAAATCCATAAACTCTATAAGTGAATAGTACATGAAATACTAACAGAAACTCTCATATTCTCATAGAAAGGGAATATATTTACTGATATAGAGGTTTTAAAAAGAAGGCTTACAACCCTACTCTATTTTCCAGCTTTGGCCTGTATTAGACAGCAAGATCCTTTTGGCCCTTCACAGAATTTATCGTACATTTCCCTGGATACTTTTCCAAATGAAAATATTTTTGGAGCATTTCAAATATACAGTATAAGCATGTTTCACCACTCTCTAAAGCACTTCTCTGCACACCCTCACAATACATGCTTTTTTCCATAGTCATTTACCTAATGTACTCATTTTTGGAACACTGTTCTGCTGCACTAAACTTGGAAATATCTAGAACTCTGAATATGGCTTCTTTTCAGAAATGTATGGAGTTCTGCCAGGTATGAAATGGAAAACACACACACACAACCCGTAATGAATTGAAATGTACCTTTATCTCATTCCTTGTGATGACAGAATTATAAATCAGATGAACATTTAGGTCTCCTTGTGGACTGTGTGGTTTAGGAGATTATCACACGGAAAAATGTGCCCATGATAGACCTCAGCTACGCTTATCCGGCCAATTTTCAAAAACAGAAGTCTGCCATTTTTGAAGAGCCATGGGATAAGCATGACTGGGGTCCAGGATGCAAACAGTTGCACTCACCCAGCCACCAGTGAGTGCGATAAAACCCAGGTTCGTCTTTAAAGTCTTGAGCATATTGCAGAAGCATTTGTCTATGCAATAATCTCCTTGGTCTCTCTGTCTGTTTGCCCAGGTAAGGGAGATTTCTATGCTCCTGACTTTTACACATGAAGAAAAAAAATCCTGACAAATAAAAGGGGGGAGTTATGATGAATTGGGTAACCAAGGAGAACATCAAATGCAGTAGAGTTGTGGCTGTTCAGCAGTCATCGTTCCCTCTTTTGACCCAGACATTCTTCTCCATCATCCATCCTACTTCAGTTAGGACAATGTTTGCAAAATCCTCTCCCAAATCAGGGGTCCTTGGTAGGGTGGTGCGGATATCTGTCAGACTCATTGTACTAAAGGATCCACAGAAAACACCTACTATGCAAATATGAAGAGATATTTCTTACATGTAGTCTACTAGGACAAAGAACACAGATGCCAGGGCCAAACAGAGATAAAGACAATTGGGAAATAGTGTGGTGCAGGTACTAAAACAGATTCACATCACTTGAAACTGAGAAGACACAAAGTACTGACAAGACCATTTCAAAGTTGCAAATTATGAGGAAGATATAGAAGTAGATGAGATGGAGGAACAACACATCTCTGGGCTTTTGAATTTTGTACCAAGGGATGAAGAATGAATACACGTACCTGTGGAATTTTGTAGATATTTAAAACATTGGCAATCTGGAGGGATGTTTGGGAGGTGAGACCACCAATGATGGCTATGAGATTATTCTTCCAGTTACATTTGTAATTGGGGACATACTTTTCCCCTATTGAGAGAAGATCCACGGTGGCCTTACTGGCTTTCAGGGAATTAAATGCATTGTCATACATTTTTATTTCCAGTGTGTGGTTCAGCAGCAACTTGTCATTCATACTGATCTCATGAATGGCAAAATGAAAAGCTAGAATGTGCTGGTAGTTCTTAGGCAAGATCCTGCATTGAGAATGTCAATTAATTAAATGTACAGGTTTATATCAAAGATAGAAATGCACTTTATTTACTTAATATACTAGGGGAGACCTTGAGATTTAAATATAGGCATTGTATGAGAGTAGCAGATGGGCATAAAGCTTTTGATATTATCTTTAAAACAGATTCAGATTTAGTCTTAGATGCTTTCTTTTCTTTTCATTTCCTTTCATTTCATAGAATGATGATGTGCTCTGTTAAGCACATAATTATTAAACATGCTTCTATGCACTCTATTTTTACTTCATAGCAGGTTTAAACATCACTTGTCTGCTGTGCTCCTAGCTATCTACTGGTCTGAGATTGTTGGAGGTCTCAGACATGGCTTGCACTTATAGAATCATGTCATAGGTTTAGGTTAATATGAATACTTCTACATCGGTTGATTTTGCCTGCACTTCACTAGACAGTTGTCTAGACTAGAAGTGAACCCCTTGCAAATGTGAACCCCTTGGAAACATGTGTTTGGCTTGGAATCAAAACCACAACTGCAGTAGCTGCAATTTCCCATTTGATAATCCAGCCTGTCATCTCTGGCATCTAGAGTCACTGGCTGAAATATTATTGTATTGCAAGCAGCCATCCATCTGTGCCAATATTAACAGAATTTAAATTAGACTTGCTTGAACCAAACCAAACCAATTCAAAGTCACTCTTTTGCACTCTTCTTCTTGCTTACCGAGCTTCGTAGTCTGATCCCTGTGTTTTTCTAAAGTCATTTAATGGCATTTCTGCTAATGCAATGGACACAAATTCCCCAAAGAGAAGAGTTCTGTAATTAGTAAAATTCCATAGACTTGGCTGCTGTCGGGTACACATGGAGCCCCAACCTTTCTTCAAAATGTTAGACAGGAGGAAGATGAAGAGTAATGACAACTTTTTCAGTGCCATTATAATTTGGACTGAGCTCCAACTATGAAACCCCATTCATCCCTATGATGACCTCTCTGGTTTTTAGAAAACCACCCCCACCCAAACAGCAATGTTTCCTGATCCCAAAACTCCAAATGCAGCATTTGCACTAAGGGATGAGCTCTCCAAACAATGTTAAATAGAATTCCTTGCTAGCCTCAAGCAGATGTTCCCTTGAAAAGACCATTTATATATTGCAGAAAATATAAATGAATTAATTCTCTTATTATTATTCTTTTTGCTTTTTCCACAAGCAGCCAGCATCACACGTCTTTTAATGATAGAGTAGATAATAATCATTCCCAAAGCTGTCAGGCTCATGCAGAACCAGGAAAAACAAGTTTGATACCATCTGTGCTTGAAGGAGTAGTAAAGGGCAAATAATACACTAGGAAATCAGAGTCCATGATGATTGCTGGTGTTCTGAGTTTCTCAGCAGAAAGAAGCAGAAATGTGTGTGAAATGTTCGACGATGATGATGATGATGATGATGATGATGATGATGATGATGGGTGGAATCTTGTTGGTGGCATATGTGCACATAACATTGACTTACACATGTATATGTCTTTTCTTGGAAGCTCTGCCAGACACTATTCTCCTACCAGAGGAGAGAAAGACAAGGAGCAATGCAAATAAGCCTTTATATTCTAATACCAAAAATGCATAATATTGGCTGTTATACCTAAAAATTGCAGTGATTTGGTTGACTGACTTGGAATGCTGAGTTGCAAGTCACTATTGAGCTAGAAAAATTATTTAGACTAGTTGTTCTGTTACTCATGCTGATGTACTTCAATGATTTGTTTTGAACATAAAATGAGAAGGAGAGACATGTGTATGCACTGAGTAATGCGAGGATGCAATTCCAATTGATAAATATACAGAGAAGTATCTATTTGCATTAATTTTAAGCAAAAGATTGAAAGATGTTTGCTCAGGGGCAAGAAGGGCCTGACTTTACAAGCCTTGGCATAGTCTGGAGGCGTGTATATCATGATACAGTGACACCCTGAAAATAAGGTTTGGGTACAGAGATAGGGGGCTTTTAAGCCTCAGCTAGTCCAAAACTAACTTTTTTGCAGGCAGAGCAAAACAAACCTTTTAATAGGTCCTCCCATCATCTTCTAGTGCAATGTAGGCTTCTCTTTATCACATCAAAATGTGGAAGGAATTACATTTCCATTTTCTTTTCTTTCTGTCTTTTTTGAATTATTTATTAATTTTAATACATAATATACATACTCAACCTATATACATACATAAAATACATAACAATTGTTTGTTTACATAGGCAGCATGAACTTATCTTATATCATGAACAGATAGATGACACTATTTCTCTGTTATCCTCCGTGCTTGCTTATACTCCAGCATACCAGTTTTATCTTGAATCTGTTGTTTCCCCTCCTCCCAGCAAAACAAAACAGAAAAGAAAAAGAAAGAGGAAAAAAAGTATTACATATATTAACAGTATCTTATAATTGTATGCCTCTCCATTGACACCCCCTTGTCGTGGAGGAGAGGCTTGCATACTCTAATGAAATTGTGAGCTATGCTGGCGGTGGTATAGTAGCCACTGGCAGGGCCTCCCATGCCAGACATGTTACAACCGAAGGGTCTGACCAAGAGCGCCAAAGGGCAGGATGGGCTCTTTAACCTTATGGCAAACATCCTAATCCCAAACCCGGGCAGATGATGCTCGCTGCCACCATCCATGCTTATCAAGGCCTCAGCAGATGACCCTCTGGTTTAAAGGGTGAGGCCAGTTCTGTGCACAACCGATGAAGAAGGAATTGAACATAGCTCCCACTTTGGAAGAAACCGTTAAGGCCATACAGCAAATGAAAAATGGCAAGGCTGCCGGGATTGATGGAATTCCTCCTGAAGCTTGGAAACATGGAGGTCATGTACTTCATGCTAAACTCCATGAGCTCCTTGTGAGTTTCTGGGGGAAAAGGCGAACTGCCATCAGATCTCCGAGATGCAGTCATCATCACCCTATACAAGAAAAAAGGAGCAAAATCAAATTGCTCAAACTATCGAGGTATAACACTGCTCTCCATTGCTGGAAAAACCCTTGCAAGGATACTGCTGAACAGATTAGTCCCTGCTATTACAGAAGAACTTCTCCCTGAAAGCCAATGTGGCTTTAGAGCTAATAGGAGCACTACAGACATGGTATTTGCCCTTAGACAACTGCAAGAGAAATGTAGAGAGCAGAACAAAGGACTCTATGTAACATTTGTTGACCTCACCAAAGCCTTCGACACTGTGAATAGAAAAGGTCTGCGGCAGATCCTGGAATGACTAGGATGCCCCCCCAAATTCCTCAAAATGATTATCCTGCTACTTGAAAGCCAGCAAGGTCAGGTCAGATATGGCGATGCTCTCTCGGAGCCCTTTCTAATAACTAATGGTGTAAAACAAGGCTGTGTTCTCGCTCCAACTCTATTTACAGTCTTCTTCAGCATGATGCTCCAAAGGGCTATGGCAGATCTCAAAGAAGAAGACAGCATTTATATATGCTACCGTATTGATGGTAGCCTGTTTAACTGAAGCCGCCTGAGGGCCCGCACTAAGACTCTAAACTATCTAGTCCATGAGCTGCTTTTTGCTGACGATGCTGCCCTCATTGCCCATATGGAAGCAGCTCTGCAGCGCCTAACATCTTGTTTTGCAACAGCTGCAGAGCTCTTTGGACTGGAAGTCAGTCTGAAGAAAACAGAAGTTCTGTACCAGCCTGCACCTCAGGAAGACCACTACCATCCCCACATCACTGTAGGCAATTCTGTGCTCAAGTCTGTTCAACAGTTCACCTACCTGGGAAGAATCATATCCTCAGATGCCAAGATTGATAAAGAGATTGATCACAGACTGGCAAAGGCATATAGTGCATTCGGAAGGCTTCACAAAAGAGTCTGGAGTAACAAACACTTGAGGCAAAGCACAATAATCAGTGTGTATAGAGCCATTGTACTGTCTATTCTCCTCTATGGGTCTGAAACATGGGTAACCTATCGCCAACACCTATGATTCCTTGAATGCTTTCATCAGTGCTGTTTATGCACAATTCTAAATATACACTGGACTGACTATGTGACAAATGTTGCTGTCCTTGAGCAAGCAGGGATCACCAGCATTGAGGCCATGCTATTGAGGACGCAGCTGCGCTGGGCAGGACACGTTTCTAGGACGAAAGACAATTGCTTCCCAAAAATAGTATTCTACAGTGAACTCGCCACAAGTCAACATAAGAGGGGCGCTCCAAAGAAGAGGTACAAGGACTCCCTGAAACAACACCTCAGGCTCAGCCAAATTGATCACCGACAATGGTCCGCCCTGGCCACGCACCAGGAGGCATGGAGACGCACTATCCACGATGCTGCAGCCTTCTTCGAAAGCTCACACCGAACAAATCTTGAAGAGAAATGACAACACAGAAAGAACTGCAACCTGGAAACATCACCCAAGGAGACTTTCCTCTGTGCTTTCTGCAACCGGACCAGTTTGTCCCAGATTGGCCTTTTTAGTCACCAAAGCGCTTGTACAAAGCACAGGATGAGTCCTTCCTGAACCTTCGTTTGCGAAGCAAAGCCAGAGGTATAATTGTATGGATAGTTTTAAGTCCCTTAATTATTTTATCTCATTTAGTCCCATAGTTTGTTCACTTTTCTCCATTTACTTTGAAATTTTTGCTCTGTTTTCCCATTAATCATCACAGTTATTTTGTCCATCACCATTAGTTCATTCACCTTAGTTACCCATTCTTCCTGTAAATTATTTTCCCCTTTCCAATATTTTGCAAAAACAAAACGAGCTGCTGTTATTAAGTATAATAGCACATCTATCTCTTCACGACATAATTTCCCTCCAAGATCCTCTGTAATGTTTAACACATAAAACTGGAGTTTCATTTCTATATTATATTCAAAAATATTCTGGATTTTCCTGTGCATCGCCTCCCAAAAACATTTTGCCTCTTTACAAACCCATCACACGTGCTAAAGGGAGGCGTTATTTTCTTCGCGTTTCCAGAAATTACTGTCATTTGTGTTTTGTATTTTGGCCAGTTTTAACAGGGAGAAATGCCATATCTATAGCAGTTTGTAATAGTTTTCAATTAACTTGGCACTTTTAGTAAATGTAATTTTTCCCCATACTCTCTCCCATCTGTTCAATAATATTGGCTCCTTAATATCCTGCATCCATTTAATCATACTCTTTTTTACAGTTTCCTCTTTCAGTTCAATATCCAACAGTATTTTATATACCAGGGGTTGGCAACCTCCGGCCAACTGCCGCTACCGCTGATTGCGGCTTTTCACCGCTATGGGCACCGCCATTTCCCCCCCCAAAATGGCGGCGAAGTCTCGCACGACCTTCCCTGAGGTAGCGTGAGACTTCCCCGCTATTTTGGGGGGGAAATGGCAGTGCCCATAGCGGTGAAGTCTCGCGCAACCACAGAAAAGGTCATGTGAGACTTCGCTGCCATTGGTGGCGGCTTCTAGGAGGCCCGAAGATGTCGCTGGGGGACTCCAAGAGGGCTCCGGCGGCGGCAGCGGGCCTCCCAGAGGCCCATTGCCATTGCTGGGGGCCCCCAGGAGGGCTCTGGCGATGGCAGCGGGCCTCTGAGAGGCCCATTGCTGACGCTGTAGGCCCCCAGGAGGGCTCCGGCGACGGCAGCGGGCCTCTGGGAGGCCCATTGCTGTTGCTGTGGGCCCCCAGGAGGGCTCTGGTGGCGGCAGTGGGCCTCTGGGAGGCCCGCTGCTGCCGCCGGAGCCCTCTTGGAGTTCCCCAGCGACGGCATCGGGCCTCCTAGAGGCTGCCACCAATGGCAGCGAAGTCTCGCGTGACCTTTTCTGTGGTCGCGCGAGACTTCACCACTATGGGTGCCGCCATTTCCCCCCCAAAATGGCGGGGAAGTCTCACGCGACCTCAGGGAAGGTCGCGCGAGACTTCGCCGCCATTTTGGGGGGGAAATGGCGGTGCCCATAGCGGCAAAAATAATTACCTTGAAATAATTACCTTAGGAATCTTTTCCAAAGCGACAGATGTCAGGGATGGTGGATGGTGAACACGGCCGCAGGGAACAGGGAGAGCAAGCGGCGACTGCGGTGGCTAGGAGTGGAGTTCCAGTGGGCAAAGCTAACTTAGAGGCCCGAGATAGACAGTGAGCATTGGCTTAGCTCAAGTGATTTCAGCGGAGCCCAAGGCTCGGGAAACTCATGCCTGGAGCAGCAGCTCTACAAGCAAAGTTTTGAGGTTTGGAGCTTGACAAGCCCAACGAGGGCAGAAATCTAGGTCCTGTTTATACTGTGAAACGTATCCTCAGGCTAAAGCTACCTAGTAAAGAAGGTCTTGATGGCTATCTTTTTGTCTAAGTCTAAAGTTAAACAAAGAAGTGGATGACAGCTTTCAGGGGAGGACAAATGTCTGGATGGCAGAGTTGTTAATACAATCACCCGACCATTAGGAGAGAGGCTGCTTCCTATGTCCTCTCTTCTTTGGGCTGCCTGCGAAACCTGTAGGGCAACTCCCAGAACTGGTTTCTTAAGGTTTAAATCTACCTTTTTCTATGACCAAATCCAGCAAGGCTGGCTGGCTACATGGTCAGCTCACTTTTAGGATAATGGTGGCTTGCAATGGGGTCAGTCAGGGGTAATGATTTTTGCTCGCTTGGCACCCAAAATTTATATAAAACCAAACTCAGTAACAATATGATTTTAAGACCATATTTATTGCATAATGATCTGAAAACGTTTTGGGTAATATTTCTATTTTCTGAATGTTTTTACAGAGATCCTTTGATGCACATATGAAATCAATTCTTGACAATGTCTTAAATCTGTCTGAGTAAAAAGTATACTTTTGTCTGACTTATTATTATTATTATTATTATTAGATTTATTTATAAAGCGCCGTAAATGTACACAGCACTGTACAAAACCAAGTAAAATCAAGAATATATAAAAAGCCTGCCTATGGCATACAATCCATAAGTTAAAACTACAAATTAGAAACAGCATAAGAAACAAGTTAAAACAGCAAATATCCAATACTGAGTCAAGCATCAGAACAACCAGGTCACAATCACAGACTCCCTGGTTAATATATTGTTCTCCATATATCTATTAGGTTTAATTCTTCTATTAGTTCAAATGCTGAATCAGGTAATTTCCCTTGCTTTTTCTTTCCTTCTCTTACATTAGATCTATCTGTTTTTGGATCCCAAACCCCATTCCAATCACCTGCTATGATAATTTTTTTTCAAATTCCCATTTCAGTATTGTTTGACACAGTTTTTTATAAAACACTCCTTTATTTTCCTGTGGAGCATATAAATTGACTAAAAATATTCTTTCCACATGTAATACAACTCTTCCCTCCATAACTTTCATCTTCCAGCCTGTGAGGAAGTGAACAGGCAGGCCCAGCTCCACCAGGGCTAGCCTGATGGAAGAGGCTCCTCCCTCCATAACTGCCATCCTCTGGCCTGCGAGGGAGTGATCAGGCAGGCCAAGCTCCACCAGGGCTAGCCTGAAGGAAGAGACTCCTCCCTCCATAACTGCCATCCTCCGGCCCATGAAAGAGTTGACCAGGCAGGCCCAGCTTCATCAGGGCAAGCCTGAAAGAAGAGACCCCCTCCATCCATAACTGTCATCCTCTGGCCTGCGAGTGAGTGAACAGGCAGGCCAAGCTCCACCAGGGATAGCCTGAAGGAAGAGACTCATCCCTGCATAACTGTCATCCTGTCAGAACCAGTTAAGATCAAACAAAATATTACATATATCTAGTTATTATATATTCATGAAATCAGTTCATATATAAACGCTGTCTTATGTTGAATATATATTGTGATCTATATAGTTCTGTGTGTTATAGCCTTGCATAGTGTTGGGGGTTGGGAAAAGTAAGGTGGAATATTAAGGGTGAAGTTTGGCTTGTGGATGGGGCCCTACTAACGGGTTCAGAATGTAAGAATGTAACGGTTCTCCAAGGTTAAGGTGTCTGGGAGCAGCCTGGTTGCTGTGGTGATCTGGGCATGGGTGTGTGTGGTGTGGAAGCCATCTGGGTGGAAAAGGAGGGTTTGGTTTTAAACTGGGAACTTCTCCCTGTGCAGATTCTGCAAAGAAGTGCTTTTGGTTACTTCTGCTGTGCTCTTACAATAAACTTTCTTGTTTGCAGTAAGTTGCTTGTGGATCATTAGTCTGAGGTTTCCAAATCTCACACATCCTCTGACCTGTGAGGCAGTTAACCAGGCCAGCCCAGCTCCATCAGGGCTAGCCTGAAGGAAGAGACTCCTCCCTCCATAACTGCCATCCTCCGGCCTGTGATGGAGTTGACCAAGCAAGCCTAGCTCCATCAGGGCTAGCCTGGAAGAAGAGACTCCTTCCTCCATAACTGTCATCCTCTGGCCTGCAAGGGATTTAACCATGCAGGCTCATCTCCATCAGGGCTAGCCTGGAAGAGACTCCTCCCTCCATAACTGCCATCCTCCAGCCTGCAAGGGAGTTGACCAGGCAGGCCCAGCTCCATCAGCGCTAGTCTGAAGAAGCAGAGCCCTCCCTCCAGTCCATCTGCCTTGGTCCAGGCCTCAGACAGAAAGAACAATGCTGGAACTCATCCCCTTCCCCCTCACCATTCCCTTCTCCTTTTGTGTCGTGTCTTTTTAGATCCAATTGTAAGCCTGAGGGCAGGAAAGCATCAATTATCTCCTCTGTTGTAAGCCAGCCGGATTCCCAGTTACTGGGCGACATATAAATAAATCCGATTATTATTATTAATTTTATTTCAATTGCTATATAATAACCGTCTTTATCTCTAAAAATCGCTTTTGCAATGCCTTTTTCTTTTACATAAAATACAACTCCCTTTTTTTCTGTTTTTCTTTTCCAGCCATAAATAATTCTCCCAATGTTTTGTTTTTCAAGACAAATTTGTCTTTCTCTTTTATATATGTTTCCTGCCGGCATATCGGATCTATTTTTTTGTCTTATTAAAAATGAAAACTCTTACTTCTTTTATATTTTGAATTTAGCCCATTGATGTTCCAGGATAATAGTCTTTTAGAGATTTTGTTGTTGTTGTTACCTATTCTCTTTGCTATTTCAATTTACAGTGCACCCGCATTATATGCGGATGTGCTTTATGCGAACTTGAGCGTACGCGCTCAAGCCACAGAGAGTGTGTGGGTCGCAAGGGGCAGTGCATCTTATTCGAATGAATGGAGCATGCTCCAGTGGTGCCCCGTGCACTCCTGCACTGCCCAAATGAATGAGGCTCAAGCATACGCAGAATTAGCCTTACGTGGGGGAAGGGTCCGGACCAGATCCCCCGCGTAACACAAGTGTCCATGTTATTTATTCTTTATTTTCCTTTTTTGTTGTTTAATATCGATTTCTTCTATTCCTCCTTGTTTTCCTTTTTTATTCTTTTATTTCTTTTGGTTCTGAGTTTTCACTGTTTTGGGGAATGTCTTTTTTTTCTTTTGTTTAGTTACTTTTTTTTTTTGTTTCTGACTCCTGATCTGATTCTGTTTCCATTTTCATACGTATGCTCCAATTTTCATAGGTATTAAATTCAAGCTTCGTGTCTTATTATCTCCAGAATGAGGTGACAAAGGAGAGAGAAAACAGGGAAGAAAGGAAGACAGGCAGGATCCAAAATTTTCCCCCAACTGTCCTGTTTTCATTTTTCATGTAATGGTATAATC
This sequence comes from Sceloporus occidentalis, assembly GCA_023333645.1. Lineage (NCBI taxonomy): Eukaryota > Metazoa > Chordata > Lepidosauria > Squamata > Phrynosomatidae > Sceloporus > Sceloporus occidentalis. The sequence continues at coordinate 10,820,638 of JALMGF010000014.1, read as the reverse complement.
AAACTTATCATAGTAAACACATTCAAATACTAAGAATATCATCAAACGGCTTCAACAGTGAAATAAACTAAAGAACCTGATCTATGAAGAAAATATCCAACAGCACTTCCTTGTTTCCATGTCTCTTCCTATACTTAATGTATTTTAATTATATATGGTTATAATAAGTAGAGTCTATACACTATTTTCTTCAACATTAATGTGAAGGTGGAAAAAAGAGAGGAAAAATACATCCACATGCAAAAGGACCATAGTCCTAACCCATTAGCATTCCTCAACACAGTAATTTTATTTTATAAGCATATATATTAAAGGAGATCATACATGATGAATAAGATGCAGTTTTGTATGAATATCAATGCTTTTTCTTTACTATCTTTTCTTTTATATTGAGCTCAGGTCTCAACAGAATGATATAGCATTTGGGGAAGAAGATGCAAGCCAATAAAGCAAAACTAGAGACCAAGATGGAGAAAACTTCCACGGTCACCATATCTGTCCCTTTGGTACTCAGGTAACTGGGGACAAAGGAAACCCAAACACTGCAAAAGACCAACATGCTGAAGGTGATCAGCTTGGCTTCATTGAAACTGTCAGGCAGCTTCCTGGCGAAGAAAGCAACTGTGAAGCTGATGAAAGCCAAGAGCCACATGTAACTCAGGACAAGGTAGAACATAGTCTCAGAGCCTTCATTGCACTGCAAGATGGTCTCAGCCGGCTGGGAGTGCATGTCAGCCTCTGGAAATGGCGGTGCGGTTATTAACCAAACAGCACAGATCAGAGTTTGAATAACAGAACAGACAAAGATCACTGATGTTGCCAGCTTCTTCCCAATCCATTTCCTCATCTTGTTCCCTGGCTTTGTGGCAATGAAGGCCAGCACCACAGTTATGGTTTTGGCCAACATGCAAGAAATAGCTATAGAAAAGACAACCCCAAAGACTGTTTGCCGGAGAAGGCAAGAAACCTTCCCTGGAGTGCCAAGGAAAAGAAAGGAGCAAAGAAAGCAGAGCAACAGAGAGACAAGCAGAATACAGGTAATGGTCCAGTTGTTGGCTTTGACAATGGGAGTTTCTTGGTAATGGATGAAAGTCCCCATTACCATAATCGTGATTAGTGAAAAGAAGACTGCAGTGGAAGCCAAAACTGCTCCTAGGGGTTCTGTGTAGGATAGATAAATGTCTCTTTTAGGAAGGCATTGGTCTTGCTTCTCATTTGGATAGTGATCGCCTGGGCACTTTGCACATTCGCTTGCATCTGAAACACATCAAAAAGCTCTCAGTGTTTCCCAAACCACTGCAAATATTCTTCGGATTTCTGAACAGATTGTTAATTTTGTTCTTATTTTTGTTCTTTCTTCCATGAGAATGTTGAATGTGTTTGCAATAAAACATTCTCTTTTGTTTATAAACATGTCGACATTTCATTTGCATGTGTATTTCAAAAAATATTTTCCTAGCATACATCTTTTATTTACATCTTTGAGCACAGAAAGGTTCTGGCACTAGACTTGGCTACTTCCTCATGCTCTATACCAGTGATTCCCAAAAGGGACAGCTGGACCTTGGGGTGTTGGAAAGATCTAGGGCGCAGTGAAGAAAAAGGGGGTGGCAGGGGGGCTTTCAATCAAATATTACCATGCATGAAAGACAAGGGGAACCAGGGACATTAGGACCATTGTGGATATGATGGGTTAGAGCACATGGCACCAGAGGTGAAACTAAATGGTAAAAAGCATTTCACATTTGAGAATCTGCTTAAGCTTTGGGAGTTTTGGTGGGACTGAAATGGCAATACTCCAAATGTATGTTTTTAGCAGTCTGATGGTATATATAGCTCCCCAAAACAAAATCTGTCTATACAGGAAGAAAACATGAGACCTTCAGTTATTTTTCTTTTCTTTTCTGGAGATTCCCTTAATCATAACTAGAGTTTTCCTTTCTCTCCTTATTCTGTGGCACATGAGAAGGGTCAGAAAAAGTCACAACAGAATATCCCTGAATGTATAAAAACATTTTCATTGTCATGCTTTCTGTCTTCAAGTTAGTTCTGCCTTCTGGTGACCCTAATACGAATCTGTCCTAGTGTTTTCTTGGCAAGAATTATTCAGACAGGATTTGGCTTTGCCTTCCTTACATCCTTAATATTTTGACATGCCTTTCAGCTTAGATAAAGCACCCAAAAGATCCAGCCAAAAAGCTGAAACGACCTCCTCATGCCCTGAATAATTTGAGAGCTTTCTTGTGGAGGAGGAATGTCTTTCAGACCAAGCATTTTTAGAAGATGTTAATTTGGACACAAAAATGTTGAAGCCCTTTCCTGTTTGAAGACACAGGCCCATTACAAACAGGCCTAAAAGTGTGTGCTCCACACATGCTAAGATTAGAAAGGGGCGTCCTTTCCGGACGACCCCAACCCTAGCACACGTGGAGCGCACACAAAATGGTGGCGGCCATTCCACACGGCCGCCGCCATTACGACGTGATGACTGCGCCGCCTCTATACGGGGCGGCACGGACGTGACATTGTCACGCCACGCCAGGGTGCATAGTGCGCCCCTTCCCCGGCCAAAAAAGGAGCTCCGAAACGGAGCTCCTTTTGCCATTTGTGTCGCTGGGTGCAGCCTTCAGACGGCTGCGCCCAGCGACACAGTAGAGAAAGGGGCCAAGCGGCCCCTGTCTCCTCCTCCTCGCCGTCGCGGGGTGTCCTTGGGGCTTGAAGCCCCAAGGACACCCCTTTCCAGGCTGCATGGAAGGGGCCTTTTGCCGCTTCCATGCAGCCTGGAAAGCAGTGGATCGGTGCCTCAGCAGCTGCCATTCTGGCCGCTGAAGCCCCGATCAGCTGGGAAAGGGGCGGGTGCAGGCTGCCACTTTTCGGTGGTCTGTAACCCGCCACAGACTTTGTGTTACTCTTAAATCTGCACAGGCTCTTTAAGTGATGGTGCATTTGTAGAGTCAGGTTTCTTAAATAAAAACTGAACACCTATTTTCCATCCTCCAGTATAAAAAAAAACCCTCAATTTTTGTTTAAGTAACCTAAGGGAGACACGTTGCAAACTCCTGAGCTAAAAAACATTATGTAACTATTTGATTTTCTCCCCTTATACCTCTAGCCCATGAACCAGTCTTTTCTAGAATCTGCTTATTTCTCTGAATTGTCAGGAATTAAGTGAATGAATGAATGAATGAATGAATGAAATTTTATTTCTATGCCGCTATTCCTATACAGATCACAATGGTTTACAGCAAAGGATAATACAATATGACAACACATATCCCAACAGTGCAAACAAAACCACCCGTACCAATTAAAAGCTGTACATAATACTCTAAAACCATTCCATTACAACTATTAAACAATTTAAAACCAATTAAAACCATACAACAAAATAGCTGGATCGAACAATATGCAACAAGGGAGAAAAAGATAGTATTAAGGCACATGGGGGAAAGCTTGACGGAAAAGAAAGGTCTTCAGATTTTTCCTAAATAGATCTAGAGAGGTGGCTGAGCGGAGCTCGTCGGGCAAGGAGTTCCAAGTCTGAGGGGCCGAGATGGAGAATGCCCTTTGTGAAGAAGAAATATATCTTGATTTTGGAACTCTTAACAGATGTTTCCCACCCGATCTGAGAGTGCAGGGCGGACTGTATGGGGAGAGGCGGTCCTCCAAGTACCCTGGGCACAAGCTATTTAGGGCTTTATAGGTAATTACCAACACCTTGTATTGCGCCCGGAAGCGAATGGGCAGCCAATGTAGATCTTGCAGTATAGGTGTTATATGGCGAGTCCTGGAACATCCAGTGACCAGCCTTGTTGCCATATTCTGAATCAATTGTAGCTTCCGGGTTTGGTACAAGGGTTGCCCCATGTAGAACTCATTGCAGAAATCCAACCTAGAGGTTACCAGAGCATGTACCACCCTTTCAAGGTCCCCCCGGCCCAGGTAGGGTCGCAGCTGGCGTATCAGCCGAAGCTGATAACAGGTGCTCCTGACTGTCGCATCCACCTGAGATGTAAGGTGGAGCAACGAGTCCAGAAGCACCCCCAGACTGAGTCCTTCAAGGGGAGCATGACCCCGTTCAGGACAGGTGGACAAATATCCATCCCCGGGCCCGGGGAACCTATCACGAGTACTTCCATTTTCTCTGGATTCAAGCTGAGTCTGTTTTCCCTCATCCAGCCCATTACCGACTCCAGACAGGCATTTAGAGGAGAGATGCTGGTTGGGATTTAGAATAGTCCTCTGTGTAAATAGTCCCCATATGACACAATATCCTTTTTCTTACCAATGTGGACAGAAATCCTCCCATCAGAACACTGAACACAGTCATAGCAACAGACATACTTCCCCTGCTGAACAATTTTGCTGTATCCTGGCTGGCAGTTCTCAACACATCTGGAACGGGGTGGCATCTAATAGGAAGAATAAGGTTATGTATTCATGGTGGGAATAAATTTACTCTTTTAACTGAAATGTGGTTCACCATCTCTTCATTTCATTAAAGTTGGAGAAGAATCTTTAGATTTCTTATGTAACTAGATTGGATAGTGATTGGGTTTACATTGGATAGTGGAGAAAAGTAGATAGTCAATAGTAGTGACATTGGGCAAGTCACACTCTCTCAGCCTCAGAGGATGGCAATGGTACCCCCCCCCCCCGAAGAAATTTGCCTAGAAAACCCTATGATAGGTTTGCCTTAAGTCAGAAACCAATAGAAGGCACACAACAACAATGGTGGAGAAATAAGATTCTGTAATGCAAAATTCCATAGATGAGAGAAAACTCCATGACTTAAAATGAAAAATTCTCTGCCACCATGTCCAAATTAACATTCATGAGTTTTGTTCTCTAAGGGCCTGTTCACACTACATTTTAGATTGGTTTGCAAACTAGTTTAAATTGAGGACGTTCACTCTTGTGCTGGGTTTTCCCGATGCAAATTTGTGGGGCCCACTGCAAATCCCCCTTAACCCGGGTTTTTTGGAAATGGGGATTTTCAAAAGAACCGTTGTTTTGCAGGAGCCGCCAATTAGAACTAAAAATTAATCCCATTTCGAGCATCCTCCCACCTCCACTCTTCCTCATCTTCATCCTCCTCCGCCGCCCCACCGCTGTTGCTCTTTCTCTTTCTCCTATCTCCTCTTCATCTTGCCCCTGCTACTGCATCTACCTTCCTTCTCTTCCTCTCTTCTTCCATTTCCTCTCTTCCTCTCCCCCACCACTGCATCTTCCTTCCTCCTCTTCATACTTCCCACCTTCCTCTCTTCCTCTACCTCCGCTGCTGCATCTGATTTCCTCCTCTTCCTCTCCCCCCTCCCCACGCCTGTCGTTGGTCTGTCATTCCTCCTCTCTTTCTCCACCTCTTCCTCCATCCTCTCTCTCCCCCCACACACCTGCAATGGGTCTGTCATCCCTTCTCTCCTCTTCCTCCTCTTCCTCCCACCTCTTCCTCTCCCCCCCCCCCCCTTACACTTGCCAGGATTGAACCTCTCTGTGGCATTTTATCCTTTTCCAAAGTGAAAAAGCAATAAAATAGAATCGGGATAAAATGCCATGGAGAGATTCTACTTTATTGCTTTTTCACAGAAAGGCATGGATTAAAGTTGCCCCATTGCACTTTGGAGCTGAACAGCCAGACAAGTGTATACTTTCCCCATATTTCAGAGTCATCACTTACAAAAATACCTTCCAACTCAAAGAGTCTTTGATTTTAAGATCCAATGTATTCTTAGTGCCTGTTAATCTCAGCTCAGGGGTGTGTGTCTTCCATCCCAAAAGAGAAGTCACACACACACACAGTGCCACCTTTTGGGGTCTTTTTAAAAAAATTTAATCACACTACAGATAGATTGGCAAAGCAAGTAGCTGCTAAGCCATTCTACCAATTTTGCAATTAATTTTGATTTTTTAAAAAAGTCTCACCAGTCCTCCTCCTCCTTCTCCTACTCCTCCTGGCTCTTTCCCCCAGCCTCCGCTCTCCAACACACTGCACTACCGTCCTCCAGCCCTACAGCCGCAGAGCAATGCATCCTTTGACATGCCACTGCTGCTGGAGCAGGATCAGGGCTGAGACATCCTTCTGACAGAGCTGGAACCACATGGATTCAGGAGCAGTGAGAGGGGCCTGGCCCTCCAGCGGTGGAGGAAGTGCTGCCCGCCCGTGCCCCAAGCCCCGACTTGGTCCCCCTCCGCCTCCCCGAAAGACGGTGCCTTCAGGGCTGCCTGCCAGGGCCACTGCCAGCCTCCCTTCCCCAGCTCAAGCAGCAGATTCCTGCTGGATGACAGGCCAGTGGGAAGGGAGCATGGAAACCAGGGGAACAGCCAACAAATTGGTGCCAACACATGGGGACAAGAATCATGCCAAAAACCAGAGATTCCAAAAGATCCTAATTTACAGTGTGGGTGAGGAACCTTTTGGAATTGATTACCACAGCAGAGCGGAGCCAGATTGGGACTCAGATTTTAAGTGGGAATGAGCTCTCTATGCGCCAAAGGTAATATCTGAGTGTCAAAATTGACCTCTTTTTTCTCTAGTTTTGGTTTGCAAAGAATCTCACTTTCAGAAATATAAAGGAAAATCTACCTTCTCAAACTTATGATTCCAGACAACAGCACTGCCGTTCATGGTGAACCTTTTGCCTGCAGAAGCCTGGGGATCAATTCCTCCAACTCGGACTTTTTGGAAAGATTGATTAGAGAAAGTGACCAAGTTGATGACATCAAATCCAGAGGTCAGATCCCCATTCTCATCGAAAAAGACTTCTTCCCCAGCACTATTGTTAAAACGGATGTATCTCAGAAATGAACGTAGCTAAATTGGAGCAGGGGGGAAAAGATGATTATGTGGATTAGCCAAAATAAAGCTTCTTTGGGTCACTTTGGAGGTATCCTGTTTAAATGATGCATGCGTCCTAAGAGGCTGAAAGCTATGCCAAAGCCATGCCCCAGTCCTAAGGACTGGAGCACAGCTTTGGTGCATCTTCTGTCCTCCTGCGATTCGTGTGTCATTTAAGCAGCATACCTCCAAAGTAACCAGAAGCAGCTTTATTTTAGCCTGTCTGTTTGGGTCCTTCATGGGAGTAGGGATTTGCTTTCTAACTATGTAGCTGTTATCTATCTGTCATACTGTCTGTGTTCTAGTTCCAGATTCTTCATTTCTTATCACACAAATGAAAAGAAATGCAGCTGAAACCATTTAGTTCTAATGGTATAGTAAAACTAAAACTAATTAAATACAATTTCCTATTAAAACAGAGAAGTAAATTAAGAGAGTTAACAAGTATTTAAAAACAGAATGAAAAGGGGGAAAGAAGAACAACTTCTGCCATGAAATGACTCTTCTGCTGCAGGGATTTATTTAGGAGAAGGTCCTGAATAGATTTATTATAAGAATTTGAAAAATTATACAACTTCTTTTCCTTCCTCTCTTCATACACAATTTCTGAGCATGGTGTCTGGCACGTCTGTTTAAAAGTTGGAAGGTGGGTGTGCATGTATACACATGATGAAAACGACAGCCAGTGCGTAGTGTGACTCTCGCAGACTGGGCTGTGAATCCCAGTTCAGTCATGGAAACCAATGGGGGACCTTGGCAAGCCACAATCTCTCAGCATCATAGCAAAGCAAAGGCAACCCCATCCCATGTACAAATCATGTCAAGAAAACCCTATGATATATTTGCATTAGAGTTTCCATATGTTGAAAATGACCTGATGCAAACACAACAACAATAATTAAAGTGACAGAATTATAAATTCTGTGGGGGATGTTTTTTGTCTCTCTGCTTAAATGACTCACCTTAACTGACAGGTAATGAGAAATTTATCTAAGTAGTCATTTTACCTAGGATATACCTGCCAGGGCTGAATTTTCAGTAATCTCCAAGTGTTCCCAGTATCCATTGATTTCCCTTTGGTGCTCAATGAATTGGCAGCATGAAGAGCATGGGCTACAGCATAGACAGCATTGTAAACACTGTAGCTCTGACCAGTCATCCCCATTTCAAACACAGATCCAGGAAGGTTCCTCAGTTTCTCTTCCCTCGTGCAATTCCTCAGGTTTGGGTAATTCAAGTTATACATTGGGAGAGAACAAATAAATACACTGCACCAAAACTCCTTTAGGAGGTAAATCTTGGTCTGAATTGGATTTAGGTTCTCCAGAAACTCCTGAAATCCTGGCACCACATTGGTGTGGAGGGCAAAGGACAAGGTGCCATTGAAGGATCTTTCTGTGAACTTTCTCCCTGAGAAAACAGTTGTGACATCCCACTGAGCAGTTGTGATCCAAACTCTCTCCATAGGTTGCTTCTGAAGAAACTCAAGGCTTTCAAGAATTATCCGTAAACCCTCCATAGATTGAGCGTTCCCATAAACCAAAATCACATTAATGTTCTTTGAGAGAAGAATAGAGGCAATGGCATTTAGCCTTTTCTGGAGGAATGCATTTGATAAGTAACTTGTCACTGTGGGAATGGATTGTGTCAAAGCAATGCAAATATCCTTCTGGACAAGACTTGCACTGAGGAGTCGATGAAATCTCTCTCCACTTTCATCCTCTGTAATGAAGAGACCAATCCAATTCCATCCAAAATACTCAAACAGCTTAGTAATCCCAAAATACTGAAAGATTTCATCTGGCACCATCCGGAAAAGAGAGGGAAACTGAATTTTATCACTGAAGATGGGGTCAAAAGACCCATAACTCAGCTAGAAGTGGGGAGGAAACACATTTTTAAAAAATTAAAAGGAAATGGAATTCTTCCTTTAGTTAGGGAAACATGACCCTTTTAGTTTCAGGACCAGTGGTTAAATGCCTGTACTGCAGCCATTCACTCAAAACCACAAGGTTGCGAGTTCAAGACCAGCAAAAGGGCCGAAGCTCGACTCAGGCTTGCATCCTTCCGAGGTCGCTAAAATGAGTACCCAGACTGTTGAGGGCAAATTAGCTTACTTGCTAATTAGCTTACTTGCTGTTCACCGCTATGCTCTTTGGAATAGCGGTATATAAATAAAAAATAAAAAAAAATAGAAGAGAGGGTTATTTAACAGCACTCTGTTCCAGATGTCAGAATTTGAGCAGAGCAACCTGCAACTAAAGACTCACTCACTTGACAGGGTAGAAAAATAACGTTAATGTGAAAAGTAAGTTTTCCCTTCCAAACACATTGTTCCCCTTTAGCCCACAATGTTCAGCTCATTGACCATGGTGCCAGAATAATATGTTTTACACATTTTAACATTTGATGAATCTTCTTTGTCTTTTGCAGAATACAGTCGGTCCTCCACATTTGCCGTTCTGACTTTTCCAGATTTAATTAGTGTGCTTTCTCTAGGAATCTCTAGTTGCTTCAATAAGGCTCTATGGTCAACATCAGCCATAGGTCATGCTGGAGGACCTAGAGATTCCTACATTGTGGTTCTCTCAAGTTTAAAAAACAGGCTTTTTGTTATTTGCGGGTTTCCTACTTTCCCAGGGACCTGTGCTCCTAACCCCAGCCAATGTGGAGGGCCCACTTTGTTGCACAATTCACTTAAAGTGATGTTGCTATAGTTTGGCTTCACATAATTTATACTTTTGCTTCTGTATTCCTTCAAAGGAGTCATGTGTTGCAGTTCCTTCACCAGAGTCCTTTGGAGCCTTTTGGAGCTAGCCTTTACAAACAAAGGCCCAAAGTCTGTTGTTAGTCCTGACAAAAAAAGGCCCATCGAAATTGTTGGTTTTCCCTACATGTCGATTGAACTTTCAATAACTGAAAGTTAGTCACCACTACTCTAGTGGTGACTAACTAATATGATGGCAGCCAAACAGTTTCTCTCTTTTCGGAAGCTGAAAAATGTGAATGGAAATATAAGCTGTTGAAATGAGACTGAAGCCTGCACCTAGGAGCAACTTTATTCCACCAAAGACCATGTTCTTGGGCAGGATATCATTTATTCTGTCTAAGTATATTTTTCCTTTTAATTTTTAGCATGTTTTCTGCCTGCAAAACACATTTTCTATGCATGAAAGCCATGTGCAATTTTGAAATCCATCCCCACAGTAAAATATGTGAAATTTCAATAGTACATGAAACATGCACAGAAACCCTCATATTCTGATAGAACGGGACAATATTTACAGACATAGAGGGGAAAGGAGGGTTTACAAGCCTACCTTACTTTCCAGCTTTTCCCTACTTTGGTCTGGACTAGATTGCAAGAATTTTTGATCCTTCACAGTATTTCTTTTGCATTTCTCTGCATAGTTTTCCAAATGCAAATATTTAAGCCACTTTGACCACACTCTAAAGCACATCTCTGCACATTCCAAAAATACATTATTTTTTTCCATAGTCATTCACCTACTGTATGCAATTTTGGAACACTATTTTGCTTTCCCAAACCTGGAAATATCTAGAATTCTGCATATCAAGAGAAGTAATAGTGCCACTGTATTCTGCTTTGGTCAGGCCCCACCTGGAATAATTCAAAAAGGACACTGAGAAACTGGAGCATGTCAAAAGGAAGGCGACTAAAATGGTGAAGGGTCTGAAAACCATGTCTTATGAGGAACGTCATAGGGAGCTGGGGATATTTATAGCCTGGAGGAAAGAAGGTTAAGAAGTGAAATGATAGCCCTGTTTAAAGACTTAAAGGGATATTATATTGAGGAGGGAGCTGTCTTGTTTTCTGCTGCTCCAGAGACTAGGACTCGGAGCAATGGATACAAGCTACAGGAAAAGAGATTCCACCTCAACATTAGGAGGAACTTCCAGACAGTAAGGGCCTTTTGACAGTGGAACAAACTCCCTCGGAGTGTAGTGGATTCTCCGTCCTTAGAGGTCTTTAAACAGAGGCTGGATGGCCATCTGTCGGGAATGCTTTGATTGAGAGTTCCTGCATGGCAGGGGGTTGGACTGGATGGCCCTTGTGGTCTCTTCCAACTCTACGATTCTATGTTTCTATGATTCTATATGGCTTCTTTTCAGGAATGTATGGAGTTCTGCAAGGTACAAAATGGATAAGATTCCTCCCTCCCCCCAATGAATTGAAATGTACTTTTCTCCCATCCCTTGTGGTGGCAGAAGCATGCAGCACATGAATATGTGGGTTACCTTCTGAATTATGAGGCTTAGCCTCTCTGTCTGTTTGCTTAGGTAAGAGATCCTGGTTTTTATCCCGCCTTTGACCCAGACATTCTCCCGCATCATCCATCCTACTACAGTTAGAAAAGATGTTTTCCAAATCTTCTCCAAAATCAGGAGGGAAGTGGGCAGAGTGGTGCAGGTCTATTTCAGCATGGAATCATTGCACTGAGATTCACAGGGAGAGGTTTTTATGAAAGCATGTAGCGATATATCTTACATTTACTCTTCTAGAGCATGGAACTCAGATGCCAGGCCCAAACAGAAATCAAGACAACGAAAAGCCAGTGTGGAGAAATTACTAAAACAAATTCACACCAGTGGCAAAGTCACACCTGAACTGTTAACTGAGTAGACACACAGTACTGACAAGACAATTTCAAATTTACAAATTAGGAGAAGGATATAGCAATAGAGGCAATGGAAGAAAAAAAATCTGTACTAAGGCATGAAGTATGAACATACTTACCTGTGGAAGTTTATAGATATTTAAGATATTGGCAATCTGGAAGGACGTTTGAGAGGAGAGACCACCGATGATGGCTATGAGATTCTTTTCCCAGGTGCATTTGTAATTGGGAACATTCTTTTGTCCCAGTGAGAGGAGATCCAATGTGGCAAAACTGGCTTTCAGTGAACTAAATGCATTGTCCAAGATTTCTGTTTGCAATGTGAAGTTGGGCAGCAACTTGTCATTCTTGTTGATCTCATGAATGGCAAAAACAAAAGCAAAGACAAGCTGGTAGTTCTTAGTCAACATCCTGCATTCAGAATTAATTGTACAAGTTTATATCAAAGGTAGAAATGCACTTTATTTACTTATTATACCAGGGGAAACCTTGAGAATAAAACAGGAAGGATATAAGAATAGCAGATGGACTTGCGATATCCTCTTTCAGAGGTTTCATCCATCAATTGTATCCTGATGCAGAGACATACATTTAGACTACAACTAGAATTAAAGAATTTAAAGACAGAGATGTGGTTTAGTACCAACATGATATTTCTTACTATTTCTTTTAAAAGAAACATGGTTCCTAGTCTCTCTGACACATCAGTCCTTCAAGAATATAATTGTCTATGGAGGAATCATTTCTGTTTAGTCTTTTTTGAGTACCTGGGAGAAATTAATTTGCTGCAAATATACCAATAAAAATCAACCTATATTCTTTCAATTCCAACATGCAATTTGTAATTATGAAGCATTTTCACTGATTTCCTTCAGCCCCTGAACATTTGAAAAATTTGATTCTTTTAAAATATTCCTTTAAAAAATCACATTTTAACCAAATCTTCACTATGTCTACATTAAAACATTTAGGTTGTGCATACAATATTGTAATTTGTAGCTATAAATTTAATTTTGCTAGTTATGAGTAACATTTGTTCAAGCCTTGCTAAGGAGTCTGTATAGAGTGAAATGGGAGGAGGTCAAAGGAGGGGAGTGACACCAACTGCACAGGATGACACCAATCCTAGTGACACCACTGACCCATCTGTGTCAATACTGAAATAATTTAAACCAGACCCGCTTAAATCATACTAAACTGACTCAAAGCCACACTTCTAGCCTCTTCTTCTTGCTTACCAAGCTATGTAGGTTGTTCCCTGTGCTTCCTTAATAGACAAATCAAAGAATGATATAAAATTGATAATAAAACATTGGGATTTGAACTTGAGGAATCTGAGCTAAGTAAAATTTTAATTAGAGACTCCAAAAAAACTAATTAAAAATTTCTACAATGTCCACTTGAAAATCGAAATGGAACAATAAGTAGTTAAAGAGGGAATGATCCAGTGGGCAAAAAATATAGGACACCCATTGGTATTGGAAAAATCGGAGCATGTATGGGGGGAAACACTTAAGTATACAGCTCTGCAAACACTAAGGGAAAATTGCTATAAGATGTATTTCTGCTGGTATATTACCCCGGCCAAAATTTCAAAAATATGTAAACATTCCAACAACCATTGTTGGAACTGAAAAGAAGAATTAGGAACATTCTATCATTGTTGGTGGACCTGTAGTAAAGTTAAAAGGTTCTGGATAATGGTAAATCATGGTCTTATGCATTTGACAATGTAAATGATGGAAAATCCTTTGATGGTACCAGTTTGTTTGATTTCTTTTATGTATGTATAAAGGTTTATTTTAATATTAAATTTAAAAATTAAAAAAAATGCCAAACTTCTACTTCTTCTTCTTGCTTACCAAGCTATGTAGGGCCTTCCCTGTGCTTCCCTAAAGTCGTTTAATGACATTTCTGCTAATGTAATGGACACAAATTCCCCAATGAGAAGATCTCCTATGGAACGAACAGAATTTTGTTGAATGTGGCGTTGCCAGTTGCACATAGAGCCCAAACTTGTGTTCAAACTATCGGACAGGATAAAGATGAGGAGTAACAAAACCTCTGTCAGAGCCATTTTGTGCTCAGTCCCAATGATGCACAAACATTCATACGTGCATCTCTTGCTCTGATTTCATGCAATACCCAGCTATAAACAACCAACCCCACCAAAGCAGCAGCTTTTTCTGATCCAAAGACTCCACATTAAGCATTGGCAGTAAGTGATGAGCTGTCCAATCTTCATTGTGAGCCTCAAGCAGATCTTCCCTTGAAAGGATCCTTTATATATGACAATTTAAATAAATCCAGATTATTCTCCAAACTCTTGTTGGTGCTGCAATTCCACAGGCAGCCAGAATCACAAGTTAGGAAATTATAGGTTAGATAATAATCATTCTCAAAGCTTTTGAGTTCATGCAGCACCAGAGAAAACATGTTTGATACCATCTGTGCTTGAAGGAGTAGTAAAGATCACACTATACATTCTGGAATTCTAGTACATGATGGTTGGTCTGAAATTCTGAGTAGAAAGAAGGAAAAATGTGTGGGAAAGGATCACCAAGACAGCGTAGATTCACTATACCCTTCACACTCTCGGAAATCCCTAATGTTGGTATGAACCAGTGTAGGTGCCTGGTGACAGCTGGGTGGGCACCAGACATCCAAGTGCCCACCTAGGGCTGCTGGTTGGGGAGACGGCTGGCCTCCATTCATATCCTTCACCAGGCCCTGAGAGGCTGCAGCCTCAGCCAGTCCCACCAGTTTATGTGGCAATACCCTGGGGTCCCATTTTCCTTGGGCATGGTTACTCCATGACGTAAAGCCCAACAGCCTCATTTCCAGCTCTGCTGGTGGATGGCACCAAGGCCAGCTGGGCGACTGACCACTTGGTGTCCTTGCCAGAAAAGGGGACCTCCTGTCCCAAAAGAAATTCAGCAGGCCTGCCTCTTTCACCTGCTGCATGTGGGGAAGCCACTGGGAATATGGGTTTGCCCTGACTAGGGTAAGAGAGTAAAGGCATACCCTACTCCAATGCTGCAAGTCCCCTCCGTGCCCCAATGTGGCTGCCCATTTGGGCTCCCTGGGCCACCAGATTCAGGATTCAGATTCAGGTTGGCCAAGGTGACGGGAAGAATGTATGCATGCATAAGCACACTAACCCTTCCTTCCCCCTCGCTGGGCCAAGAGCACCAGGGAAGGAGATATGGGTGTGCACTCCTCTCTCTTTTTCTGCTGCCTTGTCTCCATTGAGACCATAGCAACAGATAAGTGGTAGTCACATTCAAAGCCAGACCCAGTCACCAGTCACCGTCAGCATATATGATATTCTCACCCCTCTCAAGAAGGAATCATTTCCTTAAGATATGTCTTCCATATACAGTACCATACATGTTTGTTGCTGTTGTTCTGGGCCTTCAGGTCAATTCTGACATATGGCAACCTGAAAGTGAACCTTTCAGAGGGTTTTCATTTCAAGTCTCTTCAGAGGGGTCTACCACTGCTATCCTCTGATGCTGAGAAAATGTGACTTGCCCAAGGACACACAGTGGGTTTCTATGGTCGAGGCAAGATTCAAACTTTGTTACCCCAGTGTCCTATCCCAATGCTCAAACTGCTACACTACTCTTGCCCTCCATAATACAATACAAGACAGTATATTATATCATAGAAAGACAAGAGCATTTATAAAAAGTTCAAAACATTATTATTATTATTATTATTATTATTAAACTTTATTTCTAAAGCGCTGTAATTATACACAGTGCTGTACAAAGTCGGTAAAATTAAAGAGTAAATAAAAGCCTGCCCAAGGCATACATTCTAAGATAATAACAATTAAAAGAGGAATAGATAAAATTACCATATAGAGAAGAAAAAACAAATTAAAAACATCAAATATAAAACAATCACATCACATCAAATATTGTCAGACAGCCAGATGACAATCACAAATTCCCTGAGAACGCTTCCCTAAACAATATGGTTTTCAGCTCAGCCTTAAAGCTGGTTAGGGAAGTGATGAGCCGTGCATGCAGAGGAAGAAGGTTCCAGGAATGAGGGGCAGCAAGAGAGAAGGGACGGATCCGGGACGGGGCAGAGAAGATCCTGGGTTGAGAGAGGAGACTTTGGCTGCCAGAGCGGAGAATGCGAGTAGGGATGTAGGGAGAGAGAAGATCGGTTAAATAAAGAGGGGCCAGCCCATGCAGGGCTTTAAAGGTGAGTAGCAAAAGTTTGTACCTGATGCGGAAAGGATGAGGGAGCCAGTGAAGGGAGGACAACAGAGGGGAGACATGATCATAACAGCGAGCGAGTGAAATAATGCGTGCAGCTGAATGCTGAACAGAAATTAATGGGTGGAGATGAGAGAGGGGAAGCCCTGCCAAGAGGAGGTTACAGTAGTCTAGTCGTGAGACCACTAGGGCATGGACCAGTGTCTTTGCGGTAGAAGCTGAGAGATATGGACGGATTTTGGCGATATTATAGAGAAAAAAATCTACAGACTTTGGCTGTAGTCTGGATCTGGGGGATGAATGACAAAGAGGAGTCAAAGATGAAACCAAGACTTCCTGGACCGGCTGGATAGAGACGTTATTGACAGAAATAGAAAAGGAATAGTGAAGGGTGGGCTTAGGAGGGAAAACAAGAAGCTCGGTCTTGGACATATTGAGCTTCAGACGCCGATGGTGCATCCAGTGGGAGACAGCTGTTAAACAGGATGACACTTGCTGCTCTAGCTCTGGTGAAAGATTAGGGGTGGAAAGGTTCAGTTGGGTATCATCGGCGTACAGATGGTAGGAGAAACCAAAAGAACTGATAAGTTTGCCAAGAGAGAGTGTGTATAAAGAGAACAGAAGGGGACCCAAAACAGAGCCCTGAGGAACTCCAACAGATAAGGGGACAGAAGATGAGGTCTGACCACCCAAGACCACTGAAAAAGATCGATCTGACAAGTAAGATGTGAACCAATCGAGAACAAGGCCCGAGAAACCAAGGTCAGAGAGTACATCTATTAGGAGACAGTGGTCCACGGTGTCGAAGGCCGCAGACAGATCGAGAAGGACAAGGATAGAATAAAGGCCATTCGCCTTGGCCCGCAAAAGATAATTCGAGATCTTAGTAAGGGCCGTCTCTGTGGAGTGCTGTGGGCGAAAACCAGACTGGAAGGGATCCAGAATGGAGTTGGTTTCAAGAAACTCAAGACAGTGTGAATAGACAACTCGTTCCAACACCTTAGAGAGAAAAGGAAGAAGAGAGATTGGACGATAGCTAGCCAAGGAAGAGGGGTCGAGAGAGGGTTTTTTCAGGATAGGGGAAACTAAGGCATGTTTGAAGACTGAGGGGAAGGAACCCGAAGAGAGAGAGAGATTAAAGATATAGAGGAGGGAGGGTAACAAAGAGGGGGCTATAGAGATTAGAAGACGAGAAGGGAGTGGGTCAAGAGAGCAGGTGGTGGGTTTTGATGAGTTCAGCAGTGAAGAGAGTTCTTCCAAAGAAACAGGAGGAAACACAGAGAGTTTATTAGTAGGAGGGGCGAGGAGATTAATGGTGGGAGCCAAATCATGAGGAGTTAACTCAGAACGAATGGGAGTGATCTTTGTAATGAAGTAATTGGCGAAGTCGGAGGGAGAAAATCATGGAGAGACGGAGGGAGGAGAGGGTTTTAACAGTGTGTTGAAACAGGAGAACAAGCGATGCGGGCACCTCTCGTTGGCGCAGATCAATGATTTAAAGTAGTCTTGTTTTGCCATCGACAGGGCGCGTGAAAAAGATAAAAGAATGAACTTAAAATGGATAAAATCGGCCCACTCCCTGGACTTTCTCCAGAGACGTTCAGCTGCTCGGGAGCAGGACCAGAGAAATATAACAATGGGAGTGATCCAGGGCTGAGGCCTAGTCGTAGAGGAAGAGGAGGACACGCGCGTAGATACTGGGGTAAAGCTGTCAAGAGTTGAAGAGAGAGTAGAATTCAGTAAAGACATAGCTGAATCAGCAGAGTCCCCAAGATTGAGAGAAGCGAAGGATGAGTCCAAGGACTGAGTGAGATGGTTAAGGTTAAGAGAATGAAGATCGCGGAACTGGCAGAGGACGGTATGACGGGGAGGACATTACAGAGATCTATTTGCCCTGTGCTATTCACTTTAATGGAAAGACCAAAGATGTCTGCCACAGGACATATTTGAATAGTGGATTGTGATTTGACATATATAAACATGAAATGTCAGTCCAGTGGAAAGAGAGAAGAGAAAGAGAAAGACTGAACAGAGTTTTACTGGGGAGTCTTAAGTCTGAGCATGGACTTAAGCTCAGTGGCAAAGAGGGAAAGTCATCAAGGCGTGATCAGTTGGGCAGGGAGAATTCAAGCACATGTGTCCAGAAGCAATGGAGAGTGACAACACTTTCCTGTGCAGTAGTAGAATGGACTTTTGTGGTTAACTTATGCTTTATTAGAGTAAGTGGAGAGACAAGCAGGAAAGAGAGGAGTGGAGAGGGAGAGAGAAGAAGTGTGTGACAGAGAGAATGAAGCCTGACTACCCATAATTACTTAATCATGGAGTGTTTGAATCTTCTCAGAGATGGCTGGAGTATAGGATGCTGCAGTTCAATGCCAAACTGGAACAGAAAGTATCTTTTCAAGAGCCATGACATCATAAAAATATTTTGTTGCAGGTAACTTTCATGAAGAGCCACTTTGTTTTTTTTAATTATTATTTTATTATTTTAAAAAAGACATACACAGACATATAAATACATCTAGCAATGCAACTAGTATACAGAAAATATTTCAAAATGTAGAATACCTCTTCAATTTCAACAAATAACTTAACAACAAATACCAATCACAAATTCTCCAAACTTACTACCTACACATATTCTAAACTACCCCCTCCCCCTTTTCTCCATTCCCTCCCTTTACATCCCCACACAATACACACGTACAACAAGTATTGACTTCCTAGCTGCCAACTATAAACATTAGTGTTATCATTTGACTTTTGCATATTCAGTGTTATTACATTAGTACCCTATAAGCGTTGCAAGATAATTATCATTTCATCTGGAATCACTCTTTTATAGATTACAAATGGCAAAGAAGTTAAGAGTTGTCTGGTTTGATTTGCCCGATTCCATGCTCAAGTAGTTTAAGACTTTGCTCCAATCCACTGACACATTATTATTGAACTCATTTCTTAACGCTTCTGTTAGCATGTCCATCTCCATACCCTCGAGTAATTTTAGCAGCCAATCATCCTTATTTGGGGTCTGCTCATTTTTCCAATTTTGGGCAAAGCAAATCCTTGCCAAAGAAATCATATAAAAAATCACCTTTCTTTCTTCTTTTTTGATGTCCCCATCCATCATTCCTAGTAGGTAAAGTTCTGGTTTTAGTGTTAATTTAGTCCCCATAATCATGTTAATTGAATTATTGATCATTTTCCAGTATAGTTTGGCTTTATCACATTCCCACCAACAGTGATAAAAGGTACCTTTCTCTTTCTTACACTTCCAACATGCTTCTTTGTTAGTTTTATATATTTTAGCCATTTTATAAGGTGATAAGTGCCAGAAATAAAACATTTTATAACAGTTTTCTCTTATATGGACTGAGAAAGAGTCAATTTCTTGATATCTGTCCAAACTTTATCCCATTGGTCTAATGTAATTGAATGGCCTATACACCTCGCCCATTTCACCATTTGTTCTTTTACCATTTCTTCTTCCATATCCAGAGCTAGCAGTGTTGGATAAAATTTACATATTAGCTTGTCACTTTCAGTGTACAAGATTTTGCCCAATTCGGATTTTTTAATGTCTGGTTCAAATTCGTATGTCTTTTCGTCCATTTTGAATTTTTCATAAATTTGTCTGTACGTAAACTAGTTTAGATTTTAACCATCTCCCCTTTCCTTCATTATTTCTTCTCTTGATTTCAGTGAGATTTTTCCTTTTGTGGTTTTCCATAAATCTTCGTATCTAAGCCAGGAAATCCCTTCACTTGTTTCTTTTCTGTGTATGGCCTCATGTGGGGATACCCAGCCAAATATTTTAGGAAGAATGTGTCTTTTGTATTTTTTCCAAATTCTAAATAATGGTCTCCTAAAGATATGATTACAAAATAATTTAGATTGATTTTTCCTTTCATAGATCAAGTAGAAATGCCACCCCATATTAAGATCTTCCCCTTCCAAGTCTAATAAAAGTCTATTTTCTAATGTTACCCAATCTTTAATCCATAGTAAGGCACATGCCTCGAAATATAATTTTAATGATGGTAAATCAAATCCTCCTCTCCTGGTGACATCCTGAAGATTTTTTTAGTTTAATTCTGGGTTTCTTTCCCCTCCAGACAAAGTTGGAGATATCTTGGTTCCAGTCCTTGAATATTTTTTCCACTGGTATAATAGGGATTGTCTGAAAAAGAAACAACATTCTCAGCAAGATGTTCATTTTAATAGTGGAGACCCTACCCAACAATGAAATGCCCAAATTATTCCATGACACCAAATCTTTTTTTTATTTCTTTCCATATTTTCTTAAAGTTATCCTCAAAAAGATCAATTGATTTTTTTTGAAATTATAATCCCCAAATATTTAACTTTTTTTACTACATCAATCCCCGTTGTTTCGTTCAGCTCTTTTTCTTCTTTTTTACTCAGATTTTTGGTAATTATGTTTGATTTATTTTTGTTGATCTTACAGCCTGTTATGTTTCCAAACTCCTCTAGCAGCGTCATCACGAATGGCATATTTCTTAGGGGGTCATCCACTATCAAAACCGCATCATCTGCAAAGGCTCTTATCTTTACGCAGGTCCCTTTAATTTTGATCCCATGAATTTTTAGTTCTTCCCTGATAGTTTTAATTAATATTTCTATAATTAGTAGAAATAAAAGGGGGGAAAGTGGGCAACCCTGATGAGTAACTCTTTGAATTTGAATTTTCCTAGATTTATCATTATTAATTCAAATTTGTGCCGATTGGTTGCTATAAATTTTTTGGATCCAATTTAAAAAGTTTTCTCCTATATTAATTTTCTGTAGAATTTTTAATAGTGTGTTCCAATTAACCGAATCAAAAGCTTTTTCGAAGTCCAAAAAAATAATAATCCAATTTTCTTTTCATTGTGTTTCTCCCTGTATTCCAAAATATTAATAATTGTCCTAGTAATATCTTTTATATGTCTGTTTGGTAGGAAACCCCTTTGCTCTTCCCCAATTATTTCCACCAAATATTTTTTCAGTCTTTTGGCTAGAATGGAGGCGAAGAGTTTATAATCATTATTTAAAAGTGATATAGGTCTATAACTACTTAGGTCCTCTACATCTTTTCCTTCTTTGGGTATGACTATAATGTCTGCTTGCTTCCAAGAGGCCGGTATATCTTCCAATAAAGCTTCATTCATAACTTTTTGGAGAGGTGGTGTAATTTCTTCAATAAAAGTTTTGTAAAATGAGTTTGGTATGCCATCATTTCCTGGGGCCTTTCCCAATTTAGCTTGCCTAATTGCATCCCAAATTTCAGTCCTCGTTATTGGTTTATTTAATTCTTCACGCCAATCTTCCGCAATAGATATTAAATTTAATTTGTCTATATAATTTTCTACTTTATCTAACTCTCCTCCTCTTCTCTTATACAGGTTTTCGTAGAAGACACGAAATGCCTCCTTGATTTCCTCCTGTTGGGTAAATATCTTTTCTCCTTTTTTAATTTTGTTGATTGCTCTTTTTTTCCTAATTCGTTTTAGTTTATATGACAACCATTTTCCCGTTTTATTAGCTTGTTCAAAGTTTTTTTGTTTCACCATTTTCAATCTTTTCTCTAATTCCACGGTCATTTCCAGATCAATTTGTTTTTTCAGGATTTTTATTTCTTTTTGAATTGATTCGTTCTTTGGATTCTTTTTTAATTCCTCCTCCTTCACTTTGAGGGATTTATTCAATAAACTCCTGATCTTATTCTTTTTTCTAAGCCAAATTATGTTTTGTTGTGTAAAGAATCCTATGAAGAGCCACTGTGGTCTGAGCACTGGACTATGACTCCAGTGATCAAGGTTCAATTCCTGAGTGGCCATGGAAACCCACTGAGTGACCATGAGCAAGTCACACACTATCAACCTCAGAAGATGGCAATGACAAACCACCTCCAAAGAAACTTGCCAACAAAACCCCATGATAGGTCACCTTTCAAACAAAATTCTAAAATGAGATCCTATTTGTGGCCTTGTGGACTTACATGTGTGTATGTCTTTTTTTGGAAGCACTGCCAGAAGCTATTCTCAATTAAGAAAACAGAAAATCAAGGAGCAGTGTAAGAAGGCCTTGATATTCCAGTATCAAAAATACACAATATTGCCTGATATACCTAAATATTGCAATGATTTGGTTGACTCACTTGAAATATTGAGTTGCATGCCACCACTAATCTTGGAAAACTATTTAGACTAGTTGTTCCTTTACTCATCGTGATGTACTTCAGTGATCTGATTTGAGTTGTTTTCATCATGAAATGAGAAGGAGAGACATGTATATGTACTGAGTAAAGCTAGGATGTAATTCTAATTCATAAATATACAAATAATTTCCTCTTTGCATTAATTTGAAGAAAAAGAATGAAAGAACTAAAGAGACCCAGCCCTAGTCCCTATCAAAGGAGATTATCACACTGCCTTTTATCCCAAGACGCAGGATATACACTTCAACAGTTGGATTTTGTCACGCACACTTGTGCCCAGGCACTAGGTATCCTGTACCCAATCTGGGCTTCTCCTGTACCTTGAAAAGATAAAAGGTTTCACTGGAACCTATTTTCATATGTGGTGGACGTGTAGGTTAGCTAAACAATATTGGACTAGAATATACAAATGCTTGAGAATAGAGTTAAAACTTGAGATTCCGTTTACTCCAGAGGTGTTTCTGTTGGGCATGGTGGATAAAGAAATGGTTAAATCAAGTGGTAGATTTATATTTTATGCTCTAACCTGCGCAAGAATAATATACACGAAACTCTGGAAGAATACAAAAACACCATCCATAGAAACATGGATTATCAAGCTTTACGAGATAGCCGAGATGGACAGATTAACAGCATGGATGAAAGACAGAACAGAAGAAGAAATACAATTGAGTTGGGAAAACTTTTATAAATTTGTGAAAACCAAATGGAAATGTGTTTTATGAAAAGTATAAAATAAGAATGTAAATTAGCATTCCTCTGTGAAAGTAAATAAGAATTCTCCAAAAAGGGAAACAGATCTTAAGATGGAAAAATATCGGTATGTAATAGATGAAGAAATTTCTTGTAAATAGCCTAAGTCAATATTGAATTGAATGAATATAGAAAACATGGGATAAGCTTGGAAATACACACACACACACACACACATACACACACACACACAGCAGAGCTAGATAACGGAATATTATAATAGACATCAAGAAGGGAATACTCTGAGTCAGAAAAGATGATGGGCCAGCAAGTGGATATAGTTTAGAGATAAATAACCAAACAATTGGCAAAATTGGAAAAAGCATATGTTTATATTGGGATAAATTAACAGAAATTAATATAAACTAGAAAAGGTGAAGGAATTGGTTAAAATTTGAGTTATGGTTTAAAGATTAACAAATTCAAAGGTCAATATGAAAGTAAGTTTCCAAAGGATGGAGGTTTTATTCAAGAAAAAGAAGAAGGTATAAATGTCAACTGGAAATAAGGAGTTGCATACATGTGAATTATATGTTTATTGTATATATCTTGAAGAAATGGAAAAAGTACAATCGATGTAAGAATTGTTATACTTTAAAATATATATATTAAAAAAAAGAAAAGATAAAAGGTTTCTATGCAATGGATTGTGTGATAATTTCCATTGTTTGCTCAGCTGCAGGAAGGGCCTGACTTCGCCAGCCTTGGTATAGATTGGATGCCGAGAAAGAGAAATACATCGGGGGAGATTGAAACTATAACATCAAAGTTTGGAGGGAGAGATAGAGGGCTTTTAAGCATCAGCTAGTCCTAAGACTAACTTTCTTGAAGGGAGCACTAGGGTTTTCCACCATCTTTTAATAGAGTGTATGCTTCTCTTGGTCACATTAAGATGGGGAAGGAATTATGTTTCCATTGGTATTAAATTGAAGCTTTGTGTCTTCTTATCTCAAGAGTAGGGTGACAAGGGAGACAGAGGACAGGGAAGGAAGGAAGGAAGGAAGGAAGGAAGGAAGGAAGGAAGGAAGGAATTAAGGCAGACAGGCAGGCTGGCAGGCTATAAAATTAATGTCCTACATTCTACTGTTTTAAATTTTCATGTTATGATATCATCAAGATTTTCAGAGTAAAGAATATCAAATGCTAAGAATATCATCACACTGCTTATTCAATGAAATAAACTAAAGCACCGGTTCTATCAAAAAGGATCCAATATCACAATGTCTCATTCTATAGTTATTGGCTCTCTCAACAACGATTATGTGGGGAATTTGACAAAAAAAATTTTTTTTCAAGTTCAGGGATAAAGGGAAAGACTATAATAGAAGTCTTAACACATGGCAACAATATATGTATATGGTTATAAATTCTGATGCCAATAAACAATTTTATAGAATCATAGAATCATAGTGTTGGAAGAGACCACAAGGCCCATCCAGTCCAACCCCATTCTGCCATGCAGGAATTCTAAATCAAAGCATCCCCGACAAATGGTCATCCAGCCTCTGTTTAAAACCTCTACAGAAGGAGACTCCACTACACTCCGAGGAAGGAGTGTGTTCCACTGTCGAACAGCCCTTACTGTCAAGAAGTTCCTCCTAATGTTGAGGTGGAATCTCTTTTCCTGCAGTTTGCATCCATTGTTCTGGGTCCTGTTCTCTGGAGCAGCAGAAAAGAAGCTTGGTCCCTCCTCACTATAACAACCTTTCAAATGTTTGAGCAGGGCTATTAGGTCACCTCTGAAACTCCTCTTCTCCAGGCTAAACATCCCCAGTTCCCTAACCCATTCCTCATAAGTTTTTGCAAACGCTTCACCATTTTAGTCGCCCTCCTTTGGAAATGCTCCAGTTTCTCCGCATCCTTTTGAAATTGTGGTGCCCAGAATTGGACACATTATTCCAGGTGGGGCTTGACCACAGCAGAATACAGTGGCACTATTATGTGAACATAAATGTGAATATGCGGGGAAAGAGAAGAAAAAAAAACATTCACTTCCACTAGTAGTCTCAATCCACTAGCATTCCCTAATAGAGAAACAGTTCCTTTCATAAATGGATTTATTAAATGAGATTACTATGCATAAATAATAAGATGGAATGAATATCAATGCTTTTTCTTTACTAACTGTTCTTTTACATTTAGATCAGGCCTGAATAAAATCATGTAACATTTGGGGAAGAAGATGCAAGCCATTAAAGCAAAACTAGAGACCAAGATGGAGAAGACTTCTACGGCCACCATATTTGTCCCTTTGGTGCTCAGGTAACTTGGGACAAAGGAAACCCAAACACTGCAAAAGACCAACATGCTGAAGGTGATCAGCTTGGCTTCATTGAAACTGTCAGGCAGCTTCCTGGCGAAGAAAGCAACTGTGAAGCTGATGAAAGCCAAGAGCCACATGTAACTCAGGACAAGGTAGAACATAGTCTCAGAGCCTTCATTGCACTGCAAGATGGTCTCAGCCGGCTGGGAGTGCATGTCAGCCTCTGGAAATGGCGGTGCGGTTATTAACCAAACAGCACAGATTAGAGTTTGAATAACAGAACAGACGAAGATCACTGATGTTGCCAGCTTCTTCCCAATCCATTTCCTCATCTTGTTCCCTGGCTTTGTGGCAATGAAGGCCAGCACCACAGTGATAGTTTTGGCCAACATGCAAGAAATAGCTATAGAAAAGACAACCCCAAAGACTGTTTGCCGGAGAAGGCAAGAAACCTTCCCTGGAGTGCCAAGGAAAAGAAAGGAGCAAAGAAAGCAGAGCAACAGAGAGACAAGCAGAATACAGGTAATGGTCCAGTTGTTGGCTTTGACAATGGGAGTTTCTTGGTAATGGATGAAAGTCCCCATTACCATAATCGTGATTATTGAAAAGAAGACTGCAGAGGATGCCAAAACTGCACCCAGGGGTTCTGTGTAGGATAGATAAATGGCTCTTTTAGGAAGGCATTGGACATGCTTCTCATTTTGATAGTGATCTTCTGGACACTTTTCACATTCACTTGCATCTGAAATACATGAAAAAGCTCTCAATGTTTCCCAAACCACTGCAAACATTCTTCAAATTTCATTTAGAAATCAATCTCACTTAGATCTGAATTAACCAAATTTTGTTCTTTCTTCCATGAGAATATTTGATATGTTGGCTATAAATAATTCTTTTTTTGTTTCTAAATAAGTTGTCATTTCATTTGCATGTGTATTTCAAACAATCTTTTCCAAACATATGTATTTTAATTACGTATTTGAACACAGAAAGGTTCTGAAACTAGAACTGGCTAATCCCTTATGCTCTATACCAGTGATGCCCAATGTGGGCAGGGGTCTTGGGGTGGTGGAAAGATACAGGGGGAAGTGAGGGAAAGGGAGGTGACAGGGCAGCCTTCAACTGGGGACAACGGGAGAGGTCTCTAATGGCCATGAGGCCATGTGCACCATCATTTGTAACAAGGGAACATGAGCATCCACGCATTTTGGTTTCTTCAGGGGGAGTCCCAGAACTGATCCATCGTGGATACCGAGGGCCAACTATATCTCACTGATCACAAATTCCCCTGACTCAAGTTGAGCCCTATTACTATCCTCATATTACAAATCTTTAGTATAACAGAACAGTGAGCAATGGCTGCAAACATAAAACTGAAAGGGGATGCATTCTCACTATTTTGGGAATTAATAAGTTTCTGTCAGCTCTCATTGGGACTCTTTGTAACACACTGTGCAAAATCCATGCTACATTGTGAATCTTAGCAGCTTACACATAGGAATACCATAAAGAGCCATGTCAGAGGAAGTTGAACTAGTGCTACTCAAAATGTGTATTTTCAGCAATCCAAAGTTGTAGAGAGATCTCCAAAACAAAATAAAGTAGTACAAGACGAAAACCTGGGACCTCCAGAGATTTTTTTTTCTTGTCTAGAGTTCCTCTTAATCATAACTGGGGTTTTCCCTTCTCTCTGTCTTCCAAGGGGCAGATAAGAAGGGTCACAATAATTCACAAGAGAACATCCTCTCAATGTATACCAAACACATTATTTGCTGTTGTGTTGTGTGCCTAGAAATCATTTCTGACTTAGGAGAACCCCATGGCGAGCTCATCATGGGGTTTTCTTGGCAACATTTGTTGAGAAGAGATTCAGCCCAAAACTCCTCCCTCATGTCCTGAACAATTTGAGAGCTTTCTTCCGGAGGCAGATCTTTCAGACCAATTATTGTCAAAGGACTTACATTTGAAGTTCCCAGAAATGTTGAAGCCCTTTTCTAGTGGAACACACAGATACTTCTTGCTATGTTTAATTCTGCATAGGCTCTCCTAAACAATAATGCACTTGCAAAGTCTGGTATCCTAAGCATAAACTGAACCCCTATTTTCCTTCCTCTAACATAAAATATAACAATATTTGCTGCTGGAACCTGAGGAATACACACTGCAAATTATTGAGCTGGAAAACATTATGGTAACTATGGGGCTCTACAGACTTCTGCTAAGGGGAGGTGGGAGGCTGTTGCTTTCCTGGCCAGGTCAGACCCAACCTTTGGAGGGTGCAAAAAGGAGCTGCAAAAAGTGGCTCCTTTTTGCACCGTCCAAAGGGTGCCATAGCTGTGGCGGCATGGCTATATGGTGCACCTTCAGCGCTGTGTCATCTGGATGCAATGGCAGAGATGCCACATGATGCTGCGCACTGTCTGAGGCAGCATGTGGCATCATGTCACCCTAGGGGCAGAGTCAGGGCATGCGTCATCAGAATGCTGTGCCCCGACATGAACCACACTGGTCTGTATAGGGCCTATCTGTTGGTTTTTTCCCCCATAAGACTCAAGGCCAAGAACCAGTCTTTCCTAGAATCTTTTTATTTCTGTGGCTTGTAAGAAAGGAAGTGGTTGGGGTTTAGAATACTCCTCTATGTAAAGCAGATTAAGTATTCCCCATATGACACTATATTCTTTTTCTTACCAATGTGGTCTGAAATCCTCCCATCAGCACATTGAACACAGTCATAGCAACAGACATAATTCCCCGGCTGAACAAGCCTGCTGTATCCTGGCTGACAGTTCTCAACACATTTTGAAAAAGGAGGCATCTAATGTGAAGCACAAAGATGAGTATTCAGAATGGTGAAAAATTCACTCTTCCTATGTGAGATGAGGTGGTTCACTATCTTTCCATTTTTTTTGTAATCACATGAGACTTTTAAACCATGATTTAATTGAGAAGGAAGTGGCATCGGCAACACTGATAGCACAATCCCATTTCCCTCCTGTGGCTGCCCCATCCCCCAGCTGTTCCTTCTCTTTCAAGGGGAAAATCCTGTGAATGGGCTTCCAATTGCGTGATGCCATGGGTGCGAAAAGCCATTCCCGGGGCATTTGTGCAATTCGCACTCACATGATGTTTCCTCCCTTGCTATTTTATTAAAAATAACCCTTTGGTTTTCACACAAATCCACAGCCCTGAAGCCTCACAGTAGTGTTGTTTGTTTAAAAATGAAAAATAAAACATTAAATCAGAGCTACAGAGCTGCAGAACTACACAACAAAAGTTGAAAAGCTCAAAAGAACCCAAAGGCATGATGGGAAGTGAGGGAGGGAGGAGGGAAGGGAAGAGAGTGCAATGGGGGCAGCAGCCCTAAGATAATCAATGTGAAGATGGCTGCCTTCAAAGTGCTAAGTTACCATTTCAATTTTTTACTGTGATTGCAGTGAGAAACAAGTGGGTGTGATAAAGTTCTTGGTTGGATAATGATTCTTTGGACCGGCGCATGCCAAAATGGCCCCTGGGGGCAGGGTTAGTGTATCCAGCATGAGGACACTGCACCCTGACTCCGCCCACAGGAGAGCATTTTCTGTCGGTCTGTATAGGGTCAGGGGTATCTTACAAAAATACCGTTTAACTCAAAGATGCTATGATTTTAGGATGCAAACACTTTGGAATGATTTTTATTCCCCATGTGGCAAAGGTAACCTTTGAGTGTCAAAAGTGACCTCTTGTTTTTCTCTAGTTTTCGTTTGCAAAAAATCTCTTTTCCTGACAAATAAAGGAGAATCTACCTTTTTAAACTTGTGATTCCAGACAACAGCACTGCCATTCATGGTGAACCTTTTGCCTGCAGAAGCCTGGGGATCAATTCCTCCGACTCGGACTTTTTGGAAAGATTGATTAGAGAAAGTGACCAAGTTGATAACATCAAATCCAGAGACCAGATCCCCGTTCTCATTAAAAAAGATTTCTTCCCCAGCACTATTGTTAAAGCGGATGTATCTCAGAAATGAGCGTAGCTAAATTGGAGCAGGACAAAAAAGATGATTATGTGGATTAGCCAAAATAAAGCTGCTTTGGTTCACTTTGGAGGTATGCTGTTTAAATGATCCATGTGTCCTAAGAGGCTGGAAGCTACGCCAAAGTCACGCTCCAGTCCTAAGGACTGGAGAAAATCTTTGGTGCATCTTCTGGCCTCCTGTGATCCATGTGTCATTTAAACAGCTTACCTCCAAAGTAACCCAAAGTAGCTTTATTTTGGCCTGTCTGTTTGGGTCCTTCGTGGGAGTAGGGATTTGCTTTCTAACTAGGTAGCTATTATCTGTCTGTCATACTGCCTTTGTTCTAGTTCCAGATTCTTCATTTCTTATCACACAAATGAATAGAAATGCAGCTGAAACCATTTAGTTATAATGGTATAGAAAAAATAAGACTGGTTAAATACCATTTCCTATTAAAAGAGAGGAGTAAATTAAGAGAGCTAAAAAGCATTTAAAATATAATGAAAGGGGGGAAAGAAGTACAACTTCTGCTGCCAAAACTATTTCTGAACATAGACTAATGAAATGAGTGCAGAGAGGTAGCCTGCCTGGGTTCCCATGGAATGGAATTTCACAGCCTTGGAGCAACCAGCAAGAAGACTCTCACCACTTCACTGCATTACACTCTTATATAGTGCTGCGATTCCAGTTTTACTGCTCTGGCTACCTCCTGTTGCATTTTCAGGCTTGTATTTCAGTGAGACCTAAATGTCCCTCCTTAAACTGCAAATCCCAGAAAGCAACAGGACACAGCCAGAGCAGTTAAAAATGGGATAACAATGTTATAATAGTTTAGTGCTGTAGTCTAAGCTTTCATGTTTGGCTGCCACCAAATGGTCCTGTGATAGTGATGGGACTGAAAAAAAGCCTTTGTGAAAACATCTAAAATTCAGCCAGGGTTTAATGAGAAGAGTATGTTGTTGTTTTTTTAAACCCAAGCTTCATAGGTCCTGGCAAGTACTTTGAATTCTAGCTGGCAGTGTTTAGGAAAAGAGCTTTTATAAGAATTTGAAATATACAAATTCTCCTTCCTTAGAATCATAGAATCATAGAATAATAGAGTTGGAAGAAACTGCAAGGGCCATCTAGTCCAACCCCCTGCCATGCAGGAAATCCAATTTAAATCATCCCGAAACAGATGGCCATCTAGCCTCTGTTTAAAGACTTCCAAGGAAGGAGACTCCACTACAATCTGAGGGAGTATGTTCCACTGTCGGACAGCCCTTATTGTCAGGAAGTAATTCCTAATGTTGAGGTGGACTCTCTTTTCCTGTAGCTTGCATCCATTGCTCCGGGTCCTAGTCTCTGGAGCAAGTGAAAACAAGTCAGCTCCCTCCTCAGTATAGCATCCCTTCAAGTATTTAAACAGGGCTATCATATCACCTCTTAACCTTCTCTTCTCCAGGCTAAACATCCCCAGCTCCTTAAGTCATTCCTCATAGGACATGGTTTCTAGACCTTTCACCATTTTACTTGCCCTCCTTTGGACATATTCTAGTTTTTCAACATCCTTTTTGAATTGTGGCGCCCAGAACTGGACACAATATTCCAGGTGGGGCCTTCCCCGCTTCATAAACAATCCCTCAGCATGGTGTCTAGCATGTCTGTTTAAAAGTTGGTGGGTTTGTGTGCATGCATACACAAGCACACATGATGAAAACGACAGCCAGTGTATAGTGTGACTAGGAGACTGGCATGTGAATCCCAGTTCAGTCATGAAAACCAGTGGGGGACCTTGAGCAAGCCACAATCTCTCAGCATCATAGCAAAGCAAAGGCAATGCCATCCCAAGTACAAATCATGTCAAGAAAACCCTGTGATACTTTTGCCTTACAGTTTTCATATGTTGAAAATGACCTGAAGGCACAACAACAATTATTAAAATGATAGAATTATAAATAATGTTATTGTGAGGGATGTTTTTGTTTGTCTGATTAAGTGACTCATCTTAGCTGACAGGTAATGAGAAATTTATCTAAGTAGTCATTTTACCCAGGACATACCTGCCAGGGCTGAATATTCAGAAGTCTCCAACTGTGCCCAGTATCCATTGCTTTCCATTTGGTGCTCAATGAATTGGCAGCATGAAGAGCATGGGCTACAGCATAGACAGCATTGTAAACACTGTAGCTCTGACCAGTCATCCTCATTTCAAATAGAGATCCAGGAAGGTTTCCAACTTTCTCTTTCCCAGTGCAATTGTTTGCATCTGGGTAATTCAGGTTATACAGTGGGAGAGAACACATAAAGGCACTGGACCAAAACTCCTTTAGCTGATCAATCTTGTACTGAATGGGATTTAGGTTCTGCAGAAACTTCTGAAATCCTGGCACCACATTGGTGTGGAGGGCAAACGACAAGGTGCCATTGAGGGATCTTTCTGTGAACCTGTTCCCTGAGAAAACACTTGTGACATCCAACTGAGCAGTTGTGATCCAAACTCTTTCCATAGGTTGCTTCTGAAAAAACTCACGCCTTCCTAGAATAACTTGAAAACCCTCCATAGATTGAGAGTCCCCATAAACCAGGATCACATTAATATTTTTTGAGAGAAGAGCAGTGGCAATGGCATTTAGGCTTTTATGAAGGAACGGTAACTTGTCATTTGTCACTGTGGGAACAGATAGTGTCAAAGCAATGCAAATATCCTTCTGGACAAGACTTGCACTGAGGATTCGATGAAATCTCTCTCCACTTTCTCCCTCTGGAATGAGGAGACCAATCCAATTCCATTCAAAATACTCAAACAGTTGAATAATCCCAAAATACTGAATGATTTCATCTGGCACCATCCGGAAAAGAGAGGGAAATTGAAATTTATCACTAAAGATGGGGTCAAAAGACCCATAACTGAGCTAGAAGTGGAGAGGAAACACATATTTTTGAAAGAAATAAAATGAAATGCAGTTCTTCTTTTAGTTAGGGGAACATGACCCTTTTAGCTTTTGGAACAAAGAGATAAATAGAAGAGAGGGTTATTTAAAAACACTCTGGTCCAGATGCCAGAATTTGAGCAGAGCAAGACTCACTCACTTGGCAGTGTAGGAAAATTATACCCATTTTTAATTACTGTGAAAGGTAAGTTTTCCCTTGCAAACACATTGTTCCCCTTTCCCCACAATGTTCAGCTCATTGACCATGGTGTAGAATAATATGTTTTACATATTTTAACATGTGATTAATCTTGTTTGTCTTTTGCAGAATACAGTCTGTCCTCCACATTTGCTGTTTTGACTTTTGCAGATATGATTATTGACAGATTTGATTAGTGTGCTCTCTCTAGGAATCTCTAGTTACTCCAATGATGCTCTATGGTCAACATCAGCCAGAGGTCATGCTGGAGGACCTGGAGATTCCTACATTGGGGTTCTCTCAGGTTAAAAAATAGGGGTTTTTGTTATTTGCGGGGTTTCCACTTTCCCAGAGACCTGTGCTCCTAACCCCAGCCAATGTGGAGGGCCCACTATGTTGCACAATTCACTTAAAGTGATGGTGCTACAGTTTGGCTTCACATAAGTTATACTTTTGATTCTGTATTCCTTCAAAGGAGCCATGTGTTGCACTTCCTTCACCACAGTCCTTTGGGGCCTTTTGGAACCAGCCTTTACAAACAAAGGCCCAAACTCTGTTGTTAGTCCTGAGAAAAAAAGCCCATTGAATTCGTTGGCTTTCTCTACATGTCGACTGAACTTTCAACAACTGATTGATGCATTTGTGCTGCTCCTGCCATTGAGGACATTACACACATCCTCTTTGACTGTTGCTTATATGATAATGAGAGAGCCCACCTTTTACAACCATTTTTGGTTAGATTGACCTATTGGGATCCTCTGTCAGATTGTCCTATTTCCTTTCCGGTGAGAATTTACATCTATTGCGCTGAGTAGTAAAATTTATTGTAAAAGTTGCTCGACTGAGAGATCAATGTATCATGCAAAACTGGGCTTCATGCCACGGAGATGAGTTCATTTAAACATTTCCAACATCCCTTCCTTCCTCCCCACTCTGTTTTAGATCGTTGTAGACTGTAGTTTGTTTTATATAATTTTTTAATTTAAATTTTACTTGTATTTGTTTTAACTTTTTAGTTAAGTTTATATGAGTTTTTAAGTGTGATCAATTTTTTATCCTTGTATGTATTTGGATATTCTAACATTTAGATGTTGTATTATGTATTTTGTATTTTGTCTTCTATTGATATGGTCAGCTGACTAATCAATAAGATTTTTCATTGAAATTTGTTGTTAGCAACTGATTCATTGGGTCTACTCTCATGGAGACTAACTAATATGATGGCAGCCAAACAGTTTCTCTCTTTTCAGAAGCTGAAATTAAGGTGGCAACTGTGAATAGAAATATAACTGTTGAAATGAGACTGAAGCCTGCACCTAGGAGCAAGTTTATTTACTCCAGAAAAGAACATGTTCTTGATCATGTATTCTGTCTAAGAATCTTTTTTCCTTTTCATTTTGAAAAGCACTAAGCATATTTTCTGCCTGCAAATCCCCTTTTCTAAGCAGCAAAGCCATCTGTAATTTTGAAATCTATCCCTACAGTAAATTATGGGAAATATGCATAGTACTTGAAACAATCACAGAAACCCTCATATTCTCATAGAAAGGGACTATATCTACTTGCATAGAAGGGGGAAAAGAAGGTTTACAAGCCCACCTTACTTTCCAACTTTTCCCTATTTTGGTCTGGACTGGACTGCAAGAGCCTTTCAATCCGTCACAGAATTGATTGTTCATTTCTCTGCATACTTTTCCAAATGCAAATATTTGTGGAGCATTTATAAAATGTAAGCCACTTTCACCACACTCTAAAGCACATCTCTGCACATTGAAAAATACATGCTTTTTTCCATAATTGTTCACCTAATGTATGCAGTTTTGGAACAATGTTATGCTGCCCTAAACTTGGAAATATCTAGAATTCTGCACATGGCTTCTTTTCAGGAATGTATGGAGTTCTGCAAGGTATGAAATGGATAAAGTCCCCTCCTCAAATGAATTATAATGTACTTTTCTCCCATCCCTTGTGTTGGCAGAAGCATGCATCACATGAATATGTGGAGTACCTTCTGGATTGTGAGGCTTAGCCTCTCTATCTCTTTGCTTAGTTAAGAGATCCTAGCTTTTATCGCTCTTTTGACCCAGACATTTTCCCCATCATCCATCCTACTACAGTTAGAAATAATGTTTTCCAAATTCTCTCCAAAACCCGGAGGGAAGTGGACAGAGTGGTGCAAGTCTATTTAAACATGGAATCATTGAACTGAGTTTCACAGGGATTGGTTTCTATGAAGGCATGCAGAGATGTATCTTACATTTACTCTGCTAGAGCATAGAACTCAGATGCCAGGCCCAAACAGAAATCAAGGCAATGAAAAGCCAGTGTGCAGCATTTACTAAAACAAATTCACAACAGTGGCAAAGTCACAACTGAACTGTTAACTGAGTAGACACACAGTACTGACAAGACCATTTCAAATTTACAAATTAGGAGAAGGATATAGAAGTAGAGGCAATGGAAGAAAAAAAATCTGTACTAAGGCATGAAGTATGACCATTCTTACCTGTGGAAAATTATATATATTTAAGATATTGGCAATCTGGAGGGACGTTTGAGAGGTGTGACCACCGATGATGGCTATGAGATTGTATTCCCAATTGCATTTGTAATTGGGAACTTTCTGTCGTCCCATTGAGAGGAAAACCAATGTGGCCAAACTGGCTTTCAGTGAACTATATGAATTGTCCCAGATTGCTGCTTGCATTGTGATGTTGGGCAGAAACTTGTCATTCTTGTTGATCTCATAAATGGCAAAAGCAAAGGCAAAGACAAGCTGGTAGTTCTTAGTCAACATCCTGCATTCAGAATTAATTTTACAAGTTTATATCAAAGGTAGAAATGCACTTTATTTGCTTATTATACCAGGGGAAACCTTGAGAATAAAATAGGAAACATATAAGAGTAGCAGATGGACTTGTGATATTCTCTTGCAGAGGTTTCATCCATCAATTGTATCCTGATGCAGAGACATACATTTAGACTACAACTAGAATTAAAGAATTTAAAGACAGAGATGTGGTTTGGTACAAAATTGATGTAAGTTCTTACTATTTCTTTTGAAAGAAACATGGTTCCTAGTCTCTGTGCCACATCAGTCCTTCAAGAATATAATTGTCTACGGAGGAATAATTTCTGTTTAGTATTCTTTGAGCACCTGGAAGTAATTAATCTGCTGCAAATATACCAGTATAAATTAGTCTATATTCTTTCAAATCCAGCATGCAGTTTGTAACTATGTAGCATTTTCATTGATTTCCCTCAGCCCCTGAAAATTTGAAAATTATGATTCTTTTATAAAAAAAATTTTTTAAAACATCACATTTTAACCAAATCTTCACTATGTCTATATAAATACATTTAGGTTGTGTATACAATATTGTAATTTGAAGATAGAATTTTAATTTTGCTAGTTTTATGAGAATTATGATTTAACATTAGTCCAGAAAAGCCTAAGGAGTATAGAGTGAAATGAGAGGGACACCAACTTTAGGGACACCACTGATCCATCTGTGTCAACACTAAAACACTTTAAACCAGACCCACTTAAATCATACTAAACTGAGTCAAAGCCATACTTCTAGCCTCTTCTTCCTTACCAAGATCTGTAGGATGTTCCCTGTGCTTCCCTAAAGTCATTTAATAACATTTCTGCAGATGTAATGGACACAAATGCCCCGATGAGAAGATCTCCTTTGGAACGAACAGAATTTTGTTGAATGTGGCGTTGCCAGCTGCACATGGAGCCCAAACGTTTGTTCAAAATATCAGTCAAGAGAAAGATGAGGAGTAATGAAACCTCTGAAAGTGCCATTACAGTTTGTGCTCATTCCCAATGATGCACAAGCGTCCAAACTTGCATTTCTTGCTCTGTTTTCATGCAATACCCAGCTATAAACAACCACCCTCACCCAAGCAGCAGCTTTTTCTGGTCCAAAGACTCCAGATTAAGCATTGGCAGTAAATGATGAGCTGTCCAAGCTTCATTGTTAGCCTCAAGCAGATGTTCCCTTGAAAGGATCCTTTATATATGGCAATTTCAATAAATCCAGATTATTTGGCTCTTAATTTTCCAAGCTCTTGTTGGTGCTGCAATTCCACAGGCAGCCAGAATCACAAGTTTGGAAATTATAGGTTAGATAATCATCATTCTCAAAGCTTTAGAGTTCATGCGGAACTGGAGAAAACATGTTTGATACCATCTGTGCTTGAAGGAG